>OX438931.1:25326729-25963872 GCA_949316025.1 Lapara coniferarum | reverse complement strand
GTTGGTGGTGGGAGTTTTTATTGAGTTACGTGTTTCTAGTTATGATATGTCAGTAGACTGGACTGCCTCGGCGGCGTAGTTGTATTACGGTACGGCTGCGTAGTTGTATTACGGTACGGCTGTAATACTGAGGTCTCGGGTTCAATCCCCGGGTCGGGCAGTGATATCGGGTTTTTATTATTGATTATAATGTCACAGTCTGAGTGGGGTGTGCTCACATGTAGCTTGTAATTCGAAGTTTCGGATTTCTTTAGAGGCTTACCATCAGCGCGGTATGTCCGCCTCATTTATAATTTATTTTATTATATATTCTTTATTCCGTCCAAAGTAATCGATATACCTCCTACTGATATTATTTACACTAAATTACCATTATAATATAATAGCTCAATTGTCAAATATTGAAACGTGTAATAAAGCTAACGTCATTATAATATGAAACTTTCAAGAGTGATGTGGCAAATACCTTATCGATATATCGATATTGCAGGAGGTACAACTCCCGCCGCTTCCGTGCACGGCTCAGACGATGAGGACGAGGTCGACGAAGAGAAAGAGCTAGCGGAATTGAGGATCACAGATAAATAACTATAATTATTATGTATTTAGTAGTCGAGTCTGAATGCTTACGAAGTTTTTCATCGCTTGGAACTAGTACTTGGATGGATGTTATCCTGATAAGTACAAAATTGGCTATCTATAAGTAAAAGAATCATCAAGATCGGTTCAGTGGTTTTCTTTTTGTAAGGAGTTGGATTGGTCACCAAATATTTTGGAGTGTTTTTACAAGAGAAATGCGTCAATTGAAATGAATCAAGGAGTATATAGTGGTATAGTTTAGTTCTAAACTGAATTGCTTTTCTATTAAAATAATAATCTATCTATAAATTACCCCAAATGAAATCGTTTAAAATTCATAGACTTCCTTTGCAATAAGAGATCACTGAGTAAGGTCCTTAAATACACTTAGAACAATATTGTATGCGCAATATCAAATGATAAGAAACAGGACGATAGAAATTGCTAAAAAAATAAGGCAGTATTTAAATATTATAAGCACTTCAGTCAAAACATCTCGCTATCTCTATCGCACACTATTCTCAGTGACTTCATTGTTCTAACGTGCATAATTACCTGCCATGACACTCATCAGGCTTTTAAGACTTAAAAGCTATTTATTATTTATTCTTTTTGTTTTTTATTTAAGGCAGCTCCTATACAGCCCTAACCAAGCCTTTCGAGTTTTATTTATGTATGTGTATCTTTTTTCTTTCTTATTTCCTTCGTATTGTCATATACAGGTTTCTTTTATTTTGCCATAATTGTATTGTAGAAAGATATAATTGTTTTTATGTATGTAGATGTATCTCTCACATATAGATAGCCGAATAAAGCGATGTCTTGGTATATTTTGGAAGGCGTTCAGTATTGGCTAAGAAACGTTGTCGTACTGTATTTACTCTTAAACGTCGGGCATAAATCAAATATTTTTGATGCTGTTTGCGTAGTGATGACGTATGCGGATATCTTTCCTTTTGAGCCCCTATCACTCGTCATCTACCTACAGCTGTTGTCAAAATTAAAAGAATTAAAACATAAAAATAATACCCTTGAAAGTAAATCCAGTATGATATCGTGTCTCATGTTAAAATTAAGTGCCACTTTAAGACGTTCTAGGCCTTAAAATCACTAGGAGTAAATTTCCAATTCCTAATGATATAGGGTGTTACGATAATGGTATGACATATTTATTATAAAACTCTACAAAAAACTTATTCGATATTCCAAGGAGTTTTACAGAAAATCTTATAAATTGTTATACTATATACAGTATTGATTTTATATTTCAATAAAATGTTATAATCTGTGTAAAATTGTATGAAAAACGTTTTGTTTTCTTCGTGTCGCATGTTATACTTATAATATTTTCAAAGCGTATTTTGTATATTTTTTTAATTTTTTAAAATTTATAGTATAGTATGACTTTTAAATGTAGAAATTCTTGCCATAATTTTGTATTTGTCTCATAATATTTTTTAAATGAAATGTTTATTCAGTAATAATATATTTCAATTTGTAGTAATATTATGCAATTCAATTGCCGGTAAAGAAAAATATTTTAAATTTTAATTCAAAATCGTGCAAATACAAACCAGTGATATTTTCTTTACGAAATCAAATATTATATTATTATACCTAAGATCTTTTTTGTTATTACCTACAGGATTCACGAATTTACGCAATGATGACGAATTTATTTTTATTATGAATTTTCGGTTATTTACTATTATTTTGTAATCATTAAATTTTTACTGCAGAATTTTAATCCATGTATCTATATATGTACTTTTATAATACACTAAATGTCTGCTTTGATATTGTAATCTACAGCATGTGTGATCTTAAATATATCTTTATTAAATATGACACAATAATGAAATTACCTATGCGTTTGATTGAAAAACGATGAGGGTTTTTTTTAATTATCCCTTACATAAATTTTCGATTTTTGTACCTTCAATTATATGTATGATTTTATAGAATTTTTATCAATGAAACATTTTAAAACCGATTACAAACACAAGTTTATCGTGTCACAGTTGAAAAGAAATAGATTTTATGACAAACTTTAAGCAATAATTTACGCTATAAAAGAGTTACTCTTACTATTAAGTGAAAAGTTGTGGTTGAAAATAGGTTGTTTCAAATAACGACTGACATGTGAATGCTAGATTGGAGCAAAATTGTGACTATCTCACTAATATAAATAACATTATGGTATTTTTCAATTTTAATTAATTACTTAAACATCTATGTTTTGATTGCATTAAAATTTTATGTCGTTTAAGAAACAACCTGTACATAAAAATATTTTATAAAATATAAGAAAAATCTTAAATCATTTGAATTTAAAAATATATTTTAAATCGGTTCAAAGCATTAACGCGCAAATATTGTACTTCGATTATGTAGTATTTATATTTTATATAAGTTGCTAGAATAAGCTATTTAGATATAAAAATTTAAAATTTGTAGCTCCAGTTTTAATTCGTATTTGAAATATTGCCATGGATAGCAGTGGGTGCGTAGTGGGTATTGCTTCATCACTTACTTTTGCATGCGTTGTAATCAATGACGTCATATGTTCAGTTTCTTGACACTTATCCATAAAATTAAAAAGCTTATAACTTTTATTTTTATCGGATTTTAATAGTTCTTTGTATGCCTTTGCAAAGCTAATTTGTGTTCAATAATGTTATGGCCCGTAGACGCGCTTCCCTCTGGGTAGTGGAACAGAGAGCGAAATTTTGCCACAAAGTTCCCTCTACCAAGCGGTATTTATTATTTTGTTACCCACAGAGTAAATCGTCACTTTGGGGTAACAAGGTTCTATCTGGCTATTTAATATATTTCCACATAGAACCATGTTGTCCTAAGGTCTGAAATTCCACTTGCACCACTCACGTATTGTAATGCACTCTTTAGACACATTTTGGTGCGCTGTATGACGGGCATGTTTTTTCTTACGTTTTAGCATACTAAATCGCTTTGTAGCCACATTTGCCTTAATAATTAAATACTATTTAGATTATTTTTAAGTATGTAATTCGATTATATTATATTAATTTATTTAAGTATACAGTGAAAACCAATTAACTCAGTCTTTGAGAATGTGTGTACAAGTATTTTTTATAAAAGGCGTGAAAATGCCTATATTAAAAAAATATGAAAAATAGTTGCCCCGATTGGTTTTCGGTACAATAACCTTAAAATTATAATTAAATCACATTACTGCCATCTATCGGTTTAAACTGCAACTACGCGAGTTTGAATATAAAATACGGTTTCCAATATGGCGGAGATTATATTATTATGTCATATTCATATTTAGCAGTAGTTGCAAATTAAAACGATTAAAGAGTGCGTGAAGTCTGAGAAACGAATTATTTTTGTGTCTGTGCCATAAAATCCGAAATTGTTACTTAGTGTTTGTAGTAATAAAGATTGTGTTATTTTTAATGATTTTTTAATCACCTTTGGGATAGTTGTTTACTATATGGTAGAACAAGCAAATTGAAAGCGATCAATTATTTCGGTAGCTTTATCGACAAACAAGAAAAGGAATGAAAACTTTGGATGAGGTAATTTTGTCGATTACTAGCCACTAACGGAATTTAACGACACAGCCAGAGTATTATAATATGGAAATTCACAACTGGTCGCACAGAACGATATTGAATAACTTTTTTTTTGTTATCGCTACCGAGCTTATCAAATAATTTCTTCCTATAAACAGGTTTAATTGTTCTTCATATAATGATGTGGTGATTACATATCGATTAATAATTTGGGATATGAGTAAATAAATACCATTACCTTACAATATTTTATTTAATACTAGATATTTACAAAAAATTGTTACATTTAGGTATTTTTCTAGAAGATTTTAGTTGCCGAAATTTGGAAGGGTAAGTAGGTTGGGCATTGCAGACAAACCCTTTTTTAAGTTTAATTATATATAAAGCTCTGACCTTATGTGTCAAATTATCACTCATTTCAATGGTTAAAGGACCATTGGTTTATTTTCGAAGCCTTTATTAATATTATGTTTCTGCTCTTGTCTTAAATCATATCATTATTCATAACTTCTTATCCTAGTCACTTATCCTCCTCCTCAGTTTCTTCAGCTGGATTTACGTTTGTACTACTTTCTATTGTAGTTTCTTCCTCTGTAACTTCTGTACTATCTTTTCCTTCTTCTAAATCAATCACTTTTTCAGTAGTATTGGCTTCATTTGTCGCTTCTTTAGAGTCGTTTTCTTCCATCTCGGGTGTCATTTCAGTAGTTAATTCGGTATCTTTAGACTCGTTGTCTTTTTCTGTTTCTGTTGCACTTTCTGTAGTCACTTTGTCATTTTCTTTAGTATCATTTGGATTGTTTGTTTTTTCTGTAGTAATGGTTCCTGTTTCTGCATTATCTTGATTTGGTTTATTTTTATCATCTTTATTTGAAGGGTTTTTATCAAAATTAATAGCATGAGAACCACTGCTATTATTGATACTTACAGAAGGCTCAACGTCGGAATTCATATGAAATATGAAAACGTTAGTTACTCTCTCATTTCCAACGGAATTGCCATATATAATAGTTTTTTCGTGTGATGTTTGCTTCTCGGTTTTCTTGTCTCCTTTGTGTGATTCCGAGTGTTTGTCTTTATTGTGCTTGGAATCAATATTATCTCCTTCAGTCTTATTCTTGCTGTCGGAGTCCGTTTTTACTTCGTTAATATTAGTAACATTTTTCTGACCGTCTTCCTTTTTGTCTGAGTCAAGTTTATTATGGCCACGTCCGTTGCCAACATGTCTAGAATTATTGTTTAGTTTACACCCGCAATCGTGTGTTTCGAAATATTCTTGCATCAATACTTCTACCTCTTCTTTTATTACTCCGCCAATACGCTGAAAATTTACTCTTATTAGATAAGACATTATATAATACTTTTTTTAATGGCATTGAATGACGAGACGAGCAACCGTTCGCCTGATGGTAAGCGATACGACCACCCATAAACAGTAGCAACATCATTCAGCACCTTGAGTTACAAAGTACTGTGTGCCATTTCACTGCGCTCGTCATCCTGAGACATAAGATGTTAAGACTCATTATGTCCAATAGTTGCACTGGCTATAACGTCCTTCAAAGCGAAATAGAACAGTGCGTGCATACTGCTGCTTGGCGGAGGAAACACTAAATTACATAAATATTTTTTGCGTCAACTTCTAACATCTAAATATTATCATTACTTTCATATTTATAATATTAGTCCTGAAATAGGACGTTGCCTTACCCCTATAAGAATTTCTAAGTATTTTGCGATGGTATCACTCAGCCACTGCCACAGTTCGTCCTGAAAACCGATGTACGTAGGTATGTATTAATTTGATTAAATATTTCATAGCTTTATGTCAATGTATTTGGCCTGCCCTGATTTAGATAAGCTTACACTACAGGGTTTCTTATACTACCTAGGGCAGATAGATTATGCCATTGTCTGTTTTCCCGGGTTGTTTAATACCAGAAGAACAGTCTATGTGATGGATGATGGGTCTTATACTTGTTATACAGTACTCTTTTTCTCTTAATTAGATATCAAATGTCACTTTCTTAGAAATTTAAATTACTTACATTTTGAATCAATAGTTCTAAAATATACGGTAAATCGGGTTTCTGCTCGTCGCGCGCTGGTTTGCCCTGAAATGTTAATGAAAGGTTTAGGTCTCCGCATGAGAAAGCCACGCAAAACTCTGCATCTGCAATTATGCGGTGGTGCAGTGGTAATTGAAAAAGGACTTTAGACCTCCTAAGCAACGTATAATATGAAACGTACCGTAAGTTTACTCTTTGCTACATCGTTTCCGCTATCGGATTTATTATCTTCATTAGTTTCCTCATCTCTTTTAGTATCATCCCTTGGTCTGTCCTCAATTTTGTCTTTCCCACCTTCATGCGGTAATTTCACTAACTTACTTACATTTTTGATTATAATATCTAGTTTACTCTCAATTTCATTTAGTAATTCCTTTTCGCTTGCTTCTTTTTCTGGTTTCGCAGTAGTCTTTGGAGTTTCGGTGGTACTAAAAACTTCTATTTTCGGCGTTGTCTTTTCATACGCGGATGTCGTTATATCATTAACTTTAGTGGTATCTTCTGATTTTGGTGTGTGATTATCTATTTTATTTAACATTTCGTCTATTATATCATCGATATCTTTTCCACTGTTTCGCGCAATGTTCTGAAAATGGTAATTATTATTCTATATTCGTTATTCACTCAAATAAGCCGGATATTATGTACTAGAAAACATATTTCATAATTCATTCAAATATGTTGCTTACCTTGTCGCCGACATAATACGCCATTCTCGCCGGCAATAGATCCTAGAACAAAAATACAATTATTTCCATCAGGATTTAGTAACTATTTTATGTTTGGGCAACTACGTATAGAGTGTGTTTTTAGATTCAAAAAACTTGAGTTAAGCGGGTGCTGGAGATACTCTATTACTCTGCATTATAAGTATATGATCTGAATGAACTTTAGGTGTAGTAGATGCGCTTATGCTTACCCTTATGGGTAAAAAATATGATCTTTTGTACAAATAATAACAATATTTTTTGAAGCTCCTAGACTCATCGCTAGATCGGTAGTTTTTTTAATTGTTATTTTTCATTTATGCACTACACGAGGGGTCTTAGATTGGAATACTGGATACCTGATACTTTATACCCATGTCAGAAGACTTATGTTTAAGGTTAGGATCAAAACTGTTTCACTGTCGGTGTATTTATGTACTTACATTCCATACAACGCCGTCACCATTATTCAGCTTCATACCATACGTTTTTGGAGCTGTCTTCTCTTTAGCTTGATTTAGTTGTATCCTTGATGTCTGAAAATGAAAATTAAAAAGTAGAGCTACGGGTAGGTATTTCAATAAATATTCCGAATTATTGTGTCCTCTATTGAATAGCATGATGAGAAAGAAATCATCGTGGCTCATCGTAACGAGTTGTTTTCTGATTTCAGTCGGTATACAGCCAGTGAAGTGAAGACATAAATCTGTTGGTGCTTTTGATCTGATCTGTTCACGGACGCACCGACTTGTTGGATGGTTAGGTAAAGTTAAGGCTCTTATGAAACTGGCGAACTGGAAGCGATTTACAGCAAGGCGCAGACGCTGCACGATTGTCCAGTGTAATAAGACCGTTAACTAGGCCATGGATGAAAAAAATACGGGCTAACTGAGAACGCGGTCTGCGCAGTATTATAATGAGTGTGGTGATCACTCCAGTAAAGTACATAATAATGATGGACAGCATTAGTTGCATTACCTACCCCGGTGAATTATATGATTGTTATTAATATTTTTTGTACTCACCGGTTTCTCTACAGGCAAGTATTTTCTAATAAATTCTGGTAGGCTGTTGTAGTCCAAATCTGGTAATCTGGGTGCTTCTGGGATTTCCTTAAAAATATGATTAGGGGATGAATAAAATAGTTGTTGTTGACAAATATTTATGAGACTGGTAAAGAATGCTCTAGCATAAAATACTTATATTACAGTTTGCTTGCGGGTCCGCCCGCATGTAGAAGTTTTTCCGGGAGAAAAGTCCTGCTATATATTTTCCCGGAATAAAAAGTAGCCTATACGCTATTCTAGGCTATAACCTTTCGTTCAGATCTGCCCGCGTGAATAAGGATTTCCGGGATAAATATTTTCCTGGGATAAAATGTAGCCTATAGCACTCAAGCATAATGTAGCTTCCTATTAGTGAAAAAAATAATTCAAAATCGTTTCAGTAGTTCCAAATATTTGCCCCTATAAACTCACGAACTATTCCTCATTATAATATTAGTATAGATTATAAATAAACTTCAAAACAAATACATTTATTTCATATTCTACTGAGTTGGATTTCGTGTCACTACTATCCTAGTTTTTCGGAAATGTTCTTTCCATTGAGCAGTAACCACACACACACACTCACGCCTGTTATCCCCGAAGGGGTAGGCACAGGCGCAACTAGTGCACCCACTTTTCGCCGTTATTCCGTCCCATGATGTGATAGGGGGCGAGCCTATCGCCATATCGGGCACAAATTCCAGACTCCGGACTGATACTGAATAGAAAAATTCAATATCACTTTGCCCGACCCGGGAATCGAACCCGAGACCCCAGCTTTGCAGTCGTACTGTAATACAACTACGCCACCGAGGCAGTAACCAAAACTTCAATAATTGTCACCAATTTGCCTTACCTGCATATTGGACAGCGTGTTTCCATAATGTAATCCGAATAGAAGAATAATTATTAACTGCAATAAAAAAAACAGGTTACTTGAGCTTCAAGTTTCTAAAAAATAATAGATAATCTATCGGAATAAATCTATTAGACGAGATAAAGTAGTGAATTTTCCTTCTGGCTATCATTAAATCTTCAAGAGTCGGTTTTTTTATTTGCTTACTGCACTGTACTTGAAAGTAAAGGAATTCATAATTGAGGCGTAATTTTTGGTAGTCCCTAATAACTAGACCATTTGAAAACTTTAATTTTACCTCTAAAGTATTCTAAGATGATTGAAAATGGATAAAAAAATATATATGAAACTTATATTAAGCCAAATAACATATAATTACAAAAAATATTCATATTACTTACCGTAAAGCTTTTCATTTTTTTTTTATGGAATCCACCAATCACTGTACCCACACTAAAATATAATATGCCAGTGATTCGAATTTCAATCGTTTTTATACTTAATCAAATTACTTTATCGACAATAGTTTTATCTAAAATCTTTTATCTATTTTGTGGTCTAGCACAGTTAATTCAAAATTATTTAGTAACGAGATACAGGTTGTAGTTATCTTTGATGTGCATACTTAGATAAAATTATTTATTTTTTATCTCATTTTAAAAATCTGATATTTGGATAATAAGGGCACCAGAAAGGCTTTGCCGAGATGGCTGAGTTTAATGGTTGTATGACTGGGAACCGGGAGTTGTATGGTGAATGGTCATTCGATCGAGTGCAAAAACGAATCAAAATTTTAATTATGACTCAGTTTAAGAAATTCTTATAATAAATAAAATACCGCATATTAATGAGTTATTAATGACATAATTATTATTTGCTTGGGCAATTAAATGTACATAGTATCGAAAACCAGTACATACATTCTCCATTGACTATGCATTGACGGACGGATTATATTATACACACACACACACACACGCCTTTTATCCCCGAAGAAAGAGAGAAAGAAAGAAGAAGAAAGAAATTTTCCGTTAATTCCGATAATTCGCCGTTATTCCGTCTCATGATGTGATGTGTGATTATATTATTTGAGTTTATATACATTTCAATATTATATGACAAAAGGACAGTGTAAAGACTCAGCGTGTCGCGTACCGAATAGTTAGCGCCACTAGTTTGCCGTTAGTTCTACCTAATATTTTATTAAATCTGCGGTTCAAGGCCGATGTTCATACACAAAATATGGCTAAATTGTACAACAAATAATTTATTGAACACCAGTATTATTCCTTACACTTGCAAATGGTTTCTTAACATTAGTAGGAATTATTTTATAATCATTTTCCAATTCATCAATGAAAAATCTAGTTTGATTCGCTTTATTGATATCTGCTTCTTTTTTTACATCATTTTCGGGCCATTCCTGTTTCCCATTGAAAGTATTTGTGTGTATATGGCCGTGGTATACTACACTAGCGACCGGAACCTCTGGCTTGTTCACAGGAAGTGAGTAAGGTTGTTGATAGGCATAAATAAAAGGTATTGCCATATGCGTCCCATTTCCTACCATATTTGGCATTACTTGATTAAACGGAGCTGGTATGTGTTTAAAAGCTCGCATATTTTCAAAATCTTGTCTTACTTTAATGTCTTTTTCTATTTTAGGAGTGGTGATCTTATCGGTTAATTTTTTAAGAAAGATTTGCAAGATTTCTGTGTTTTTGTCTATTTTTTTCAAAATTTCGTTAGTCATGTTTTCGTTTCGTTCCATTTTGTTGATTATTTGTGTTCTTGCTGTGTCTATTTGTGCCGGTTTTGTTGTAGATGGTATTATAACTGTAGTTGTAGTGGTAGGCATTGTGGTTGTTGTAGAAACTTCCCTTTGATTGAAATTCATCAGCGTAGCAAGAGCAAGTCGGCTTACTTCGTCTTTAGTCAACCGGAGTACTTTTGGTGGATTCGATGGTAGTACTACTTCAATAATTTCGTTTTGTTTGCGTTCCTCAAATTCTGATTCATTTTTTATCGATAGTTTTTCTAATCTCTCCTTTTCTCTATGTAAATGATTTAATTGTTCATCAATACGATGTTTATGCTGTCTCAAAATATGATTCATAGTTTCCTGTTGTCTCCTGAAATTTGTAATTATTGGGGACTGGGTAGTGGTAGTGCTTATAATTTCGTGCGTTTTATTAATTTTGACTATTTTGGATATTTCCGAAACATTAACTAAGGATGAATACAATAAACCATTTCTGTTGTAACTCTTATTAATACTAGTATGTATTTCTTTGAATCCAGAGTTCAAATCACTGATGTTTTTAGGTAAAATCTTGACTGTGACTCGGTAGTTTGTTTTGGCATTTTCCGGCGTTATAGCTTTGACTATTTCTTCCATTTTTGGAGGAGGAACGTTCCTTATAGTCGGTGCTGGCGCAGGCGTAGTTTTTACCGGAATTTCAATAGGATGAGGCTCCGCAATTTTATTAAAATTAAATGAATTTTCTACTACATCTTCTTCCCTAGATCTGCCTAGTTCCTCCAATAGTATATGAGGATATTTAGACATAAGAGAATTATGTCTTGATCTTCCATCAAAAACGTTTGTCACCAATGGTTGCTCCATGGGTTCTTCGTAGCCATATGGCATTTGTGGTGTTGGTTCCAAAAGTGGCATTGATCCCATAGGGGATATTACATCGTAATGATCTTCTATGACTTTTTCATGCTCTATATCGGGGGTTTCTACTTCTCTGACAACTGCTCTGTCTGCTAATACATTTTCGTCAGACACAACAAACATTTCATCTGAATATCTATGCGTGTTGGGCATGTCGTCCGTCGCTATGATTCTTACTTTATCAACTTGCCTTTTACTTCTCTTTTTATTTAAAAATATTCGCTTGGTAGCCATTGCCTTTGTGTTCAAATAACGATTAAGCTTGATCTTGTTTTTTAAACTCGATATTTTGTGCACGTTTATACTTCGTTTCTTTCGTTGTATTAAACTTGCGAGCCCAAATATTTCTGCTGGTTTTAATTTTTTACCAAATACATCTTCGTCGACAATAAAACGTGACGCTTTAGATTTAAAAATACTTTTTATTGTGTTTAGATTCTTCATGTTATGACTAGCAGTAAGTTTGTTTGCTTTTGCAGCGCCTTCCAATATATCTTCATAGTTTTCATAAGGCAGAAAATTATTTTCAAATATAACTTTATTATATTCGTTGGAATGGTGGTCAGGTGTAGGTGGTCTTTGGATAGATCGACGAGATATCGTGTGTTCATTTTGCTCGTAATCTACTTCATGAACTTCGTTTGGTTTTTCTGTACTATCGACTTCATTCTCCGGAGTTTGATCATAATTTTGGTGATACGTTTGTAATATACTTTCAAGTCCTGTAAACAGTTTCATCGTTTCTGGATCTGGTTGTTCATCAACATATTGATTAAATCCTACTGAAAATCCACTTCCGTCTATATCCTTCATAAAGAATTTAAGTTTCCCTAAATCATAATACGCATTGGGTGTGGCCTCATTCTCAGTAATTTCATTGTTTAAAGGTTTTTGTATTCTTTGCGATACACCATCAATATAAGCTTTATTATAATCAACTTCTACTTCGCTCATTTCAGCTGAATTTATGGATTTAGTCACAGCTAGAAATCCAGGACCGTAATACTTTCTGTTCCAGGATTGGCCGTATTTGTCGCTTACATATGGCAAAGGTTCTTGTAAAGGTACTGCTTTATTTATAGGATTTAATTGCCTATGAATTATAGCGTCGTAAGTCAATACATTCTTGTTTTTTAATACCACTAAGTTATCCCTACTCAGGGGATTTTGTATTCTCTTTTTAACATGTATATGTCTACGTTTCTTCTGCTTATCATTCGTCGTAACATTAGGTTTAGTATGTCCCTTCTTGTCAGAACCTAAGTGTATGGCTTTCTGTATCTTCTCCACTAAGTTACTAATCAATTTCTTCTTTTTATCTCCTTTCATTCCTTTTCCATCAAAATGGGTTTCTATCTCAACAAATAGTTCGTCATCATCCTTTTTCTTTTTGGCCTTTTCTGTAACCTCATCATTTTGGTATTGTATTTTAATATGGCGTTTTAAACGTTTATTGTTTTTGATTTCAGAATGATCGTAATTTTTCAAATAGTCATTAATATAGTTATTTTTTGTTTGTGATGTATATCTGCTTAAAAGATCAGCTATTTCATTGTATTTTGGAGTTTCTTTGATTGGTTCAGTGTCTAATTTGGTATTGGTTTTTTTATTTTCGTTTGTTTGTTTTTCGTCATTTTCTAATCTGGTGAATTTAATTGATTTTCCGTTGTATATCAATTTTACTAGACCTTTGATGCTTTCTCTTGAATGCCTGTGAAGTAAAAGAGATATGACAAAAATATAATAGCAACATTCTGTTAAGGATAAGATAAAATAGTCCCTATTTATCGGAAGCGGTAGGTGTGAAAATGTATATCTATTTTTTCTTTCTTTTATTTGTAATCGAGTAATTAAGAATTATTTTACTTACGATTCATTTTCCATTTTTCGTTTCCCATCTATTAATGAGTTTATGTCTATAACTGTTTTGATTATTATTTTCGGCACTGCCAAAAGAAATGTAATGTTATAACGGTAAATTCTTTTAAGCTAATGTCGAGAAAATTAGAATGCATTAGATGTAGCAGTTAAGTTAAATTTAAACGTCTTCGTACCTTGAGATTTTCTTCTAGTTTCCACATTTAGTTTAGCAGTATTCTCATAGATATCATCTTGAAGCTTCTTGCAGTGTAAAATTTCATCGAATAGTTTCCTTTCATTACTTAAATCTGCTCTGGGATATTTCATTTCCTCTAATTTTGGAGGTTCTGTGGGTGATCTTAATGATCGTACAGTTTCTAAAATTAAAATATTTTATTACGTATTCAATTCAGAATAAAAGTTGCATGTATACTGCGTTCCTAAAGATAATTTTAACACAAGGAACATAACACTTTATTTCTAATAACTTAAATTCTAATACCTTTGCTGAAAAAAGTATTAAAGGAACAAAGGACCTACTACCTAAATAACTATCTTGTTTAATTTCTACATAAAACGTATCATTTACCTTTACTCCCTTTATTAAAATCCGCTGTTAATCTGTGAATCCTGTCATAAACTTCGTTGAAATCCATATGTCCTCTCAAACCCAGCAGAAGAATCTCGTGCATTGCCGAATGTAGCAAATCATCTTTATCTTCTGTTCGTAGCTTAATATCTTCTTTTTGGATTTCTTTAATTTCTATAAGTGATATACAGATTAATTATGTTTGTCGTGCAAATACATTTTATATGACTGCCCCTGTTGTAATACCGTCCATCTTTGAATTAATAATAATCACTTCGTGCGCTGCACTTCATAGCCCTGGGGCATTAAATGTTAAGTCATATAAGGCCCAGTAATAACACGGCTTCAATGATTTTAAAGCAACTGCTCATCCATTCAGTATATATTACTGAAGTTCTGGATGGTGTTGCTACTATTTATAGATATTGTGGTACCATTAGACGGTACCTTGGTCTTATCAATACAGTTGTCATCATCATCATCATCATCATCGATCTATAGCATTTCAGTGCTTGATATTGGGCTCAACCAATACGCGCAAATAAAATATCCTCAACTGTATTGGCCGTATATGCATGTAGTGAGAGGCGTAAAACTAACCTTTACTCCTTTCATTGCTCATTCTCTCCGTAATCCTGTTTGTGGTGAGATCAGTAGTCTCCTCAGCGTCCAGTTGATCCAGAAGCCTTGCTAAGCGATGAGTGAGCAAGTTCTTCATATTGGATTGTTTCATTTGAAGAAGGAGGTTTTGGGTTTCTGAAGGATGAAATGGTTAGATTGTAACATTTTGGAGCCTAGCATGGTTAGTGGAGCTCGATAATTAGCTGTTCAAATATTCATGTTAAACTTAAAAATAATAGAATAGGTAAGTATTAGGAGTGATTTCCATAGCAAGACTCGTGAAGACCCTCGATCACACTCTTAATTTATTTTTGGCTGTATCGCCTCTTATGTTGGCTCTATATTGGATAATTTATGATGAATTATTTACTTTACCTGATGATCTTTTTGTTCTATAATTGTAGTCTATATCATAATTTATTTCTGTATTATCGTATTTGTCTGTAGTGCCATCTTTAGGAGTAACTGTTATTTCTACTGGTTTGATAGTTGATTGTAATTTAGCAATTTTATCTGCAAATAAAAAAAATAAGTATTTAGTAGGTATTTTGTTGTATACTTTATAAAATTAAAGGTAAATTGAGCTTAAAGTTCAGAAATAAAAGTATTTTTAATTTTTTTTAACAATATTCTACTCCCTTTTCGCATGACTGGACTAACATGTTTAACATAGAACTACCTATATATAATAATAGAGTTCATGCCGCCTCTATTTTCCTACTGTACAGACTGCGCAAGATAAAAATATATTACTCTTCGTACTTCTCTTATCTACAGCCATACAGCCTTACCTTTCTTGACCCGCATCAAGCCATCAATGTCAATGAACACGTTGGTGATGATGAGACAGAAAGCGGCAGCAACCGCCAGCAACGACACACACAAAACCCGATAGAACGCATCGCTCGCGCATCGCGACATGTGGGATGATACAGCTATAACAAAAGGTTACTAGATAGGTGAGGGAGCGTAGGCACAGCTGACTAACAAAATGATAGCACTAGCAGTTTGAAGAATATTGAAGAATATCGCGGATTTGATTATTTTGCTCGAAATAGCCCGTAGGAGCACTGTATTTCTAGTATAGAAAATACTATAGATCACTCTCAGCTCTGTTAACTATATAAATAAACAAACAAAGTCTCGTTATAATATTCGTAAAGATAAATCTGAGGTACGTACGTACCTCCCTCAAGTTAAAATCAACTAAAAACTGAAAAGTCCTCCATTTCCTAAACATGGCGTTTTTCTATTTTTACCTTGAAACAAATCCTCGATAGTGTGTAAAAATACAAAAATAAGTCGACATTGTAAACAATAACATCGATGCTTTGAGTGGAGTGCGTAAACATTGGTTTGGGGAGGTTATGGAGTCGATATGATTTATCGACACAATGTATTACAGTACGACTGCAAAGCTGAGGTCTCGGGTTCGATCCCCGGGTCGGGCAAAGTGATATTGAGTTTTTCTGTTCAGTATCAGCTCGGAGTCTAGAATTTTGGCCCGATATGGCGATAGGCTCGCCCCCTATCACATCATGGGACGGAATGTCGGCGAAAAGTGGGTGCACTAGTTGCGCCTCTGCCTACCCCTTAGGGGATAAAAGGCGTGAGTGTATATGTATACTTGTATATGTAAATTGTAAAACACCAATAGACATTCGTCATCTTAGAACAGTATATTTTACACATACTCACGCCTTTTATCTCCGAAGGGGTAGGCAGAGGCGCAACTAGTGCACCCACTTTTCAGTTGCGTATTCCGTCCCATGATGTGATAGGGGACGAGCCTATCGCCATATCGGGCACGAATTTTGAACTCCGGGCTGATACTGAATAGAAAAATCCAATATCACTGCCCGACCGGGAATCGAACCAGCGACCTCAGCATTGCAGTCGTACTATAACACAACTACGCCACCGAGGCAGTCAATATATTTTACGTCAGAAAATATCCAATTACTGTGGAACACTTAACATTCTTTATCATCTGGGTACATTTCATGCACAATCACAATGCCATACAATTAAGGTAAAAATAACCATCGATATCACTTTATCGACCATTCGCGTCACTAAAGCCACAAAACAGAGTTTACAAATAAACCTAAACCTATCAGATTACAATTGTAGCACATCCCAAATTCCATCCATTCGATCGCATTGACATGCGATACCGACATCAGTGATGTACTCACCAATTATACTGTTATTTGTTATAATCCATACGAATTCGGCTAATTACTTAGAAGCCGAAGCGAACTTCCTGAAACCGAAATTGGAACGAAACAACATCGTAAACAAAGGTGTTTGGGTGAAGAATAAGTTAAAAGACAATACATTTGAAAAGCCAAGTGCTGGAGACTTTATTTTCAGACCGAATTCAGCGGATGTCGATAATATATTGCAAAATAATTTCGATGCCTTTGGTGAGAATTTTTTGCAGGACTCTCCGTTTCTTTCGAGCTATGTTGAAAGGGCGAAGAGGGCAGTTAGCCGTGAGTAAACATATTAATATTTATATCTTAATCATTTTAAAACGTCTACACTTTAAAATATGATAACTGAATTTGTTCTTAATATTAGTAGAGTAAAATACGTACACCGATAAATAATATTGGCAAAATGTATCCCCAGATACACATATGCAGCAAACCTCGCCGTGATAATGACATGACAAAAATGTATCTTTTACAGATATACGAAAACGCCATCCCAGAAAGAGTATGAAGAAATGTAAAAACAAAAAGAATTGTAAAAATTCAAAAAATACCTTAAATGACAATTCAGACGTAAAAGAATCATTTATTTCGGATCTTAAACCCGCTTCCGTATTTAATGATTATCCTTATGAAGTTGCCATCTTATTAAACGATAAATTAAAGGCTGAAAACGAGAGTAAAATCAATAAAGTTAGTAGCAATAACGAAACTACTAACAGCACATTAATAATAAAAAATATTGATGACGTAGTTAAGATAGCAGAAGAAAAACCAAAAGTTAATTTAAATGAAACTAAACGCAATACTAGCAATCCAAAAAGAAACACGAAATTTGATTATGATGCAGAAGATTATAATAATTTTGTCCTTATAGACGACTATAACAAGACTGCAATTATCGAAACAGACAAAGAAAGAAGTGTTTTTGATAAAAATGATAAAGCTTGGCATCAAAATGTTCCCGTGACCGGAATAGATAATATGTATAAAGTTTTACCCAAACAAAAACAAAGTAAGCCCATTAACGAAAGAGGTTTGATAAAGGTAATATCTATGCTAACGAAAACATTTAAAAAGATAATGAAACAGCACAACGAAATTAAAGCTATTCATGAGCAATTACAAAATATAAATGATGATTTCCTAAAAAATATAGTTACCGTCACACATAAATTTCAAGACTTTGATAATAAATACAATTATTTAATAAAATCAAACGAAAATTTGAAGACTATTGAACACAATTTACTTGAAAGGGAAGAACGTTTCAAAATCAGACAAAAAGAAATGATGAAAAGTCTAATCGAATTTGAAAATCAGCAGAAAAAGTTTTTAATTCAACAAAAACAGTTTTATTCTGTACAAAAATTCATGCTGGAACAAAACGAGAAGATTAACATGAAACAAAATTTAATAGCAAAGACTCAAAACGACATTTCTCACAGACAAAACAACTTCGCAAGGATATTAAAGAAAGCTAAACAGATAATAGATATCAAAATGGGTACTTCGAAAGTCGTTTCCAATTTCAAGTATAATTATTCTAATGTTATTGATAAAGTTACACATACTACGACATTACCTGATATAACCGAATCAGTAAAGATCAACTTATTTGCGATCCCAACAACTAATAAAATAGAAAATCAAGACGAAATGATCATTAAGGAAAAGGATGATCAAGCGATCGACGATTTGGTTTACAAATTTTATTTTAATAACACATTTATTGATAATTTTATGAGGAATAAAATTTTCAATACTTTTACACCACAAAGCCGTGAAGTTGGGAATAATTTTAAGAATAAAAGGGATGAAATGACAACTCTTTTAATACCAGTTAAAAAAGTTAATTTAACAGTCATTTCAAAACCCCTTAAAAGAAACAAAAGATGGATTAGCCATAGAATGAGAAACACAAAAAGGAAAAGTCATTCAAAGTCCGGAGTAAAAGATACAACTAAGAAACAGGAAATTAAAAATCATACCCAAAACACCATTAATGAGGACAAACTAAAGACAGATCCATTTTTGGCGATGGCTATGAGTTTTTGCAACCAAATTGGTCAAAACAGCAACCAGCAGATCTTAGGATGGTGTGTTGAGAAGGCCTTACGTAGACTTCGGTATATGGGTTAGTGTTAACATTTTTTTTATATATTTGAATGACAACTCGAACAAGTCACTCCAGTCAGTCAGTCAAATAAATATTAAAACTCGGCATGGCACTTCACCTGCACATATTTAATTACTCAACACTGGGCACAAAATCTACTTAACATTTGCAAACTACGGTAGGTACTAATATTTATTGTAAAATAAAATATTAATCTCAATATTTTTCAGATGCAAAAATGTTTGAAATTCCATCAAATACTATCATAAGCAAAGAGAAAGAAGTAAAAATTAACAAAACAGAGGAAGCGAGAATAAAGTTTATTAATGTAGCAGAATCAACAACAGGTATATTATGTGACTTATATACCTACCTACACACACTCATGCCTTTTATCCCCGAAGGGTAGGCAGAAGCGCAACTAGTGTACCCACTTTTCGCCGTGCGTATTCCGTCCCATGATATCATAGGGGGCGAGCCTATCGTCATATCTGGCCAAAATTCCAGACCCCGGGAGTGCAGCAAAAACTAACTGTATTTATTTGTAGTAGTACCGACAACAATGAACGTGGAGCAGACATCTCAAGTGCCTCCAAATAAATACGTAACCGAAGATATACAAAATGCTATGTTCTTTCCAGGTGAGTTTTTATAAGTCCTCATTTTTAACCATGGACTAATAATTATTAGTCCATGTTTTAACTCACGTCTTGCCCTCAACCCGTTCAAATTAAAGGTCAGCGCAACAAACTTTTTGAGATATCTGGTCCGAGAATAATTCGATTTAGCATTCACAACTGACTGTCTGAATAATGACCACCTCCTCCAGGGATCCAATCCCAGGAAAATCGTTTGCATTTCCTCGCGATAGGATAATATAGTGCGCTATAATGGATCACGTTTGTCGCATTCCGAGATCAGGGTGCGTATATCCCGTTTCAAACAGGCCGGTATGTGTCGACGGCTGAAGGTAATCGTCTCTCGTTAATGGATGTTCTATCTGGGCGCCCCTTCAGTCGCTACAGAGCAGCAGAGTGGATTTGCCGTGTTTGAGTAAAAAAGTCATTAATCCACATAATATACTTTGCCTGATATTGGAAACGAACCATGGACCTCGAAGTCTATAGACAGTCGCTGCCACTACGTTAAAAAAATTATAATTTATTATATTAGTACTAAAAATATATTCCTTTTTTACCGTCGCTACTTCGCATTTTTATATCAATAATAATACCAACAGTTTTCTTTCCTCAACACGTCTGATCACGGTTATAGGTAGCAACACCAATAAAATTATAGGTAATTATTGTTTAAAAAATGCTTACTGTCTATTTACCCTCAGGCGAAGATCCTCATCTCAGTTATAATAAAAAAAAAAACTTATCTTGCAGATAATGAAGAACTGGAATCGAACCTGAAGAGATACGGTGAGTTTGATTTTAGTTTGACGATTACGTTATCAGATATACTAAACTGATTTTGGAAACACTTAAATAAGTTGCAACTTGCAATCTATTAGCGATTAGAAGCCGTAGCCGAGATGTCTTTTTTTACAAACATTAAAGCTAACAGAAACATACGTGTATGGGAGTGACGTATTCTAGCGATAGACTTATGGTAGGGATATGATATACCCGCGTAGTTTTTTGTTTCCTTTAAGCGTGAACGATTCTACAAAGATGTCTTATGTTCGCTGAAACAGACTATGTTGTTATTTACTTTTTATTTTTTTATTTTTAAAGATCTGAAACCTGACACAGAAGGCAACGTTTATTATGATGGGAGTCTCCATGCTAGCGATTTTGGTATGTGTAAATGTGTTCTCATATTTTCAAAAACTTATGGTTTCAAAATTTCCGCACAACCTGAGTTTTTTTATATTTATTTATTATGTTGGGTTATAGCTTAGCTGCCCGTAATAAATCCTTTGCCTCTAGTCTTTCTATGTCCTTAAAAACTATTTTGGCGTCAACCTAATAATTTCTTTATGTTACCAGTGGGCCCAGATACGGGGAGCGTATCAGACATAATGCCAGGATTGGATAGCAACTCCAAGGTGGACGTAGATCCTCTGGCGTTTGATCTTGACGCCAGGAGACGGGCATTCGTTAAAAGGTTTGGAGCTTCAAATATTATACTACATATTTTTATACTTATAAGTATTGTGAAGTTGTTATGAGCGGCGATAGCCTAGTTGGGATTGGAACGGACTGCCGAGACGAATGTTCGGAGGTTCAAAACAAAAGGGCACACACCTCTGACTTTTTAAAAAAATGATGTGTGTATTCTTTGTGAATTATCGCTCGCTTTAACGGTGAAGTTAAACATCGTGAGGAAGCCTATTAACTTTTTTTGACGTCTCATCATTCCTAAGGTTAATTGGTTTGTGCCTCCTTCTTATCCGTGGAAAACGTATAGTGGAACTTTTGTCTAGGAAAATCTCTTTCGTGCGGGCGAAGCTGCGAGCAATTATTTACGTACCTAATAGATATAGTGTGACGAATTTTTAAACAGAAACAATATTGGAACGTGCCTATGACATTTTATAAATCCCTTCCGGAAAAATCATTAAATTAAAGAGTAATCCGTATGAAAATCCGTTGTATGGTTTAGAACACTGAAAGAGTTTGCGGATAAACACATCAGACACGACATTGATTTATAAAAAAAATGGATTTCGCCCGCGGCTCCGCCCGCTTTAAAAAGATTTTCCGGGATAAAAGTCCCGCTTTTTATTTTGCTGGGATAAAATGTAGCCTATGTGTTAATCTAGGACATGATCTACCCGTGTACCAAATTTTATCGAAATCCGTTTAGTAGTTTTTGCGTGAAAGAGTAACAAACATCCATACATACTTACAAACTTTCGCCTTTATAATATTATAAAAAATATATATATTTTAATTACATAACTAATTTATTATGATTTTTCCGTCCGATAATGACATACGCGTCGCCCGTATTCGCTCATTTACCGCCCCGTCGCCTTCAGCGAATGCAGGTGCTTCAAAATCGATTTTTACGACATGCACTTGGTGCCCCGTGGTACGTTCGCAATCGCAACCTCCACGTGGACACCAATATGCCGACCATCAGGCACTTTATGCAGTGCGCCAGCAGACGCTATTTCGACAGGGCGGTAAACCACCCGAACACGCTTATCCGTAAAGCGTCTATATATACTCCGTTTGATCGCGCCAAATGGAGACGACCGCGTTCAGTCCTGTCAGATCCAGAGGACGAAATCACTCTGGCTTTACGCGAAAAGAACGAGCATCTAAAGCTCATACACTCCACAAGACCGCTGTACCGTCCTCGCCTTCGAGGACCTCGTCGCGTTCCCCAACCCCCTGCCCTCTCTTAGCAGTTCCGGCCCGCGAGCCGAAGACTACTACGTACGCACTAATAGGATTAGGTTTAAACCTTATTTCCCCAAACGCTGATGTCTTATCCTCTCAGTGGCCGCCCTGAGCCGAGGTCGTGACCCATTAGTGGGTCGCCCTCAGCGTGGTCGCTTAAATTTAAGGGTTGCGAGCGCCTTCTGCGCTCACCCACAAGACCGGTGTTCTTGTATAAGCCGACCCTCGTCAGGCTAACAAGAGTTTAGTAAGGTACAAAAAAAAAAAAATTATTGCATTGTTTTATTTTTCAGGTTAAATGCAAATATACTAAAAAGGATGAATTTAGGATGAAAATGGAATGAATATAATAATTGTAAATAGAACAAAAGCTTTTTATTGTAATTGAGGAAATAAAAATAAGATAAGTTTGTTTATAAAAAATAGTATTAATGTGAAAAATATTTGTAATACAATATTGTTAAAATCAAGATCGGTTGCGTATAAAGTAATCTACAATACATCTCACAGAGATATTTCCAAAAAATATTTTTACATGGATTTTAGGATTTAGGGATGTCTCTAACTAACCAATCGGTACGAGAAGCATTGAATGACTTCTAATGCTGCTTTATGTTCGGTTATATAGTAAAAATGTAAATCACGTCATAAATACCATTACAAAAAGGGTCATACATAAGAATATAATAAAGGATACTAAATATAACTGATTTTTTATTTAAGAAGAAATCACAATAAACCCTTGCACATCTTTGTATTTAAAATCGTTGTTCTATTTTTTCTGTTATTTCCTTCGGTTCCTGCTTTCTCCTGAAAAAAAAAATTAATACCTTTAATTACTGCCTTAATTCCCATTTTCATATACACTTATTTTTCGCGCATATTCTACTCTAAAATAAACTATCCTCGCTTTGGAGACACTATCAAATTTTATTAGCAATACATACCCAATTTGATGGTAGAACAATGAACTAATGCAGTGGCGGGCGGAATCAATATATGTCGCCAAGACCATAGGCGAGGGCAAAAAAACCGACAACCGATTTGAATAAGACGATACACCTTATTTGCTTGATTTGTTCAATAATTAAGTAAAAAGATACTTACATGCAGCATGGAAAGTCCCAAAATTTTTGCCCCATCCCAAATTCCTCGCCATCCTGGATGGTTTGCGGCATATCCTTCCCCAGGGACTCCGGCAGGAACAGGCACAACACCCCTCCGAAGATGCCCAGCGCCCCCAAAATCAGCAACGGTATTTCTGTTGCTATTGTGGCCTATAAAAACCATCAGTTGAACTATATCATAATTATCACACATGAGCTGCCAAAGAGCATTATAATACGGAGAGGCTCTTTAATCATCGAGAGATCGGGCAGAAACGCTATTGACGTCCTACTCATAGTTTGCTGAAATCATTTCCCTCCCTGGATGGTTACTTCGCACATAAATTGCAAACCCAGACACTCACCTATTTTTCGAATTAAAAATCTCACCATTTTTAGTTGACGCACTGTTCTAAGCAGTATTTGTATGATAAAATACCCTCGTCATAAAAAGTCACACTTACCATATAAACTATGTAAGGTACCAAGATGGTGGCCACGTATCCGCTGATATGCACCAGCGCTAGACCCTGCGCCCTGACCACTGTGGGGAGCAACTCTGCCGCGTACTGCATGCCAATGTTATACGATATGTTCACCGCGAATCGGCCGACGATGGCTAGGGAAGCTGATGGGATTCCTGCGGAGGATAAGAGGCCCCGTTATTCCAGGACTTCTTTCATCAATGTGGTGAGTCAAAATAATTCTGATAGTAAGTAGAGTGGGTCCAGATTGAGTGTGGACTAAAGGGAGATGTTTATTCCTTGCCAGTAGACACAATGATGCCTGTTTGAAATGGGATATACATAAGCCGAGTCCGTAACGCGACTTACGTATAGCCCAATGATGGGATTTCACCCTTTTGTACGATGTCTATCCTGGCCGATCCAGGTATCTTACCACCAGCAGTGATTTGTGACTGATCGATACGCTAATAAATTCAAGTATCATGAACTTCTATGTTTACGTAAGTAGGATTACCGATCGGGACAATTGTAGCCAGAAGGCTGAAAACTCCACTCCAGATCATTGTTCCAAACGCCAGCCATCTTCGACCGATGCTGTGAACAACGACATATCTTATATAATCTTATGAAATTAAATACATATAGGCAATCAATAAAGTAGGTACTGTAAGAAAGTAGAGATACGCCTCAGCAACTATATTTTCCAGTTATTACATTTTGAATCAAATTATTGCTTTTGGCGTGATCCTCCAAACAAAATTTGAGGACATAAACAGACAAAAAATTCAAAAGTGACTACCGCCAGGATTTTTATTCAATGGTAATTATGAAATAGGGTATAAGTACTTATGGAAAAAACAGCACATTCAAAACTCCTAATAAGAAGGTACTTAGTCTATGAAACGAGGTTGAAAAATACTTCATAAATATAAACTCACATATCCAAAGTCAAGGTAAGGAGCACGTCAGCAGGGAACTCGGTTGCCGTCGCGACCGTGAAGGTGAAGAACATGTCCAAACCCAGCGAGCCCACGTTCCTCACATGTCCGTCGAACACCATCGCAATAGACATCCAGATCACCACCATGAGGATACTGTGCCGTCGCAGACGAGGGGTTCTGAAGAGATCCAACACGCTGTAGTTTCTGTTTTCTTCCTCTGCTTTCGCCATTTCTGCTGCTGTCTCCTGGAAATGGAGTGGTGGTAGGACTCTCATATGCAAGAGTCCGTCTGGGTGGGTATCACCACAAAGTCTATTTCTACCGCCAAGCAGCAGTGTGCATGCACTGTTGTGTTTCGGTTTGAAGGGCATTGTAACCAGTGGAACTACAGTACATATTGAGAATTAACATCTTATGTCTCAGGATGATGAGCGCAGTGGGATGCCACACAGTACTTCGTAAGTCGAGGTGCTGGATGGCGTGTCTACTGTTTATGGGTAATCGTATCGCTTACCATCAGGCGAACGGCAGTAGGCATGCTCATCTCGTCATTCGATGCCACAAAAAAATGGATATTCGCTGTGATTGGACATCAAACTTTTCTGGTTGGGTATTTAGACTTGTTTGCATGAGACTTTTTTTGGGAAACGTGCATGTAGCAGCAAAGTGACCTTACAGCATTGGAAGACGTAATAAGTGGTTTAAATATGATATTAAACTGCGAGAGTTGTTGCAACTGTATGTCACATTTAACCATAGGTATACGGTATTTAGTGAAGTAAAATACATTGTGCGTTCTCTCACCAGTGAAAAGTCTTCTAGTTCAGGTCTACCTAACCGGCTTTTAGTAGATTCATAAAAAAATAAAACATACCCTGAACTCGTGTAATATTTCTTTTGGTATCTTGTTTCCATTAACTTTAGCGCATCTTAACATTATTTTGATAGCTTCCTCTATTCTTCCTTGCGAAATCAACCACCTGGAAATAGGGTTACAGATTAAATATAGCTTAATACAAAATATTACGCCTCTATCCCATATAATTCACAATTATTTCCCTCCTTCCACTTTTACCAATTTCATCATGCATTCCCACCGGCCCAGGATACTTTTAACGTGCCTTTTACTTTGGCAGATCTCTGGCATTCAAAGGTTCAGTGTGGTCAACCCTTTATCGGCTCTTCTTTACACTCGCTTTATATACCTTCTTCAATAATCTGTTCATATTTCATTTCAAAGTACAGTAAGTAAATCACAAACGGACCTAGCGCTCTCTGGTACGACGCAGGGAGTGAGTATGGCCAGTATGAGCGGCGCGCTGATGATCATGGTGTACACCTTCCAGTCAGCTACGGCCAGCGCGATCCAGGGCAGGAGGCATGCCGCGAACGTGAAGTACACCGCGATCGACATGTTCGCTACGAACGTGCGCCATTTCAGACCCACATATTCCACCACTGAAATAATATAGCTCCGTTAGTGTGCTCAAATGTAACTTTTCGAAGTAACGTGTGTTTATCGATAATTACTGCTCGCTTTAAAGGTGAAGGTAAATATTTTGAGGAAATATACATGGAATCTCGAAGCTATATAAACGTTGAGGACTAAGGTCTAAACCCTCTTAGTAGTAGAAAAGGCCGTAATGAAGTAAATTAACAAATAAGTAGTGATCTTTAAAAATATCTTACCAACAATATACATAATGAGGAAACAATTGTCATACGCGAGGCCGACTATGAACCGGCACAGACAGAACGACCAGAAAGAGTTCGTGAACACCGTGCCGACGCCCCCGACGAACCCTGCCAGATTAGTTCCTGGGAAATAAAAAAACAATGTAAGCTATACGCACCTACAGATACTAGCTATAGACTATAGGTGTGTGCTGTTGGAACCTGCGGACGTTCGTCTCGGCAGTCCGTTCCCGTCTCAAGTAGGCTATCGCCGCTTTTTAGGTTATTGTGGGAAAATAAAATGTCAACAGCTTTTTGCCGCCATTTTCTATCGTATATTGCACAGTCTATACTGTTGACAGCGACTATTGATACCTAGGGCTATAGCCATGATGTTTTTCTACATAAATATATGCATATCGATAAGTAAGTCTATCGCGAGGATATGTCATACCCAATTCTTTTCTATTTTATTGGCGTTATCGCTTGTAGAAAAGCATCTTGGCTACGGCTGCTAATGCAGTTATGCAATACTTCGTAACGTAAAATTTCTAGATTTTCAAACTGAGTAGTCGTGACAATGAGCTGACGAGAAAAAAGATCCTTATTTTAAGAGTTTTAATAGAAAACAACGTACCAACTAAAGCTGGTATCCTGCCATATTTGTCGGCTATCCAGCCAAAGATGAGCCCTCCAACAATTGCCCCGCAGAAGAAGATAGACTGGGCAGTAGCTGGATAGTTATCTCTGTCGCACACCCATCCTTGCTGTAAGATTATAAAAATATATAATCCCACGACTCTCGACTACAGAGATAAGCAGGGAAGCAATTAATACAACCAGTTCGCTAGCTATGACTTCCATGACATAACCCTGGGTGACTCTAATGATTTTTATTGGCTGAATTCTCATCATCATCAGCCACATGATGTCAAATGGAAAACATAGGCCTCCCCTAAAGATTTTCAGACGGACCTGTCAAAAGCGGCCTGCATCCAACGTGTTCCTACGACCTTTATCAAGTCGTCTTTCCGCCTTACAGGCATGCGTCCGAAGCTGCGCTCGCTAGTACCTACGTGGTCTCCACTCGAGAACATTTTGCTCCATCTATTGTCAGTTATTTGAACTACTTATGTGCCATATTTGAATATTGAACTTCCTATGCCGGACCAATAACATGGATTTATCCGAAGCTAAAAACCAACCTGTGGGGCTAGAATGTGAAAAAAAACACGATGCGTCTCCGCTTCGTTTTATTGTGATTGGTTGAGCAACTGACGTATCGGTATTTTGATGTTTGTGATTGATCGAGAGACCGACACGTTAGTCTCTCAACCAATCACAATAAAACGAAGCGGAACCGCATCGTGGTTTTTTTTCACATTCTAAGCCCACAGGAAATCGGACCTCGGTGTCACAGTCCAAATCGACTGTCTGACTTTGATATTTTGACTGATAAAACGACATATTATATTATGTAACCATAACTTAATAATATTGCCCTGACAGTATTTTTACCTGAGTAGCGATAGTTTCATAAGGCACGTCAGTGAAATTAAATTCCCACTGTCCGACACACTGCTTCGTCGGCCATTTTGGATTCGGCGCTCGGACGTCATCTTGAATTATTTTCTTCCAATCCACATCGTATACTACACATCTCTCGAATTTTCCATCTTTCGCCAATGGTATGGACAGGCTTCGTCTGGAAATAATGTACCTACTGTTCTTGATTTTTTTTCAATGATAATATACTGCACCTAGGTATATTGCTTTAAATTACTTCGCTTTTTGGACGCTGTCGCCACCATCATATTATGAGCCTGAAATTAGCTCTACGCATCGTGGGTGATTCGTGAGTTGCCTCTCTACCTACGCTTCTGGCGTAAGAGCTTAGGTAACTAACTATGAATTAAATAGTTCCATTGTTTACTTTTATTAATCAGACGGTTATTTGATGAGATAAAAAAATCGGCCTTGAGGAGTGTGTTCTTCAATATTAAGAGCTACAGGAAGTCTCAGTAAATTAATGTCCGACTGACCAATACTCACGTAAAAATGACCATACCATACCATATCAGCCCTGTAATACTGCCCACTGCTGAGCACGGGCCTCCTCTACAGCTGAGAGGGTTCAGGCCTTAGTCCACCACGCTGGCCTAGTGCGGGTTGCCAGACTTCACATACCTTCGAAATTCAGAGAACTTCTCAGGTATGCAGGTTTCCTCACGATGTTTTCCTTCACCGTTAAAGCGAGCGATAATTCACAAAGAATACACACATAATTTTTTTAGAAACGTCAGAGGTGTGTGCCCTTGGGTTCCGAACCTGCGGACATTGAAACGGCAGTCCGTTCCACTCCCAATTAGGCTTTCGCCGCTCAATGACCAGCAAAAAATTACCAGCTGATGTTATTTTGCTCGCGCCACCAAATATCAGAATACGCTTATCCGTCAAGTGTCAATTAACACACACTCACGCCTGTTATCCCCGAAGGGGTCGGCAGAGGCGCAACTAGTGCACCCACTATTCGTCGTCATTCCGTCCCATGATGTGATAGGGGGCGAGCCTATCGCCATATCGGGCACAAATTCTAGACTCCGGGCTGATACTGAACAGAAAAACTCAACATCACTTTGCCCGACCCGGGGATCGAACCCGAAACCTCAGCTTTGTAGTCGTACTGTAATACAACTAAGCCACCGAGGCAGTCAGCGTCAATTAACACTTCATATTTTGACCGTGCGCAATAAAGAGGACCGAGGTCCGTCC
The DNA here is from genome assembly GCA_949316025.1 of Lapara coniferarum. NCBI lineage: Eukaryota > Metazoa > Arthropoda > Insecta > Lepidoptera > Sphingidae > Lapara > Lapara coniferarum. Next base: position 25,934,645 of record OX438931.1, on the reverse strand, counting down.
CTAAAGACCTGGATAACAAAACCACCCTAGCCACCATACGTTTGCACGAGTTCTGATAACTCTTATACTCCACACGGCAGCAGTTCCGTTCTCACAGCACTGTCCACTTCTCCGACCCTAGTAACGGCCGCCGTGCCGATAATTAAGATTAAATCCTCTCTATCATAGACGTCTCTGCTTTTTTAGCCACCGTCTAGAGCCGAGGCCCACATACTCTACTTGGGTAGTCCTTAGCATGGCTAGCTAAGCGTTGAGAGTGCCTAAAGCGGTCGCCCATAAGTTGGTTTAGACTATGCAAGCTGACTCGCGTCATACCTACTGTAGCCAAAAAAAGATATACAATGTTTTCTGCTATAAAGAAACTCACCGATCCTCAACAGTCAGATTGACCAGCTCAGGGACATGACACCAGTGTTCCGAAGGCACTATGGCCATGAATATCTGTCCGAAGTAGACGAACGCGAAGAAGAACGCGTACGGTATCATGAGCAAGAAGAGAAGACGCTGGTACCAGCCGAAGTGGCCCATGTAAGGGAAGATGTCGTCCAGGTCCTTCAGGCGGCGGCGGTGCACGCCATTATCTGCAAGTATAATGATGGTTAGGACTACCACCAAAGATTCTAATCCATGATAGACAATCCAAGATATTTTGAATAAAATTTACCAATTGGAATAAACAGGTTTACAAATTGTTTTCATTGGTTTATTCGTGAGGTATATCCGTAGATATAGCGATTAGGATCGTTTATTGATGATAGACTTTAGGGATGCTTCAGTCTTTGAAATATAATTTCATGTTTTACACAGTATATTCTAAAGTAAAAGAACAAAATAATAATAAGAACTGAGCAAGTATCATTGAAACCCTCGCACTCGGCAGGGAATAAAACTTACTTTTCGGTGCTTCTTGCATTTCCAAGTCAGTGGCAGGCCCGCGGGGCTGCTGCCCCGGGCCCTGCACACTATACTCACGTGATGCCATTTTGGAAAAGGGTTTGTTGCTCAAAAGACACTTTTTCCGACGTGATTTCTGATTACGGAAACTTCAAGCGGGAAGTTGCGCCTGAAACAAATTAGTTGGTATTTATTTATGAAGTTTTGTAAGGTTTTCTTTGTTTACTTTTTGATTCTCTTTTTTTCTAAATTCTTAATAAAAAAAGTAGGTTTTTTGATATTTTCGCATGTAGAGTACGGAACAGGCTCTTTATAGGACCCAGCAGCGTACCTATAAGGTGGTATAACGGCAAAATGCAACAGGCTTACTGGTGGTAGAACTCTCATATGTAAGAGTCCGTCTGGGTATCACCGCAATGTCTATTTCTATCGCCAAGCAGCAGTGTGCATGCACTGTTGTGTTTCGGTTTGAAGGGCATTGTAGCCAATGTAACTACAGGACATAATGAGACTTAACATCTTATGTCTCAGGATGACGAGCGCAGTGGAATGCCACACAGTACTTTGTAACACAAGGTGGTGGATGGTGTTTCTATTGTTTATTGGTGGTCGTATCGCTTACCATCAGGCGAACGGCATGCTCGTCTCGTCATTCGATGCAAAAAAGGTTTCCGGCTTCAGGGGGCCCTCGGACCTCGACTTCAGGGGATCCCAATACGAGAGGAAGAAGACTGTTCAGGAGAACCCTAAAAAAGTAGACATTTTTCAGGGTTTTTCAGGTTTTTTATTGCATGAATTTGCCTACACAGATGTATTTACTCCACTGATACGATCCCCGTACCGTGTATAGCCTGCTTAGCTGACCATGCTTCGCCACATCATATTTTTTGGTGCATCAGTACCGACTATTGACTATTCTGTAATTTTTGATCGAACGATCGTTACAGTGAGTATATCGCTATGGTGGCTGTAGCAACAGTAACTGTGTTAATGTCATCATATATGGCATAATTGAATCCTATTTACTCAGTAAGCGTACGCAGACGAGATATAATAGAACAGGTATCATATTTTATTACTCGCGTACTAATGAACGGCATGGTGCAACGCCTCTTTTGATTAATGAAGCTTAAAACACTATTATTATTATTAATTACTATACAATCAAAATGCGCTAGTACGCGTAGTCATTGTTATTTATTTATTAGTGATTGTTACACCTACGGGTCGCAATACAGCTTTGCCTCTCTCACTCTTTGCCAATACTCACTTGACAACCAGTTAGAACCACTCAGTTAATTCTCTATGACCAGTCCATCATTATTAGTCAATCCATTCGTGATAGTTCGCTTTAGATCTCCACGCGATTCCACGATGTTCTAAGGTGCTTGCAGTTATCAATTAAACTATAACCTCAAGTAATTGTTGTAAATATCGGCCCAGTGATGTCCCACAACTGGGCATAGGATACTTACTCTTTGGTAGAGTAAATACGAATTCGTACACTCTACGATCGAGGTTGTAAAAAAACTGCTTATTTACGATATTTCTTTCTGACATATGAAGAGTTAAAAAATACATTATAAAACTATACTTTGATAGTAGCGTAATGTCCGGAAACAAATCCAGGATTTCCGCCTCATATCCGTCTCAATTTCTCTATAGTACCTTTCGTTGCTCAATTTTCGAATATACTAAGGTATTTCAACATCTTATAATCGAATCTATGTCCGATGTGATAATAACATTGATATTATCTTATGGAGATGCTGATAGCGAGATGTCCGTCTATGTAGACATTGTTTTCACTACATTTATGGTCGTTGTTTACTCACATATAAAACACACCTGCGGGGCTAGGATGTGAAAAAAAAAACACTATGCGTCTCCGCTTCGTTTTATTGTGATTGGTTGAGAGACTGACGTATCGGTATTTTGATGTTTGTGATTGATCGAGAAACCGATACGTCAGTTTCTCAACCAATCACAATAAAACGAAGCGGAGACGCATAGTGTTTTCTTTTTTTCACATCCTAGCCCCCGTGGTATCCACTGACCACGTGGTTTGGCTATGTATAATGGCAAAATAATATTGCGTATAATAGTACCTATGTTACTTAAATAACTAATTATTCTCTTTTATAATGTTATTTTTTTATCTTCGAAATATTTGTTACTGGTGCCTATGCATGTCTATCCGTGACAATTAAATTATTTTTCTTTCTTTCTATGCTTGCTTTATAAAAAAAAATCCTGAAAAACAGATTCTGGTGTCCTTTATATCCTTCCTTCCCTAATATTATGAACGCGAAAGTTTGTAAGAATGTATGGATGGTTGTTCCGCTTTCACGCGAATACTACTGAACGGATATCTATAAAATTTGGCACACGGGTAGATCATATCCTGGATTAGCACATAGGCTATTTCTTATCCCGGGAAAACACAAACCGGGACTTTTATCCCGGAAAAACTTTTGAACGCTGGCGGAGCCGCGGGAAAAATCTAGTATAGTATAATACAAAGACGCCCGCCGCTTCTATACGCGATAAACCCAAAAACTAGCGAACAATGAAATTTGGTACTTATGGAGATATTTTGAGGACCTTTGAGGTTTTAGGGTACTTTTTGTCCCGGGAAAGTATATAACGGGACCTACATCCCAGAAAAACTCTTACACGCGGGCAAAACCGCGACCAAAAGCTAGTGGGAAATATACTTAAATCCTAAAGGCTCATTTATACTATTGCGCGTGCGGCGAGACGAGTCGCGAGGCGAACCACGATACGGAAGTGTAAACAGTGCGCTCGCGACTCGCCACGCGCTTCACTTCGCGCCTCGCTGCGCTCATCTGAAACAAATGAGCCCACCGAAAGAGTACAAACAGAAATTCGAATCACGAGGCGGGGAATGATGCGAGAGTGTTAATGAGCCATTATAGTTGCCTGGAGACAATGCCTGAAAAGTTAATACTTAGATATGTTGGACATTTATTACGTGACAAAACAGACACGCGCAAATCTGTTCAAGGCAATGAATGAAAATTATAAATAGGCGATCAATGAACACTGCGTGGAGTGCGGGCCACTTAATACCTATCAATAATATAATAGCCATAATTAGGTATATTTAACACACACACACGCACATACACATATCCACGCGTTTTATCCCCGAAGGGGTAGGCAGAGGCGCAATTAGTGTACCCAACTTTCACCGTGCATACTCTGTCCCATGATATAGGGCGAGCCTATCGCATTTTTTTGGTGTAAATCTTGTAGCATTGTTATAAACGAAATACCGAACGAAGAAATACCGAAATTATCGTATAAATGTGACTGTGTCAGTACGAGTACTAGCATGGCAACGCTTTATCTATTTCTTCATGTTTCAGAACCATACTCTCAATAATAAAATAATAGGTATCATGAAACTTAACCTCAAAACCGCTACTAGATGAGCATACAATAGTACCACAAATTATTCATAATCCTGGAATACTGTTTATAGTCAATAGAGCTTATTTTTAAACTAAGTCATTGAGATATATCGAACTTACCCCGGTTTTCCTTATTTGTCACCAAAGACGCTAGTAGAAGGAACACGTGCAATAGTTGAGACGTGTAGACTCCACGAGTGCCGGAGTTAGAATGAATAGCGTGGTGTTACTTCGATAGATGCTTTATAAAACGAGCTGTTGACATACTCCGGTTTGTTTTAGAATTAGGTAGGTTTAATTATTACAGTGTTGTTTCGTTTAGTTTTTAAGAATGATAAGATATAAATAGTTTTACAGTGTTCGTAACTCGCCTTGATCATGCTCTGTCAGAATTGAAATTATTTACACTTCTCCAATAATTTTTATTAGGTATTTACAACCATTAACTATTTCATCGGTTTTCTTACGCAAAATGATTTGAGAGTCAAAGAAACAATAACGACTACAATAACCACTTTCAGAGGATTAAAAGAATAACAAGATCCTAATACGATACCACCTCTATATTGGTATAGTACTGCCCACTGCTGAGCACCAGCCTCCTATACTACTGAGAGGGTAATAAATCTTATGATTAATTTATCCACCACCATGTTCTATTTTATATCTTTTACGCCTCTGTCCACAAAAAAAATAGTCCAATTTATGCAAAGAATTGTGCTCGTAATCAAACTCAGGAACTTTCGCTTCGATTCTGTACAGTTTCTTGACAAAGAAGGCCAATGTAAGTGTAATGTATGTACGTCACGCGTAATGTTTATTTTGAGTTAATCATGTGTTTGTTAACACAAAACGTACATATTATATTATGTTCGCCGCGCAGTCAACTTGTAACACTAGACACTCCACACAAAATGGCGGCAAAGGGCAGTCAATATTGCGTTGCCTTTATTGCTTCAAGTTTCAACTGATCTTTGAAGACATTATTTTCCGTGAGGGGGAGCCAGGAGTCTATAGCACAGGGAATCCTAGTTTAGGTTCCTGGCTCCGACTATTACATAATTTTTACATCATAGGTACTTCTTTTTATCACCGTTACTTTAGCCTTTGTATCTTACGCACTGTAAAGATATGTCGATGTGGGAAAAAATATCGAACAATCCATGCAATCCTTAAAATGTTATATTTACTCTACATTAAGTGGAATGAAGATAAATGTCACCCCCACACTAAAACTGTGCAAGTCATGGTTCGTAGAGCCGTTGGTTCACAAAGGGAAAACAAAGTTTCGCATTTAAGTAACTAATGAAAATAAATATATCTGTAGCCCTATTGTCACTGTTATATAAATAAATTACTGCTTAAATTTCTATTTTACTGTATTGTTAATTGAATCGTAAATACTTTATTTGTTTCATATATTAACCTGTCAAATCCCACTTATTTATATAGATGAATGGGGAAACCCTAAATACTCGGACGACGGCGCGCGGCGTTCGTAGCAGGGCTTGACGAGTCAAACTCTACAGTCCACGGCGAATAACAAAGACCACATTTGGTTACAATTAGAAATACGAATAATAATTGCATATACGGACATATGTTGAAAAATAGAATCTGAACACAATCTGAGAAATTATAGCGCGCGTAGCCGCGAGAAAAGCATTATAATAAATTAGTAGGTAGTCTGTTAATTACGTATAAAAATGGCCGAATACATCATTACGTAAACCTAAACTCAACTAAATATAACTTATAACATTTTAAGAATTAAAAGGGGGCGCATTGGCTTCTTTTATACCGAAAAAAAATTTAAGACTTTTTTAGCAGATTTTGTAATAGAATACAAGAATACGCTACATGCAATGTAACAAACGCATTTTACGCTATTGTTGGCGTGTAGGTTTGTATTATCAGTAAGTGACCGCGACAGTTACATCAATAACGCCAATTAAATGCATTTGACCCTGGCCATAGACCAATTAATTTTTAGACGGATATTTTAAATTAAACGATAGTCTTTGCAAGAGATATTGGCTTTGGGATCATTTAACATATGTTTGTTGATTTTTACATGATAAATATTTTTTCACACACACACACACACACACACACACACATACACACACACGCACGCACGCAGACATTTTTAAGTTGCATAATATGCAGTTATAAAAAAATATTTCATAATTTGAGTTATTTAGCTTCCCCAGATTCATTTCGCATCCGATCTGACACGTACAAGTAACAAGATAACGTAATACCAGTTGATGTCGGTTATTAGCAATTTACGCGCATTGTTGAGTAAATAAATTAATTTATTGCCGTCACTTATGAAATATTTTTGAGTAAACTAAAGTAATATGGCTGAGACTTGATAAAGTTAAAAAAGAATATAGTTTCTCTCGGCGGTAGAGAAAATCGGGTCTTCATTTAAATTTTGCAAGGGGTTTCCTTTTAGGACGTAGGTGCTTACTAAGAATTTTGCGAAATTTGTGGCAAATTTTGTATGCGATAAACTCAAAACTACCGAACTGATTTCCATGAAATTTTGTATGAGATAGTTCAAGACTTTAGGAAGGTTTTCATTCCGGGAAAATGTATAGTAGGACTCTTATTTAGGATTAACTCTTTCGTGCGGGTGAAGCCGTAGGCAAAAACTAATATTATTATATATTTATTCATAATATTGTTCATTACACCTATCCACATTTTATTTCTGCATCATCCAAAAGTTTAATTGGTAGAGAATGCCTAAGTCCACGTTTATCTATACAGTTGTATAAAAGTGCCAATCATATAAAATGCTATGCTATTTATAAAACCATGGGGGATGACCCATGGCCGTGTCTACCCGTTCCTCTCACTACTAGGTACGATGAAGTGGGTATTAAATCAATCAAGATACTTATTGATTGTAAACAACACTGCAAACCGCTTGGTATATGGGCAACTTTGGGATGAGGTCTGAGAAGTTTCAGGTTCAAATCTTGGAAACATTTTGTGCAGGTTTTTGACATTTTGCGCTGATTTGGATTATTTTGCCTTCAGGTGGCCGGCCAAAAACACTAAATGAAACAAAAAAGAACAAAACTCTCTGGAACATACAAAAACATGATTGTATTTGACCATCATGACGTTGCCACCGAGTTTGGTGTGAACAAGTATCATTATTTTGCACAAGTAAAGTCCTAACAATGCGCTTAACTTTACGTACAAAGAAATTAACTGACGAAATGTACCTATATCGAAAGGTCTAAACTGTACGTAGCTTAGGTCCCTGAGCTATTTTGTACTGCCCCTGCGTGGTGTCGAATATGCGACAGAAGCTAAGGATTCCAGACTGCTCATTTTAGTACATAGGTATACCATAGAGGTTAGTTATACAATAAGCTGAACAGAATCGACTTGTTACAAGCAGCTAGAATCAGAACGAATAAATGGCCAATTAAAATAAATACAGCAATATTGAACTTTTTTTTTTGTCCCTGACATTACTCTTTCTAGCCTGACAAGGGTCGGCTTATGAAAGAGCACCGTTCTTTTGGGTGAGTGCAGAAGGCGCTCGCAACCCTTAAAATTAAGCAACCACGCTTAGGGCGACCCACTAACGGGTCACGAACCTCGGCTCAGGGCGGCCACTGAGAGGATAAGACATCAGCGTTTGGGGAAGATGGTTTTTAACCTAATCCTATTTAGTGGTATCGTACCTAGTAGTCTTCGGCACGCGGGCCGGAACTGCTAAGAGAGGTCAGGGTGACGGGGTCCTCGACGGCGAGGACGGTACAGCGGTCTTGTGAGCATTGAACTTGAAGTGAATCGGAAAGCGTGAAGTCTCATGTCATTTACTTATGGCTTTAACAAAATCACAAAATAAATAATTAAAAATACCTAAATATAGCTATTTATATAATATAATACCTAATAATAATTTTCTTTTATTGAGACTAGCTATTGCTCGCGGCTACTCCCGCGTTCACCCAGTCCCATTTTAAAAAGTAGCTTGTAACTAGTAGGAGAAATGTAGGTTATTATAAGTGAAAGAATTTTCAACATCAGTTAACGACTTTTTTGGTGTCTACATTACAAACAATCAAATCATTTCAATAGTACTTTACACAAAACATTTTTTTTTTTTTGTATGGCCATCTTCGGCCCATTAGGGACGGCTGCGGGCTTCCTCCGACTCACGTCTAAGTTGTCGTCCCCAACCGCCCCTTTACACAAAACATGCAAGTTAAAAAAATGCGTATGATTTATACCTAGATACTTCTCTATTTTGTAAATTAAAAATATTTAAGTGCTCCAATTGGAAGTGCGTTCAATTGGAATTGGTTTGATCATTTCGCGTGTGCGTGACATCATCCAATTAGCGTTGTATTAACGTTTTTAGGGTACAGTACAGTTCCGGAAACCTTCCACAAGTTAACCAAATATGTACTAAGAAAACACACTTTCAATATTTGTAACACTATTAGAATGTGTGCGAATTGCGGCACAGCATTCATTAAGTACTTTTTAAGTCTTGGTAGTGGCGGCCATAACCAATGTGTCCCTCGACGGCGGATCTTTGCGATGCCGTTTTACCCAATGAATGCAGAAGGGTGATGCTTTTTCTTTATGCACCTTGCAAGCGCGAAGCCCTGGGCGATTGTCCATCGCTGCACTCTAAGGATTGACTAATTGTGGGTGTTTACAGGCGCAGGAGATTATTCGATGGCAGCATTAGGTACTCTTTATTCGTTGAGATATTTGTACCTTTGAGCAAAACTGTGTGTGTACCTACTGTTCAAAGTTGATGTTGCATTAGCCAAATGCTGAAATACGCCAATGTTCTGCATAATATCAAGAGATCTACTTACCTGGTCGCCGGCAATCGCTACAATGTTCATGGCTGTAAACCACCCAATGAATAAGTTAGTCATCGTCTCTCCGCCAAGAGAGCCTGTCAAAATGATTTTCCGCTGGCGTTTACGACAATATAATAGAAGATAATGTATGCGAAAACCATATCTTATCAACAAGTCTTGCGCAAGGATACGTCATTACATACATACATACACACTCACGCCCTTATCCCATAGGGGTAGGCAGAGACTATTGAGCGCCACATGCTACGATCTTGACAAACCTCTTTCGCCTCTTCCACATTCATAGTTCTTTTCATATATTTTCATCTGTTAAGGGTACTCCTGACCTGCCCTTTTTCTGTCATTACGTACCATATCATATTCAATTGGCGTTAACGGTTGTAGAAAGCATCTTGGCTACAGCTGCAGTAATATCATCTGAACTTTTAATTACAAAATTATTGCGGGGGACCACATTATAACTCGGCACCTGAGAAATTACAATTACCCAGATTATAATGTCCTTCAAACCGCAACAGGGTGTAACTAGGTAGATATAAATTAAAACGTGACCATACAAAAGGCACTATGACAAGGCAACTCATTTCTAATTGTTGCTTCTCAAGACAACATGTGTCTATGTATTATTTATCTGAATACTTAATTATTCGGATAACTAGGTTAGTGAACAATTGTCTTATTTTTCTGCAATGCAATGCAATGCAATGCAATAAGCCCTGTAATCAGTATTATATACTGCTTACTGCTGAGCACGGGCCTCCTCTACTACTGAGAGGGGTTAGGCCTAAGTCCAACACGCTAGCCTAGTGCGGGTTGGTAGACTTCACATTCCCTCGAAATTCTTATGGAGAATCCTCAGGTATGTAAGTTTCCTCACGATGTTTTCCTTCATCCGTTAAAGCGAACGATAATATAAACCATCCACATCTACCTACCTAACTTTAAAGTCAGAGGTATGTGCCTTGGGTTTTGTACTCCGGACATTGTCTCGGCAGACCGTTCCATTCCCAACTAGGCTATCATCCACTTTATTCGTTAATTTTATTATCTGTACTGACGACTGCATCGGTAGCGTAGTTGCATTACGGTACGATTGCAATGCTGAGGTCACAGGTTCGATCCTCGGGTCGGACGAAATTGGGCAAAGTGATATTGGGTCTTTCTATTCAGTTATCAGTATCCCGGAGTCTGAAATATGTTCCCGATATAGCGTAGCCTCGACCCTATCACATCATGGAAAAGAATACGTACAGGGAAAAGTAGGTGCAGTAGATGGGCCTCTGTCTACCCCTTCGAGGATAAAAGGCGTGAGTGTGCGTATGCGTATTATCTATAACATATTACAATCAGTAAATATAAATAAAACAAGATACATAATATCATTATGTTTATTACGTATCACAGAATCATTCCAATGTTCACATATATCGACCCGAACATAAATGGCAACAGTTATTTCTGCTTATTCTCTACAAATCACATTTTTCACAATCACTAACATTAAATTTCGGAAAAGGGATGAAATTGAATTTTATGCTCGTCTAAATTTGGCAATGATAACTCATTCTCTATACGGAGCAGAAAACGCGCTTTAAACAAAAAATATGATTACTTAAACTTGGTATTCTGTCTACTTAAATTTGGTATTCTGCTGCTATTAACAGACTTCTTTTTATGATTAGTTAGAAATGTTTTTTACGTCAAATTACAATATGCCACATGACAAAATTACATAACTTCAACAATTTGATCGAGCATTCCGATTTCATCCCTCGACAGCCACTTTAATGTCAAAATGACAGCTGTCAATTTTGACATTTCAAAAATACGCTAAACTTAAAACTATTTAAATAATTATAGCAAAATTAAGTTACATAACTTACTATTGCTATTATGAGAACGAACTACTTAATCTAAGAGGAAAAGTCCTGTCCTGACATTTCATTGTGGTCAATTAAATGTTTTTTATACATGATGTTACAAAACGTAGGTATCAGTAAACTTTCTTGAATCTTTAAACATGAAACATGCTTTAGTTGTGTGAGTATTGGACACAGGGCAAAGTCTTGGCTTTACTTCGTGGTATTTGACTTCAAAATTACATCGAAACTTTTGTATTATGAGTTTTGAATAGCTGGTGTAGCTCAAAAGTGTCTTATGTAATGTCTTAATATAAACTGTTTATTAGAACTTGGTTAGATCGTTGTTTATCTGTAATCAAATTTCAGGATTAAATTTTATTTACTTTAGGTATCAATAAGTGATGAATCACCTCCCTTGTATATGAAGTTATTTATAGTACTTACCAACCTACCGTGTTTTCCACATGTCTTGTTCAAAACGTAGTTAAATTCCAATCATTTTTTTACATACAAACATAATACCGAGTCGAGTTAATATAATTTCAAATAGGTTTATACATTTTTACAATTGGTAACTATAATAAGGCAAGATTTATTTATAACATTAGTTTGAATTCTTAGATCATTCTTTTAAGATCTTGACAAGAATCAATTTAGAACAATTTAGATAGAGATTTTTAATATAGAAACGAAAATAATGAGAAAACAAAAACAATAAAATATACTATGTAAAATCAACTATTTAAACTATTGTAAAATCGGTTTGTACTATCAAAAATAGTCGTTTCCGGGTGAGAGGCCCGCTGTAAAAGCTTTATAAGGCAAGGTATACACGATCGCGTGACCTGCCGCGTGTTTTTTACCGCTCACTTTGGCGGTTTTACATGATTTCATAAATAATTGTACCAGTAGTTAACCGTATAAAACAAAAGATATTTGTAAATCTGGAAAAATATTTGAAAAAAAACGAGACAAATAATTATGATAATGCATCACAAAAATAATACACATGAATTCGATCAGCTACTGGTAAAATTTGAATTTTTTTTTGTCTACCCTAAATTCCTGACCACGTGATCTCACAATGACTCAAACCTAAAACATAAAAAAATCCGAGATCAATCTTTAACACACATATCATCCAATAACCTCCATAACACTCTACTGCTTGGATTTAAGGCAGTAAAAACTTTTCCGCAGCAAAAATATTAAGTGAAGTCACAAATAACCTAGCGATGTTTTCAAATACAGTAAAATTTATTTCTCATACTGAGGTTTTCTAACCGCCTTTTTGTAATCGAAAACTATAATTTACCATTCATTCTTAATGCGATTCTATAATCAGATGGTTTGATTCATTGTCTGCATGCACCCTTAAACTTTAAAGGTATAAGAACATAGATTGCAGTGTTTTTCATAATCATGAACCCACAATATCATCAGGTAGTTCAATATGAGGTACAAATCTAGAGCTGTTTACGTAAATTCAAATAGCAAAGCTGAAAGAAAGTTTGTGAAATAAAGAACTGACTTCACCGAAGTATTCCGCTATTCTCAGATGTTAGACACGTATTCTATTGAAGATCAGACCATATTCTCCCTTCTCTCTTCTCTCCTTTCCTCTCTTCTGGACCTGGCTGATGCCCTGACTGATGCTCTGATGGACGCCCTAGAACTGATGGCACTTGGGAACGCCCTGACGAATTCCTGGTCAGTTTTGACTGAGACTGAAGCACGCTTTGTGTATTTCTCTGGCTGGGCATCTTTCGATTTTCTGTAAGGATGAAGAAAGAAAGAAATATTTTAAATGAAATACCAACTCTTGGATTATTCTACCTAAGCAGAAGGTACGTTGGTAATCACATACCTGGGGAAGCAAGGATTGTCCCAAAACTGTTGATCCTTGCCGAAGTCCTCTCCATCAGCCAGGGTCTGGGGCATCTCGGTGTTCATGGTTTCAGGGAGGAATAGGCACAGAAGACCTCCCACGACGCCCAGCGCGCCCAGTATCAACAGGGGAAGATTTTGGGAGTAGTTGGCCTGGAAAAATTGTTTATCAATTAGCTTTATTTTGGCTTGTAGTTTGTATTTGAATCTACATTTAGTACGTAACATTTGAATTATATACGATTCTTTGCGTAAATTGTAGAAGAAACAAGTGTCCATGTAAGTCTTATGTTTAGTCAAGCCTGGTAGTAATTCCGGTTACAAACGCAGTGTCAGTGTCAAGTTCTATCCCAGTGTTACTCTTATTTCAGTTCCAGTTTCATTCAGTATTACTCCTGTTTTTAGAAAACTTACCAGATAAACAACAAAAGGAGCGACGATCGAAGCCACGTATCCCATGATGTGGATCAGGGCTACTCCCTGAGCCCTGACCACTGTGGGGAGCAGCTCGGCCGCGTACTGCAGCCCGATGTTGTACGATATGTTCACGGCGAACCGGCCGAGGATGGCCAGAGAGGCTGACGGTCCACCTTTAAAAACACACATGACTAAATGAAAAGGCTTGATGACTACTAACAATAACACCAGCACATTGTTATATTTTGCCCACTGCTGAACATGGGTTTAGGCTTTAGTCTACCACCCTAGCCTACTGCGGGCAGTCTTCAGATACCGTCAATATTCTTATGGAGAATTCTGAGGCATATGTGTTGTCACATTAGATACAGCAAAGTATCCTGATGCCCAAATAACCGCCTTTTTTCTAATCCTCATTCCTTGGCTTTAAGGCATGGCATCCATGGCACTGTAGGAGTTTATGGCCAGTGGGTATACTGTGAACTTTGATGATTTGTAATAAAAAGTAACACTTTCGTCTTTTTTGTCTTAGGTCTTCTAACTCATAGTTGATATTTCGTCACGATGCCAAATCTAACCATCCTTTGCACTGTCTTCTCCATCAGATTCCATATTAGCAAGAGTTGTGATAAAGTCCATCTCACTCACCAACAGGTACAGCGGTAGCGAGAAGACTGAAGATACCGCTGATCACCATCGAACCGCACGCCAGCCATCTCCTGCCCCATCTGGAAGTTCAAAGCAAATTGAAAACATGGTCTTCTAAACAACACTCTTCATAACATCATGTGCTATAAAACAATATTCTCGTGCCAAGATAAATAAATTAAAACTAATCGTTATCCCCTGTTATCAGAAACTTTTGTAGTAAGATATAACAAGAGATTTTTGTCAGTTAAAAGAATCTCATAACACTTCATAATGGAAAAGAATATACATTAGAACTAACTCACCGATCTAACACAGCAGTGAGGAACGTGTCAGCAGGAAGCTCGGTGGCAGAAGCAATGGTGAAGGTAAGAAAGATGTCCAGCCCAAGCGACCCTACATTCCTGACATGGCCATCGAACACCAGCGAGATGGCCATCCAGATGACGATGAGCAGGATCGCGTTACGGCGCAGGCGCGGAGTCTTGAACAAATCCAGGACGGAGTACGAGCGAGACTCCGCTTCGCATTCTTTGATTGTTTTCATGGATGATTCCTGGGGACATGGATAATGGTAGATTCATGACGATTTAAAAGATCTTTCAGAAAAGACTGCTTAAAAAAAACATATTTGCTTAAATCGGAATATTATTTAAGTAAATTTTTGAAAGTAAGCATGTAAGTTACTCGTGAAATTGTGTCCGATAGAGAGAGAGATTCATATAGACGAAACTAATGTCGATGAACTATGCATCCCACAATTACGTCTTAGTATCACTTGGATGTGAAAAGTGGTTCATTTAACGATAAATGATCATGACTAGCACCAAGAATAGCACAGTGCTATGGGAGTTTTGAAGTTGCATGATTATTTGAGAAGTCCAGAAGGATGTTAATCTCTTACACATTACCAAAATTAAAATATGCGTATCCTTATGATACTGTTTACCCTATGGTTAAATTACTTATTCTTGATTTTTGTAAATAGGAAATACAGTACTCACAGTGAAATCGTTTAAAACCTTCTCGGGTATGGCGGCTTTGTTGATCCTCTGGAATTTCTTCATGATGATGAGAGCCTTGTCGATCTTGCCTTGAGAGACCAGCCATCTAAAAAATAACTTCATTAATATTAAGCCAATATTATTGTCGGTTTTGTACTAGCACATGATATCCCAATGTTGACCAAAGACATACTGATTATTCCTCCATGAATCGCAATCCTGCACTATGACGAACCAGCTATAAGTATAATAAATCACCTGGCACTCTCAGGCACGACCCAGGGTGTGGCCAGGGCAAGGATGAACGGCACGCTGGTGATGAGCGTGAACCGTCTCCAGTCGTCGGCCCAAAGTGCTATCCAGGGAAGCAATGATGCAGCCAGGGTAAAGAACAACGCTATGGACATGTTGGCCACGAATGTACGCCATTTGGGACCGACGTACTCCAATACTGGAACAAAAAGTATATACTTAGATCTTCAAACTTCTTGTTCTTCTTGGTCATATCTAGCTTCAATGTGGGTCTTCAGAAGCTTAAATAATACAACTTTCTGGCCGTTTGCGATTGCCTTAAACCCAAAACCTACAATGACTCATGAGTGTGTGGTCGTGTGTGTCATTATGGCTTCGGTCACGG
Source organism: Lapara coniferarum (assembly GCA_949316025.1). Taxonomy (NCBI): domain Eukaryota; kingdom Metazoa; phylum Arthropoda; class Insecta; order Lepidoptera; family Sphingidae; genus Lapara; species Lapara coniferarum. The sequence goes on along the minus strand of OX438931.1, from coordinate 25,918,988 downwards.
TCGGCCCTCTACGTGACATTAACACTTTATCGTCTGGTAGCCTATGGCACACCATAGATTAAAGATATGTATCTTTATAATAAAGATAGCGTCGTAGATTGGTTTAGCCGATCAGCGCCGAAGATCAGAACTACATAATTCCGGATTTTAAATTATTTAGTTTGTAAATGAATCCCATGCATGATTTGTATCATGGGACGGAATACGCACGGCGAAAAGTGGTTGTATTAGTTGCGCCTCTGCCTACCCCTTCGGCGTGAGTGTACATATACCTATGTATGTGTGATTTATCGATCAATTGTACTCCGTTAGAGGATAAATTAACAAACCACAATTTAAAAGTGTTTACGTATTGTAATAAATTATAAGTCAAAACTATATTGTTCTTCAGTTGCCAACGCAACATCTACCCATGAATAATAAATAAGATTCACGAATAATAGTAACATTAATGTATTGCATGATACTGCACTCTATGCAGTGATTTAAAAGTAGTAAAACTACGCTTTAGATATAAATATATAAGCATGATTCGGTCGACTAGAACAAGGTGGTGTCAATATCAGTCCACAGTTGCCAAAAAGGGTTTCTCCCTGAATTTGAGGAAAAATTTTGAGGGTATTAAATCAACCTATTTAGACCGGTACGTACTCTATTTCGACCGAAAATTCAAGATTTAAATCGCACACGCCTTTGTTTTTAGTAGGAATTTTTCTCAAAAAGTCCTATATTCTTGGCGTTTCTTAACTCAATCTAGAAGTACAACAAGGTAAATGTCTGGTAACACTGACGGTCACCCAGAAAACCGTCATGAAGTAACAGCCTGTTGTTACATTACGTATAACTAGTGAAATTTCTGGACAACCAGACTCTACGGAATCCGTGAACCTTTCCTTTACTAGAGGTAGCAATGATTAATATCCCTGGCTGCACTGTAAAAATTATCTAAATCTTGACCAGCTTGCTCTCTTGCTGGCCTTCGCTAATTCCCCTGGTTTGAACCCGATAATACTTAGTAATTGAAGCCAATCAACAGAAATAATGTCATCATGTACAGTCAGACACATAATTAGCTGAACAAATTTAAAATTTTAAATCGCGTATGCGTGTTCAGTTTACTTGAAACATTTCTTTTTCTCTGAAGTAAAATAAATCCCTTCTATATTATTTTTGTACAGAGAAAAATAAATTGTTAGAAAACAAAAATGTATAGGCGTTTTGAAGTTTTTAATTACCAGGCTTGGCTAACAAGTCGTGTTATCCAATACTCACCGAGGATGTACATCATGGTGAAGCAGTTGTCGAAGGCAAGCCCCACGAGGAACCGGCACAGCGTGAACGACCAGAAACTGTTGCAGAACGCGGTGCCCACCCCCGCCGTGAAACCCATCATGTTCGTGCCTGCAAATGCATATGATCGTACAGACATGCGATTAGACACTTGGGCGAAATGTGGCTTTTTCCCCGGACACCTCTGAAAAAATATTTTGCCGTGCCTTCTTGAATGTGGGTTATTAATATTTTTACTAAGATTTATTTTAATTTATCGCTTATTTGTAAAAAAAAATGGTTTTCCCCTGACAAACAAAATGTCCACTTTTTAAAAACTCCTGCAAGACGGCCCGCAGGACACTCTTCAAAGTAGGACAAATCCGGGGAATTCCGGACAGTTGACAGCCCTAGATTAGGGTGATCATGATTTAAAATCATTTCTAATGCTACAGCGAATAATTATGCGACCATATCATGAATAATTATTGATGAAATCTGCTCATCGATTTCAATGTCATTGCAGGAAAGTAGCTGCCTTATAAAAATATAGTCTAAGTAGGAACGTTTGTTTAGAGGTAAACAATGCTTTTCTAGCTTCCTCTGATGTCAAACGTCTCCCAACGTCGTATTCTTGCACCGAATGAGTATTATAGTACGGGCTTATAAGATGTATATTTAAATAAATAATACAGCTTCCTTACCCACTAAAGCCGGTATTCTCCCGTACTTATCCGCTATCCAACCAAAGACCAGGCCACCCACAATGGCGCCGCAAAAGAATATAGCCTGCGCGGTGGCGGGCAGGTTGTCCTTGTCGCACACCCAGTCCAGCTGCAGGAGGAAACAGAATATAATCCTGGGAAATATCCTGCACCTGATGATACATTTAACATCGCAGCTTTAGAACGAAAACCACACAATTCAAAAAAAATAAAAATTGAGTTGTCATTATTAAATGACTAAAAACTAGTTAGCCCCTTTATAAAAATATAATAAAAAAGGGACTGATATAATAGTTTTGTCCTTTTCCTGCTTGAATATGGCTGTGTTTGAACTATTGTACCCTTCGTGTTAAGTAATTTTATGATTATAACTCAATTGTCAATCTTTTTGAATTGTGTCGTTTTCATCCTAAAGGTGCGATATCATAAACCGACGCCATAAATTCCCGAAGGATTAGGCAAACGCCCTTTCTAAAAGTATGAAACAACAAAAGTTTTGTGGATTATATAAGTACAGACACTTTTAGTTGCTAAACTACTCACTACTCGACTAAAGTAGTAGTCTGAGGACGGTATTAATAAATCGATCTCAAGTTTGAGTGACATCTCAAGTAGACAAAATGTATGAATAGTTCAATACATTATGTCTACTTGAGATGTAATTCAAACTTGAGATCGATTTATTAATACCGCCCTTAATTCGGTTTTAGAGTAGCAATTTGTTTGCAGCAACTATCAATTTATTGTAAAATGAAATATTGACAGCTCGGCGCTACTTTGTGGCACATCTGGTGAACAAGTTGACATCGTTGGCGCCATGTTTTTAAAGTTAATTAGTTCTTAACTCAGATATTCATTATTACGTCACTGGATATAAAAGTGAAACTTCTGCCCAGCATTTTATCGTTACAACTATCATGTATATTTGTGCATTTTGTGTTTTTCTGTCTCGGTGGCGTAGTTGTATTATGGTATGACTGCAATGCTGAGGTATCGGGTTCGATCCCCGGGTCGGGCAAAGTGACATTGAGTTATTCTATTCAGTATCAGCTCGGAGTCCAAAATATGTGTGCGATATGGTGATAGGCTCGCCTCCTATCACATCATGGGACGGAATAACGGCGGAAAGAGGGTGCCATAGATGCGCCTCTGCCTACCCCTTCGGGGATAAAAGGCGTGAGTGAGTGTGTGTCTGTATGTGCGTGTGTGTGTGTGTGTGTGTGTGTGTGTGTGTGTGTGTGTGTGTGTGTATTTTACCCTACGAACAAATATTATGATATTTTACAATTAGCCCTTAATAAAATAGATTACCTGGGTGGCAATAGTCTCGTACGGGACATCGCTCCTGTTATATTCCCAGCCGTTGGTACAGGGAACGATAGGCCACTCGTCGTCGGGCGTGGTACGGCCCTGGGCCAGCGCCGCAACCCAGTCCGCCGAGTACATATGGCAACGGTCGTGGGGGAACGGCCCGTCCGTCTTGGGAGGGATGGCTAGGGCTCGTCTAGGGAAGAAATGATAAATAAGTCGAGTAAGATGCTCGGGTGTAGAGTTTGACTGTCTGAGTAACAACAACCATAACTTTTTTACAAAGTAGGTGACCCTGCGTTATACACAGTGAAAAATGTTTTTTTTTTATACGGGCTTGGGAAAGTAACCGCTCATCTGATGGTATCGGAGAAATATAGATATAGTCGAATTAACGTAATATATCGTGTGTATGTACAAGCTACCTACGTTTCGTCTCGATTAATTAGATAATGAATGCAATTAAATGTAAGAACGACTCCAGCACCACATCTAAATAATCAAATCGAGTATTTTTCCCAACCCCTGCGCACTTAACTTCCTATTTTCCAGTTTTTCGCCAATTTTTATTAAACCGCAACTTTTTTCGATGCCTTTTTGTCTGTGGTCGTGATTGGTAATTATTTATTTATTCACAAGTTCCGGATTTAAAAAATCGGCATTGTATTTTATTAATCGATGTAACTGAAGCGAATAAATCGTGACTACATGCGTTATTGGGTTTACGCTGAGTTTTTATTTGCTATTTGAATGAGACGAGCATCGTGCCTAACGGCGCGACTGCCCAAGAACATCACACGGAACTTTGAATTAATTAATATTGTATAGTACTGCGCTGTGTATGTCGCCTTGGGAACTAAATGTTTTATCCCATAATGCACACTCATTGTAATAGCTGAACTATGTTCTAAAAGGGAAAAACAACAGAACTGCTACAATTGCAATGTGGACTGGTAATCTTTATTTAGTTGGCTAGTAGCCCCAAATGTTTCTGATCTCCATCTGCGTTCCTGGTAACGAACAGGTCATGGTTAGTGCTCAAGCCAGCCGTAGTAAACAAAGTAATATAATTTCCATTTTCTTTTCAGGTATCACTGATCTGTGAAATTCCTCTCTTTGGTCGAGCGGCAGTCAAGAGCTTAGAACTGGAAGGTCATTGATTCAATTTCCATCATATAATTTTTTCCCATTCTGGGAATCGAATCTTTCGGTCCGCATGCCAACGTTTATAGCGGAAATATCCCAATCTAGTCTAAACGGCCCATTACAGGCGGCCGTGGGAGCGCGGCTTTTGCTTTTGTTCGTCGACCTCTGCAGAAGGTCAGCACTAGGCCACTGTTTTTACTGTCCTGGGAATTATATTAAATAGCCACAGCGTTCTATCAAGAACTTATGGGAAAACTTTCTTTGAATGAAGATACGAGACGAGCAAGCTTAGCTGCTGGTCAAAATCATAATAACCCATAAACAGCCAGTAAATTATTACATTGCTTTGTACTACGCTTGTCACCCTCAACCCTGACTCATTGGATTTCAAGGCGCTGAATGACTTTCAAACCGAAAAACTACAGCGTTTTTAATACCTGGAGGAAGACACAACAGATTTACTACCTAATAACTTTACGGAATATCACCCAGACATTAAAGAGCGGATTAGTTTTTTGTTTGTACAAAATTCTGAATTTAATTGGCGTCTCGCTGAATGTCTGCCAACTCAGTCACAGACAAGCGTGACGTTTTGTTATGGTTTAAATCTGCTGGGTCATGAAGCGTAAACGCAAAATTTTATCTGAATTCGATCCACCGGAACTATTTAAAGAAACATCTTATTCGAATGAAACTGAGTTTAAATTGCGATGTTAAAACGAATTATTCGTGCACATTTCCTACAATTACCGTGTAATACAATAAACGCCTTATTCCATTATATAATAACTCAATAAGGCAACCTTGAATCCGATGTGGATGGCCGCTCGAAATTATTTGCATATGAAGATGCAGACAAGCTTTCAATGGGTATCATTGTTTTATATCTGGTTAGGTGTGTAGATAGCTAAATGGTAAACGCCATGATTGTACATACATACATACATACCTACATGTCATCACGCCTTTTTCCTTTTCAAGGGTAAGCAGAGTTGTAACACACCTGCATTTCGCCAGCTATTTTAGATCCCATGTAATGGTTCGGGCCCATTGCCATTTACAGGGCACATTTCCAAACTCCAGGCTAATACTAAGTAGAAAACCCCACTATCACTTTGCCCGAACCGGGATTCGAACCGGAAACCTCAGTGCGATAGCCATGCCTTATACAAACACAGCTACGTAAACCTTGATAGAGGCTTATTATAGAGGCAATGATAAATAACTTATAACGCTGTCGTACTTCTTCATCTTAGTAGTAAATTATTCGTTCGTAAACATTTCTCTGTTATTCCGTACCCATGAAACCCAAAATACAGGTCTAAACACCTAGTTTGGGTCTCACTGCAATTCGCAATTGGAACTATTAGGTAAACTTTTATATTTAGATGAACATATTGTAACAACTATTGTATTTGTAAATAAAAATTATTTGTATTTGTATTTGTAACTAAAAAGGTGTTAAAAAACATTGGATTCAGACAAATACGTCTACAGTATGAAAGAACAGACTGACTCGACCGGGATAAAATCAATATCAAAGCAAATATCACTATTTTTATTAGCTTTCAGGTCATTTATGTTTCTACTGGTATAATGGGCGTTTGGGGCAGAGATCATTCGACATCGTGTGGTCTTGCTTGTTTGCTGGTCAATGCAATAAAAACAGTAAACAGTGAGCTCAGAATGTGACAAAAAGACACGTCGTATAATTTTGATGTTCGTGATTGATCAAGAGACCAATACATCAGTCGCGTGTTAGTCCCTCAACAAATTCCAATAAGACGAAACGCAGTCGTGTCGTGTTATTTTGTCACAATTTAAGCCCACTGCCCACTTCAGCGATCGTCCTCAGCCAAGGTCCATACCACCTGGGATATCTTCAGCGTGGTCGCTTATATGTAAGAGTTGAGAGTGCTTGCCAATAATTCAGATTTTATTGAATACGATCACTTGCGTCAGGATTTTACGTCCAGTCTTTGCCGAATGGTTAGACTGACGCCACGATGCGGCAGCGTTTCGCCTGACACAGGTAGGTACTAGGTACGCAAGGAAGTATCGGCCGTGTCTCACCACTGTGACAACTGCCCGTTGGATGCGGTCCAGCATACATTACAGTTTTTTACAGCTTGGGATGAAGAGCACAACGCTCTCAGAGCAGTCGTTGGAGGAGACCTCTCGCTGTCCGCCGTGGTCCTGGTCCTGGTCCTGGCGTGCGGTGGCCCGCTTCTGTGAGGTGGTCTTCTTGCAGAAGGATAGTGCCGAAAGGGATCGGGAGCATGCAGATCCCCGCTGCCAGAGGAGACGTAGGAGGTGCCGGGTGGACGACTGACTGGCGTCGCCCGCCCTGTGGTTTGGGGGCGTTTGGAGAATTCCACCATGGTATCCCCTGCCTGTCGTAGGAGGCGACTAAAAGGGCTCGGTAAACATCTCTATCTGAACACCATTTTACTGACCATCAGGTGCAGTGGGTAATAATACCGTGCTAATATAAAGCAAAACTACCTACATTACAACACAATGAATTTGTTACATCTCTAATGCTCAGTTCTTACACTGCAGCTTCCTTCCAATCGGGAAGCCTGCAGTGCGTCCTGCTTTGTTCAATCTTTCCTTATTACCATAGAGTCGGGCAATATACTTTATGAATCATTTGTTTTACTACAAAAAGTTTGGGAGGTCAAATCTCCGGCAAATGAATGTCGTGCTTTTTTTACTGCTTGGCAGATAATATCGAAAAATTGGCATCGCAATTGACGATCGCATTGAAATGTAGGTACTACTTTTAATTCAAAGTTCTGGTTGTAACTACTCTTCATAATATTGCATTATCGCAATGTCAGACAATCAGCGTTTCGTTATAATATTGTATAAAAACAATTCAGCGTCACAACGTAGCGTCATTTAAAATACTTAAATACAGGGAAGACCCTTTCATACTCCGATCAAGAACATCCGCTTCTCAAGGACAAAAGTATAAAAATAAGTAATATCAAATATATTGTTATATTTGCATATTACAAACAAACAAAAAACACAATGACGCATTTATCGCCGAAGGGGTAAGCAGAGGTGCACCAAGGACACCTACTTTTAGCCAATTTGGTGCACTTTAATTGTTTCAGGCTTGTTTTGGAGATATTTAAAAATATTATGCTATGATATCTGCAGAGATTATTTATTAATATTATGTGATTACTATGACATATTCACTAAAAATTTTCCTAGCCCGTTGGCCGTTGACATATTTTAGTGGCAGTAAAAAAATAAAGCACGTAATAGCGAATGCCATTATAATTATTTTCCACATTACTATAATGTTGTCTATGTAATAAAACTGAGCCGAAGGTCGTCATTAAAAAGCGTCATTTAAAATCGTTTTAGGTTTTAAATATTTGAAATGAAGATGAAATCCTCCTAGCCAGTTTCGGCCACGGCGGCCAATCTCAACGGAGATCAGCCAGGTACGCAGGAGATATTATAGTGCACAAGTGTGTGCGCAATACACAGGTGCACTCGCTATTCCTTCACTCTCATAGTCCGGTGAGACGGCAATCCGACATGACCGGAGAGAGATCAGGCGCAGGACCAACGGCTTTACGTGCTTTCCGAGGCACGGGGGTATCACACCGCCAACTTCCTGACTCCGAGCTGCGACTGAGTAAATTTTAAGATGGAAAAACCCAGTCACAATGTTTTTGGCTCGACCCGGGATTCGAACCCAGGACCTCAGCGCGCAAATCGTACTCGTAATGCGTACGCTATTGCGTACGCATTACGAGTACGCCACTACGCCACCGAGGCAGTTTTAAATATTTAAAAGCGTCATAATTGTGTGTTTCCGGAAAAATAATTTGGTTCCAGCGGCCCCGGTGAATAACCGTCGAAAGAAAGTCGCTTTATACATGTAATCGACAAAACTATATGATATGATGTATATTTTTTTTAAATCGTAACTTTATACAATAGAAATTACACTGCTAAGATTTGCATGATTTCAAATGGAAAATAGAGTCAAAATATTGCGCGCCCTAGCACTGAAATCCAACCATAATTTATGAACCATCCCCGATGAGATATACGTAGGTACTTATTAAAATTATATATTATTTTACTGACGCAAATGGTTATTCATTTAACAATAAAAAGATAATTAAAACTCACCTCTCTTCGACTGTCAGATTAGCTAACTCAGGCACCCAACACCAGTGCTGTTCAGGTGCAATCGTCATAAAAATTTGTGAGAAATACACAAATGCAACAAAAAATGCAAAAGGTATCATCAGTAGGAACAATATCTTCTGATACAATCCAAATTCCCCTACATGGGGCAATAAATCATCGAAATCAGTCGCTTTTTTTTCTTTTTCGTTATTATTTGTTTCGTTTCTTGTATTGGCGGTGTTGTCTGAGCTATCATTTTCGATTGCTTTGTTGACAAAACTACCGTTTAAGTTTAAGCTTGACGTGTTGTCCATAGACGCGTTTTGGCGGGAATCTTCCTCTTGCTCGACGTAAGGAGTTCGTTCTTGTGGCGCCATTTTGGTTTGTGTTTATTTTTTACAACTCGATTGTCATGCTCTTTTTGAATTTAGAATGTTGGCTGAAACAAAAGAAAAATTAATTGTAGGCGCATTTTAGGCAACATTTTAGTTTTTGTATGACATTCCCCTAATTACTAAAGTCCAAGAATGTAGCACGTGAGGTCCAAGCCAAAGTTATAAAATCCATATACTTAATTAGATGTTACTGTGTTTTGCGATTTGCTGAAGTCGTTTTAAAACTTGAACTCAATTTAATACTAGAAACATAATATTATAATTCCATGTTGCCTACATTTTTCTGAATCCACTAAGACGGCGAGGTACATCTGCCAGATAAATCCTATGAAATACCCCAAAACTAAGTTCAGAGGTTTAAGAAAACACAATATTTTGCTATCAATCGAATTAATTTCTTCCCCTCCAAAGAACCCCCAATATACCATCCATGATGTAAAAAACCGCCCAAATTTGAGGAGAAACACCCCATCTGGCAACAGTGGCGCGGAATTTTAGAGTGACAAGCCTGTGTGATTATCGAGTGTATTGGTTACCGAATACTGAGGATTCCTTGAACTTGTAAGTTGTAACAATGGTTTAACATTCGCGTCTCGATTGGTTACGTGTCCAAGTCATTCAACAAGGTTGGGTGTCGTAAGCGCATTGAATACTTGTTGACAGACCTCAGTGCTATCATAATAATAGGTAGGTATTGACCGCACAAACTGCTGGCTTCGTAGTGGAGGCACCTGATAGGCTAAAATATTAAATGGGATATTTAAGAATACACTAGATTATACGGGAGCATAAGTATTTTCAGTTTCTAAAAATCACAGTAAAGACAGCGAGTAAATCATTAGTCGAGTCGCCATTCGTAGAAAAATCCCCGAAAATATAGGCGGAGGTCCAACTAGTACGATAATATACACTTTCAAGAACTATAACCACCTTAAATTCGTCTTATAAAACCACCTTATCCAAGCACTAGGTAGGTACCTTAGTTAATCAATGGGTAAAAAAAATTGCCCGATTTGGGAGTCGAATCCAGGACATTAGCCTAACTTTTATACGTTAGCACTAGAAGTTATGAGATTATTTTAATATAAACACTCATTATGTATAATGATTGCAATTCAATTGAACATATTAAAACCTTTTTGTGTTTCCGACCTTGCAAAGAGATTGGAAAAATCATCTTTTGTGACGTTCAACGTTCTAATGAGCTGATAAACCTTATTTGAAATTATGTCTGTTGGGCGAGACTGCTTTAGCTTGTTTCATTCGTGATCTGGCTCTCCGCTCCCGCTGGCTTATTATGTAAGACTGCCTCGGTGGCGTAGTTGTATTACGGTACGACTGCAATGCTGAGGTCTTGGGTTCGATCCCCGAGTCGGGCAAAATTATATTGGGTTTTTCTAATCAGTATCAGCATGGACTCTGAAATTTGTCACTGATATGACGATAGGCTCGCTATCACATCATGGGACGGCGACAAGTGGGTGCACTAGTTACGCCTCTGCCTACCCCTTCATGAGTGAGCGTGAGTGAGTGTGTTGTGTAAAGTTTATTTTTTTGTCCCTGACTAAACTCTTGTTAGCCTGACGAGGGTTGGCTTATACAAGAACACCGGTCTTTTGGGTGAGTGCAGAAGGCGCTCGCAACCCTTTGTGTAAAGTTAACGGTCTTGTTATAATGGAGAAGCGCGCAACGCCTTCGCCTCGTTGTAAATCCGCTAGCAATTCGCCAGTGTGAAGAGCCTTAACTTTATCTGACCACAATTGAAACAACTTGACCTTAGTGGCGTTGATATCATATCGGGTTCGATCACTGGGTTAGAACAAATTATATCTTCTGCTTAATATCAGCTCGGAGACTGGAATTTGTGCCTGAAATGGCAAACGCCTATCATGTAATGGAATATACACGGTGAAAATTGGGTGCACTAATTGTGTGTCTGCCCACCCTTCGGGAGTAAAGCGCGTGAAGATGTGTTACAATTACTTAGATGTATTTTGTATAATGGCAAAAATTTTATAAAAGAAAATAAAACAGGAGAGTTTCAAAACATGTCGTTTTATTAATCCAGAGGCAGTGTGCAGAGAAACAACAAAACTCGTTGCGAGTCCTAGATAGAGTGATTAATGGCCGAGAGCACTTCGATTTGAAAAAGTCAAAATATTTTAAAACCGCCCGGATTGGGTCCCAAGGTTGCGATAGGCTCGGCCTCATCACATCAATAGGCCAATATAATTTTTAAAGATGGATACATAATTGCACCTCTAACCTACGACTGTAGCCATGATGCTTTTTATAATCCTTAACGCCAATAGAAGAGAAACAAATGTATGGGAATGACCTCCCATACGCTATCATCCTTGCGCTAGACTTGTCGATTAGATATTTCATTCGCGTACATTATAGCTATAGGTTATAAAATTTTAATTTATTGTAATCGACAATCGTAGTCTTAAGTCTGCTGAAAAGCCTAATAAATAAACTTCTGACGATGAAATTGGACAGCCGAGAGTAGGGTCGAAATAGCTCAATTGGCAGAGCATCGGCACGGTACGCTGGAGGTCGTGGGTCCAAATCCTGCTTTCCACTGTTTATTTTTTTGTTCCGGGGGTCACGGGTGGGCGGGAGGTGCCGCCCACCCATTAGTCTAGCCAACTTCTGTGACCCCCGTGATGGACGGCAGCTTGTCTCACGCTGCCTCGGACACCAAAAGGTGGGCACGGTACGGTGTTACGGGGGCTTCTGAGCCCCCGCAACAACAGGAAAAGGACCGCAACAGCGGTACGCGCAGGGGCGGTTGCGGACGACAACTTAGACGTGAGTCGGAAGAAGCCCGCAGCCGTCCCTAATGCGCCGAAGATAGCCATACCAAAAAAAAAAAACTGTTTATTTTGCAATGTTTCTATAAATTTAATAACATTATCCAGCATGTATAAAAAAATCATAATATAGGATTAAATAAACCTCTATTCTATTGGCGTTAACGCTTGTACAAAAACAGTGAAGTTGAAGTCATCTTGGTTACGAGCCCTATTCCTTTTACGATTAAAGCCTGAACTAACTTAAAGGCTGTATGAGCGTAACCTTAATTCACATTGTCTACTGTCGTTTATAACAAAGATTATTTAACTATAATAAAAATCAATTTAGCGTAATAACAAGTTTAATTATTTGCAATAGATTTGATTCGATTTAGGCCGTTCACAATAGGGCGGCCATGATGCGACCAATACTGGGACAGTGAAGGGAACTCAACCTCCAACTTAAATTTATTTGTTGCGAGACATTTTCATAGGTAATTCGATTGTTATTTGTTCCTGATTGTTTCGAATTGACTTATTTTAAAATTATTAAATAGTTAAAATAAATTTAATGCAGTCCAAAATGATAGTGATTGTAAGAGATTTTTATTTATATATTTAGGTTTATTATGAGAAGAGCAAACAGCTAGCTTGATGACAATTGCCATATCTGCTAATAAATAGTAAGACGGTCACTTAAAACTTGAATTCACAAAGTACGACATAGCTGTATTGTAATAATTGTCACTATGAGACACTATTTATACGACTACTGGGTGATGCTCGCGGCTCCGCCCGCGTGAAAAAGTTTTTCCGGGATAAAAAGTAGCCTATACCACTCAGGAGTAATGAAGCTTCCTAATAGTGAAAGATTTTTTAAATCGGTTCAGTAGTTCCTGAGATTAGCGCGTTCAACCAAACAAACTCTTCAGCTTTATAATATTAGTATAATATTAGTAATATTATAATATTAGTGACTGCCTCGGTGGCGTAGTGGTATTGCGTACGCATTACGAGTACGATTTGCGCGCTGAGGTCCTGGGTTCGAATCCCGGGTCGAGCCAAAAAAAATTGTGACTGGGTTTTTCCATCTTAAAATTTACTCAGTCGCAGCTCGGAGTCAGGAAGTTGGCGGTGTGATACCCCCGTGCCTCGGAAAGCACGTAAAGCCGTTGGTCCTGCGCCTGATCTCTCTCCGGTCATGTCGGATTGCCGTCTCACCGGGCTATGAGAGTGAAGGAATAGCGAGTGCACCTGTGTATTGCGCACACGCTTGTGCACTATAATATCTCCTGCGTACCTGGCTGATCTCCGTTGAGATTGGCCGCCGTGGCCGAAACTGGCTAGGAGGATTTCATTAGTATAGATAAGTGAAATAGAACATTGTCCTTGTTAGAATTAAATCGCAAACCGGATCTGCCCCCCCCCCCACTTTCCAGAATATACCAGGTTCATACATTTCGCGGCTCGTGATCAAACTCAAATCATCCACTTGTCATGGTCTCACACACACACACACACACATACACTCACGCCTGTTATCCCCGAAAGGGTACGCAGAGGTGCAACTAGTGTACCCACTTTTCGCCGGTATTCCGTCCCATGATGTGATAGGTGGCGAGCCTATCGCCATATCGGGCACAAATTCCAGACTCCGGGCGGATACTGAATAGAAAAACTCAATATCACTTTGCCCGACCCGGGGATCGAACCCGAGACCTCAGCTTTGCAGTCGTACTGTAATACAACTACGCCACCGAGGCAGTCATGTCTCATTGTCATGGTCTCATTGGCGATAAATCTAATATTCCCAACAATCTAACAATGGGTACTTTGGTTTGACTTTATTAGTAAGCTATAATCGTAAATCTATGATTTGATTTTGTTGTAATAACTGGTCACTAAATTGCTATTGGGTAAAATGAATTGACGCGGAAGTTAGCATGTGGCGCAGCACGCGTTGATCTTTAGTGAGATAGAGTGGGTTCGATGCGAGAACGAGGACATTTGTGCGACTAATACTTCGGGTAATATTTAGAGATAGTCTTTTGTATTTTACTAGTGTGTCCGTAGGATTTTCAGTTACTCAAAATGTTGAAATGTCATCTCTATTGATGTATAGTTAAAACAGTATTTACAATATACACTTGGCTATGGACTATGACATTCCTAGCGTTTCTCAGGTTGGTGAACCAAATTCTAAAAGCTTTTTGGATCGAATAAATTAATTAAACCTTCAAATATTACTATGTCTGTCACCTGACAGACATAGGAACATGCATCTAACAGCCATAGAATAAAGACTTAAGCAAGAAAGTCTCAAATATTTATAATTCGTGGTTATAATACCGGCTCGGTCCACTCAAGGACCCGATGGTTTCGTAACTGGCGGTTGTTTTAACTTATCCTTATACGAGTTATTTAACACAAAACAGTTACAGATGTTGACATTACTGTGGTTACGAAACCTTTTTATACACAGAATGTATCTACTATCTACTGCATAAGTACGCGATAGCCTAGTTGGGATTTGAACGGGCTGCAACCAAATGGCTGTTGGTTCAAAACCCAGGACACACCTCTGACTTTTCGAAGTAACGTGTGTATTATTTATTGCTGTAACGATGAAGGCAAAATCGTAAGGAAACCTACATACCTGAGAATTCTCCAAAAACTATTTTGAGTGTATGTGAAGGTTATTAAGCCGCACTAGGCCATCGTGGTAGATTAAGGTCTAAACCCTCTGCAGTAGTAAGGAAGGCCCGTGCTAAGCAGTGGACAGTATATAGGGCTGTTATTATTATCTACTGAATACAAATAAAATGGTAGAGCTATAGACAAGTCAGCAGACATAACTCGGTTTGACCGGGGTGCTGTCACAGAAAACCTTGTAAGAAAGTAGTGTAATCGTTGTCTGATTTTGTATGCTGAGTGAAATTACTAGTTGGCTCTGCCACTGTGCCCCGTTGAATGTTTCAATTCTATCCCAGGATTCCAAGGTAATAAAAAGATGAAGATAGAACCGGGAACTTACTCAGTATATCGAGCGAAGTGGAATGCCACCCAGTACTTTGTTACTCGAGGTGCTGGATGGTGTTGCTACTGCTCATGGACGGTCGTGTCGCTTACCATCAGGCGAACGGCATGCTCGTCTCGTCATTGAAAGTCACAAAAAAAAAAAATATTTTTTTTTATAGCATCGAATGATAAGACGAGCAAACCGTTCGCCTGATGGTAAGCGATACGACCACCCATAAACAGTAGAAACACCATCCAGCACCTTTAAATTTGGTTAAAACAATGTCGTGCCACGCAATGCTTTGTAATTAATTATTTGGGTGGTGGTACATGATGGGCATAACCTATCTATCAGACGAGCGTGTTGCTCGTCTTAACACTTATTTATACACACGATTTTATTTTTACATTAAGAAAAATATCGTATCACAACGTATGGTGCTCTTATTTCTTCAAAATCCTTAATTCTTATGATGCAAGTAAAAACTTATGTTTACGCGCACTTATAAAACCCGTTCTCTAGTAGTATGTAGTTACGTAATAGGAAATAAGTACGACTTTTAATTATTGAACGAGTGTAATAAACAGCAAATTTGCTGTAATTTTAAGTACCTCCTGAGTCTGAATACGCTAAACACCACGGGTCTTATCTTTATTAATCACTATCTTTTGCCTACGGTTCCATCTACGTGTTTGTCATGGATTCAAAGACCCCCTTACTTATTCTGAATTAAAAGTGTATACATAATTCGATCGCGTAGAGAAATACCTAGCATAGCCCTCTACATAGCTCGCCGAGTGACCGTGGAGTGGAGTGTGGAGACCAGGTACTGGCAAGCGCAGCATCGGCCATCCACCTTTAACTGGTGGTAGGTCTCTCATATATAAGAGTCCGTCTGGATGGGTACCACCGCAACGTATATTTCTACCACCAAGCAGCAGTGTGTATGCATTGTTGTTTTTCGGTTTAAAGGACATTGTAGCCAGAGTAGGTAACTACAGGACATGATGAGACTTAACATCTTATGTCTCAGGATGACGAGCGCAGTGGAATGCCACACAGTACTTTGTAACTCAAGGTGCTGGATGGTGGTTCTACTGTTTATGGTTGGTCGTATCGCTTACCATCAGGCGAAAGGCATGCTCATCTCGTCATTCGTAAAAAAAAGTGAAGTGGGGTCGGATAGAATATTGACTGATTCCTATTTCCTCGCCAGTCGACACAATTATGCCGGCCTGTTTCAACAGGGTATACACAGGATGATCCCGGAACGCGACAAAATTACGTGGGCCACTATGATGTGTACAGGGGTCGCTATACAGTTTAGGTACTTCTAAAAAATATCCAAACATCTAAACATGCCCGTCCCCTGAATATGAATGTGCAAACGGCAAATATAGATATATAGAGCGCCTGTTGTCACCTTAGTTGGTGTTATACATGAAGTTAATATATCGTAGTTTGGGGTTCCGGTGCTAAATGCTAATTAGTATACGACTACAAAACTAAGATCTTAAATCCGTCATAATATGTTGTAACTTAAGCTATAACTTGAGATATCTAATATTTATTAAATAGTTGCCATCTTAAAATGCTGATATAAACTTGAGAGCGTCTCAGCATGCTACTTAAGACCGAAAATGAGTTGCATCTTTCAATACGGCCCTGAGAGCAATTTCCCAAGGGCAAGTATCCAACATCGTCTGTCAAACAAAACACGCTGAGTGTGAGGTCTTGCGTAAATTGTTGTATAACCCGTTGTCCTAGATGAGCGATGGGACGCCACACGTAGCGACGCGACACGACGCGACGTAATGCGACCAAAACTTCACTTCACATTGATTAAGGCGACAACGTAGGCCACAAGTACATACAACGACTGTTTGGTATTTTCGCATCGCGTCGCGTCGCATTACTGCGTTTGTCGTTCACTTAGGACAACGGGCTAGTTTGCAAAAGGTGCGGCATCATTTGTAGTCAACTAGCTTAATGTCACTTACAAATATTTTAGGCTGTGATTATATTCATTTATATTTGCAAGTCAAGTGAATTATAATGGATTCTGCACAAGTGTATGATGTCACGGACACGGCTTGTTAAGATTAATCAATCTTATATTACTAGGTTTACTCTCAGCGTTATGTAAACCTTTACGCTTGCCGCACACGTTCGGTTTTACTGATTAGGTTTCCTGATCAGGAATTCAGATTCGGAAACACACATATATGTGTTCCGTCCCATGGTGTGATAGGAGGGGGGAGCCTAATAGAGCTCCAAAAAGTTAAAAAAACTGTGATTATGTTGTGAACTACAAAACTATCACGCCTTTTATCCCCGAATTGGTAGGCAGAGGCGCAACAAGTGCACCCATTTTTCACCATGTGTATTCCGTTCCATGATGTGATAGGGGGCGAGTCTATCACCATATCGGGCACAAATTTAAGACTCCAGGCTGAGATTGAAAATAAAATCCAACATCACTTTGCCCGACCCGGAATCGAACCCGAGACCTCAGCATTGCAGTCGTACGATAATACAACTACGCCACCAGTCAAAAATAAGGTAATCTTCAAATTAGCCCAACGCGGCGCGTGATCCTTTGAAGTTTGGTAGCGATCGGACCATCAGAACTCATCTGGCTATAGATCATAATTAGCACTAGCCTTGCGAATCCGGGGCGGGTCGCTAGTGTTTTATTCAATTTAAATCTTATTTGTTATTTTTTTTTTAACAAATATAATTAGTTTTGATGTTTAGATGACCATCACCGCAGCCATTCTTTCCCGCAAGTGACCCGCGACAGTGTGTCACTGACCCCAATGTGTAGTGATCACGAAGCGACTAATTGCGTCTGACTTAATGATTTTACAACGATGTTATAAGTTTTGATGCGCTATTACATCTGAGACAGAGACCTAGAGGCCACCTAAACCAGCAATATTGTGATACTAGTCAAAGAAAAAACTCTAGAATCGTCATTTAAAATATATCTAACGGTTCGATTTTCAGATTACACACTCTGTGTTGCATTTTTACATGATTAGCCGGGGACTGCATCTCCTAGCGATTGATATCAGGCAGAAGGCGGTCGTAAAATTAATTCAAATAATTCCTGCACCATGCTTAAAATTTTTAAGCCGAGAGTTACGTGGAATAAGGTTGGGTAGAAATACATTATATCGTATTAAATACTATGAGGTTGGAACATCCTTGTCAAAACCCCGAATTATATAAAGAATTGAAAAAAGAAGTACAAAAAATTGCAAAAAATTGCAGACTGCCTCGGTGGCGTAGTTGTATAACAGTACGACTGCAAAGCTGAGGTCTCGGGTTCGATCCCCGGGTCGGGAAAAGTGATATTGAGTTTTTCTATTCAGTATCAGTTCGGAGTCTGGAATTTGTGCCCGATATGGCGATAGGCTCGCCCCCATCACATCATGGGACGGAATAATGACGAAAAGTGGGTGCACTAGTTGCGCCTCTGCCTACCCCTTCGGAGATAATAGGTGTGAGTGTATGTGTATGTAAAAAAATGCAATTTACAGATGCCACATCTAAAAGTATTGTTTCTTACTGAATGTTCTGCAGTAGCTTCACGGTCTCTCAGTACTTGAGGCTAATTATCCCATCGGATGATAACTCAATAGGTTCATGTTATTATTAGTAATTAAAAGTGAATGCATTAGGCCTTCGCTAATGGAATCTGTCAGCATGTTCGATGTATTATGCACGCTGCTTTGTTGTCGAAAAGACTACTATGAAACTGAGAGTGACTCAGTTTGCGCAAAACCTTAATGTAAACGAAGTAACGGGTAGAGACAATGTTGTTTATGACTTAGGGAAAGTGCAACAGTTCTAGACTACAGCACAATATATTATCTCTACAGGAATAAAAATTGGAGCGTTATGTAAGCCAGGTGTGATTCATTGGCAGTATGATACTTTACTTGTTTAAGTATCAGAGTGAGAGGCAGAGTGTATACTATTCATTAAAAACTCCAAGATATTGTTACTGCTAAAGACATTCCGCTTCCCCTTAGCACGCGACCTGCCCCTTACGTCATTTAATTAAAATACATAGGTACTAGTGATGTAACGAATGTCCAATTTCCAATGTTGATGAATGTGAATATTAGACTCCAATGTTCGCGAATGCGAATGCGAATGCGAATGTGGGATTTTTATTTGGCACCAAAAGATTTTATCGTACATTATGTGAAATTATAATAGCTGCAAAGTGTCCCCACTGCACCTGATAGTAAGCGTCGTGAAGTCCAGATAGAGTGGCCTGTTTGAAATATGTCAGCGATATTCGTTCTGTTACGAATCTCCTCGTTTCCAATTCAATTGCGCAGAGAAACACCAAGCATCTTCATAGCTCGCTGAGCGACTGTGATCCGTCTTGGGTTGCCTATAATCAGAGGCCACGTCTCAAAGCCGTACGTCATCACTGGTAACTCTCATTGATTGAAGATTTTTATCTTTAAGCTTTGACGTGTTTTAGATGAGAGGACTAGCCTTGCCTAGTTTCCTGAACGCTGCTCAACCGAGCTGGTTTGACCTCTATCTTGAAGTTGGACTTGCCTAACTGGACCACTTTCCTTAGACAGATTCGTCGACAACTTCGAGAGTTGCGTTCTCAACACTAATTGACATATAGGAATATTTATAAATATGCGAATATTCGCGAATGCGAATGTGAATATTCGTTACACCACTAATAGGCACATACATAAATAAATAAATATAATTAAACACTTTAAATCATGACCCTCCGTTACATGAAACGCCATGTAAAACTTACATAACCTAACATTAATAAATTGTAACACAATACATATTATTATCATACACGGAAACGTTTTCGACATTTCCTGGTTGAAAATAGACTACATTTTTGAATAGTTCACTCGTGGGACTACATTCGATTGAAAAGTAAGGTCTTGTGCATACGGAAGGACGTAATGCGCGGCGTTTTTTTGCGTCACAGAAGCGGTTTTTTATACGTTGTGCAATTAGATCGTTGAAAATTATAATATGTTATTTGTATTTAATTTTTTAATTAGTGTTTGAAATCTGGTCAAGGTAATAAGAGCTCGTAGTCAGTTTTATCTTTAAAAAGTACTTTATCTCATTGAATAAATATAATTCGTTTATAATATTATAAAATTATGTAGGTACAGTTAACAGTAAGCCCCAAAATTTATTAACTGAAATAAATTGCAAAAGATATGTTTACTAAATCTATTGTAAACATTCTGTATTGCTTAGTTCTGTATTTATTCCGCCATTTTTGTGGCTGACTGTACCGTGTACGTCTACCTACACTAATGCAATAAAGGGATAAATATTTCGTAGACGATTTTCAAAGTAACAAATCACGACAAAAATCAAGAACCTACCAAATCCCTACTTTAATAAATTTTAGAGATTATGAATTTTTACTTTATTTTTACTAGCCAATTAGTGTAAAAGACTGTGGTAGTTCTCACATATAATTACATACAGGTTTATTGCTACTTGAGCAGATCTTGTTGCATGTGATTATCAAATTTAATGTCCAGCCACCATACATTGACCTCTACCTTGAAATAGACTAATTTGAATATGTAGTGGATTTTCAACAGACGGTGAATTTAAATGTTCTTTCAAGTTATTTCCTTATTCATTGCCTAGGGGTCTATGGGAAGTGTGGTCGGTGTGCATGTTGTTTAATTTTGATGTTTGTTATTAAGCGCCGTGTTACATTATTCACACTCATTAGGTTTTCTCAATGCTTAGATTCTTCTTGAATGTAAGACCAGGACTGAGCAATAAGTTAGGACTCTGGTCTTCGGCTTCGCACAGTGGCCCGCGATTCTAAGTTTTCTCCTTTTAGACCTTCATTTTTCGATGAGAATATGTGGTCTATGTAACTCATTTTTCACTTGTGATGTACAAACTGTACTATGGCTACGATTTGTTTTAAGAATTCAGGTGATTTAAGAAAAAATCTAAACAAGGCGTTAGGTACCTGTCCTAGAAATTGTGTACTGTGGTGTGCGTGTGTACACGCCTTCATATCTATTGCATTAAATTTTCATATTATTTTAATAATATTAAAATACATGAGACATTAATAATCATCTTAAAAAAAAAGAACGCATGAAGGTAGTCCTTGGCTTTATTTTTATGAGAATTTTTGGAACCTCTGTTCGGAGAGCTAGTGAAATTAACGAGGTCAGTTCGATCCTTTGATAGTTAAATAACCGACAAATTTTAATCAAAATAAATGTTTGTTTATTCGAATCTCGTCACACATTTTTATTACTTATTAATCGAACCTAACGCTCAATGTTCACAGTCCAAGTACGCTACCACTAGACTAAAGAGCGAAGCGTTATTGCTTTAACTTCTTAAAACATTTATAAAAACAAAGATGGTAAATAGATAATTTTAGGAGAAAGGCGCGGAAGTCTTCCTACTTCGTTGATTAGTGGACCAACAAATCTTGCTGTTTTGGACGATAGAAATGTTTAACTAGTCGCTCGACTTAAAATGGGAAGGTAGCAATAATAACCTTTAATAGCAATACCACAGACTTTAGAATTGCAATATAAATGTAAGTATGTATTATTATAACGTCCTAATGAAGCCTGAGATAATGACATAACAAATATATTTCCGCTTATCGAGAATAATTAATAATATTATAATTATACCAGCCCTGAATTATATATTGCCCACGGCTGAGTAAGGACCTCCTTTAGGTCTAGTGAGGATTGGAACGCATCACATACCTTCGAAATTTTTATGTACAATTCTCAGGTATGTAGATTTCCTCACGTTTTTCTTCGCCGTTAAAGCGATAATTGATAAACAATACATACGCAACTGCCACAGCCCAGCGGATTAGCAAAATGATGTGGCAGTGGGCATGGCACATAGTTCGTAGAATTAACGGCAGATGAGGCGAAAAATTATCGAGTAGAGACCACGTACTGGCAAGCGCAGCGTCGGCCGTCCACTGCGAGGTGGACGAACGACTTGATAAAGGTCGCAGGAACACGCTGGATGCAGGCTGCAGTCACCAGGTCCGTCTGGAAATCTATGTTAAGCAGTGGACGTCATGTGGCTGATGATGACGCACATACGAGGGGTGGTGCGGCTTTGAACTCCGTGTTGCCAGTAATTCCAATCCTAACCAAGCTATCGTGCGCTTGTAAATTACCGCAGTCAATTTATATAATCCATAATGATGCATTTCATTACGGTTAGTAGTAACAAGGTTAATTATTTAATAATGCAAATATTATTCAAATCCAACACAATTATCATAATGCTTGAGGAAGGAGATTGCCTTGGTGGCGTAGTTGTATTATGGCACGACTGCAAAGCTGAGGTCTCGGGTTTGATCCGCGTCGGGTAAAGTGATATTGAGTTTTTCTATTCAGTATCAGCCTGGAGTCTGGAATTTGTGCCCGATATGGCGATGGGCTCGCCCCGTATCACATCATGGGACGGAATATGCACGGCGAAAAGTGGGTGCTGCACTAGTTGCGCCTATCCCTACCCCTTCGGGGATAAAGGGCGTGAGTGTGTGTGTGTTGAGGAAGAAGCATTCACTCACTTTTATGCGGACAACTATGATTGTTAAACATGACGTAATTAGCAAAACTGAGACTCAGGTTTTGTATACGAGGTAACTTACACCGAATTGCCTATAATTATTTGTAGACAGCAGTATAAAAGCACTGTTCTTTACCATTTTGAAGTGTAATTCCTGATAATTCTAGTAGATTTATATTTTATACGACATATTTATGTAAGATTAAAATGGCGGTAGTCGGTGTCAAATATTTATATCCGACATTATAATATATATCTATTAAGACATATTTATGTCAATTTTGAACACCCTGGGTATTTAATGAGAATATACAATGAGTTCAAGTTGCAAGTGTAAAATATGACGACCAACGAAGGATGCTGCATCTCATTATGGACTTGAATGTTTATCTTGTGGGGATCGAACTCACGGTCATTTGTTCCTTAGCCGGTTTGCAATTCGCCATCTACGGTACCAGACGTCTTTATGAGTAAAATTCAAAAGTAAAATAAAACTTTCATTATGAATCTTGGAGTCCTTCATCTCTTTTCAACACGTTTTTATTAGCTTCAGACGTATGTATGTATGTGTATGTAACGGAAACTTTGAACATGATTTTGACCTCCTTTAAAACGTCGGATTACACGGAAATTTGGCATACTTATCAAGGACCGATAACAATTCAATATTATAAACTAAAAACACGCTTTTGTAGAAAACACAATAAAAAGTTAATAAACAATAGTGCATTTATTTTTAGTGACATCTGTTGGATCATAGTAGAAATATAACTGCCTACTCTTATATTATGTGAAAAAAACGTACTTGTCACAATAGGGCGCTTTCGTAATTTTTTTAGTGACATCTGTTGGACAATAGTAGAACACTACTAAAAAATGAAAAGTAAGTAAATGTTTAAAAAAAACACGCTTTATAGAAAAATCCAACTAGAAAATAGAAAAAAAATTTTAATACATTTGTATTAAGAATAGTCTAAATAAGAAAAAAATGTATTTTATTGTAAGAAGCGTGGGGTGCTTTTTAAGATATCAAAATTATAATCCTTCTACTCATATTATCTGTCAATAAAAAAATTATGACTATTGACACCATTTACCCAACGCTTCTTTTTGCATTAAAAATAACTGCTTTTTTATTTACACTATTCTCAATTCAAATTTATAAAAAAATATTATCTATTTATTAGTTGGAATTTCTGTAAAGCGCGTTTTTATTTATTTTTGTTATTTAATAATCCTGCAAACAATTTCTTCAGCTGACGTCAGGGGCGCCGAATATTTCGCACCTTTAAACGAAAACAAAAAAAATCAAAAAAATCGGAAATTGATTTATGTTCACAAAAGGACTTAAAACGAAGTTCTCAATACAACAATAGTAAAAAAAAAACAAATTTAAGCGGGAAAAGAATCAAACTGTTATATTGGGTCTTTTTATTATATTTTTATAGAAAAGAGACCAGTTTTAAGTCATTTTATGACGATAAGTAAATTTTCTATTGTTTTGAATTGTGTCGTATTCGTTCTAAAGGTACGATTTTGTCATTCGTGGCTTTCAGGTAGCTACCTACCTACGGCTGAAACGGCGCTGACTCACACAAGTTACTCCTAATACTTCACAGCGCAATAACACAGTGACTGTCAGATTATTACAAGGCAATAACTTGTTCTGAATTCCAATACTATATATTTAGTCCGTTTCACAGGTTTCAAGTAACTGTTATTTGATAGTCATCGTATTAAACAACTAATGCAGATAGTATTCATTTTGTTACAATTTATTTGGGAGCATAGATTAAAGTGTGATTTTTCCATTTGATTGGATTATACATTTATGTGACAAGTAGCATTTATCAGCAAGCAGTGAAATCAGCAATTTTTTTTCTAGTAATTTGGAGCGATTCACCATTAGTTTGTATGTACTAGCAAACTAGCAAATGGCGCTTACTATGAGGAGGAAGTTCGCTTTTATACATTTGTGTATGAAGTGCTTGAATAAATAAGTGTGAGGAAGTATATATTTTTGTTTATAGTCATACTGTGTTGAAAATATCAATGTTGGAAGAACAGAATAATCATCATCATCAGCCATGACGTCCACTGCTGAACATAGGCCTCCCCCAAAGATTATCAGATGGACCTGTCAAAAGCGGCCCGCATCCAGCGCGTTCCTGCGGCATTTATCAAGTACAGAATAATAATAAAGACATAATATCGCTTGCGATAATGCGTTGCGTATTGTACACTAGCTTTTGTCCGCGGCTCCGCCCGCGTGAATGTGTTTTCCCGGGATAAAAGTCCCAATTTATATTTTCCCGGGATAAAAAGTAGCCTATGTGTTAATCCAAAACATGAACTACCCGTGTGCCAAATTTCATCGAAATTCGTTCAGTAATTTTTGCGTGAAAGATTAACAAACATCCATACATACATACATACATCCAGACATCCATATATACATACATACATCCAGACATCCATACATACTTACAAACTTTCGCCTTTATAATATTAGTAGGATTTGGAACAGACAAATGTCTCACACGACATGCAACTTTATTTCGATATTATTATGAGTCATAAATGCCCAATAAATTTGAAGTAATTACGCAAACTTATGAGTTACATCATTCAGTCGTAAAGAAACATACAGGATGAAAACAAACATGTTTTTTACAAAACCTTGTATTTTGTGATATTTTTTATACTACGAATTAACGGAACAAAAGAGTTTTTGTTCGTTCGTATTTTTTATTCAAATTCAAATTCAAATTCAAATCATTTATTCAGTAATTAGGCCCCTAAAGGCACTTTTACACGTCATTTTTCACAAAGTTTTACTTTAAGATTCTACCAGTGCTTCGGAAAAGCCCACTGACCTGAGAAGAA
Source organism: Lapara coniferarum (assembly GCA_949316025.1). NCBI lineage: Eukaryota > Metazoa > Arthropoda > Insecta > Lepidoptera > Sphingidae > Lapara > Lapara coniferarum. The sequence continues at coordinate 25,893,670 of OX438931.1, read as the reverse complement.
GCACCAAGAAACTCAGCGTAGGTCTTTTGTCATTTTTTTTTTTTAAATATATATTTTACAATTTACAAATTACAATATTACTTCAATTTTAAAGATGGATATTAAGTGCGAAAATTAACGGAAAGTACCCAAGTGAAACAACCACCTACATGTTTAATTTTAAGTAAAAAAATAAAAAATAAAGTCAACCATCAAACGGAGCAGACCAGTCCACACAAGCAGCACCCGTTCACGAGTATGACGCATGTGCCAGCCATCGGCCTCCTCAACCATGTTACAGGGAAGTGACCGACCCGGCACACGACGCCGCCGCAAGCACAGACATTAAAGCGAGCGTGACTACTCAGATTTTGGCTAACCAACAGAAAAGAGATGCAACAAAGCGGTATATCAAATGAGTAACGTAGTATATTAACAAATATACTCTTAGGACTACCCGGGAAAGTCGCACATATCCATCTGTCACAAATCACTTAAGCTAAATACAATCGATCTTATCCTTGCGTAGCGAGCAACTATTCCCATGGGTTTTTGTCATTAAAATAGTCGTCGACAGTATAGTAACCCTTTTTTAATAATTTGTTTTTAATAAATTGCTTAAATTTGTTCAAGGGTAAATTTAAGACAGTTGGTGGTATTTTATTATAAAGTTGTATACTCAGTCCCACAAACGAACAACGTACCCTGTGCAATCGGTGAACTGGTACTGTTAATTTATCTTTATTTCTAGTATTAACATTATGATGATCACTATTTTTACTAAAACATGCAATGTTTTGTCTTACATACATAATATTTGCTAAAATGTATTGTGATGCAACTGTCAAAATGCCTATTTCTGTAAAGCGTTCCCTAAGAGAAACTCGTGCCCCTAAGTTATAAATAGCTCGTATAGCTCTTTTTTGTAATATAAAAATTGTTTCAATGTCAGCGGCTCTGCCCCAAAGTAAAATTCCATAGGACATAACACTGTGAAAATAACTAAAATAGACAAGCCTAGCAGTGTTGACATTGGTCAACTGTCTCACTTTGCGTATCGCAAACGCCGCTGAGCTGAGTTTCCCCGCCAGGCAAGTAATTTGAGCGTTCCATTGAAGTTTAGGGTCCAATGTTATTCCCAAGAAAACTGCTGAATCGACTGGTTTCAAGGATTCATTATTTAAAAATAAGTCTAACGTTTGCTTTTGGACGTTAGGCAACGTAAAACGAATGCATTTGGTTTTCTTTGCGTTCAATAACAGATTATTGGTAGTAAACCAATCTAAGATTTGCGACAGTGCACTATTTACGTCGTCAAAGTTTGTTTTGTTACGGTCAATCTTAAATACAAGAGAGGTATCATCGGCAAATAGCACAATATCACACATACCTCCAACGAAGAAAGGCAAGTCGTTAATGTAAATAAAAAATAACAAAGGACCTAGAATCGAGCCTTGTGGAACCCCCATATGCACTGGGGAACCAGAAGACTTGACTCCATTAACATCGACGCACTGTGATCTATCACTAAGGTAAGATGCTATTAAATCCAGAGCGGTATCTCTAATGCCATAATGGCGTAGTTTACACAAGAGTGTGGCATGTTCAACGCAATCGAAAGCTTTAGATAAGTCACAAAAAATACCAATTGCAATATAAGACCGTACTGCGTAAACGAAATAAGATAAGTGACCGTAACCAAGACGCTTTTCGATAATTTCGATAAGCGGCTACGTTAATAGAAAAAAAATAAAAAAAACCTATGTGAATGCGATATCCGATCCATAAGTCTTTTGCACGGCTACCTACGTTAAACGCATACGTTATTTTCAATTCTATTGGCGTTACCGTTTATAGCAAAGCATCTTGGTTACGGCTCCTGGTATAAAATGGTCATCTTCGCTCATGAACTCCCACTACTGGGGATATAATAGCCGGCAAACACTACCTGGAAATAGTGTTTTAGTACAATCATGGGCGTATGTGAGGCGGGTTCAGGGGGTTCGGACCCGCCCCACCTTATCGTATAATAAACCACGCTACGCCATTGACCGCTGACATTTTGGGATCCAGACACCCCCCCCCCCCCCCTTAGCTTCTAAAATACAGCGTCATGCAAGGCAAGAACCCACGCCAGTAATTTTTTTATATCGTAGTACACCGCCCCCCCCCCCCCCATGTGAAAACTATAATTACAATTACGAACAAAAAAAATCCCCAGCGGTGGCCCTAGGGTAGAGCGAGAGATGCGGTTGCTTTAGGCGCTAGGTAATAATAGGCGCCAAAATGCCAAATGAAAATAAAATTCAAAAGAATTCTATATAATTTTTTCAGGGCAAATGAATATAAGAAGCTATTTATGCGTTTATTCATATTAAATACATTGAAAGTTACGATTTTAATCAAGGTATGTTTCTACCTTGCGGATGAGGATTTGGAAGAACAGAGGGATTTGTTGGGCCTCCGGCATTTTTTATCCTCGCATGTTGTGAAATGGTATGAACCATGAACATTTACCTACTTCTTTTTTAGTTATATTACCTCTATCTTTTTATGAATTAAGCTGCTGTGAAAAGAGTATGTAAAGTGCGTCTCTATTCTCTAGTACTTTGTACTTATTAAAGGTTTAACCTACTTCAAAAAAGAAAGAGGTTGCTTAAGCTTATTTCGTAATTTTTTATGTGATGTTATATTCATTGCGTTTTTTTACTCAAATTCAGTCCCACTATAAAAGACAAAAATTGTCTCTAACTGTCCAGGTATTAAAATATAAGTAAATGTAGCAATTCTTAACAAATATTTTTATTAAAACAACAACAAACATGACTTATTTCGACTATCACTCTTTGTCTAAATTAAATATAATATAATATGTCTTGTTCGTTACAATGAATAACATGGATATGGTAGGTAATCGTTTATTTTTACGATGGTTCTTATAATAAAGAAGATATTATTTTTAAAAACGATATACGGCTTAGTTCCTCGAAGTTCCTCAGAAAAGCGGAATTTTTAAAACATCGGTACAATGTAAAATTTTAACTTCAAAACATTTTATCTTATGGATTGTGATTTTTGGTTTAGGTTTATGAAACGCAAATCAAAAAATCAAAACATATTTAACGTATTATTTTCAATAGTTCTATTATAACAAAATTCTAGTAAATATGACCATGTCCTACATAAAGTAATATTATTTAACTAAGTTATGTATCGACAAAAAATATTTTACTAAATCCTTTAAAAAAAACCTTAGTGTACCATATTAAAAAAAAAACTCACCACCGTTCCCTTTTCAAAAATCGATGTCGAAAACTGGAACGTGACACTCACACTAGCTTAATTCAAATGTGTTCCAAATTTAAAATAAGCACTCGCACAAGTACTATACTGTCGCGTAAATTACTTGGACAGGCAAACGCAACGCCCGCTGCGCCTAACCGACTGACTGGCGGAATAGCTAACCTTGCTTTTTAAATAACTGTGTTTTGGTTTGTTCACACGAGTGCAGTTGAGTTCATTTTTAGGCCAGTGTTTTAATATGATAGATACCGAAAACTTCAACTGTCTTGTAAGACCTTTTTAGAACAAGATGTACAAGGTGAGGCTCACTCCGGAAAAAATGGCCTATATTTAATCCAAGATAATGTCTACACTTTCTGAATGTCAAATGTCATCCAAATCTGTTCAGCGGTTTCTGTATTTTGCTTCTACCAATACAAACATTTTCACAACTTAAGAATTTATAATTTAGTTAAATAAGATGACCGCTTTGCATACGAAGTATCACCGCGTGCGCCGCTCATGTGTGGCCCTTCAGTAATCTAATTAACCACAAGAAGCAAAACAGCATTAACAGGTTTTTGTGAGGCTGTATTGCTACAAAAACCACAAATAATCTGCGTAATCAATATCCAGCTTTTAAATTAGGGTAATTGTTAACATATCTTTGATTATATTTATTGAGTATTGCATTGAAAGTGGTAGACACGCCACGTGTCACGCTATAGACAGTTTTATCTGCAGCGTCAATGGGCCGCGTCAGGTCTACTGGATTGCTACTGTATAGACAGTATTGATGTAAATTTCACAAACTCTTTACTGATAAATGATAATTAAACCTGACTGTAGTTCTTTGTTCCAATAAATCGCCGCCAATATGAAGTAACTAAAAGCGTAACTTGATTAATCAAATCAAAATCAGTAACTTATATATTTTTGTGCTACTGTCTCGTGTGAACAAGCCATTACACTAAGCTGCACTACTACATGCCGTCCATAGTACAGAGGCCTACAATCTCGCACAGTATGCCTTACTTTCGAGGTTACGTGATACTGGTTAATATCGTACCTAGTTACCCCTCGTGACGTCATAAATGACGTAAATTATTGGCCTTTAATATTTTGAGAATAAGGAAAGGTATAATATTATGATATGAGCCCTATAAATAGTTCGCTGCCACTTTAGCACAGAAAACGTGACAACATTGTATTGCGTCTCGTATGGTAAGTAGAGATATCAAGATGACTAACCCCCTGCTCTTCTCTCATCCCTATTCGTATTTCTTTAAGGCAAATCTTCAACAGGTGATTATTTTAGTTTTTGACGTAAATCTATTACCATAAGGTAACCCGCTAGCTCATTTTTCAGCCTGTACCATATTTTAAAAAAGCAAGTAGTCGTTGCTCTCGGCTTCACCCGCGTGAAAAAACCTTTCACACTGCAAATAGCGCCATCTGTGCGACGCCAGCATCTGCTAAAAATGAGAATAAAAATCGAAATCTTTCCTACAGGACCAAATTAGCGGAATAAAGTGTATCCTATATTGATCCAGGAAATGGTCTATCCGTGTGCCAAATTCCATCAAAATCTGTTCAGCGGTTTTTGCGTTTACTTCTAAAACATCCAAACATGCTCACAAACATTCGTATTTATAATACTAAGAATGTAAGATTCCTTGACTGACCATTTGAGACCCCCCACGCGTCGTGTTTTACGTGGGATTACATGCGACTGAAAGCGTGAGTGGCCTGTACTTATACTACCTTTATCTTTTGACAGAATAATGATACTAATTTATAACTCACATGATAGTAAGCCTCATCATGGTTCATAGAACACTATTCAGAAACTATATGAACAACAACTGGAAAAACTTTGAAAACAGCTATTGCCAGGCAATGCATTGTGATAGATAGTCGACAATATAGCCATTAGATGACTGGTTAATTGAACCCGCTATATGGCGTAACTACACCTCAAAAAGCCCATGGCAGCTTAATCGAATGGGACCCTTTCCCCTTTCTGTAATCAAAACATAGTATCTATATTTACATACATTTTTTCGATTTCCGGGAATTTTTTTAAGTGCCAATACAAAAGTAAAAATATGAGCAAATCTTACAAAATTTGGGGCCGCTATTGTAACATGCTTGCACTGCCTGCTGTAATATGCTCCAAATTGTAAGAACAATCTTTGTGCACTACCTTATCTATACGATCTATACTAATATTATAAAGCTGAAGAGTTTGTTTGTTTGAACGCGCTAATCTCAGGAACTACTGGTTCGAATTGAAAAATTATTTTTGTGTTGAATAGACCATTTATTGAGGAAGGCTTTAGGCTATATAACATCACGATGCAACTATTAGGAGCGAAGAAATAATGGAAAATGTGAAAAAAACGGAGAAAATTATTTATCCTTGAGGGCTTCCATTGCGTGCGCTGCGAAAACGGTTCAAGATACCAAAAATATATGTATGAAAGAATTATTCCTCTTAAAATGATCTAAAAAAAGTCCGCGACAGTATATGTCTTTTAAGATTAACTCACTAGAACCGTTTTTATGGTTATCAAATTTGGTCGAAATTAATGCATTATTTGTTAAAAGTTGTATCAACGTCATAATATTAATCTTTATCCAAATAAATGTGTTGGATAGAGTGATTCAACGGGAAGGTTTTTATGTACTTTTAGCCCGGAAAAACTTATTAACTCGGGCGAAGCCGTGGGCAGAAGCTAGTATACTATCTATACTAATATTATAAAGCTGAAGAGTTTGTTTGTTTGTTTGAACGCGCTAATCTCAGGAACTACTGAACCGATTTTGAAAATTCTTTCACTAATAGGAAGCTACTTTACTCCTGAGTGCTATAGGGTACTTTTTATCCCGGGAAAATATTTTTATCCCGGAAAAACCCATTTACGCGGGCGGAGCCGCGAGCAGAAGTCTAGTCAGATATATATGAAGTGGTACCTATCCAGAACTTGCTTCTAGGACCTGCCACCCTTGTACCAACCTATGTACACCGCACGGCATACCAACTAAAACTCCGCGGTGGCCTTTTTCGGCGCATTAGGGACGGCTGCGGGTTTAATTAGATTAAGAGGATCTAAGTTGTCCGCAGCCGCCCCTGCGCGGTGCCGCCGTATGCAGCCCGTCTTCTGTTTCGGGCGGGGGGGGGGGGGGCTCAGAAGCTCCCGCGCATCGAAGGACGCCCTCGGCGTCAACGGCAGTGTGAGCCGTGAGACCTACCTGCCATGATGCCGTCCATCACGGGGGTCGCAACAATGTGCTAAAAACAAAACTAAACAACGCACAATACTAAAGACGGACAGCCCGCTGCCGCCCGCCCGCTACCCCCGGTGGCCCCTATTAGTCGCCTTTTACGACAGGCAGGGGATACCGTGGTGGAATTCTTCAAACGCCCCCAATCCACAGGGCGGAGGACCTGTCACCTAGCAACGTTTTTTTTAGCATTGAATGACGAGACGAGCATGCCGTTCGACTGATGGTAAGCGATACGACCGTCCATAAACAGTAGCAACACCATCCAGCACATTACTGGGTAGAATTTCACTGCGCTCGTCATCCTGAGACATAAGATGTTAAGTCTCATTATGTCCAGTAGTTACAATTTCACTGTCAAGTCCACTGGCTACAATTTCCTTCAAACCGAAACACAACAGTGAATGCACTGCTGCTTGGCGGTAGAAATAGACATTGCGGTGGTACCCACCCAGACGTACTCTTACATATGAGAGACCTACCATCAATAAACTTAATTTCTGAATAGTCCCCCGTACGAATATAATCCATGATATTTACATACGTAAAAACGTGTGCCGACTCCACTTTAGAGTGAGACGTGGACAGGGGGATGATAAAAAGGTTTTTTTAGTTAACCTTCCGGAGCATGATAAAAACCATTGAAGGCATTTAACATTTAACCATTTTAAGGCTGGCAAGGCATCTCTGTGCCCCTTGGTATTGCAGATGTTCATGGGCGGCGGTGATCACTTACTTGAACCGTATGGTTCACCTAATGGTTCACGCTCGTTTGCCCCTACATACTTCAAAGATATTAAAGTCCTTTATTCCCAGTATGATAACCGTATAGTTGCGATGTACCCAACACCTTCCCATGCAGGTCGGGTGACCTCCCTCCGATCAGTGTCAGTGTCGAGGTCGCCACTCAAGCGGCAAATAGTGTTTTATTGCTCTTTTGACTTGATAATACAAAGCAAGTCTGTCATACGCGAAGTTGCATCTCCTGTAAACCTTGAGAATAGTAGAGAGGCTTGTTAAACTCTATGGCAACTGTGGACTTTTTGAAATAGATTCTAAAGAAATTACAAATAATGAAAATATGATATAATTATTGATATTGAACAACAATTATTGCTTCAGCAAATGTCAGTTTCACACTAGTGTAGAGTTGTAGCAACAAGTTGACGGTGTCAACACGCATTAAACTTAAATTGAATGTTTTTTAAACTTGCATACAATACTCAATAGTACCCCATGGCTTGCATAAATAGAGAAATATGTGTAATATTCCAAGTCTCGCATATAAGAAATTCCATCTTGTCAACATGGTTTTTAATAACTGGAGGAATTTAATTACAAAACTATTGCATCAACGCTCCTCCTTAGCTTTTTCCTCCAACATTCCACAGGGTTGAAGGTTAGGCGAGCCACCCGTCATGCTATTAGATAACTTAGGAATTTTATAACATATGCTGGTACGTAAGAAAACAAAACTGTGTAAGCAGTGATTCTACGCCTGTAGTCAAAACCTAGACTAATCTAAAATAGGTGCCGAGACGATGTTGATGCCAGAGTGAGTGTTAATTACGGTTGGCAATATTTAGAGCCCGCAGCAATAGTAGTGACCAAATGAAACTCAGTAATAGAGGAGTTTCTTTAAAGCCCTTTATCTATGAGAACAAAGGTAAAACAGAGGTAGGTGTTACCACAAAATACCGAATAGTAGGTACTATATAATACTAATTATTACCTAAATTAGTTACCCTATTCATAGTGTAGACAAGGCTAAAGCGTGGCTCTACCAAATATAAGCAACCCCGCGACAACTCGTTCATTCCTCATTCGTTCTTCATTCCCCCATTCGTTCGCATTAATCATTCAGGAAGCAATCTATGCAAAAACGAATTTACAACCATGAAGGACTAAAAACTGTAATTAAAACTAATTATAATGAATACATTTTTGTTATAATTGTCGCAAAAAATCTGGGACAGCGTAGCGTTGTGTAGTTCCGGATCACTGACAAACAAAAACATGGCGTAAAGAGTCGGTCTTTGTTTTAGTTGAGTACTGGTTTTATAATAATTGTTAATATTTATCAATTTTTAAGGTTTAAATCATTTGATGACAAGGCAAGGTACTAAGGGCACTTACAAAACATAATCAAATCATTTAGTAAGTAAATTTTCCCGTAAGAGCATTTCTCCATAAAAGATTTTTAGTTTTTAACACGCTTTTATCTATACTAATTTTATAAAGCTGAAGAGTTTGTTTGTTTGTTTGTTTGTTTGTTTGTTTGTTTGTTTGTTTGAACGCGCTAATCTCAGGAACTACTGGTGCGAATTGAAAAATTCTTTTTGTGTTGAATAGACCATTTATCGAGGAAGGCTATAGGCTATAAACCATCACGATGCAACTATTAGGAGCGAAGAAATAATGGAAAATGTGAAAGATGCGGGGAAAATTATTCATCCTTGAGGGCTTCCATTGCGTGCGCTGCGAAAACGGTTCAAGATACCAAAAATATATGTATGAAAGAATTATTCCTCTTGAAATGATCTAAAAAAACGTCCGCGACAGTATATGTCTATCTTTTAAAATAAACTCTCTAGAACCGTTTTTATGGTAATCAAATTTGGTCGAAATTAATGCATTATTTGTTAAGAGTTGTATCAACGTCATAATATTAATCTTTATACAAATAAATGTGTTGGATAGAGTGATTCAACGGGAAGGTTTTTATGTATGTACTTTTAGCCCGGAAAAACTTATTAACGCGGGCGAAGCCGTGGGCAAAAGCTAGTTTACAATAAAATATTTTTTTTTTATTTGCGCTATTCTTAATTCAAATTTATGCAAATTAATTTTCTATTTTTAATAGGTATTTCTATAAGCGTGTTTTTTAGTTTTTTTAAACTATTATTTTTGTTGAGACTCTTCTATACGTGGGTACCAATAACTACTGGATCTATTTATTTTGGCGATATATACATTTTGAACTTGATACAAGTTTTTAATTCATTTTTTTAGTCTACACCTAGTTTATATTATTTTTTCAATGCTGTACATCCTCCTTTAGCCAGGCCGTAGTTAGATAACAAAACAATTTTCCGGTGCGTCTGTACCAAAACCTTTCTGCATCAGTAATTGTTAGTTAAAATTTTATTAAATTAAATGATTCGCGACACCCATTATGTTCGTTTCGGCTGGATTCACATATACTATAAAAAGATAAATACTAACCTTAATACTTATAAAAATAACTTCCTATTATGAGATGAATCATCTAGTTATAGGTCACTTGAGAGTTTTGTTTATTTATCAATAATAGACATTACAAATCTAGGTTTCATGGATTTTAGGTATTGTTGTAGATTATATAAAAATTTATGTGTAAATAATATTAACAAGGCATTTTTAGCCTCTTCAGTTTAGTATTGATATAGGGATTGTTGATGGAGACGTCATTGATATAATTTTCGATTCCTAGGCCATACAGGTTTTTCTAACACTATATGCCAAAGATTCGATTTTAAAGAGATTTCACGTCAGGCAGCCCTTCATTCATAAAAACTAATACTAATTATACGATACACGTGATAAATTATTGCAAAAGTGTGCTGAAAAAAGTTGGTCACATCTGTGAACCCTTTTGGATATCAAGATTTATTGTTGCGTTTGAGGTAACAGTTGGCAAAGGTCCAAACTCTCTTTGTCTTCCACTCCTACACAGTACGAACCCAGTAGTTCAATTCTGGACTCACAAAACTTATATTTTAGCAAAGCCCTTCCCCAGATTAATCTCATCTTACTAATATTATAAATGCGAAAGATTGTGGAAATGTTTGGATGTTTGTTAGTAGTAAACGCAGAAACAACTAAACAGATAAATATGAAATTTAGCACACGGGTAGATCATGTCCTGGATTAACATATAGGCTTTTTATTCCGGTAATTTGCTCCCTTGGTAAATGTTGGATATTTTAAATCTGATCTTTAAGTAGATCGATCGCGTTGGCATCGTACAGTCTTTTAGGCTCTTTTATAGCGGGAAAGGTTATTCACGCGGGCGAAACCGCGAGCAACGCCTAGTATACAAATAAATTTGCCTCTTTGTATAACTAATGCGCTTCCGAGCTTAGAAAGTTGTTAGACGCAGAGGAATTATAAATTCATCAAATATAGAAATTTACTTGCATGTTCACATAAATGTTAAATAATTATTATTATGAATTACTAGCATTTGGCCGCGGCTCCGCCCGCGTTAAACAGTTTTTCTGTGATAAAAGTCCCGGTTTATGTTTCCCCGGGTTAAAAAGCAGCCTATGTGTTAATCCAGGACACGATCTACTTGTGTGCCAAATTTCATCGAAATCCGTTCAGTAGCTTTTGCGTGAAAGAGGAACAAACATCCATACATCCATACATTCTTACAAACTTTCGCCTTTATAATATTAGTAAGATTATTAATGAAGCCTACTCTAAGACCTAGCTTACGTGAGGTGTGGTTAGCATCTAGAGCATAAATGATCGGGCACGTAGTCTATGGCAGGTCAACCGTGACATCTGATATCTTTCTACATAATAGTGTTAGATAACATTTTTTGTTACAGAACGAGTCACTCGCCTGATTGTAAGCGCCAAAACTGCACTAGGTCATAGGGTATAAACAGCAGTAAGACTTCGAATATATTGAATCATAAAGAGACACAATTGTTGCAAATAAATATACATAAATACATACTTATACATACATGAGGTATACCTTTTCTAATCAAGGGTAAGAAGAAGTATAAAACATTTCATCAGCTATGTTAGTTCTTATAAATAATAGAAAGTCTATTTCCATTTACCGCGCAAAATTCTAAACTACATGCTGATGTTGAGCAGAAAGGTCTAATATCAACATAGCCCTCAGAGAACCCGTGACCTCACCGAGGAAGTCTCTACGCCACCGAGACAAGCAATCAAAAATATGATTACAAGGAAATTCAAAATTATATAACAAACAATAACTGTAATTGTTAAGCCGTTCAGTCACAAGTGGGTCAAGGTTAGTGCATTAGTTTTGTAAATGTTACGCTCTACTCAGACAAAACGTTCGTAAATCAGATCTGTTACTGTCTCACTCATTGGCTCTGATGAGAGGTTAGGCTTTTCGTCCACCCCGGCCTCATGCTGTTAACAATACCAAGATATTGAAATTGGGGTGGTTTTCATAATCAGATCAGATTTTGCATATAAATTTTTGACAAATGTTTAAAAAAGTACCCAACTAGCCCATTATCAAATACGACTCTGACATATGCAAGTGATTTTTTTGTTTTCGCGAGCAAAGTGCGATTATCACTACCACACAGCCTAAGAACGTACCTATGTAGGTCGTAAGTCACCGGTTTTCCGACTAAGCGCTAAGCCGGAGAGATGGTAAACATCTTATAGCGGCTGAGTCGAGTCACTAATGCATACTCTACGCCGCCATACCAAACTAAACCTCAGACCTATTTCAGAGCATCAAGGACGACTACGGGTTCCACTGCCATAATATGTTGAATTCACCAAAGCGAGGCCACCACACCAAACGACACCGTCAATGCTTGATCATATGAAAAAGCCTGGCTTCAAATTTATTTATTTATTACAGGATATAACAGTAAATTTGATGGCCATTGTTTTGCATTTAAAGGCAATCCGCGTAATTAAATTAATAAAATATTAATTGATCCAATTTTACTACTATGCAGTTAAATGTTGATTTATATGTATTAATCCTTTACTAGACATGTGACCTGAATTTCCTCGACTACCAATTCGAGAATAATTATTTAACTAGTCCCATTCTTACTGCGAAGGTCACGGGAACACACTGGATGCAGGCTACCGTTGACAGGTCCATCTGGAAATTTTTGGGAGGGGGGCTATGTTCAGCAGTGGACACCTTATGGATGATGATGTTGATTGCTACTGCACCAGTTTTGTCGGTCATGTCTGGGAATTGAATTCAAGGCCTCGTAAGCTATTGCCAATTTCTATTCCTTTCCCTTAACACCATTCTTATAGAATTGGGAGTCTTAGGCCAATGGAGATCATTTACCCATATGACCAGTTCCTATGCTGGCCCAGGCTATATAAAATGTGCGGATTTTAACCCATGCTTTAAAAATTGTCGAAGGAATAATAAATTCCCTTCCATTTTCTAATTCCTACTCGTCTTAAAATATCAATAGTTATACTTTTTTAGCAGAGCTACTTAAATCAGTGATAACTTATCATCAGGAAATACCGTCCTTAGCAGGTGGCCAAAGAGACAATCGACCAGGATCTCGCGTTTCATGTCACTTAGCGCTTGTATGGAGCGTTAATAAATACCTGATCCATTACTATTATTCAGCACTTAGATACAATGGCCTCGCAGCGATCTGCTGTCTACAGCTTCGCATTACTTGAGGGTTGTGGTCAGGTAACCCATCGTCTTACTTACCAATCAAAACTCAATTTCCACATAATTTTACCACAAAAACACTAGTGATTCTCATATTATATTAATTATATTTTCGTAGTCTCTATAAGGCGATGTTTGTCGATTAAACTTGTCTCGAATGATCGGCCTTAAGATACCATTATTCTTTAAGCCCTGATCACCAACCTGCTTTTGATTGTCCTTACATTAATCTATTACCTTTTATGTCCAGCTAAGATTGTGCGTTTAATTCCTTTTAAAAATTAATGTTTTGTGATTTTGTTCCGAATGTTAAGTGGTTTTATAAAGGGTGCCGCCACACAGTGGTCACAATATATCGTTATTTAATACCACTAGCTTTTGCTCACTGTTCTGCCCTTACAAACGAAGCACTAATCATTATTTAAAATGATTTTGTCGAAAAACACTCATGTCTATGACATTTATTTATAAATCTAAATACAAAGTTGCACGTTTCCAACCTCAAAAGTACGTCTTTGTCATATAAACTTTCATCCCATTAATTTACCCCCTCTTAAGTTAATAATCTATACTAATATTATAAAGCTGAAGAGTTTGTTTGTTTGTTTGTTTGTTTGTTTGTTTGTTTGTTTGAACGCGCTAATCTCAGGAAATTCTTTTTGTGTTGAATAGACCATTTATCGAGAAAGACTTTAGGCTATATAACATCACGATGCAACTATTAGGAGTGAAGAAATAATGGAAAATGTGAAAAAAACGGGGAAAATTATTCATCCTTGAGGGCTTCCATTGCGTGCGCTGCGAAAACGGTTCAAGATACCTAAAATATATGTATGAAAGAATTATTCCTCTTGAAATGATCTAAAAAAATGTCCGCGACAGTATATGTCTATCTTTTAAGATTAACTCTCTAGAACCGTTTTTATGGTAATCAAATTTGGTCGAAATTAATGCATTATTTGTTAAGAGTTGTATCAACGTCATAATTTAATCTTTATCCAAATAAATATGTTGGATAGAGTGATGCAACGGGAAGGTTTTTATGTATGTACTTTTAGCCCGGAAAAACTTATTAACGCGGGCGAAGCCGTGGGCAAAAGCTAGTTTTCTAATAAAACCGCGACTTTAAATAGTTTTGATACCGTTTCCAATTTCTAAAATGTTGAACGTCCATAAAACTATCACCCCCATTTAACGTCGTTAAGAAATGAAATTTTGAAAAATCCTTAGTACTTCCTTACGTTGTGTAAAAAACCTCTAATCAAAATACATTTCTAGAGTCTAGACCCAACGGTTCACGCTGTGTGCTGATCACTCAGTTTATTGCATAATAACATACATAAAACATAGTATTAGATCTGATATATTAAGACCAGAAAAACTAATTACTTAAAAGGCCAAAAGTGATCAGGACAATAAATGGCGTCTAGTTGAGCAATTATTGATCTAATTTTAAATTCATTATGTGGTATTAACACATAAATTAGAAATCGCGCTGACAATTGTTGCATTATTGTTGCTGTCAATACATGTACGCTGTCGACGGTTGTATTAAAAAAAAACCGGGCAACTGTGAGTCGAAATCTAGCACTAAAGATCCGTACAAAGGCATGAACTCGATCAAGACTCTTTTACTTTAGATGTTACATTATGATCAACCATAGTTTTGTGTGTTACAGTTTTTATTATAGAGCAAAAACAACAACCTTGAACTATGGTTCTTGTAAAATCCACCTACATTGTTTTTAGTTTGTTTTTATATCCGTAACAATACACATGATGCGAATAGATCGATCCGCTTCATTACGATTGAAAAACTGGAGATCTTTATGTAGGAAACAAATAATATGCCTGACCGAAAAAAATAAAAATTTCAATCGCTATCTCCGGATCTATCTCAAGAATGAACAAATCGAAATAATCATGTTAGGCTGGGTTATTTCATCCCTGGTTAGGTAATGTTAAGGATCACACCGGGAATTGTAAGTGAATTGTCAGGCAGGCGAACTCCGGTTAGGCCTCACGCTGCCTTTGACGCCGAGGGCGTCCTTCGGTGTGCGAGGGCTTCTGAGCCCCCCCAACAACAGGAGATGGACCGCAATAGCGGTACGCGTAGGGGCGGTTGCGGACGACAACTTAGACGTGAGTCGGAGGAAGCCCGCAGCCGTCCCTAATGCGCTGAAGATGGCCACCGCGGAGTAGGCAGGCGAACTCATCCAGTGTAATGAGGTTAACTTTACTCCATGGATAAAGCAACTCGTTACACGGCTTAAGTGCTTAACTTTTTGTTGTTATTCTAATATTCATGTGGTTTCAATATCATGTGCTCATTGCAGGTGCGAAAAATCGATTCATATCTAACAAACATCACTTCCTCTTACAAAAATGTTCATTACTAGCATCTCATCAATGGGTTTATATTTGCGTATTAACTTCTATAAATACAAAGAAAAAACCCCACTGAGTCAATATCTGCCATCTTTATTAAATTCATTGCAGAACTGAAAAGATAGAAACAAGATTTTAATTTGAATATTTTATTTTTGAATAATCTTAGTTAACAGTGTTCACAAAAGCTGCTGGAGGCATAACACGCTCACTTCTCATAATTTGGTTGGTGATACAGTAACAAATTCTCGGAGTGAGCAGATACGTACTCTGAGATTTTGCTCCTCTACCTATATTTTTCAAAATACATCGAGTGTAGTATCAAAATAAAGAATATATGACTCCTATGTTTTATTGGAATTTGGATACATACATACATGCATACACACCCGAAAAACATAACCCTCCTGCTTTCGGTGTCGGGTAAATTTAAAGTTTGTTTATAGAAAGCCTTCGTTTAAGGAATACGATCCCAGGATCTCAATTAAAATCTTTAAGTGTCCGCGTGGGTTCTAAAATACGTCAGACTAGGAAATAACTACGTGTTTTAAAACATACTCGTTTATTATGAAACAGAGCCGGTTTCATGTAGCGCTCTCTGAACGTATCTGGTGTTTTTGCTAGTTAAGGCAAATAATGAAAATGGCGGCATTGAATAGCAGATACATCTAGAGCTCAAAATTATAAAGCAATGGAATAGCGAGTATGAAAAATCTTACTTCAAATACGAAACAGCAATATCACGTTTGTTGTTTTTTTTATACAGAATTATAGTATAGCATATTATAGTGCACCCACTTTTCGCCGTTATTCAGTCCCATGATGTGATAGGGGGCGAGGCTATCGCCATATCGGGCAGAAATTCCAGGCTCCGGGCTGATACTGAATAGAAAAACTCAATATCACTTTGCCCGACCCGGGAATCGAACCCGAGACCACAGCTTTGCAGTCGTACTGTAATACAACTACGCCACCGAGGCGTAGTTGTGTTAGGTACATGTAATTATAATGTAGTGAAAAATCACTACCTGCTTTTCTGCTGTTTATATGGTCGTAAATAAGTCAAGCGGGTTCCCGATTCCCTACGTAACACGCTATTTTGACAATTCATAACAAGCACGTGACACAACGCGTTAGATATAGAATACTATTTCACCTAGATTCGTGAGGTTAGTACACGGTCGTGTTATGCGTTGAGAATTTGATAGAAATTACAAAGTTTTATACTTACGACAGCAGTCATTTTCGTCCAAAAACATACCGCTTGAGTCATTGTTTGTAAACAAAACCAGTTCTGCAACTGACCTCACCTAACGCGTCGATAACATCTACTCCTTAACGAGTGTCAACATGCGCCAGTGCACACTGGCCTTCATTGATACCTCATAATAATAACTAAAATTGATAATATAATAATTACGCACTTGATTTTTAATGTGTACAGTCAGCCCCGTTAGTAGCTGAACAAATTGAAAACTTCAAATCGCCTTTACACTATTGTGTTGTTACAATTTTTTTCGGTTCACATAATAAAATTAAAGGTTTACTCCAGATAAAGAAAAAAAACATTTCGCTGTTTCACGTCATCCTACTAATGGGTCATTTATTTATTACGTAAGACAATTTTCGCTAGTTTTGACGCCCTCCCCCTACTATGAGAAAAAATAAGAATAGGCCGAGTCCCTCCCGCTGTTTAACATTTATTACGTAAGAATCTAAAGAAAAAATGAAAACATGATTGGTTTGTTTTAATGTTTATTTTTCAAAGCTACAATTTTAGAAATGTTTATTTGTACTTTGGAAATCGTTTACTGATAAGCATCCGAGCGAACCTCGGCACTCGCGCGGTTGCCCGCGCTTTTGTATAATTTTGACTTGCGCATTTTTGTGATCTTCCGTAAGAACTATCAAGACTTCCCCCCACCCCTTTTAAGAAAAAATAAGATATGGTCGACCCCCGTCCCCTCCTAAATCGTCTTACGTAATAAATGAATGGCCCCTAGTATTATAATAGGGTAGTTTCCTATGTTTGATTTGGTACATTATTTTATATGTAACAGAAAATAATACGAAAAACAAATTCTTGTGTAAAATCAGAATCAAAATTGGTTGACAACTAAAGCAGTTATTCATATTTGAAATATTGTTGTGAGCAAAAGTGGGGACGTAGTGGGGATATCGCGTCATTTGTTTCGCACGCACGCAGCGTTATGGCTGGCGACGCTCAGTGACGTCACATTCTGCTGTGTCCGTTATCTGACAGATGCCCCTTCCACCAAACTTCAAAGCTTTATAACTCATTTATTATTGCTTGTATTTTAAAAATTCCTTTTCCTCTAGATTTTAGAAGACATAAATGTTTGATAAGTGTATTTAAAGAAAAGTAGTCAACTACCCTATTGTTTCTGAAGGTTTTTTTAACGTAAGTGCATCAAGCGCACTATTGGGCCTATATATGGATGAAATTTGTAAAAATATAAACATGTATAGTCACAGGATTATTATGATACCGGTAATGCGCTCACGTGAAATGTTATTCTATACTAGTAGTGCTCGCGGCTCCGCCCGCGTGTAAAAGTTTTTCCGGGACAAACATATTTTCCCGGGATAAAAAGTAGCCTATAACACTCAGGAGTTATGTAGCTTCCTATTGGTGAAAGAATTTTCAAAATCGGTTCAGTAGTTCCTGAGATTACCGTGTTCAAACAAACAAACAAACAAACTCTTCAGCTTTATAATATTAAGATAACGCTATCAAAAGTTAATCTATAATAAAATAACGAATCAATATTTAGTGGCGATTTAAAACGGCTAATCCATTTTAGATTAAGTGACTACTAATTAAACTCTTGGTGATATATTTTAGGTCTTAGAAATATAATGAGGAACGCTAGGAAGCCTGTATTATTTTATCTTTTTTTTATAGGAGCTCGGCATAGTGAATGCACTCCACCTGATGGTTAGCACGGTGCAGTCCAAATAGAGAATCGAATGGCATTGGACGATTATCCCATGCCATTCGACACAATCATGCCGGCCTGACCAGCTGCTTATTCACGCTACAGCGGCAGGAGCCAGGATTGTGGGAAAGAGGGAACACGTGTGCCGGCAAACTATTCCACAGCCTGATGTTGCGACAGGAGAAGGAATTATCGAATCTATTGGTCCGGGTCGTAATGGTTTTCACTTTCTAGCTGTGCCTTCGCACACCCGCACGCTTGTTTCTGCTAAGGAGAGAACGATCTATAGCCAAGTAAAGTCTTATTGCACTGGACGAGTTAGCCTGGCTGTGAATGCGCTTGCAATTCCCCAGTGGGACAAGAGCCATAACTTTAGGTGATCACAGGTAAAACCACCCGACCTGAGGCAAGTTAATTCAGGTGATCTCTTCCTGGTATAAAACATTTATTTTCCCATGTTATATTTTAATAATTATTTTTAACAAAGAGCCATGTTTGAACAATATATCGCTACCAAACAGCAGCGAGAATAATTAAAGTGTTTAATACATTTTACTTCGTTTCCTGCGTTATTTCCTCAATAACTTTTGTTCTAATTAAAAGTAAGTAAATTACTTCCGAAATTTGTCACCATGTATTGACCTCACAGAATATTTTTTTTCTTAGTATAGTTGTATTATGTCTAATAACATTGTGCACAATACAAGGCTTTATAGAAAAAAATATATTCTAAGGTAACTA
Organism: Lapara coniferarum; assembly: GCA_949316025.1. NCBI lineage: Eukaryota > Metazoa > Arthropoda > Insecta > Lepidoptera > Sphingidae > Lapara > Lapara coniferarum. The sequence goes on along the minus strand of OX438931.1, from coordinate 25,874,608 downwards.
TGGTATGACAGTAATGCAGTGGTTTATACTTGAAAGTTTTATTTTCCGTTGCTACTGTTCATAGCCAAATAAAAATATCATATACAATTACATACTCACGCCTTTTATCTCCGAAGGGGTAGGCAGAGGTGCAATCATGGTGCACCCACTTTTCGCCGTGGGTATTCCGGCCCATGGTATGATAGGGGGCGAGCCCATCGCCATATCGGGCACAAATTAGACTGATACTGAATAGAAAAATCCAATATCACTGCCCGACACGCGGATCGAACCCGAGACCTCAGCATTGCAGTCGTACCGTAATACAAATACGCCACCGGGGCAATCAAATATATATTTCAATTAAATTGTCTTTATAATAGACTAGTAGTGCTCGCGGCTCCCTCCGCGTGATAAAGTTTTCCGGGACAAAAATATTTTCCCGGGATAATAAGTAGCCTATAGCACTCAGGAGTTATGTAGCTTCCTATTAGTGAAAGAATTTTCAATATCGGTTCAGTAGTTCCTGAGATTAGCGCGTTCAAACAAACAAACTCTTCAGCTTTATAATATTAGTATAGATTATCAAATCGTTACCACTGCTTCCCGAGGTTATATCTTTATAAAGTAATCGCGGTGCTTACCAATAGGCGAGCTACTTGCCTTCAACAGCGTCATAACCGAAAAAATTTATACAAAAATATTATCAGCTATTCATATACTTATAAAATAACTGGCTATACGGCATTGTTTAGTAATGCATAAATAATTTGATTAATGATAAATTTAGTGCCTACGAAGTACGGCGTAATAGAACCATGAGAATTTAATTATGATTAAGTACTAGCCTTTGCTCGCGGCTCCGCCCGCGTGTAAAGTTTTCCGTGATGAAGCACTTGCTATGTATTTTCCCGGAATAAAAAATAGCCCATCTTTTTTCTTATTGGTTGAATGAGGAGACGAGCATGCCGTACGTCTGATAGTAATCGATATGACCACCCATTAACAGTAGCAACAAATTCAACACCTTGAGTTACAAAGTACTGTGTGGCATTCCACTGCGCTCGCCATCCAGAGACATAAGATGTAAAGTCTCTAGTAGTTACACTAGCTACAATGTCCTTTAAGCCGAAACACAACAGTGCAGGCACACTGATACTTGGCGGTAGAAATAAACATTGCGGTGGTACCCACCCAGACGGACTCTTACATATATGAGAGACCTACCACCAGTAAATAGTACCATGTGCTATTCCAGACTCTAATCTACGCCTGTGCCAAATTTCATCCTTATCCGTCAAGCCATTCTGTCGTGATTGAGTAACAAACATCATCCAAACTTTCGCATTCATAATATTAGTACCTATAGATAAAAGTATTTGTCCAAAAAAAATCATTATGTAACTTCCTGCACTACATAATGTAAATTAATAATACATGCATTAATTCCAACATAATACGTGACCTTACCAGTTGAAATATTTATAAACTAGTTTGCGACCTAGTCAATTAATTATACATAGATTGTGACGCGATACGAGACTATACCGCCCTCACACCCGCCACTGTAACTCCTGCAAGCCAGGATCAATAATGGCACGCATTTTATGACACCAAGCGGTGAAGCTCGGCGAGTCTCTAGGAGCACTAATTAGTCTTAACCCGCAAGGAAGTTAATCAAATAGAAGAATAGGGAGGAGTTAGAAATATATCTTACATTCTCTCCATAGCAAAGCGGGAGACAAAATATTGAACTAAAAACGTGACACGATAGTTCGATTGTTTTTTACAACTAAATGAAACGATCAAGCCACTTTTTTTTTTTCACGGGGAAAAAAACGCGTTATCGCTACCACCACTGGGGGGTGAGTGGATCGGTTATGTTGGTTTCACGCAGTCTTACAGCCCAATGTCGACACTCGGGAGTATAGCGTCATCCGAGCGAGCATTGGACCGAGTCCCTAACACTATGTACACCCTACACTGGCATACCAACCAAAACCCGCGGTGGCCTTCTTCGGCGCATACGAGACGGCCCCGGGGAACGATCAAGCCACTTGCCTCATGATAAGCGTCACGACCACGCATAATAATATCAGGCTTCACACACCTTTGAAATTCTTATGGAGAACTTCTCAGGTATACAGGTTTCATCACGATGTTTTCATTCACCGTTAAAGCAAGCGATAATTCACAAAGAATACACACAGTATAACTATAAAAAAAGTCAGAGGTGCGTGCCCTTGGGTTTTGAACCGGCGTACATTCGTCTCGGCAATCCCTATCACTCCCAACTAGTCTATCGCCGCTTATTATAATATTTACTGAAATATTTCATTTTATATGTTGAGTCAAAAAAAAGATAATAAAGAAATTTATAGATTGTATCATTTTATTATAGTACCTATGGATACGTTTATCGGTATTCAAATAACAATTTCATAAGTCTGTTTGTGCGTAACATAAGTCATGGCGGCCGTGTTGGTACGAAAATGAGAATGTTTTCTATTCCATCGACGAATCGGGGAAACTAAGGTCGATTCCATATTATCGCCAAAACATAACTTCTATAATAAATCACTCTGCCATTATGTCTACATTTTATCGAAATTTATTTGACAATATGTATGGCACCCACGTGCCACTGAGCAAGGATTTCAAAGTGGTCAGAAGTGGTTCTGAAAAAGTGGTAAAAGCTCCACTGGGAACTTTTAAGGACACTAGCCTATATTACCAAAATCCATGTACTGATGAGACAAATTTTTCTACTAAAAGTTTACTATCCCGTGAAACTCTAAATTATATACCTGATACCTTCCATTATGAACACAGTTTTATGGTAAACATAGGCCGTATTACGCGACTTCTTGCTGATTACTCTTTTCATTATTCACAAGACTTTCGGTTATTTCAGTGCATTTTAGTACTCTCTTAAAACCCTAAAAATATTATTACTATTTTATATGAACATCTAATAAGAAAAGTGATAAGTAAAAATGTAATTTTATGATTCTATTATTGAAATTGTGTTGTAAATATATTGTTATAGTTAAGTATGTTTAAATTATCGTTGCTATATTTAGCTTATATAAAATGTATAGTGGCTTCCAAAGCGAAAATCGAATGTGGATACAAGGTACGAACTTACTTAGACTCGGTACGATTCTGCGTAACAAAATGTAATCTGCCTATGACTACATTATCATTTTATTATAATATCTGTGAAATAATATTGGTAGATAAACCTTTGTAAGTGATCACGAGTTAACGTGGCGTAGTGTGGTAAGGGCGGGGGTGGCGTAACTTTTAGGGGGCGACAAAATGCGCAAAATAATTATATATATTATATGTCTGAAAACGGGCTTCAAATTCTAACCAACATACACACACACACTCACGCCTTTTATCCCTGAAGAGGTAGGCAGAGGCGCAACTACTGCACCCACTTTTCGCCGTTAATCCGTCCCATGATGTGATAGGGGGCGAGCCTATCGCCATATCGGGCACAAATTCCAGACTCCGAGCTGATACTGAAGAGAAAAACTCAATATCACTTTTCCCGACCCGAGGATCGAACCCGAGACCTCAGCATCGCAATCGCACCGTAATACAACTACGCCACCGAGGCAGTCACAACAATACTATGAAGATTTTTAGCATTTCCCTATCAGGTTAAAGTGTCCCTTATTGCAGCAATGTCCTCAAACGAGAGACGGAGCTCTGAACGTGCACCTGATCCCTCACTCGCACATGGACGCCGGGTGGGTGAAGACCTTCGACGAGTATTATTATGGCAGTAAGTGTTTTTATCAACAGAACATCTATTTTCACTCGGCACAGTTATCTCCCTGCATTCGATGGTAAATAAGGGCCATAACAGGACTGCCTATTGCCACTGCCCTTAGGAAAGCCGAAGATAGGGGGGCATGGAGACGGCTCGTCATCGACTCCATGAAAATATTTCAGGACGGACACGACCTTCAGTGACGAAGAAAACGATCAAGAAGAAGGATTCGATGGTAAGTGGAATAGTCCAGAGAGAGTGTCAACTGACAAGAGCTGATTATTCCTTGCCAGTTGAACCAATTATGCCGGCCTAATACGCACAGACTGATCCCGGAACGTGACACACGTGCATCACTATGGTGCATTTTATAAATTATACGGTGGTTGTGATCCGGGCGGACACAAATATCGTACCACCAACACCAGATGTTTGGATGGTAGAATTTTTGTTAGTTGGAAGTTTGGCACACATATACTCATCTCGAATGAACATAAAGGTAGCTTTTTATTCTAGATTTTGTAAATTGGGAATTATACGAAGTACTTACAGACAAACGAAGGCGCACGGACAATCTAGTAAGTATTAAATCTCACTATGTAGCCCTGTATGTCTCTTACTCCTCAGCAATAGCGAAGAAGGAGATGTAACATTACCTTCTAGCCCGCGATTTACTAGGCACAGTCAGTATTCACTTGACTAAAAATAATATAAATGGGTACAGTAGTATTTTCCGGCCACGTCCCTAGCGTGACACTGAAATGACCTTTACCGTTTCTGCCACAGCATTTTTTGTTGCAGCTAAAACATCAACGAGCTCTGCAAACGTCCAGCTTGTTTATCATTCAGTGCTTTCAGAATTGCTGCACGATAAACGAAGAAAGTAAGTTATGTAGTTAATGGATAATAAATAGATAATATATACATAAGTCATAACTAAAATTGAAGTGTCTGTGATTTCCAAATAAAAACTTTTCTTAAGCTCTTATAAATCTCGGATTACAATTTACGCCGACGTATAAAACGATATTTTATTTATCTATTTCTTAGTCCGAGCTATTAAAATTATTAATTTTGACGCGACTTTCTTTGACAAGTTTCATTCACTTACCTCCCTATGGATTTACTACGCTTGTTTATGCCCTATTTTTGACTAACACAGATTCACCTTTTCCGAAACGGGTTACTTTTGGCGCTGGTGGAAGGAGCAGCGGCCCACAACGCGTGCCACGTTCAGGACACTTGTTCAGGAGGGCAGGATTGAGTTCGCTGGCGGCGGCTGGGTGCACAACGACGAGGCCACTCCTGACTACCTGCAGATCATCGATCAGTACACTTGGGGACTTAGGTTGGTGGTTAGTGGATCTAAGGATATAATGAGAGAAGTTTGGAGGAAGTAAAGTCAAGTATCCTATAGATACCTTTGATGGAAAGTGTCATCCTGGATAAACGAATAGGCTACGATATACCGAAAAAAATAATAATAGAATTTTGTTCTTGAAAAAGATTTCAACGCGGGCGGAAATGTAACCATTATTTTTTTTAAATCCCAGAACACCCGGACTCGAATCAAGGTCTGCAACCAGTTCTTAACAGTCTGTAATATAATTTTGCAGGAAAATAAACGACACCTTAGGCCCCTGCGGGAAACCAAGAGCAGCGTGGCAGATAGACACGTATGGCCACTCCAGAGAACAGGCGTCTCTGCTGGCCCAGATGGGGTACGACGGACTATTTATTGGTGAGTTACAGTTTAGGATATAGGAAGTGAACCGCAATTTCCAGCCGTTTACAATTCAGCTGACCGCTTGCTTGTCTGCTAACTTAAAAAATACATGACTGACTTCAAGGCAGAGTAGAATGCGTGTTCTGAACAAAGTTACATATTATTATGGATTTTTAAAGTTAAACGGATGTTACATAATATTAATATTACATAAATTTTGGGTATTTCATTTTTTACTCCCGACGCGTGCTATCTACGGTTTTGTGATTTGAAACCGATTAGTGAATGTTTCCATTGAATTGGGTGAATAAAATTATTTGCAGGTCGCGTGGACTACAGAGAAAGGGAGTCAATGATAGAGGAAGATAGAATGGAGTTCATGTGGCGAGGGAGCGACGTGCTGGGTAAGAATTAATTACAGTTAACAGGCACAAACCCATAAAAAGTAACTTAAACACATGTAAAACGTTCTCTCGAAAACATAGCCTGAAATAAATGCGACTTTTTTGAGCAAGTAGGCAATCGATGGGTTGTTGGGTAGTTCTGTTACAGATTATAAAAAAAATGATGAAAGCCTTTGTGAGTTTTTTTAATGTGCTTTGATAACTAGGTATAGCACAGTTTCTGCTTTCAGGAAAAATGTCAGATATAATGTCACACACACTTTTCAACCTGTACAACGCTCCTGATGGTTTCTGCTTCGACTTTCTGTGCAATGACGAACCGATTGTGGACGATCCTGACTCTAAAGTGTACAATGCTGATAAACGGGTAAGTATTCCTTTAAAATCTTCATAGCATAAACGGGGTGAAGACTGACAATGGGTAACTTACTATAGAGCTATCTGTACCTTCCATAGACAGTTACAATACCAGAAGGATACGCTGTCGATTTCAAGGAGAGGAATAGGAAAAAGGGATCTGGGCTTTAGCTTTCTAGGTTTTGCTTCATAGTGGTGGACTGGTGGTAGGATGTTTGTATACCTCCGGATAGCGTCCGCCGTACACAAGGTGTAAAAATCACCATGAGGCCCACGTAAGTGTGTCGCGTTCCGGGTTCAGCCTGTGTACCGGTTTAAACAGGCCGGTATAACCATCTCTCGTCAGTTGACACTATCTAGATCCTAATTCGCGTAACATCTGGTGCGGCGGGGTCTCTTTCCGTGCCGGTGTAATACAAAATTCATCATCATCATCATCAGCCTTTATCAGTCCACTGCTGGACATAGGCCTCCCCTAATGAGCGCCACAGCGCCCTGTCTTCAGCTTGCCGCATCCAGCATCTGCCTGCAGTCTTTCGCAGATCTTCATCCCACCTGGCAGGAGGGCGTCCTACACTACGTTTGCCCAGTCGCGGTCTCCACTCAAGAACACGTTTACCCCAGCGGTTGTCGGTTCTTCGCGAGATATGGCCAGCCCACTGCCACTGCAGCTTGCTAATTCTTTGAGCTATGTCGATAACTTTGGTTCTCTGTCGGATGTATTCGTTGCGAATCCTATCCTTCAGAGAAACTCCGAGCATAGCTCTTTCCATAGCCCGCTGAGCGACTTTAAACTGGTGGACCAACCCTACCGTGAGGGTCCATGTCTCGGCTCCGTAGGTCATGACGGGTAGGACGCACTGATTGAAAACTTAAAATTCAAAATTATGGTTTCCTAATAGACAATTTTGCTACCCCGATCGAGTTGCCCTGTTTATGCTGCAGACAAAATATCTACAGCATGACTGTCAAGGGCATCGCCAAGAAGGGAGCGCAGGGAGAGGCAGCTCCACCCCCCCCCCCCCCCCGAAATCATAAAAAAGTTGTCAAATGTCAATCCTACTAATATTATAAAGAGGAAAGTTTGTAAGAATGTATGGATGTTTGTTACTCTTTCACGCAAAAACTGCTGAACGGATTTCGATGAAATTTGGCACACGGGTAGATCATGTCCTGGATTAACACATAGGCTACTTTTATCCCGGAAAAATATAAAGCGGGACTTATCTCGGAACAACTCGATTCAAGCGGGCGGAGCCGCGGGCAGAAGCTAGTTATTTATAAGTTTCATTTATTGTACAGTCAAGAACTCGTGAAGCTTTACACGTTGGACTCTACCGTTATTATTACAATCGCTGTAGATGTAAGGCTCGTTCTTCAACTGAAAACCTTCATGTGCTCTCGGCTTTATCTACAATTCATACTCTTCTTATTCTCCATATCAATTTGCCCCCCGGGTCATCAGCTGGCGACAGCCTTGATCACTCTGAATGTTTTAAAAGAGATTTTTTGCAGGTGAATGACTTTATAGCCCAAATAGAAAGGCAAGCTAAGTACTATGACCACGATAACATCATGGTGACCATGGGCGGAGACTTCACGTACCAGAGTGCTGCCAACTGGTTCGTGAATATGGACAAGTTAATCAAGTAAGTCAGAGAGAGTACTTAGGCCTAGCAAGCGAGCAGGCGTGGTGGTTTAAGATATACTGGAATCTTGCTGAATCCATCCAAGTAGGTATATCAAACACCTACCAAACCAAAAAAGGAAAACCCTGTTATGCCTCATTTAGATTTTTGTTCAATAGCTTGGCATATAATTCGTGCACGAATACATGACTGAATTATATTTTTTTATGGCATTGAATGACGAGACCAGCATGCCGTTCGCCTAATGGTAAGCGATACGACCACCCATAAACAGTAGAAACACCATCCAGCACCTTGAGTTACAAAGTACTGTGTGGCATTCCACTGCGCTCGTCATCCCGAGATATAAGGTGTTAAGTCTCATTATGTCCAGTAGTTAAATTTCGAATACACCCGAATAAGTTAATTACATACTCGTATTCATGACTATTCGTTTGCCCTCTGCAACTATATATTAAATTCAATTTTGATGATACTGGCAGATAATCTAATTTAATTTTACGAAAGTCATTCATGAGCCCTAAACAAGAGCTAGCGCTTAAATGTTTACATTAATAAACTCAATTATATTTCCAGCCATGTGAACACTCATCCAGCGAACCTGTCAGACATCAATATATTCTACTCCACACCATCATGTTATCTGAAAGCCATTTATTTATATGGAAGAAGAGATAAGGCGGTGTTTACTGAACAGGTGACTTTCTATATTTAATACTTGGATAATACCTATAGATACTTATTATAAGTTAAACAGTTCAATTCCCCAAAGGGTCTGCAGTGTGGACTATCTAACGGCAAGGAGCAGCTAAGGCAAAACATTTCTGCCGCCAAGCAGCAGTGTGCAATGTTGTGTTTCGGTTTGAAGAACATTGTAGCCAGAGTAACTGCAGGACATAATGAGACTTAACATCTTATCTCAGGATGACGACTGCAGTGGAATGCCACACAGTAGTTTGTAACTCAAGGTGCTGGATGGTGTTTCTTCTGTTTATGGGTAGTCGTATTGCTTGCCATCAGACGAACGACATGCTCGTCTCGTCATTCTTTATGCCATAAAAAATGTGTAAGATTCACACCAGTTGCCCGACTTGGGAATCGAATCCCGAACCATACAACTACAATTTACAACCCATGAACGGCAGTTCCAATGAGGCAAAAATCAAATAAAAATACTAAAGCAAGCATCAAATCATAAAGCTGCTTGTAATTATGGACAAGTCTGGACAATAAAACAGGATTTTTAAGGCGCTAAGCCAAGATTCTTTCTAGGGCGACCTCCTGCCATACGCGAGTGACACGACAACTTACTGGACCGGCTACTACACTTCCAGACCTAGCCTGAAATACTTCATCAGAAGAGCTCATGTATTTTTGCAGGTATAAAATACACATTAGATAATTTAGACGTATACACACTGTCAACAGACACTCGACACAAAATGGCGGGAACGATCCGTCGTACAATTACTATGTGACAACGCCTTCAACTTATTGCTACATTAAGCAATTTATTAAAAGCAACTGTCATAATTAACTGATGATTATTGCGTAGATTATCCTAAATAATAAGATGTGAGATCTCATAATACCCAGGAATAATATCTGCAAGGTCTAAAACTGTAACATAGCAATGTAAAAGAAACACAAATGGATTGTACCTATATACCCTTAGTAATCAACTAGAAACCTTTTATCTCTTTTAGGTAGTAAAGCAACTGACAGTGCTAGCTCGTATGGGTGATTCGTACGAGCTGCATCTCTTGCGGCATGCTGTAAGCCTAGTACTTCACCACGATGCTATCACAGGTACCCCACTAAAAAATATTAAGCTTCAACCAAAATTAAAGAAATAAGTGGTTGCAGAGATTACTCTACATCGAAACATACAAAATTAATTACTACTAATTAAAGAAATATAACGTCTGACTGCTATACATATGCTACTTTTTTCTCCGGTGCGAAAATATAAATTTTATTTTGTTTGGGATTACGGTTTTATGTGAGCCCTGTATATGTGTCACTTGCAGACAGGAATGTGTTATTGTTTCAGGAACAAGCCAGCAACACGTCACAAACGATTTTATAAGAATCTTGGCAGAGTCTGTGGAGGCATGCTCGAAAAAAGTATCCCATTTATTCAGGTAAATAGAAAAACAAGTCAGCCAAGTCGTCAATACTACAAAGTAAGTTATTCGATTTACGTAGGGTCTGGGTTAAATTCCAAAGGGACGATTGTCAAGTAGTCGTACAAATTACAAGTCCGACTTCATAGAGCCCTCACCTGCTGGCTTGTCTTTCTTACGCGACACCTTAAAATATATTCTAAAGCTCTTCATTGGATTTATTCAGTTACTTAACACCTACATGGGGCGGCAGTAGAAGATCGAAGAGTAACCAACACTTCTTCGTGTGCCATCAACTAAACATGAGTCAATGCTCTGTAAGTCAGTTCATACTTAATTTATTCAGGTATGTAAATGGCAAAGTAGCCAGTGCTTGTCATCCTGAGCCATTTATGTCCGCATCCTTTTAACGGAAGCACTGCTGCTTGGCGCAGCAGAAGTACAATAAAAATTTAAACGTACCAAGATTTTCACGTTCAGAAGAATTTAATAATTTTCTTTTTCAGTTCACAGAAATGCAAGAACCCGTTCTGCTGTTAGTCTACAATCCACTGAGCACTAAGACCTACTTTCACGTGAGGGTACCAGCTGTCGCCTTGCATTACTCTATCAGGGATTATAATGGTATGTATCGAAAGAATGGGATATTCTTTACCAAGTTTGGTAGTGACTATATTCATAAATAATCACAATAATTCGTTCTAATGTGTCGCGTTCGCGCTGATAAAATGTATTCTTTTTTATTGTTTGCCTTTAAATATCTGAACTGCACCGAATATAATACCTAACACAAGCACCTATAGCTGTGGAGTCTTCTTGTGCAATTGCCGAAACTCACCATTTGACCTACTGTTTTGCCATCTTTATGCTATAAATTTGTTTAAATGTCATACAATAATAAAAACCCTTACCGTTCAGACGAAGAAGTAGAATACCAGTTAGTATCTCTGCCAGCCTCCATGATCAACCTGCCAGGCCGAAGCTCGACGTCCATCCAAGAGCTATTCTTCGAAGCCGAAAATATCCCACCGCTGGGATTCACTGCGTATTACGTCACTCCAGTGAGGGATCAATTGGTGGGTGCAGTTGTGATATTAAATGAAAGTGCAAATAAACATATTTCTGAGTCATATTTACATGTAAAGTGCGTAAGCGATGATAAAGCTTGCAGAAGCTTACACAATCGCTTCCAACAGGGCTGTCTGAAAATCTTTAGAGACGGTCTACCTACCAGAGAACATCAACGATTAGGCTATATAATTATCATCGATGACAAAGGACAACCTGTGGATGATGATGATGCTGATATGTCAGGTAGAGGCAAACCAATGAATGTACTGATTAAAAGCGGTGTCTGAGTAAATTTAATTGTTTGGGTTGCTGTCCGGAGACCTACTTGGTTAATATAATTAAAACACCTTAAACTGCTTGACTGATGTATTGAGTTCACAAATGATGGTAATGATAAATGATGATATGTGCGATGCGGACACGGTATGGTTGTGAACTAACGAATTATACAATATTATAAGTAACTGGTGCGTGCCATGTAAAAGTGCTGAGTGCGTATGATATTATGTACGGTATAACCGTACATTAATAATTATTATGTAATGTATGTTCATTATTCATACAAAAAGATATAGAGTCAATCATTGTATGTTTAAGGAAGAAAATGCATTCGCCAAGAAGAAAGCAACGGAAACAGTGAATAATGCGGAAGAGGAACTGACTCCACACATATCTAATGAGGTAGTACTTAACAAAACTAATTACTAATACTTGAATGATAAGAGCGTATATCTCGTCTCATGGTAGGATTATCTATGAACAGTAGAAATAAACATTCCATAGCTTTAAATAGCAAACTGCGTGACAGTATTCGTTTTTCATCCTGTTATACAAGCTAACGCCTTGATCCTCGGAGGCATAAACTTAAGTACAACTTTGAAGTACCTTCACTGTTCATCGAGCTTATTGCCAATCCATAAGTATTGTTAATCTTCACATACTAGCATATTAAGACTTCAAATGCTAAGCAACTTACATAATCTTCTAAGAAATCAAAACACAGGATATCAAACTGTCTCGCCTAGATATCGGACCCAAGACACTAACTTCGCAGCGACGTTTCCACTATACATGTAACTTTAAAACACAACTTATTTCCAGTACTTGAAAGTATCAGTGGACAAGACCACGGGGCTCCTGTCTTCAATCCAGCATATAGACGGAGTGAGGGTAGAGGTCACGCAGAATTTCTTCTTCTACAGTCAGGGGCAGCAGGCCATGCAGTCAGGAGCCTACACTTTCCGACCGGAGAAGACTAAGCCAAAACCGGTATGATGTTTTTTGTATACTTAGGTATTTTATATTTATACCTATGCATATTCTATCACGAGAGAAGCAAGTTGCTTGTCGGCATGCTACTGCTTATAAACAGCTGTAGCCCGCAAGTCTTATGGATAGTACTGCAAGTCTCCTCTTCTTGAAGTAATGTTTTTAAGCGGAGTTGACCACTTACCATCAGATGAGTCACTTTGCCATCTCTACTATATAAAAAAACTCACTATTTTGCTGACCTTAAAAAAAGTATCCTTTATTTTTCCACACAGGTGACAGACCGAGTATCTTACACCACAGTCCGCGGCGCCTTAGTGAAGGAGATCCGACAAAGGTTCAACGACTGGGTGACGCAGACTATAAGGCTGTACCGCGGCGAAGAGTTCGTTGAACTTGAGTGGTTGATAGGACCTGTGCCGTTTGGGTAAAATGCCGGTCATCTACTCTTATCTTCATCTTACTCAGGATTTACCGGGATAGTATCGCTGTCTGAAATCTAAGCTAATACTTAACAGTATTGGTGTTGTGTGCCTTCAGCCAATGGGATTGTGGGAGGATTTATAATCCTCTCTGGCGATGAAGGACAGAATATCACGCTGGAGCTGTAAAGATCCATGTAGTAGCGATTAAGTGAATCTTCTAACGTAATTTAAACGTAGCTTTTTATTCATAAAAAAAATTAAGTGAGAGTACCTAGTAAAAAAAAATCAATTGTATCATTCATATTTCAGAAATGATCTTGGCAAAGAAGTAGTGAGTATCTTCACCACTAATATAACGAACCACGGAGAATTCTTCACGGACTCCAATGCGCGCCAGATGTTGAAGAGGACTTGCTGGAACCACACAGCTAGTGCGTACCTTCCTATTTGATCCCTCCTAAAATTGATAGACTTTTATATACTGAAAAAACACTTACTGAGATCATTTTGCCTCCAAGACGGGTTTATACTGTGTTCTTTGTAGACCATCAGAAGAAGCCGCTGCCATCATGTTACTATCCTGTGACGTCACGCATCTGCATCCATTCTGCCAACAGCAGTGTGGAAATGTGCGTACTCACGGACAGGACTCAAGGAGGCACTTCTTATAACGAGGGAGAAATAGAGTTAATGGTCAGTTCCTTTTTTATACGGGAAATCAGAAAGTAGACGAAGAAGAGGGTCAGTATTCTGTTAGGGTTCTCGCCGTCCATAAATATTTATTCTTTTAAAGGAATATAATTTCTTGATAAGAAGAGACGAATTGTTGGGCTTCAAGAAAACTCACGGACCTATCAAAATACAACAGCAAAGTCACACAGTCAACAAAGACTGGTGGTAGGTCTCTCATATGTAAGAGTTCGTCTGGGTGGGTACCGCCGCAATGTCTATTTCTACCGCCAAGCAGCTGTGTGCATGCACTGTTGTGTTTCGGTTTGGAGGACATTGTAGCCAGTGTAACTACTGGACATAATGAGACTTAACACCTTATGTCTCAGGATGAGGAGCGCAGTGGAATGCCACACAGTACATTGTAACCCAACGTGCTGGATGGTGTTGTTTATGGGTAGTCGTATCGCTTACCATCAGGTGAACGGCATGCTCGTCTCATCATTCAATGCCGTAAAAAAGCCATGCCACAATATACCGATCTAAACGGTTGATATACGCTATAAACAAAAATGGCTTAGAAGGCGGCACTAGAACATATTTTCTGGCCCGAATGAAAGCTCGGACTCTTACGTATCTGCTAAAAAAAGAAGGAATAACTAATGGCCAGTTTTGATTATTTCTTTAAAGAATAACATCTTTTTTCAGGTCCACCGTAGACTACTGACAGACGACGGCTTTGGACTAGAAGAATCTTTGAACGAAGAAGAATTTAACATACCTTTGGTTGTGAAAGGGAAACATAGGATTATTTTTGGAAACTTCAAGCATGAAGGTAAGATTTCATATCAAATTTGATTCACTTTTTTACTTACCTATGTGATGATAAGTTACAAAAAACACTGGACAAAACCATAGGCTTTATTGGAGGGGCGAGGTCGTAGGCCATAGCCCACGTTACACTCGCCTCGCGCCGCCTCTGAATGGAGATTGCGTACCGAATCCATTATAGATCATCGTTCTTTCTTTATTCTTCTCTTTTAACTACAACTTGTTATTGCGTTTCAGTGGACGACCTGACATTTTCCGAGAGAGCTGCTCAAGCTGCAAGGAGATGGCAACTAGAGCCGTGGCTCTTCTTCACTTCAGGGGAGAAGATTAGCAGAAGAAAGTGGCAGAATGTTAGAAATAAGCGGGTAAGTACAATTATTTTATTACAAGGCAAACAAGCAAGAAGATTACCAGCGCCCATTTAGTTTAGACAATAGCAGAATTAGCAGAGAAATAGACGCATTAGTCATTACCCAGCCGGTTCTTTTCTTAATATATCTTCCTTAATACGAAAATGAATAAACCATATTTATTAACACCTCCAGATTCGTCGCGGAAATGGATTATTAAGAATATTTGATCGGAACACTCATCTAATACTTCTTTTGATAATTTATTTACGTAATCCATCTGCAGATATCCTCCTTCGTACAAATCTGGAAATATTGCAATTGCTTTATACAGCACCAAGAACTAAACAACGTCTCTCCAGTTTTCAGCTGTGAAACTCCACGGTCTGCCGCGTCACATCCACGTACTAACCCTAGAGCCTTGGAAAGCTGGTTCCGTACTGCTTCGATTGGAGAACACCCTGGAGACCACTAATAGAGGTTGAAGTTGTTAATGTTTTAATCATCATCCTCGGATTCATCTTCAACATCATCATTTAAGGAGCCGTAGCCAAGATTTACGCTCCTTTTCTACAAGCATTTACGCTAGTTGAAAAAAATGTATAAGAAGGACATATTCTATCGATACGTATCAAAGGAATACGTCACACCCATATATTTTTTTGTTTTCTATTAGTAAACGCTTGGAGAAAGGCGCCTTGGCTACGGTCCCAGCAATCTTAATACATAGTGTGGCAGTAGTTTATGGCACATTTAAAAAGGACTTCTAAGGTGTGTTTTACATGATCAGAAAAAGCCGATGCCGCCGAAGATTTCACGAAAGCGTCGCACATCACCGTGGATCTGAGGAAGATATTCCTGCAGATGGATGTCAGAATGGTGAGGGAGACCACGCTGGCTGCCAACCAATGGCTCGACGATGCTAGGCAAATGGACTGGAGCACCAGGTACCGTACAAAAATAATATAAATAATAAATAATACCAGCCCTGTATTGTAATGCCCCCCCCCCCCCCGCGGGGCACGAGCCTCCTCTACTACAGAGACGGTTAAGGCCTTAGTCCACTACGCTACAATAAATAAGTGAACCAGAAATATTCACATAATTATTAACGCATTTATGTCAATTATTTAAAAAAAACAAAAGGAATCTTTATTTTTACATGATACATCGTCGGCATATAGTATGATCAACGTTCGTTACCTTAATGCATCATATCAATTGACTCCTCAAGCCCCGCGACGGGGGGCGACATCTATATACATAAGCGGGGCTTGAATGGTTAATAAGACTTTAATGCCCAGTAATTAACCTACACTATTCCCAACCATTCCACTTTAACTGGAACAGTGCCTACACACTAGTGCTAGGCGACGGGAAGAGACAAAACCGTGGTATGTACGCTAAAGAAATATCGCATACAAAGATATTTTACCTTAGTAGATCTTATAAACAGTTTAATTTTATTCAGATACGTATACAACGGTTCTGAGGATGGTATCCTACCTGAAGACGTTGAAGACACTGACGATAAACCAGTTAAGCAACCTGACGTTAAAGAATCCGGTAAGCAAAATAATTAACAGCTAATTTCGTCCTTATCACGCACACCTAGTGCAGGCAGCCAGAATTTAGCATGTTATGGAAATGGTTTTAGTTGGTCTTTTTAAAAGATTTCATTACAATGCCTATTACAGATTCTTATGAAGAACCTAGATATACCAGAGACAAATTCTCGAGACCGAAATTCCACGAAAAGTCTAGATTTAAAACCAACTACGATCCTTATCAGAGACGAAAAAGATCTGTAAATTCAACAATAAACATATTGGAGAATATTATTAACGATACAAAATATGCACCTAACTACATACTTAATACTAGTAAAGAAAGAAATGAATTTAAGAATATCTCGGTTAAAACAAAATTAGCAAACTTAGCAGTAACTCTGAAATTGCCGACGCTAAGTTTTCTAAGTAAGAAGCCAAGACATTCTGACGACTGGTCGTCGGAAGTTACTTCCTCGGAGGAAGACGTGTCATCTAATTTGAAGAAGAGATCTCATGGGTCCAAGAACGGAAAGCTAAAGATGGGTTCGTATGAAGGTATTGGCTGTTTGTTCCAAGAATTTTATTCATTGTTACTGTAGTGCAAATCAGTTACCGGCCGACCAGCACCACATGGGTAACCTAATAACGTAAGAGGAATTACTTTTTACTATCTTCAAATTATAAATTAGTACCAACAAAATAACGTTACTTTATACATTGAGGCTTAGTTGATTATCTCATCCATGGACTACGATATAACAAAGTCATCGTAACCGACATTTCGCACTTTCGACTAGTGATTTTTTCCTCATTACTTCTAGAATATTTATGGTATATTTGCAGTATTTAGAAAGAAAACCGTTCTTCCTTCCTGAAAAGGCGCGTATTATTAATATAACTAAATATTAATCTTACGTGGGTATTTTAATTATGTAGTTGTCTTTCAATATGAATTTGGGGCAGTGGTTCGTTTTATTTTTTAATTTTCAAATCAAATAACTTGCATAATCCCACATTATTTTAGGTCTCGACTCTAGGTGCCAGTTTTTATTTACAACCACCTCAGATCCGATTTTAAAAGATCTCATGAAAATCTTTTGCAATAATTTTAGACTTCATCTACGACGACTCAGACGATGGCGTCACAAAATCAATATACGAAATGTATTACAAAGTGAAACCTCGAAGAAAATCTTTCAAACCGTTCATAAGAAGCTCCGAAGAAGAGGAGAAACCCAGAAGGAAAAAGAAGACAAGAGTTATGAACGACTATGACGATGTTTTTACGAGAAAAAGTAAGAAAAGGAAAACTAAAGGGAGAGGGGAGAAACAGTTCTTTATAGCGGAGAGTGGGAGAAAATACTTTATCAGCGAAGGTCATAGAGGTGATAAGAGAAGGGGGGACGATACAGAAGATTTTCGGATGAGAGGTGAGTTTCCTCTTTTTACGCCCATTTAAGCACGACTGTACAGTGACAGTAGCACAACTTTGAATTACCTATAAAGTATTGTATACAATTATGTATGATTGAAATATCATACATTGTATGATATACACTCATTTGCAAAAAAAACGGGCGGTTTGGATTTTAATTCTTTTTTAAAAAAATACGGTACCAAAATGATTTCAATCACTTGTACATGTTACTGGCCGGTTTTAAAAATGCCGTGGTGTTTAAAACAGTACGTTCTAAATTAAAATTTTGATGCTCGTTTTTACAGAAAACCACTTTTTATCCTACATTTTTGGTGCGAAGTTCCAAAAGATAATATCGGTTTTCATAACTTTTAGTCAATTTTTATGAATTTATTTCATATTCTGAATTGTCAAAGCTTCATTTATTGCTGTTTAGCTGTCTCAATAATGTTAGAGAAAGTGGTAGAAGCTACAAAAATTATTGCGCTGCTCGAAGAGGGCTGCAGCCAATGCTTCGTGGCTCAGAGGCTAAGTGTGAGTCGCTCGACGGTTCAAAGGACCTGGCAGCGGTATCAAGACACCGGTTCCGTCGAGAGAAGGCCTGGTTCTGGAAGAAAACCATGTACCCAACCACGGGATGATCGTTTTCTTGTGAGTCGCGCATTGAGAAATCGCAAGTCTTCGTATGTGGACCTTAAGAACAACCTCGAAGAAGTAAGAAATGTGCATATTAGTCTATGGACGGTCAGGAGGAGGCTGCTCGCGGCCAATATACGCAGTCATCGCCCGGCCCGCGGCCCTAAGTTACTCCGTGAGCACAGAGTTGCCAGGCTTAGGTTTGCTCGAAATTGTGAGTCATGGACTCAAGAAGACTGGAATAGGGTATTGTTCTCCGATGAAGCCAGGATATCTCTGTTCGGTGAAGATCGACGTCGGCGAGTGCTACGAAGACGAGGAGAACGCTTTGCAGAGGCTTGTTTTGAAGAAATCACACCTTATGGTGGGGGCTCTGTTATGTTTTGGGCAGGAATAAATTCAATGGATCGTACAGAGTTAGTCTTCATTGAAAACGGCTCACTGACTGGACATCGATACATAACGGAAGTTCTTATTCCTCATGCACAACCCGCATTGGCCGCTTTAGGCGAAGACTCAATTTTTATGGACGACAACGCTCGCGCCCACCGGTCTGGCGATGTGGAAGCGTATGTGCAAGAGGTCGGCATTCGTCGTTTGGATTGGCCAGCTCGAAGTCCCGACCTCAATCCTATAGAGCATGTCTGGGACGTTCTGAAACGACGCGTGAGATCAGTACAACCGGCTCCGCAAACCATCAGAGAGCTGAAGAATGTGATTACCGCGGAGTGGGAACGTATTCCGCAAGCAAGTATCCGGGATATCCTCGCTATCATACCCAGACGAATTCAAGCTGTGATTTCGGCTAGAGGGGGTCACACTCGATACTAAACATTTATCTGCTTTTACTTTATTAAAGAAAAAAGAAACAAAAATCTTTGTTAACTTTTACTTCACGAGCATGTGCACTACTAGCGAGCATACACTACTAGTGAACTTTAGCATTAAAACCCATAAATTTTTTCAAAATTTTATGATAATACTGACGAAAACGATTATTTGCTTATTAATTTACAAAATTGTGAAAGTAAAACTACCTATAATTATCAAACAAACCAATAGTAACATTTGAAATGGTTCATTGCTTAGGTGCCCGTTTTTTTTTGCAAATGAGTTTATAAAGCGAGGTTTAGATTAGCAGGGAAATTTGCACAAGTCGACTTCCGCAAGAAATTTTTACCATGTCAACAATCATGGTAAGCCACTTCCGCAAATTTTGAAGTTTGCATGACTTGCGGCAAGTCGCATGTATTGCAATATTGCCGCTGATGAACGCATCTGGAAGTTCTTAAGCAATATATTGGTGAAAGAAATTGCTAATCTACATTTAGCATTAGACTCTTAACTCGCGGTAAGGATGCCTGACCAACAGACCAAATATTTAAGACCGTTATGTGTAATTTTTTTTGGTAAAGGCCATTAAGAATGTTTTCAGATTGAATTATTAATGATCGTCGACCTTAAACACCCTCTCAGAATAGTCTGTACGCTTCCAGCGCTTAAAAGTTAACATAATAGTAGATGGCGCCTATAATATTTAATCACATACCACGTTCAATAAAGGAGCTTAATGTTAATTTATTTAAAAAGCGTCTTAAGGATTTTCTTGTTGGTAAAGCATACTACACTGTTACAGAGTTTCTCACGGAAAAGTTAAGTTGATGACATAATAATTTCAATAATTCAAATGACATTTTTGTAGTAATGTAATAATTATTTATAATTGTAATCTGATTTTATTCTTACTTAATTTTGACTTGACTGATATAAGGTATATTATTTTTCTTTGCTGACTAATTAATGAATGACATTTTTTAATTAATATTATATTATGTGACATTAGAACTTCTACAGGCACAATAAATAAATTCTTTTGATTATATATATATATATATTATACATTTTTGTATTATAAAGAACTTCTAATTTGTATATTAAATGGATAGGTACAATAATTTGACATTTTACAATCTAATAATATAAGTAAATCTACTTTTGACATAATTTTATTTTATATTAATGTGCGATTATTTTGCTACAATATTATTATATGAAATTCCATTTGGCTTAATGATTATAGTATAGTTAAAATATTTAAAGCCGCGCTTGTATGCCAATAATGAGGCTGATCATAGAGCACTTAGCATAAGTACTATACCAACATTGTAACCACCTATGTATCACAAGCGAATAAATGATTTGATTTGATTTGATTTGAAATAATATGGTTGATCCATGAAATTTTTGATAAAATATGACTTTCAGAAGCGGTAACCAAATCCTACGCAATAACAAGAGGGAAAAGAATGAAAAAGTCTTCTAAAGAGGATGAATATTTAGATGCCGAAGATACGCCCGTAGAATACAGAGAGAATGAAAGAAGCAGGATAAAGAGGTGCGTAACCCCCTCTGGCACATGACGCGGAAAATAATATCTATAAACTGGTTGAACTTAATTCAAACAGTTACATTCCTGTCTATGCCTTTTTAAAAATGAAAACTTACGCTATTTTCAATCTGAGCGTCATGTGTAATACAAAATCTACACAATTTCGCAATTCTGTAAATCCGATGCTCTTCTTTTTTCCATAAATGGGACATTACCTTCTTGAAATATACTATACTTTTTTTTAATCAAGGTTTAACATCTCTCGGTAATTAGATAAATTCTTTCAAAGGACACTACAAGAAGACCATCCAGAGCCAAATTCAGGAGAGACAGATCCCACAGAACCAGACTACGTGGTCACCCTACGACCCACACAAATACGAACGTTTGTTATATGGTTTGAAAACAGCAAGAACTATGCAAATTAAATTATTTTTACGGAATAAGACAGTAAACTATTTATTTTTTATGAAATATTGTTATACTATATTATATACTATGTTGATTTCAATTCAATTTCCCCTGAACTTTATAACATTATTTTTTCTTGCGAAAACAGTGTATGCTATGTATAGGAAGATACTACTTACAAAATACAATATCAATGACTATAATTTCATCCACGATGACGCGCGTTACCAATTTTTAAGCGGGGATTTCGCGGGTTAATGTCTGTATTAATAAATCAATCTCAAGTTTGATTTACATCTCAAGTAGACATAATGTATGAAGAGTCCAATACATTATGGACGGTATTAATAAATCAATCTCAAGTTTGAGTGACATCTTGAGTAGACATAATGTATTGAACTATTCATACATTTTGTCTACTTGAGATGTCACTCAAACTTGAGATTGATTTATTAATACCGCCCTATGTCTACTTGAGATGTACCTAACTCAAACTTGAGATTGATTTATTAATACCGCCCTAAGAGTACTTTGATCATATAGTAGTGTGCGTGTGCACTCATACGTGTTTAGTGTGGATTAATACAACTAAACCACAAATGGGAGGTTGCCCAATTGAACTGTAAGCGATTAGGAAAATTTGTGGGGCGTGTCATCGTGGATGGCTTTATTTAGACTTCATTTCTCAAGCAATTTGAATTCAGTTCTGTTCTAGTATTATTTATAATATTGCTGCAATAAAAGGGTATTTCTATATTGTCAATATCAATAATCTAACAAAACAAAGAAAATAATATTGTCTCGTAATTCCTTATACTCACCAAAATTGTATCTCTTAGGGTAGGTATATGATATACATACATATACACTCACGCCTTTTATCCCCGAAGGGGTAGGCAGAGGCGCAACTAGTGCACCCACTTTTCGCCATTATTCCGTCCCATGATGTGATAGGGGGCGAGCCTATCGCCATATCGGGCACAAATTCCAGACTCCGAGCTGATACTGAATAGAAAAACTCAATATCACTTTGCCCAACCCGGGGATCGAACCCAAGACCTCAGCTTAGCAGTCGTACTGTAATACAACTACGCCACCGAGGCAGGCAGTTGGGGTGGATGAGTCATTGTGAAATCGTTTTACAGATTAATAAATAAATAAAAAAAACTCTGATTTTTCTACAATATATTAGCGTAATACATTAGGTAAATAAGTTATAAAGGGTAAAATAAATGCAGTCGTCTTTGACAGATACACAGTTCCAAAAATACCGTAGGATCACAACACGAAGGAATAATCAAAAAACGAATTCCAAATTCAAATTTTCATCGACAAACACGCTTTAGTGTAAGGCCGGACTACGGT
The DNA here is from genome assembly GCA_949316025.1 of Lapara coniferarum. Taxonomy (NCBI): domain Eukaryota; kingdom Metazoa; phylum Arthropoda; class Insecta; order Lepidoptera; family Sphingidae; genus Lapara; species Lapara coniferarum. Next base: position 25,852,200 of record OX438931.1, on the reverse strand, counting down.
TAACCGCGTACAGTTTTATATCAATACAAGTGAACGCACTGGTGTTCTTTCCCGCGATTGAATTAAAAACCGGAACTAGTTACAAAATGGCGTCCGGAATAAATCTATAGTGAGGAACATGTAATACTCAGGGTGCGTTCCACTAAGCGTTCACAACGCCCAAAATACTCTTTTGGCCGTTCCACATGGCGACTACGATCGTTGTGGTCGCGGCGAATACGTCATTAATGACGTCATAACTCACGCTCACGAGAAGCCCACAACGACCCATCTCTGGAGGTGGGTCGAAGTGAGCGTTGAGAAAAATAGCAAAGTTGTCAGAACTAAAAAGTCGAAGTTTGCTATTTTCACGATTATAATTTTCTAAAATTGTATTCCATTCTTCATCTGAACTGGATGAACTAGTACTTTCGACAGTATTATTGCATGCACGCATCATCAAATAACCTAGTGTTGTCGATAAAGACATTTTGAATCTATTTGAATGTAAAATAATTGAATACTTCATTGAAATTACATATAAAAATTGAATTATATATTTATTTTTCGACATAAACCAACTTCATTTATAATTATTAAAATTTACACTTAAAACTCATTAAAACTTAATAATGGTAGCCTAACGTATTAAAGCTTTTGCTTTATTTTTTCTAGCTCGCCATTTGTATTATTTCCTCAACGCCCAAAACGCTCTACAATCCATTCCAATTGGGTTTACGTTAACAACGCTCAGGACCTGCTCAGGACTTAGTGGAACGGGAAAACTCGTGGTCGTGAGCGTGATCGTCGTGAGTGCTTAGTGGAACGTAGCCTCAGTAGACGCGCTCACAGTTGGCGGATACCGCTCTCGTTTTTTTGGTTAGTGTTCGTTGGACCGTCATTAAAAGCGCATGTGTCTCTTTCCCATCTCTTGCAACAATGTCTTCGACTGATCAAGGCTGCTTTCAATCGATATATACAAAAGTTTATCGCAAAAAACTATTACAGAAGTCCAAAAAAGCTGTTTTGCGGTAATAATAAAGTGCCGCCTACGGCAGAAAACCGCAGTGCGGCCTTAGGTTTACATAGTCGCCGAAATTTAGGCTTCAGTCTTAAAGAGGTACATTTACACGCCAAACTGCATGATTACGCACAATTATTGCATTCAGAATATCTGTTTAACAAGGACTACAAACTCGTGAAATACAGCAACCAACAACCCGGAATATCTCAATTCGCGCGTAAAAATTTATCATATTTTCGAGTATTTTTTACCAAATACTGGCGTTTTGCGAATGTTAGGTACATGCAATGATCGCAAACGCCCCTTAAAAAATAAAACGCGCGTTTGTGCGCGATTCAGCTTTTTTTAAATTGATTAGCCAGTGTGTAGCACACTTTGTTATAGTCTTTATACAAAGCTTTACATTAGAGTTTTACATACGAAAGATCCATATAATAAACGGATTAAATTAAAAATACATCAGTCAATAATATTCCAATAAAATTAATAAAATATTCTGTATACGAGAAATAATCACAAAATTCGTTTACAAAGTTTATGTGTAAATAAAAAGACGTAGCATGAATAAATCATAAGATATTGTAAAAGTTATGTTTTTATGAGACGTTCTTATGTCTATGGATTAAAATTTATTTCAATTTTTAGATTATGTTCGTATTAAGATCTAGATTTACGATTTTGTAAATTCAGTTTAATTAGAAATCATTTTACTACATTATTGATATGATCAAAAACAATTAATAAACTTTTCGTTTGTTTTGTTTATATTATTATTTACTCTTATGATATGTTCAAGACCAATAGCTTTTCTATGAAAACATTAACTGTGAATATTGTTTATACCTTTTTTCCGACGTATAAAAAGGACAGCAAAAAAGATACCTTTACAAATTGAACATCCTTATTTCTTTTAGCATTTATATTTTACCGTAAATTTTATTTACGTTGTGTTCGAGACACAAATATTGAGAAAGCAAATTGTAGTATACTCAGATTTTGTTATGTACAAAGTTTTAAGAATCCAACCAAAACTTAATTCTTATGTTTTTGCATGTATTGTTTATGTTATAAAGGGCTTATATTATGAGATTCTATCACTTAAAAGTACAGCATATATTATATAATACCATTTACATTAAAAATGAGTACACAATAATGCCTCGCACATTGCGGTGTTGTTAAAAACGGTTTCGTGTAACGCGGCCTCTTAACACGATAATTTCGCACATTAAACATTACAAAAGTACCTATGTATAAAAGATGCAAACTACACTAAATGGGGTGAATCAGTCCAAACCTCAAATAATTTCAGGTCTCATGGCTACGTACTTGAAACGTGAACCCTAGTCAAGATCTTGTGCCAGTTTTTCATTTCGAACATCCCTAATGAATAATATATTTTTTTTATTATGAATCGCTACAGCGAGTTTTCCGTGGCACATCGTGGATATCGTTACAATGAAAATTTTACTTTAAGCTGTTTAGTATATCGTGGACTGATACCCTCTTTGATCCAAGAAATAAATCTACAGGTTTCATACTACAAACTATAGCCAAGAAGTATACGAAATAACTAAATAAGTTCATGGACAAAAATAATGCACTAGCAACTGTTAATGTATTAAAATGGCGGCATATATGAGGCAGTGTTAAACATTAACATTGGCTGAAAAACAGGACCACAATGTAAGAATAAAATACCACAAAATAATAAAAAATTACAATTGCCAGTGCATTATTCTTTTGTCCGCAAATACAGGGTGTTGAAAATGGAGGGAAAAGTTGGCCCTTACAACACTTTAACGTTATGGCGCATAATGCTGGTCACAACACAAGAATTTCATTTCATTCGCTCATGACCGAAAATACGATACGTATTTTTCATATAAAAAAAATGAAAAATCGGTGGCGTAAGTTACATGCAGTTCTGTCATACTGTGTTTCGACTTTTGAACCGAATGTACGTACATAATCAGGTCTTCATTTAACAATTACTGTTACTTTATAAACCACTTGTATATAACGTAACTATATAATACCTCCATTCTGCAACACCCTATATTATTAGTATTAGAAAATAAACTACCAATTATCTAAAAAATCATAGCCAGTTTTTGGCACGGCCGATGTGGATTCAGTCAGCGTCTCAGTGGACTGAAAATCTGTGCCTGACGATGCTTGACTTGACGAAAGGAGGCCACGATTTTCTTCAGAGAGATCTGTAAATAGTAACAAATATTTTTTGAAATTATTGTATGTGATATTTAGGGGTTAACAACACCTCCAAAGGGTCGACATCAAGCATTCAGCTGAGAATGATTAATAAAATCAAAAACATTCTGCTACAAGCTTGAAAAAGTATGTTGCGCTAACTCTACATTATAATGTGTATATTAGGTATAAGCAGTTTGGGTCACAATGTTGAAATTCATGATACTAATCTTATACTATCTCTACTAACAAGACAAATCCATGTGCTATTCCTAAAATAAACAATGATAAAGCATATAGGTATGCCATGAATCATATCATTGTGTATGCATGCGAGTGACTCAAGTGTTTTAGGCAATAATTAAATTATGTCTATTCAGGTGCACAGCCAAGCAATTGCCTATCCAAATATACACTCACACACTTGTCACTTTTAAAAGGAATGTCCTTACATAATTTATATTAATATATGTAAACTCACCACTGCTAGATTTCACCACACTACTTCTGTAATCCTTTTTATCATTCTGAGGACTTTTGAAGTTGGTTCTAAAGAAGTTCTCAGAAGAAGCGACTATCTGTGTCTGATGGTTCGGGACCAAGCACTCCCTCTCGTCATCCTTTGCTTTGAAATTACCTATAAACTTGCTTATGAACCCTGGAGAGGTGACCTGCCTCTCCTCACTATAATTACGGAGTACGTCGTGGCTTTTCAGAGCATTCTTGAGCTCAGAAACGACTTTGGAGTGGGATAATGCAAGCTCAGACAAGACTGGTGGGGGAGATGTAGGTTTTTCTTCCTTTGGAGCCCTGCACTCGCTCAATACACACAAATTAAGTTGGCTTTTCGTTTGATACAAAAATGGAGCAGAGTGTTCATCTCTATATGATGTATTTTCATCTTGAATTACTTTCTGCCCATGATCTCTGCCAAAAAATGACATCAAGTCATCTTTACGGACCGGCGGGTCATTGATATCAAAGTCTAGGGTGTCTAAAAGAGCATATTTTAGGGATATTTCCGGTTTGATGAGCGTTTCATTGATTATTTCAATCTGTAATTGAGCAAGGATATCTGTTATGCTTATCATATTTTATGCTTTATTATTTGATTAAAACAGATTAGAATAAAATGAATAATATTAGCATATGATGAATAATGCCTGTTGAGTAATCCATGGAGAGAGAGAGAAAGATGCTGACACACAAGACAAGAAATTGATATTACGTTTTGGCTGATCAATGTTTTCAACATCCAAATGTAATGAAAGAAATCATTATTTTATGAATTATTGTACACATCTTATAGTGTTATATGTATGTCTGATTAATACATATTTTTTTATCTATAAATGGTTAAGAAATAATAAATTTCATTTTTTTATGTATAATTGTAAACAGTGTAACTACAGGACATAATGAGACTTAACATCTTATGTCTCAGGATGACAAGCATAGTGGAATACCACATAATAATAATAAAGCCCTTTTATTCTGATTTCTTTTGCAGTTACATATTTACATTTTCAAAATTTATATTATGTCTCGTAAATAGGAATACCACATAGTAATTTTAACTCAAGGTGCTGGATGGTGTTTCTACTGTTTATGGGTGGTTGTAATGCTTACCATCAGGTGAACGGCATGCTCTTCTCATCATTTGATGCAATAAAAAAATGATCTTATTAAAACATACACTATGCTTATATTTATAGTATTGAGGAAATATCTGGTTATTGCTGCTAGTGAGCAATGACCATGCTTCTTGAAAAATGGGATGAGCGTTAATTAGTTAATGAGTCATCAGTCACTTCTGATTTTATTCACATTTGACAATGTACAGGTTAAACTTGGGACTTTAGAAGTATGACATTTTGCACACAATTTGCTTATGTAAGATAGGCCATTTATGAAATGATTTCTGAAAAATCATACTATCCACTAAAAAAGGGTTACAGCATGCTAATGACTGGTAACCAAAGAGTTCTAAGTATACAGAGTGAACATTGGGTAAATTGTCATACAAAAAATTTGTGACTGTTCATCTCTGTGGGACTGCCTCAGTGGCGTAGTTGTATTATGGTACGACTGCAATACCGAGGTCTCGGGTTCGATCCCTGGGTCAGGCAAAGTGATATTAAGTTTTTGTATTCAGTATCAGCTTGGAGTCTGGAATTTGTGCCCGATATGGCGATAGGCTCTCCGCCTATCACAGATAGGAACTTTTTTATAAATATGATTAAATGTAGAGTTTTGGTGAATTTAAAATTATGTTTGATGGTGAATAATCATAGTTATTTAAATCCAATTATAAGTTACCAATACTGACTCTATGCCTTATCCTGATAGGCTAAAGTAAAATTATTTATAGCAAGTATATTAATAACAAAAATTCTTGCAATTATAGCATTCCACCGAAGAAATTGTGTTCTTTTATTAAAAGAATCGTTCTGTCTTGATTATACGACTCAATGATCATTACGATCATGCGTGTGTTAAATTCATAAGTATTAACATAATAACGGAAAATTTACTATTAGGTGAAAAACTTTATTACGAAATATTTACTTACTTTTTCTTTTTCCGTAAGCGTTTCCCAGATAGTTTCATACGAATTTTTAGCTTCCACAATATCGTCGTGTATTTTTGAAGCAAGCGGATTCATTGAACGAAAATACTCTTCAGCAATCGCGCTTAGGGCCATTGCTGCTGCTTAATATTTGAAATATTTCCTCAAGAACGCTTACATTTCATTTAAAGTAACATTTTTTTTATATTCGCAAACACAACCGTACCAGCAGACATCGATATATAAATAATGTGGGAAAAGATAGAACACAATGGTTAAACCAATGAATCATAACATGATTGTCTATGATTATCGGTGAGTTACGATTTTGTTTATGTTTGTATATAAAATATTACACAAAAGCTTTATTTTAAAACATGCATTGCATAAGAGTGAATATTGTAGAAGAGAAAGGATGAGGAAAATACACAACAGCCTATTTACGTAAAAGTAAAAATATAATATAGTTTCGATTCAACCGGTTATTTTTTAACACTACACTACTTCAGACTTCTGCCCAGCGATAATGAAATGTCAAAAATCAAAATGGCTCTGGTCTGAGTTTTTGGCGGGAACGTGGAAGTGTCATGAGGTGCTCTTGTTTTAATTCATTATTTTGGTGATACTTAGTGTTATATTGCATAATTATGGTGGTATATTATCCAATATAGTTCTATTAAAGTGCTCAAATGAAGTGAATTGAAATAACTGTGCCAATCAAGTGTTTTTTCGTTGCCGCCAAAACTCCTTGATAAAGTCTTGGTAAGGTAGCCACTGCTTTACTACGACAACCAGAGATATCACTTAAGACGAGGCTGTATGGGCTTGAACCCTTTGCCTTCCCTGTAAGGGAGAATTATAAAAAAAAAAAAAAAAAAAAAAATCAAAATGGCTCTCATCACCATTGTTTACTTTGAGTTTTCTACGTAAATATGTAGAACGGATAAGTGTTTTACAATAATAGTAGTGTTTTAATGCGATAATGTTGCACAACAGCGGCCCATATGGGCCACCGGACACACCCGTCAATATGGGCGCACCGTTAAACATGTCACAACTAAATGGCCTAAATTTAGTGAATAATTTGGGTAAAATATCGCAAGATGCGCCTCATGCAGCCGCAGAACATTACACCCACCCGAACTACCCGCACTACGGGTCGTCCACGTTAAACATGACCTCCCAAATCAACCAGTTCGCCAATTACCATAACCCAGGTGTTCATTCCAATTTTTCGATCCAAAATTCGTCACTAATGGAAAACTCGCCTTGGCACAGTGGCATGCTATCGATGAATCTTAACTTACAACACGAACATAACGCGAATATGTTGAACTTCCATCAGAATTACGACAAAAAATCTCATGGGATGCATGAAAGTTGCCACAATGGTCTGCCCCTGAATGTTCCTCAACTGCACTCTAAAGATTACTTCCGACACAGCATGAACTACGACAACAGCCACTTCAGCGTCAATTCCAAAGGTATTGATAATAATTTAACTGTTAAAAATAATGAAAAATCACAACTTGACAACACAAGACGCAGGAGTCTGGAAAATACAGTGAAGCTTATAGAGAATATACTTTTAAACACTACGGCAAAGAGTAGAGAGAATGCAGAGCCACCTGTTCCTGCAATGGATTACCCCAAACAGGACAAACCTATCCAACCAATACCAACTGTCGAACCCCAAAAACAACAGGATGATGAATTAAATGAAATTATTGATATGACAGACCGTAACATGAAATCGTTTTACGATAAAGATACAAGAGACTCTAGCCAAGATACGTACCAGAGTACACAAGACTCTCAGTTCAAAGTGGATGAGAGCCAGGAATCAACTAGTAACATGTCAAAAGATACAGAAGTAAAGGAAAGCATATCAGAAGAAGGCTCTACAGAAGATGAGTTTGATACAACTGTGGAGATCAAGGAAGAACAGCCAAGTTGGACAGTCACAGACTATTCTAATCCATTTGTTAAAGATCAGCATGCGGTGACAAGAGAGGATGTTGGTGCTGCGGTGGTTGCTGATGCGGAGACGAGTGTTGCGGATGCTACTGAAGCTCTGAAGAATGGTAATGTACCTCATCTATACTAATATTATTAAGCTGAAGAGTTTGTTTGTTTGTTTGTTTGAACGCGCTAATCTCAGGAACTACTGGTTTGAATTGAAAAATTCTTTTTGTGTTGAATAGACCATTTATCGAGGAAGGCTATAGGCTATATAACATCACGATGCAACTATTAGGAGCGAAGAAATAATGGAAAATGTGAAAAATGCGGGGAAAATTATTCATCCTTGAGGGCTTCCATTGCGTGCGCTGCGAAAACGGTTCAAGATACCAAAAATATATGTATGAAAGAATTATTCCTCTTGAAATGATCTAAAAAAAAGTCCGCGACAGTATATGTCTATCTTTTAAGATTAACTCTCTAGAACCGTTTTTATGGTAATCAAATTTGGTCGAAATTAATGCATTATTTGTTAAGAGTTGTATCAACGTCATAATATTAATCTTTATCCAAATAAATGTGTTGGATAGAGTGATGCAACGGGAAGGTTTTTATGTATGTACTTTTAGCCCGGAAAAACTTATTAACGCGGGCGAAGCCGTGGGCAAAAGCTAGTAATCTATAATTTGATTATAAATGTAAAAGTTTGGATGGTTGCTGCCAAGTTATTGCTATTAATTAATCACACCTGAAAGGCTGAATGGACCCTGATGTAATTTGTCACACACATAGATTATTGACTGGAATAACACATAGGCTACTTTTTATACCAAGAAAATACTTAGCAAGACATTTATACCAAAAAAACTTTACAGGGTGAGCTGTCAGTAACAGCTAGCTTACTTTTTATCTTTATTTATTTTAAAAGACTACCATGCTTCCTATTTAATGTATATCTAAATAATATGTCAACCAAGTTGTGTCAAGATATTATGCCATTCATTGCCCTAGTCAGTTTGTCTTGTTCAATTTAATACTAGTGTAAATTTTGTGACTGCCATCTGATCAGTGGTGTGCTGCCAATGCTGGGAACAGATCTTCACTACTAACGAGAGTGTTGAGGTCTGAGACTCAAATATGGAAATTGCCCAGTTATGTACTTTACTCATTTGTCACTGTGTTTTCCTTCACTGCAAGTGTTGATTTGTTAATAATTGATTTGTCAATTAATTTGAATACACACAATTTCAAATTAAAGTGCTGGTTTTGGGAGCGGGACTCGAACTTGGGACTTACATCTGTGCGGTCCATTCAACTCCCCACAGTGCTATAGCTGCCAAAGACGGGCTTGAGTAAAGAGAAATATTTATGGGTACATACTCATTAGACTGAACTGAAAATATTGATAGAAATAAGTAAAATGTATTATCATTTGCTATGAATTTTATGGTTTACTGAGAAACATTAGATTAATAAGACTAATTTCTGCATATTAAATGAGAGTATTTGGCCGATGGTTATTATAATTTAATGATAATTATAACAGACCATCTTATTTTAGAAATTTACAAACATGGTTTTACTCACGTATTCCTGGGTCAGAATCGCCGACCAGTTTATACATGAGTAAAACCGTTTTTGTAAACTTGTAATATAATATGTCTCATGTAAGTTTTAATAATATTAGGCCATCATATTGTTATCGACTAGGGAGGGAAAACCATCTCCCATCAGTTGACACTATCTGGATGCCAATTTGCTTACCATCAGGTGCAATGATGATCTCTTTACCACCTCCATGTAAAAAAAATCCTTATCTATACTTTTTCCTGAAAAATCAATCACACACTCACGCCCTTAGAGGTAGGCAGAGACTATTGAGTGCCCCATGCTTCATCTTCTCATACCTCTTGAAAAATAACTACATAAAGACAGGTGCTTGATGCAAGTCACGTTTTCCCGCATGTCTTAGAAATAATAATTTTGCCTTAGTTTTTACCGTCCGCCTTACGCCAACCGCCTCTGGGGTCCAGTCTCAAAAAATCACCTAAAACAATATTGTAAACAATTTTTTTTCTTTATTTATTACTAGATAAATAGAAGAATTCCTGGCGCTGGGTCGTAGGATCATTCCGAACGGTATTTATTTAGTAACAAACGTTTGCGCTCCGCTCTTGTTTGTTTGCGCAGGGCTGTTTAGCGCCACCCACGGTTGGTGCGGGTTCGATGTTGCGTATTGTATTGTTTTTTTTTTTTAGCTTTTGCTTATGACTTCATCCGTGGAAAGGCACATTTCCGGGATAAAAGTCGTGTAATTTAATATGTGAGGTCATGGGTGTCAGCGCGAACAAATGACAAAATATGATTTTGAATTGAAAGACATTAGTAACTTTATGTATCCAAATACATGAAACACGTAGCAATGCTCTCACATAAAAATGTGGGAGATCATTGCTACGTGTTAATTAACATATTTGAATTATCTATTTATTGCACCCAAGGGACCTTGCCGGCTGACAATGATTTCCAAACCTCCGCTTCCCTCCCAAGGTCATTTGTTCTATAATTCTTGCTACTTTGTCGCAGAATTTGTTTTTTTACCCTATATGACCTATATAGAAGAAAATTTGACTGATTTAATTGACTTGGGTTTGAACCGCAGCCTTGGTTTTGCGAGCACAGATTTCTACTAACTACGCTTATGTAGCTATGCGTAAGTTGATGGATTTATGACTCCTTATCAAGTTATAGTAGTCCTACAAGTATGTATACGGTGGAATGTAATTAAAAGTTCTGATAGATACTAGAACTTCTTAGAGACAATTATTACATTTTAAAGATGCGTGTCGTTTTACGACTTGATAACGAGCTTAGTGCACCACATTTAATGCCATGGAATATGGATACAGTTGCTGGAGTTAGTCTATGCGCCTTTCATTCAAATGCACACATACTCACGCCTTTTATCCCCGAGGCAGAGGCGCAACTAGTGCACCTACTTTTCACCGTGCGTATTCCGTCCCATGATGCGATAGGGGGCGAGCCTATCGCCAATCGGACAAATTCCAGACTCCGGGCTGATACTAAATAGAAAAACCCAATATCACTTTGCCCGAGCCGGGGATCGAACCCGAGACATCAGCATTGCAGTTGTACCGTAATACAATTACGCCATCGAGGTATTCAATCGCATTTTTTTTATTTATACCTATGTGTTTGCGAACATATTAAACATGTTTACAATTTTTTGCATTTATTATATTAGGTGGAATTCCGAAAAAAAGTACAGTTCCAAAGATAAACTAGTCCTCTGGGCACAGGTATTGTGACGCTCCGGGCATCGTACTCGAGACCTTTTGTTCACGGCTGCTCCAATGCGCATAACTAATTTGAATGCAAATGCTTCCGACTTTTTAAAATTGTTTCTTAGATGTAGACACAGAAACTTCTGAACTGATTGGAATGAAATTTGGCACGCGAATGGACATATTATTAATAGCGAATACTGCGAATAGGCTTTTTATCCCCGGTAATATACTCTCGAAGAAGATTGTATTTGATTTTTAAAATAAATGGCACTGGCTTCGTACTGATGACAGTATGGCTATAGTGATATAGGGACTATGTACCGGGTTAGCCTTTTTAGGCGAGTGAACCCGCGAGCAACAACTAGTTTGCGATTTTGTTTGTGTGTATCCTATATGAGTTATTCTACATTTATTTACCCTGTTTTACCGGTGCATACTATTTCTATTTTACTGTTAGCAAAGCATTTGATGCGGCACGGCGATACTGTAGTTGGGATAGGAACGCACCGAGTTGTCGAGTCCCGAGACGCACGTCCGCATATTCAAAACCCAAGGGCACGCACGACTATTCTAAAGTTATTTTATTCTTTATAAATTATCGCTTGCTTTAACGGTAGAGGAAAAAAACATTGTGAGGAAACCTGAGAAGTTCTCTATAAGAATTTTGAAGGTATGTTAAGTTTGCCAACCCACACAAGGCCAGCGTGGTGGATTAGGGCCTAAACCCCCTCAATAGTAGAGGCCAGTGCCCAGCGGTGAGACTGTATAATACAGGGTTAGTATTATTATTAAAGTATTTAATCTCAATTCAGGCATAAAACACCAATACTACGAGTGTCCGCACTGCAACCTCCTGCTGTGTCATCCGAAACGGTTCCTCATCCATGCCAAGTGGCACACGTTTGGCATCAACAAGAAGGCCGAGCTGGCGCGCCAGAGGGAGCTCAGGAAGAAGGAGAAGGGAGAGAAGGACAAGTCCCTCCCCGAGGAGTTCCCCTGCAAGGACTGTGATAAAATCTTTACCACAAAGACTAGCTTGAAGAATCATCGGCATAGGTGAGGTTTTTTATTTATATCTTATTTTAAGGACCTTTGTCGTGTGTTACGATAAGCTCCATACCTCCACTTAAATATATGTCTACAGACTAAACGTTCATCCTAGTACACTTAAAATATTTTTTAACCAAAACCCTAGCCCCCTCTGACATCGGAGCCGACAACATATAGGTGAGGTGTTTTTAATGTTTTTTTTACTGGTACAACTGCCGGCAAACTAGAACCACTGCTGCGTGGTGGGTTTTTTTTATACGTAAACGTAATGACACATACGTACGGTCTACATAAGTAGCTGAATAAACTAAACAAACTTAAAATAAACTGTTAGTCGCTTATACACATACTATATACATTTTAAATAATTGAAATCCCTCCTAGCCAGTTTCGGCCACGGCGGCCAATCTCAACGGAGATCAGCCAGGTACGCAGGAGATATTATAGTGCACAAGTGTGTGCGCAATACACAGGTGCACTCGCTATTCCTTCACTCTCATAGTCCGGTGAGACTGCAATCCGACATGACCGGAGAGAGATCAGGCGCAGGACCAACGGCTTTACGTGCTTTCCGAGGCACGGGGGTATCACACCGCCAACTTCCTGACTCCGAGCTGCGACTGAGTAAATTTTAAGATGGAAAAACCCAGTCACAATATTTTTTGGCTCGACCCGGGATTCGAACCCAGGACCTCAGCGCGCAAATCGTACTCGTAATGCGTACGCAATACCACTACGCCACCGAGGCAGTCAAATTAAATAATTAAATAATTATGGCAGGTTTAAATAATTATGAGTTATGTAAGCCACTCATTGTATGCTGTAGTTGCCTGTTTAAGGGGAAAATTGAACTTTGTTTTTATAGTTTGATATAATTATTATTTATAATGATTAATGTATCTCCTTTTGGTAACTCTAAAACTAAATAAATAAATAAGTACACGTTATTTTTAATCGAAACATATTTTTTGTTTGTTTGCAGTAAATACTTTTATTATTGTGATGCGAAAAATAAATTTGGGAAGAACATAAAGTGTATCGGCGATTTTGAAATGTATAGATACTTATATGGCTATACAAAAAATCCTAACTAAGCGTTAGTGGTTATAGTTGTTTGTCGGCAATTATATTTGGGCTGTGAACGCCGATGTCCTGTGCTTTTTTTAACCACCATTATCGCGCTGAGGTCTCGGGTTCGAATCCCGGGTCGGTCAAATTGATATTGACTGTCTTCATGCTACGGTTGTCTGTAAGAAATTGCCTCGAGTGATATGACCGCCAATTGTACTTTATTTCTAAGTGCAAATACGGTATGTTTCCAATGTACGTGTACAATGAAGTATTATAAATAAATAAAAATAAATAAATTGAGTTTTCTACTCAATGTCACTCTGTATTCTGTAAATGTGCCCAGTGATTGGCAATAGTCCTACCCTCTATTACATGGGAACTAAGCTGGATAAACGTGGGAGTGTTATATCTCTGCCTACACCTGAAAAGGGGAAAAGCTATCGAGAACATGAATACACGTGTATCATCACTACATAGTATAAAACAAAGTCGCTTCCCGCTGTCTGTCCCTATGTATGCTTAGATCTTTAAAACTACGGAATGGATTTTGATGCAGTTTTTTTATAGAGTGATTCAAGAGGAAGGTTTATATGTACAGTCAGTAGCATAAATATCTCTACAAAATCAAAATTTCAAATCGCCTATAGGGCCGCTTATATATATAGATGTATGAGAACACCCTATGTATATCTAAATATTCTTCGTATGAAGTAAAGCTAATCTTTTATTTTATTTTTGTGAAGAGAAAAAAAAAGATTAGTAAGAACACAAAAGTATGTAGGGAATTTGAAATTTGTTCAGCTACTAATGCTGGTGACTGTACTTGTGACCGGAAAAGCTTATGAACGCGGGCGGGCCGCGTGCAAAAGCTAGTGAATTCCAAATACAAGTGTTAGGGGCGGTTGCGGACAACTTAGACGTGAGTCGGAGGAAGCCCGCAGCCGTCCCTAATGCGCCGAAGATGGCCACCGCGGAGTTTTAGTTGGTATGCCATGCGGTGTACATAGGTTAGGGACTCGGCCCGGCGGTCGCCCGACGTTTTCCATCTCTCCGGGCGGCTCAACGTCGGGTCGTAAGGCACGGTGAACCCAACATAACCGGTCAGTCGTTCCCCTTGAACACTGGGCGGTAGTAATAAGTCACTTTCTCCGCGTCAGCAAAAAAATAATAATACAAGTGTTGTATATAGGACGCACTCGAGCCGCGCGCTGGAGCGTCGCCCGGCGCGGCCGCGGGTGGCGCCGCCCGTGCCCTACCAGTGCCCCGATTGTCCCAAGAGATTCAAGTACAAGCACTCGCTCGACAAGCACAGGGACACGCATCTGGTGAGTTATGAACATAGCTTTAGTGGTGGTAGAATTATATGTAAGAGACCGTCTGGGTGGGCACTACCGCAATGTCTATTTCTACCGCCAGCAGCAGTGTGCATGCACTGTTGTGTTTCGATTTGAAGGACATTATAGCCAGTGTAACTACTGGACATAATGAGACTTAACGTCTTATGTCTAAGGATGATGAGTGCAGTGGAATACCACACAGTACTTTGTAACTCAAGGTGCTGGATGGTGTTTCTACTGTTTATGGGTGGTAGTATCGCTTACCATCAGGGGAACGGCATGCTCGTTTCGTCATTCGATGCCATAAAGAAAAAAAAAGGCTTTTCTACAAACGTCACCTGTCCCCCCCAGTGGTGGTAGCGATAACGCGTTTTTTTCCCCGCGAAAAAAAAAATCTCATCGTGTCCAATAGTTACACTGGCTACAATGTCCTTCAAACTGAAACACAACAGTGCATGCACACTGCTGCTTGGTGGTAGAAATAGACATTGCGATGGTACAACCCAGACGGACTCTTATATTATATGAGAGACCTGCCATCATCTTGTCTACAGGCCTAGATAAATTGTTTACTGATGAGAGAGGCGATTATTCATCGCCAGTGGTCATATTTATGCCGGCTTGTTTTAACCGGATATACACAGCCTGATCCCGGAACGTGAGACAATGACGTGGGCCACCTTGGCAGGTTTTAACACATTGTGTACGGTGGTCGCTGTCTGCGCGAATATTACATATATCCTTCCACCAGTAGCTATTTGTAATTGGGTTGATTATAGATGATTTTGCGTTATCCGCATTTCTTCTTATGTTGTCCGCATGTCTTCTGACACGTCCGTTCTTGCTCTCAGCCATGTGTGAGTTTTATAATTATAAGCTGACTTTTGAATACACCTACAATAATCCTACTTCCTACTAATACCTATTATAAAGGCGAAAGTTTGTAAAAATGTATGGATGTTTGGATGTTTGTTACTCTTTCACGCAAAAACTTCTAAAATTTCGATGAAATTTGGCCCACGGGTAGATTATGTCCTGGATTAACACATAGGCTACTTTTTATCCCGGGAAAATATAAAGCGGGGCTTTTATCCCGGAAAAACTTTTTAAAGCGGGCGGAGCTGCGGGCAAAAGTTAGTAAAATATATATTTGTATCAGCGGTTAATCTGGTGATTATTTCAACTCTTAAATTAATGAATTAAAAAGTTATAACTCATAAGATGTTATGGATTAGCTAAAAAGTATGCCTATTGATAAGAACGCTTTGAATGTTCTAACATATTAAATCAATTATATTCACAAATTTCTTTTTTATAATAAAGTTGTTTATCCTCAGGAAAAGACTCACGCATGCGCGGAATGTCCGAAAAAGTTCGGTTCACAATCCCTACTGAAGATGCACATGAAATCCCACGAGAGAGCGTCCCGTGGTCCAACACTCAGCTGCTCTTATTGTGGGAAAGGATACTACGAAACCTACACGCTACAGGTGCATAGAAATCCATTTAACATAGTAAATTGGATTAAGGGTCTGTTCCACAACTTTTGAGTAAATGCTACTCGTCGTATTGTTTTTTTATACAAGAACAGAAAACTGACCGCATTGCATCTGATGGTAGGCGGAGAGGGGTCCAGATATAGTGGCAATTATCGAGTGATGATTATCCCTCAGTCGATACAATTATGCCGGCCTATTTGAAACCGTATACCGGGTGGAAGGGAAACGCTCTCTATACCGGAACGCTAAGAGAGAAGAACCATTACATTAACGAAAAACTATATTCATTTGCAAAGCTAAGCGATAATACTTACGATTTTAGTATTTCCGTAATTTATGGGCGCGCAATGTAAAGCGTACAAAAAATGGGCTGCCGTCGCGCTGCGCCGGCACCGGCCCGCGGTCGTTAACCCGTCAGCTGATGTACGTGTTTCATTACGATTTTTTTGAAATATTGCCTTTTTTTACTATGTCTTTCAGAATAATAGTTTGATTTATCTATCCATACGTGAACCTGTACAGAAATTTGAGAAAATCCTACTAAAATTGTAACAATGCGATCCCGATTTTTTTAGTGCCACACGTCATGAATCACCAATACTATCACCTGTATTCGTTTCCGAGAGCGTTTCCCTTCCACCCGGTATACACAAAAAGATCCCAGAATGCGGAATATTTACGTGGGTCCCTATAAGTCGAACAAATACAAAAGTCACCACCTAATCTATGCTCCTAAATAACGCACCTTTTGGGATGAAAACGACACAATTCAAAAAGATAGAAATTTGAGTTATCGTCATAAAATTACTTAAAACGAAGTTCTCGATACAATAGTTCAAACACAGCCATATTCAAGCAGGAAAAAGGCAAACCTGCTATATCGGACCCTTTTTTATTATATTTTTATAAATGAGGGAATAGTTTTTAGTCATTTAAAAATGACAGCTCAATTTTCATTTTTTGAATTGTGTTGTTTTCGTTCTAAAGATGCGATGGTAATGGGTACTATCTACGTTAGCTGTTGAATACGATAAATGTCAAATAAAATCTACTCGAAACTTGTGAAACAAGCTGTTAAATCTGTTCAGTGGTCTAGTCACTGTAATGTGAACGTAAATAAAAAAATGGAAATCTTCATAAGTGTAAACTACGAAATATATTACTAATATTTATTAACGTTCTATTTTGTATCACTAGGCATCTCCTTTAAAAAGATAAAAATAGGTAACTTGAAATTGAACAGACGAAGGTAAGGTCGAAATAGCTCAGTTGGCAGAGCACCGGCACGGTACGCTGGAGGTCGCGGGTTCAAATCCTGCTTTCGACTATTTCTATTTCAATGTTTCCATTGAAAAATAAAGTGGACGATAGCCTAGTTGGGAATGGAACGGTCTGCCGAGACAATGTCCGGAGGTTTGAAACCCAAGGCACACACCTCTGACTTTTCAAAGTTACGTGTGTATTATCAATCAATTATCGTTCGCTTTAACGGTGAAGGAAAACATCGTGAGGAAACCTGCATACCTAAGAAGTTCCTTATAAAAATTTCGAAGGTATGTGAAGTCTACCAACCCGCACTAGGCCAGCGTGGTGGACTAAGGCCTAAACCCCCTCAGTAGAGGAGGCCCGTGCTCAGCAGTGGGCAGTATAATAATACAGGGCTGGTATTATTTTATTATATTGTATTATTATTAAAAATAAAATCATTATTTGTAGGTACACGAGCGCACCCACAGAAACGAGCGTCCTTTCTCTTGTGAAATCTGTAACAGTACTTTCGGATGCAACTCCAGTCTCCGACGGCATATGAGAGTGGTGAGTATTACGGACTGGTATCTCACAATAGATAATAATGATGGTATTAGTTACACATAAGTCTAACACATTGGCGATAAACGGAGTGGGAGAGCTTATAAAACTGTAAAAAGTGACTTATCCGCATTTTTACCGATATAATCCGCATGTCTTCGCTTCTATCCGCAATAAATCCAAACTTTTTCGGAACAATCTGACAAATTCGTTTCCGCCTTAGTATTTAATAACATAGACCCGATAGAAGCCTAAGATTTTTGTGTATTGGGATATAAAAAAGGGTGCCAGAAAATTTGTATGGGTATAGATTTTGTATACTGGACCATATTCGATTAATTTGCTGCGGGCCGTTTACAGCATAGTGACGCCTGGTGTTACTTCTGTTTATGGGCGGTCGTATTATCTCTAGGCGAATGACCCATCTCGTCATTCAAATGACATGTATTCATTTTGGCCTTTAGTTACATTCTATTCTGCATTTTTAATTTTGCTAGCACTGAATGTCTGTAAATGTCCATAGTAATCATAAGTATCTCTAAATTATAATAATTATCATGCATCTTGACCTGTCATGAGGTAGGTTTGGCATTGAATGACGAGACGAGCGTGCCGTTCGCCTGATGGTAAGCGATACGACCACAAATAAACATTAGAAACACCATCCAGCACCTTGAGTTATAAAGTACTGTGTGGCATTCCACTGCGCTCGTTATCCTGCGACATAAGATGTTATGTTTCGTTATGTTTAGTTACACTAGCTACAACGTCCTTCAAACCGAAACGTAACAGTACATGCACACTGCTGCTTGGTAGAAATAGACATTGCAGTGGTACCGACCCAGACGGACGCTTACATATGAGGTCTACCACCAGTAATTTATAATCAGTTTTTTTTTATTTATACAAACACATACACTCAATCGCGCCTTTTATCCCCGAAGGGGTAGGCAGAGGCGCTACTAGTGCACCCACTTCTCGCCGTTATTCCGTCCCATGATGTGATAGGGGGCGAGCCTATTGCCATATCGGGCACTAATTCCAGACTCCGAGCTGATACTGAATTGAAAAACTCAATATCACTTTGCCCGACCCAGGGGTCGAACCCGAGACCTCAGCATTACAGTCGGACGGACGGACCATAATACCACTACGCCACCGAGTAGTTATTTTATTTAAGAGGCTGTATCTAAAATTTCGACTATTTCAGTCAACTATTCATCGTAATTGTTTAACAAATAAACTGATCTGATTAATTTTTAATACATTATCGGAAAGACTATTTCAACACTAATGGACTAATCACTACATAGTATAAAACAAAGTCGCTTCCCGCTGTCTGTCCCTATGTATGCTTAGATCTTTAAAACTACGCAACGGATTTTGATGAGTTTTTTTTTAATAGATAGAGTGATTCAACGAGAAGGTTTTTATGTACTTTTAGCCCGGAAAAACTTATTAACGCGGTTGAAGCCGCGGGCAAAAGGCTAGTGTATTATAAATTAATCAGATCTGTTTATTTTTTAAACAATCACGATGAAAAGTTGACTGAAATAGTCGAAATTTTAGATACGGCCTATTAATGGCAAAATAAAAGTTTCATCAAATAATCAAACTCCCGTCCTTTCCAGTCTCATAGCACGTCGAAGCCCCACGAGTGTGCTGTGTGCCATCGCAACTTCGCTACGGAGTCCATCCGCGACAGGCATCAGCTCCGCGCCCACAGTGACCCGGAGGACTTCAAGTTCATGTGCAAACAGTGCCCGAGCAGGTAACAGGCTGTTCACTAGCTTCAGTGGTGTTATTTTACCTTGGGTTTTATGGAAGTATTGCCTACTAGCTTTTGCACGCGGCTCCGCCCGCATTAAAAAGTGTTTCCGGGATAAAAAGTAGCCTATGTGTTAATCCAGGACATGATCTACCCGTGTGCCAAATTTCATCGAAATCCGTTCAGTAGTTTTTGTGTGAAAGAGTAACAAACATCCATACATCCAGACATCCATACATACTTACAAACTTTCGCGTTTATAATATTAGTAGGATACAAAAATTTACTTGTAAACAAAGATTAAATTAATAGTATTCAATAAGAGATCAAGAAAATTCACTTTTAATAAAATAATGTGAGGTACATTAGAAAGTTAAGTTTTGTAATATTGTAGCCACTATTTAACTTTATTCCAGATATTTTAAACTGAAAGATCTACAGAGACACATATGCAAAGTGCACCCAAAAGGTAAGAGCAGAAGCAGGACCAAGGAAGAAGACGATTGAGACCCAGATGGAAATATAACGGAAATTTAATGTTGACAAACAGCGGCTTCGCTCGAAACAAATAGAGATAAAAAATGTTCGTACAGTGACGGACTTAGGCCTCGCCGTGGGGCCCATGACCACCCCGAGTGATTTTCCGCTATGTTCCCAATTTTAACAGCGACAGTAAGAGGATCATGTTTAGGCTTGCCGTCAAATATGACAGACAAAAATCTCGGGTTTTAGTGATTATACAATGTTTTAATACTTTTGTAATTGAATATACACATTTCTTTAATTTCTGAGATGTGGACAGACGTGTTATCTGAGATAAGTATGCCAGATTTAATTTTTAAAGTTCTGAGCGTTTAACAAACTGACGAAACTGAGAAAACCAAAACAGATAGTTCTTCCACTTGATCATGTACAACATTTTTTATCTTATAGAAACTTTATTATATTTAGGTTCTAGAACTCGGGATAAGATATTTCTAAGCTTTTTGTTGTGGTGGTAGGCATTACGGGGAAGAGGGGCTTATTATGGTCACGCATAACATAATTTTTATTTTAATACCTAAACATATTCTTTCCAAATAACTAAAGAACCGAGAAGAAAATACATAAACTGTCTTGGGGTCTAATTATCCAGGGCATTTAATTTTGTCCTTAATAAATTATAAGATATAACTGTAAAAAGAGCGGCTAAACAGGCTGGTTACGATCACGCTGGGGGCCGTAGACAAGATGACTTCCTACATTTGTTAACGCTAATGGAAAATAAAAACAAATATGGGAATGACATATTCAATCGATTAGCTTATTGATGTTTCATGCTCATACAATTTTAGTTTTCTTTTACCGTTACGACTGTTTAAGGGCGTCGTGGCCACAGCCTCAGGAAAGAGATTTAAATATTTGAATTATAAACCACTTAAAAAGTCTGCCACAACTGCTTCAACAATGAGGTGCGTATCAATTCGAGAAGTTTCATCTTGCAGCAACATTTCAACATCTATAAAATACCGTATAGCTCTCTCGCCTCTTTTAGGTAGGGAAACAAAAGTAAAATAACTTTCTGAAACATTGGACAAAAAGCCCCTCTCAATAGCCTCACAAATTTCATTTCAGAAATATTTAGAATCGACTCAAAATTAGTCAATTTCCAAAATACTTTATTTAATTTTAAAGTAGTTCAATTTACAGACACTCCTTTTGAAATTATCGTAAGTATAGATATAAATATATTAGTACAGAAATTAATGATTGAATGTTATGATAGTTATTGGTGGTTTCAGTGTAGGGGCGCTAGCAGTAGCTTAGGGGCATTCTTTAATATTTTTTCAGGGAATTACATAGTTTTCTCTCAAGAGCATCTTATTTCCCCATTATTTGTAAAAGTGTCACAGTTTTATCACTTTATTGCATAGGTAATGTAAAAACATTACAGTTAACAAATTTTAACATTACAAGCGGATTATTCTATTGCAAATAGTAAATATTTTTCACTAGCTTAGTTGTACCGATTCCTTGACAGTAACTAATGAAATCTTACTAAATGATCCTAAGGTATTTATTTTAGCAAACTGCCCCTAATATATTGCCAACACACCTATACTAATGCCACTGTTATTAATAGTTGTTAAATGTAATAATGTAACATATCTTTTTCTCTTTTACGCTAAATTAGAATTTTATTTTGAAATAAGAGCTTTCTTTGAAGGCGCTTTGAAAATAGTCCAATATTTATATGTTACATTTATAGACACCCTTCTGGGACATCTTATTTCATGATTTAGTACCCCCTTTTGGGCCTGTTTTGATTATAATCGAACCTGAGATCTGAGTATAATCGAACCTGAGATTTGAGTTTGAGTTTGAGATGTTCGGATTTTGACACTAATGACATTTTTACTTTCGTTGGCCCTACTTTGAAAACCAATTTGACATAAAATACGTCGTTTCTTCAATTTACGGTTTTTGAAGATACACCTCCCTAATCCGACAGAAATATTCATTCGAACGATTGTTTATGGATCCGAAAGTAACGGTGACTGATCCGAAGTAATTTGGTAGTATGGTTAAATCCGAAGTTCGTCGTTTCTTCGTTTCGGACCAACGTTTCGGATTTCGTTTTTCGCAGTAGCCTCTCTGGTACGTTTCACCCAGGTTGAGGGGCTGTAATAATATATGATAATGCCTGTTTGCCCCCTTATATCATAAAAAAACAATTTTGGTCTCCGTGCCTCAGTGGCTTAGTTGTTATGAGTGCGCGGTACGACCACCTATCTAAGGTCGCAGGTTCAAAAACCAGATCGGACAGTCATATTGGGTTTTCTCAGTATCAACCTGGAACCTGAAATTATTGTTCCATAAGGGGGTGAGTGTCCCTATCACATCATGGGAACACACAGCGAAAAGTTGATGCCCTAGTTTCACCTCTCCTTATCCCGTTTGGGATATGGCGGAATGACGTGTGTTTGTTTTTATTTTAACATACTACGGTGGTAGCATAAATACAAAGCGCCTTCAAATAACCTCTTTTGTATACCTATTGCGCAAGTGATCATCCATTAAATATGTATTATTAATGACAGGGAGGTATTCAGAAGAAAGCAAGTGGGGGTGGACCCCCCACTTAAAAATGGGTAACAATGTCTGTAAACGGAGATATAGCATAAAAATGGATGATTAATATTAATTCGATGTTTAATGTCTTAAACAATTTATGTATAAATTGTATATATTTTTGAAAGTTTATTATAGTTGTGTTACATAAGAAAATGCAAACGAAACCAAGTGGTAACACGTTATTTCTTATTTTTATGATACACATTTTGTCCTTATTAAGGTAATGTTAATTATAAAGACACTTGAAGAAATTTCCGACAATGTTTTCGTTACGCGGGTTTATTTTAAAATTAAGAATTCTATTTACCGTCGTCTTACCCGGTGGGGCAGTATTTTCTCTAGACAAAAGACAAAGGGAAAGAATATCTACATGAGTGCCGAGGTTTATGTACTGTATGTGTAAATTTACTTTATTTTATATTATATTGTTATAATAAAACTGTCATAAGATTTTCACCTTTAAAAGTCCAATTTTACGATGTACTCTACGACCATGAGTCAAGCATCAAATAATTAAGTGACATTTAACGAACTCTTATTATTGGCGTGACTTGGTTTAAAAGCATGAAACTTACATCCTCTTGATCAAGAAGGATCAGAAATGAAGTCTATAACTGTGATGGTGCAAATGTTTTTTACAATCTAACCAAATGCCTTTACTTTAAGTTCCGTACCGTATTTTTAGTTTTTTTTCAACTAGATTTAAAAACCCTATTGCGTGAAAATAATGTGGGCGGGATGGATTTAGAATTTTCCTACCTTGATTATCATGGTTTACTTGTATCGACACATCTACGACGTCAATTGCAATATAGCTTACTTCAAGCGTTCTAATCTAAAATTGATCCGAACATTTAAATTATATTATGTGTATGTATCAGCTCGTGAATCTGTAGCAATACTTATCAGTATGGCTGCTGCGTTCCCAAACATTCATATTATTATATCAGGCATAATATTATTGCAAAAGTTAATTTATGCTAATTATGTTGAGAACGAAGTGTATTTTTTTAATGATAATGACTTCATGAATATTTAAATTTTTTATTGCACCACGTAACGGCAAGATGTCGTTTTTAAGACGTGACGTAATTTTCTTTGAATCGTAGTTGTGTCGTACATGAAGGAGTACTATATAATGACGATTTGGGAAATCCCAACTAAGGAACAAAGTGGGGGACATACGACCCCCACTCACTACTGCCAAGTCAGTTTCTGACTTCAAATGTTTATTGAGAGTTATTTAACATTGTACAGAAGCGAGTTATTGTATATAAGGTAATATATTATGGTTTAACTGGATTTTAACCATTTTAAATATGATTTGGCAAAAAAAAAAATATTTTACTAAAAGTATGTAGCTAGTGTTACCGTAATGACGTAAAGAAGTAGACTAACTTCCAGAGACTTAACGTTTATTTGTTCGTATTTTGCTGGTTATAAATGTAAGTAACAGGCATTCGACAGGTACTACTCGCTATTCTGCCAAATTACTAGAAGGAATTCCACACTACACTCCTAAAATAGATAATTAAAGAATAACTTTGGCAACACCAAACACACCTATCCATTGTACCATCATAATTACGCATGTGGACTCGAAATATTTTATTTAAAACATACGACTAAATTAATTTTTTGTACGTTTTAATTATAGTTACTTGATGCGTTAAGATTATAAAATTATTTTATTTACAAAAAGTGTAAAATATTACAAATAAAATTATGGTAGATTTGAATCTTATAGAAGATACACAATGCATGATTTATTTTTGTATGCATAAGGCCAGGGGCGTAGTCAGGATTTTAGATGAGGGGTTAAATAAAATGCGGGTTATGTTTAAATACCGAAATTAAACTGCCGATAAGTCCCAATCCTAAACTTGATTCGCATGTTTCAAATGAAAATGTCTAGAATGACTTGATGATTATGAATAATAATTTGCTCTCAGTTCTTTAGACTGTATTGCCCAGTGTAGAGTACGTGCGCAAAGTCTCATTAATTCGCTCATTATATATTTACCATGAAACTGCGTTCATTAGAAACGGTCTGTGCCTACGCCTACCCGGATCACCGCCAGACAAAATGAATACGATTCTCATAAAATCGACGCCGGGTATGATAGCCACCTTCAGCTTTTCATATAAATCAGAGCTGTGACTGATAGCGTCCACCAGTTTATTGTTTTTGTTATGTTCTCTCCTTAGCCATTATCGCGCATGAGTAATGGCTTCGGGGTCACCGAGGTGCATACACGGCGCTGATGCGTTTCTTATTATAAATTTTATTTTAAAATGTTTTAGTTAACACATTTGTGTTAAGCTTAACAAAAGCATAAGAAAGATTGTAGAATTTGTTCACATTTAATTTTTTTTATCGATTATGACAATCATATTTACTGAGAACACATTCTTGTGAAATTCGAAACATGGCTGAACTAAACTAATATTCCTTCAAAAGATACCGTAGAAAAAATTATTATACCTAGACAAGTTGGGATGTGTATTTTCTTTTTTTATTCGAACCTAATCTGTTGGGTGCACAGACTAGCCCATCAGGAATGTGATACTTTTCTCAATTCTCCTAAATTTGTCACAATCCGGTTATATATTCTTTCACAAGAGGAGCAACTCTACTGCCCACTGAAAGCATAGTAAGTCACTTTACAGTATCTTTTGGAGGAATGTAATGCTGTAAACTATATTAATTTTAAAATGAAAATTTTAGTCATTTTAAAATATGCGTTACACACTGTCTATGTATTTGTAAATATTTGGATGGGATGTATAGAAATAGAGATTTTAATTGTATGTGTTTTTTATTTTTTAATAGTCTCATGATTCTTTTTAAGTAATCAAGTGTGGCTTAAGTTTGATTTGCCTGTTACTTGGTATAATCTAAGTGCTTGTAACACCACTGAAAGTATGGGTACAAACCTATACATGGTGAACCATAGGTAACCGATATATGGTTTTGGCTAATTAACAGCAATGTGACACCGCTGAATAAGATGGTGAGCGAAGTGGGGTCCAAATAGAGTGTCTACTGAAAAAAATAATATTCCTCGCCAGACGACACAATTAGACCTTGTCCAGAAAGGACGAATTCGCCGCGATTCTCTAGCGCGTATTACGTGTGACCGTTGCGTCCACACGGTGCGTACCAACGCGCGAGCATTTGGTATTTCCGAGCAATTCCGTGTCAAAATTTTGGCGCTACCTTTCCCTCTATACGTGGACTCGCTCTAGAGTTCGCGCGTTAACTGGACGCAACAAGTCGTCCCTAGTGCCTCGACTCGCGCGCAATACGCGCGAGTCGAGAGTCTGGCGTAATGCTCGCGATTTACGCGCGTATTTTGAATTCGCGCAATGCTTGTGGACGCGATGTACTGGTGTCTAGTATCTCACCAACGCGCGAATGATTTCGCGCGAAACGTTTCGCGGCGAATTCGCCCTTTCTGGACAAGGCCTTATGCGGACCCTTTTGAACTGGATATACACAGGCTGGTTCTGGAACACGAGTCTAGCAATGAATAAAATAAACACATTTGTGACTATATATTTAACAATATACATCAAAATATACAATTCAGTCGCCATAAATGGGATACATTTTATTCGGTCAAACCAATTTATCACAAACTTATTATTACTTATATTTAACACAAAATGTTAATTGAAGAATAACTAATGTTCATGTAGACATCATAATGGGGCAACTCTAAGGACATTTTAAGGGACTTGTGACCCCAAAAGTGTGTCCCTACAATTTATTTCCCATAACATATTATAGCCAATGCATGTCTTACTTCTAGTCTGATGCCCATCTTGATATAAAAACATTTCTTTTTTGTTGTGTTTAAACTTATGCAAGTGATGATTTTATTTTAGACTTTACAAAGTGAGTTTTAGATCTAGTACCCAGAGATGATCATTCCTTTTTCAACCTGGTTGGCCTTCTCCTTGCCAGTGAGGAGTTCGATGAGAGTCAGACCGAACCAGTAAGCTGTGCCGGGACCCTGGGAAAAATAGATATAAATTTACGCACATTACTTAATGATACATTGTAGATAGGCTGTTGTGTAGTTTTGCCTTGGTAAGTATAAAAAGGTCTCCCCAAACGAGTCAAAAACGAAAAATATTATCGAAGGGTGAAAGGCTATAGATATAGGATTCAAAAAAGATACTGATTTCAAATATGTTACTTAAATATCCCAAAAAAAAGTCGCTTCAGCCAAATAGCCTTTAACCCCTCATTAATAGTTATATATTAGCAGAGATTAATTTCACACAAAATTCTAAATGAGTAATTTATAGTGTAGAATATATTGACTGCCTCGGTGGCGTAGTTGTATTACAGTACGACTGCAAAGCTGAGGTCTCGGGTTCGATCCCCGGGTCGGGCAAAGTGATATTGAGTTTTTCTATTCAGTATCAGCTCGGAGTCTGGAATTTGTGCCCGATATGGCGATAGACTCGCCCCCTATCACATCATGGGACGGAATAATGGCGAAAAAGTGGGTGCACTAGTTGCGCCTCTGCCTACCCCTTCGGGGATAACAGGCGTGTGTGTATGTATGTAGAATATATTACATTTGTTTAAAATACATAATTTATATTTAGATTTCTAAAAATCTATTATACAATTTATAGTGATATTTTGCAAAAAAAAACTAATACACAATAGGTACCATGGACTAATAAGAGTATAGACTAACGATCCCCATACATTGAAGCGTACTTCGCTGTTTAGTACATTGAATTCAACTAGATGGCACTAAGATCCATAAAATCATTTGAAATGGTTATTTCAATGGCGCATATGAGAGGATGGATAAAATAAATAACTATCGGTTTATCCGATAGTTATTATTACGCCTAGATGGCGCTATAAGCTGATTAGCTCACAGACTACCTATCATTACTTTTTGTTTTTTTATGTGGTGCCGCGCGCCGCCGACGACACATCGTTCGCCGGTTGTTTAGCGCGTATTACAAGTTTTTTATATTGGGACACCACTCCTTTTTTGACTGAACTTTATTTTTATATTTCTGTTATATAGCTAATGTAATAAATAATACATATATTGGGATAGTTTCAAATATCTGCTTGTAACGGTTCCAACGCTACAAAAAAATGTTTTTTTTTGTATGGGGACACCCCCTATTTTTAAACTTTTTTTATTTTTAGATTTTTTCCTAAGGTTACACACAATTACGTTCCGTTCGTGTAATATTACACTCGGCGCTGGCTAGCCAGTTACTTTGCTTGAACTTGGCTTGACACGCTACCGCGTGTCTAGATATCTTTTTACACCAAAAAGGATACTAGATTTTTTAAAATAAAATGTATTGAAAAAGTGGCCGCTATTTTGAATTTCTTTGTTTTAAGGCCAATCGACCTCAAAATCGGTACCTGGACATGGCTTTAGGTACAAAAGACAGATCCAAAGTTAGAATTGAAAAAGTGCCCGCCATTTTGAATTTCTTTGTTTTAAGGCCAATTGACCTCAAAATCGGTATCTGGGCATATCTTTAGTTAAAAAAGGCGGATCCGATGTCAGAACTGAAAAATGAGGCCGCCATTTTGAATTTATTTGTTTTAGGACCAATCGACCTCATAATCGACCTCTGGGAATGGCTTTGGGCACAAAGGGCATATCCTATATTATAATTGAAAAAAGTGGCCAATATTTAGGCTTCTTTATTTTTATGCCAATTAACGTCAAAATCGATACAAGAAAAGTGGTTGCCATTTTGAACTTCATTGTTTTAAGACTGATTGGATTTAGATAGATATTTGGGCTTGTCTTTAGCCAAATAGAATAATTAATCGAGGTTGGAATTTTAAAAATTGCATTTTATGTTAAATTTAGTTGTTTTAGGGCTATTGGTTTTAATTTTTTTTAAATCAAAATCCGCTGGACATAACTATAAACTATAGTAGGTAATATGGCAACCATCAAAGCTTGTTCAATTCTCTTCAATAACGATATCGCAGCTTTGCTATATCGCAAAATAAGTAATTTGTCTTCGAATTTTAGAAGTCGAAGTTCGAAGTCTTCGTGGCCTGTGGCAGCAAACAGGAAATAAAGTAAATGGTTCTGTGAAAGCATCAAAATTGGTAACAAAATTAGGGAGTCGTTAACCTTCATTTGAAATATTGCTATAAGCATAAGTAACCGCGTAGTAGAAATGATCTTACCATATTTTTCGTCCCCCATATCGTTTTGCCTTGTTAGGTGACCATTCAATTATTGTATCCCTTTTAACTTACCCCTTTTCACCAGACTTAAAAGGCTACTTAGGTTGATTACCTTATTGATTTTTAAAAGTATTTAATTTTGATGTGATTATATATTTCATTTTTTTTCTATAATGGAAGGCAATCCAAAAAATGTATGTTATAAATTCAGGGGATACAGTTTGGTGTCGCTGCTATGTAGCATCTGTTATTACACCATCTATTGCTATTCTAATTATTCATTCTCATTTAATTTTTAAAAACTAAGCCATTAAAATAGTGTAAAATGTAGTTGAATAAAGTCAAACTATTGACATAACTTTGAAATTATTAACATAATTGGGATGAACAGAAGTGAGCCAAGCAAGAAAGATTTTTTTTTAATTTTCAATATCCCACACTTCTGAAAGCCAGAACTTTACTTGATTTTACAATAACACTGGTTTATGCAACGGGTGGTTATAATAAATTATTAAAATGCACATGAAGAAGTGTTAACAGCTCACAGTTGTGGTCTCAACCAAATTGAAAATATTGAATAGTAAGCTACCCTTGCTATTTCAAACAAATGTGTTTCTGGAAGTCAATCTTCTATGAAACTTCTACACTTTACAGGCTGTATGGTTGATGGAAGACTTAGAAACCAAATAATTAATCCAACATGGTGCTCATTTTTATCACAATTAAAACGAATCCTTTATATTGTGGTTAAAGGCATGCCCAAATATCGATTTTAAAGCTAATGGGCCCTAAAACAGGTTCAAAATAGCGGTGCCTTCTCATTTCTAACATTGGATCTGCCTTTTATAGATAAAAGCTAAAAAATAACTAGATGTCGATTTTGAGGTCAATTGGCCTTAAAACGAAGAAATTCAAAATGCCGGCCACTTTTTCGATTCGGACATTGGATCTGTCTTTTATAATCAAAGATATACCCAGCTATCAATTTTGTGGTCAATTAGCCTTAAAACAAAGAAATTTAAAATGGTGGCTATTTTTTTCAATTCTAACATTGGATCTGCCCTTTGTGTCTAAAGCCATGCCTAGATATCGATTTTGAGGTCGATTGGCCTTAAATCAAAGAAATTCAAAATGGCGGGTACTTTTTTCAATTCTAACATTGGATCTGCCTTCTTTACCTAAAGCCATGCCCAGATATCGACTTTGAGGTCAATTGGCCTTAAAATTAATAAATTTAAAATGGCGGCCACTTTTTTCAAATCTAGCCTTGGATCCGTCTTTTGTAAC
Organism: Lapara coniferarum; assembly: GCA_949316025.1. Taxonomy (NCBI): domain Eukaryota; kingdom Metazoa; phylum Arthropoda; class Insecta; order Lepidoptera; family Sphingidae; genus Lapara; species Lapara coniferarum. The sequence continues at coordinate 25,822,007 of OX438931.1, read as the reverse complement.
CAAAGATATACCCATCTATCGATTTTGAGGTCAATTGGCCTTAAAACAAAGAAATTCACAATGGCGGCCTCTTTTTACAATTCCGACATTGGATCCATCTTTTGTAACTAAAGATATGCGCAGATATCGATTTTGCGGCCGATTGGCCTTAAAACAAAGAAATTCAAAATGGCGGCCACTTTTATCAATTCTAGCCTTGGATCCGTCTTTTGTAACCAAAGATATACCCAGCTATCCATTTTGAGGTCAATTGGCCTTTAAACAAAGAAATTCAAAATGGCGGCCTCTTTTTACAATTCCGACATTGGATCCATCTTTTGTAACTAAAGATATGCGCAGATATTGATTTCGCGGTCGATTGGCCTTAAAATAAAGAAATTCAAAATAGCGGCCACTTTTATCAATTCTAGCCTTGGATCCGTCTCTCGTAACCAAAGATATACCCAGCTATCGATTTGGAGGTCAATTGGCCTTAAAACAAAGAAATTCAAAATGGCGGCCACTTCTTTCAATTCTAACATTGGATCTGCCCTTTATGCCTAAAAGCCTAAAAAAATACTATAATAATCATGTAAACTTAACATAACCAACTGACTTTTATAAGCTGATACACCGCACATGCAAAATATTTGGTAAAAAATCAACAAAATCACGTTGACCCCCGGTTGTCGCTAAACAAGTGAACCTTGATAAAATAGCTTGTGGCTCTGACATCGTCCCTGACGCGCCCCTGATTTAGGTGAAAAGTATCTGAGCCTCCTCAATAGGTTCCGAAATATTGACCATGCGAAATTTTACCCACTGCGTGCTATTGCCCCGAATGATGCTAGATTTCAGTTTTCATCATTTTGCAGAAATCGGCTCGAGCAATACGATACTGCAGTGATATTATCTGTTTGGTTTTTGTATATTCAAATTAGAAGAAATCAATCAGTGTGAAGCGTCTTACTGCCATCTGTTGTGTGTCCATTCTAATGCTAAACTATTTTGTTTTACGGTACAATGCCCCCTGACGGGAAATTCTTGAAACCCGGCAGATGTTGAAGTTTCCAGGCTAATTATCAGCGCCATCTAGCAATAAGCCGGGGTTTTGCACTTTTTCAGGTGAACGCTTCAATGTATGGAGATCGTCAGTCTATACTCTTATTAGTCCATGTAGGTACTTACGCGGCTAGTGACCACGTTACCATCGGTCACCACTCTCTCCCCCTCCACGTACTTGTAGTCCCCGGGACCTCCCGCCACTTTGTCCTTAGTGGTGGGGTACGACGTGACGCGCTTGCCCTGACCGATGCCGTGTGCTACGAACGCTGTTGGAGCTGTAGAGATAACCAAAACAATATAATCAACATAATTTTCAACAGAATTGGTGTCAGTTTCATCTAGACTTACAATCACCCGCTTTTTTTTATAAGGCTTACATGATACGAAATTAATTCTTTTGTTACGGGCGTTTCAGCTCAGACCCATATCTTTACCCAGGGTTTTCAGAGTTTGATTTGGAATCTGTAAGACCTTTGTATTGAACTTGGAGGCAAAAACAAATTATTAAAATTACTATTGACTATTCATAAACATGAAATTGAAAATTATGACTCCAGTACTAACCTGCGCAAATTGCTGCTACAATCTTTCCTGATTTTTCATGTTCCTTGAGGAGAGTACCAACCACTTCTGACTTGGAGAGACGGTCTGAACCTTCCAGACCTCCTGGTAAGATTACCTACAACAAGCCATAAAGATTTTTAAATCCTACCCACTTAGAAGAAATAATGTTTAAAATTCTTAATTTATTGTATTTACAGCATCATATTGTGGTTTTTCAGCTAGTGCATCTGCCAATGACTTGTCCGGTACTAGTGTCACCTGCCTCGAGCACAGGATGGGAGCACTACCATCCAGACCAGCCATGGTCACTTCTACCTGAAATACATACATCTTATACAAACACTCTATATCATAAGCTTTTTCTGGTTAAAAAATACAATTTCCTCTCCTAAGGTCCCCAAATAAAGAGTAAATGGATCATTACCAACAGCAATAATTGAAACTCGACCAATCAATCAACCTTCAATCTGCCACAAATTACTTTCATTGATATGACTAAAATTAGTCCTTCAACAATTGAAAAGAGATATGACCTGGTTTTCATTGTTGGTAAATTGGATTTGTTTCCTATTCAGACTGCCCCTAAGAGTTGCCTTTAGCAATGTAAGATTACTATATCACTTACCCCACCTCTCCGTAACATGTCCACAGTTATGACGGTCTCCATCTCTTCGGCACCTTGCGCCAGGATCACTAAGGCTGACTTTGACATGGCTCTGTGGAAATAATTAAATATACCTCTGTCATCCATGAGTCCACTGTAGTACAAGTATTGTACTGACATCAATAAGTAGCATAATAAATATATTAGGTTAGTTAAGTTCAGTTATGAAAAAGTTTTTCACAAATGCATTTTACCAAAAATGTATGCCATCCAAAATCTAACAGAAAAAGAATTTTCAAAATCAGTGCAATAATAAGAGACTGCCTCGGTGGCGTAGTTGTATTACAGTACGACTGCAAAGCTGAGGTATCGGGTTCGATTCCGGATCGGGCAAAGTTATATTGAGTTTTTCTCTTCAGTATTACCTCGGAGTCTGGAATTTGTGCCTGATATGGCGATAGGCTCTCCCCCTCATCATGGGACGGAATAATGGCGAAAAGTGGGTGCACTAGTTGCGCCTCTGCCTACCCCTTCGGGGTTAACAGGCGTGAGTGTATATTTATGTATGTATATGCAATAATAAGTAAGTTATAAAGCTTTGAAGTTTGATGAAAGGAGTAGCTGTCAGATAAGAGTAAAATCATTCTGTGACATTATCAAGTGTGCCCAGCCATAACGTTGCATTCATGCGAAAGTGACAGGGCGATATCCCCACTTTTGCTCATAATAATATTTCAAATATGAACAGCTTTAATTTTCAACCAATTTCGATGCTCATTTCACAGAAGAATTTATTTTTCGTATTATGTTCTATTACATAATCTGTACTAATGAAATGAAATCCTCCTAGCCAGTTTCGGCCACGGCGGCCAGTCTCAACGGAGATCAGCCAGGTACGCAAGAGATATTATAGTGCACAAGTGTGTGCGCAATACACAGGTGCACTCGCTATTCCTTCACTCTCATAGTCCGGTGAGACGGCAATCCGACATGACCGGAGAGAGATCAGGCGCAGGACCAACGGCTTTACGTGCTTTCCGAGGCACGGGGGTATAACACCGCCAACTTCCTGACTCCGAGCTGCGACTGAGTAAATTTTAAGATGGAAAAACCCAGTCACAATTTTTTTAGCTCGACCCGGGATTCGAACCCAGGATCTCAGCGCGCAAATCGTACTCGTAATCTGTACTAATATTATAAAGCTGAAGAGTTTGTTTGTTTGAACGCGCTAATCTCAGGATCTACTGGTTCGAATTGAAAAATTCTTTGTGTTGAATAGACCATTTATCGAGGAAGGCTTTAGGCTATATAACATCACGATGCAACTATTAGGAGCGAAGAAATAATGGAAAATGTGAAAAAAACGGGGAAAATTATTCATCCTTGAGGGCTTCCATTGCGTGCGCCACGAAAACGGTTCAAGATACCAAAAATATATGTATGAAAGAATTATTCCTCTTAAAATGATCTAAAAAAATGTTCATGACAGTATATGTCTATCTTTTAAGATTAACTCACTAGAACCGTTTTTATGGTAATCAAATTTGGTCGAAATTAATGCATTATTTGTTAAGAGTTATATCAACGTCATAATATTAATCTTTATCCAAATAAATGTGTTGGATAGTGATTCAAGGGGAAGGTTTTTATGTATTTTTAGCCCGGAAAAACTTATTAACGCGGGCGAAGCCGTGGGCATACAATATAATGTAAAAAAATCAATCAGGAAATTACCTGTTTACCGTGGAACATACTGATATTATGATTATTGTAATTGAAGAATGGCTTTGATTTGTATAAAATATGATGGTTTTATTTGGATACATAAAAAATTATCATCTTTCTTGCTCCATGCCTTGCTAGGTTTCAAGAGAATTAAAACTACAATATTAACAGAAAAAAAAAGAGATATATGCCTTTCACACTATATTTACAAAATTTCTTTCTTTCTTATATCGACTGCATCATTATATTATTTATATTTAATTCAATCTTATCACTCCTAACTTAGCACAGACAATAACATACTATAGTTTGTATTACAAATGAATTGACATGATGGCATTACTCACACTGATAAATACTCTTTTAAGTTGTCAATATACAAGGGGAAAAGTAAAGTTAAACAGAATGACCCCCTCACAGTAATCCTGGATGCAACCCTGACATTATTGCAAACAATGTATTACTATCCATGAAAAGCTTCTATTAACACTCCATGATGACGAAAGTTTCAAGAAAATGTTAGTGAAATTCTACCGTGGTCTACCGGCGAAAAAATTTAAGGACTTTATGCAATAGAAAGATATTTTTGGAGCTATCGAGGGTCGATATTTTTGATTAGGAAAAATACTGACTAATGGAAAGTCTGTATTGGTAAGATTTTATTTGTGAATAACTTACCTTCCTTGTGCAATACGCAAGTCTTCAGCAAATAATTTCAAAGAAAGTGTAAAGATTTTCGAAAATGCCGATTTTGTCACAGACAACATGGAAAACATAAAAGTGACAGCCAGTGTTGCTAGCTCAGTGGTCTCGGACGACAAAATGTGAAATCGGTAGAGTTGCCAAGAAAAATCGGTATATTTGGAGCAAAAATCGGTATATGCAAAAAAACAAGCAATATTCAATGAAAACCTCCTTAATTTTAAACTCTAGGGACTATTATTCTACCAAAAGACGGAAATTCCAACAAACGAGAGTCACGCATACAACCCCCCCCCCCCCGTTATTAATGTAAAAAAATTGAAACAAATTTTGCCGCCCCTTTAAAAATACTGCTCCCCGCCACCTTAAACAGCAACATATTTAACCAAGGAATCGTAAAATATGAAAGAAAAGGGGGATTTAGCTTCGAAACGCTGAAAATTGGTAGAAAAATCGGGAGAATATTCTAGCTGTCAAAAATTTTTTGAAAAACATGTCAATTCGGTATTTCAGTAGGACAGGCCCAAAATCTGTATAAATACCGAAAAATCGTTAGGTTCGAGGCCACTGTGCCAGATGTATGATGGTTGAAGTCGCCGAAAAGGTCTTGTCCAAAATGGGCCTGAAAATCTAAACAAGACATTTTATTAACATTTTGGATAGGACTCCTGAAAACTAGCCTTTTGCAATAAATCGTTTAATTTTAAAGGCCTCCAATTTTGAGATCCATGTAATTTTGTTTGGCTTGAAAAGTACACTTTACATGAATGTTAACAAAAAAGTTGGTTTTGAACGGAGGGGTCTAAAAATATTTTTTTAATGGATCTAAGTTCCATATGTTGCCCCATTAATATACCTAAAGTTTGAGCCTGTTTAGATTTTGAGGCCCAGCACCCATACAAAAAGCGGACTAGCCTAAATAAGCCTAAAAGGCAAAAAGTCGCCTAATCTGGCAGCACTGGCTACAGTTCTTGCCTGACAGTTTTTAAACGGAGGAAAAGTTCACCGCAAAACGATTAATTTCACTCCAAAATTTTCTATTACGCAATGTACCTAAATAAATATTTTAGAATTCTGCTGTCATTTATTTTATTATAAATATTTGTTTAATTACGAATACAGTCACATAAGAAGAATTTTCAAAATCTGTTTCCGAACGAACTCGATTTCTGTCATTTATGATAGTTTTGGCGGGATCTTGGAAATGTTATGAAACGCTCTTATTTTCATTCATTATTTTGGTGATACAAGTAGTATATTATATTGCATAATTATGGTGGTATATTAACCACTATAGCTCTATTAAAGGACTCAAATTAAATTAACTGAAATGACTGTGCTAATCAAACACTTAATTAATTATGATGATGATGATTAATGTTTTCGCCCTTGTGGGGTTTAGTGGCGAAAATATGTTATGTAACATGTGCGACCGTCGCACACGTAATTAAAAATAAAAAATAAGTATGTCCTATGTAAAACTGTTAGTTATCTCTAATATGAGAACAACATCAAGTATAATTAAATCTGCTTCGCATTTATGTGTGTCGGAAAGAAACGAAAAACAACAGCATCGTGACATACCTTGTAATGTTCTAGCATCAATGTTATGTGGACCTCCAAGGCCACTCTCCCAGATGGTGGTTGATACTAGTGTTTGAGAGACTGCTCCTGTTAATTATAATGAATCTATGACATTGCTATCACAATGCCAGTGAGCAAGCTACCATGATAGTTAAAGAGCTGGTTATCTTTGGTTATATTTAGAGTAGCAAATTAAGGTAGATTCAGTCTTATCAATATGAATTCAAGTCCGTGTATTACTGCGGCGTTATATATAAAAACATTAATCATATCTACCGCACTAGTTTCGCTTTACCACAAATTGTTCTTGGGTTAAAAGTTTCCCCTCGATCGTCGAGAGAGTAAGAGACCAAAGTCTATTATCCACACGGAATCTCTCCAGTGCACCAGATCACCGCTTTGTGGTATAAAGTGTTTCCCCCTCAACTACCGAGGGAGATCGAACCTACTTTGCTGTCCACACGGAATCTCTCTGGCGAACCAGATCACCGCTTTGTGGGGTCTTAGGGTTTCCCCCTCAACTACCGAGGGAGATCGAACCTACATTGCTGTCCACACGGAATCTCTCCGGCGCACTAGATCACCGCTTTGTGGTTATCCACGCGGAATCTCCCCGGCACACTGGATCACCGCTTTGTGGTATAAAGTGTTTCCCCCTCAACTACCGAGGGAGATCGAACCTACGTTACTGTCCACACGGAATCTCTCTGGCGAACCAGATCACCGCTTTGTGGGGTCTTAGGGTTTCCCCCTCAACTACCGAGGGAGATCGAACCTACTTTGCTGTCCACACGGAATCTCTCCAGCGCACCAAGTCACCGCTTTGTGGGAGTTAAATTCCTCCCTCGACCACCGAGGGAGTGCAAGACTATTTCATTATTATGGTCTACACAGTTAAATATTTATAACGGTTAATGAGGGTCAGTAAATTGTAATAGTAATAAGTAAATAAGTAAATTATTAAATAAGTAAATGATCATTTACCGTATGAAAACAAATTGAATCACATCAGTTTCATTTGGTGTATAAAATGCTATCTTTACACGGAAAAGAATACAACATGAAAGGTTACTCACATATGCATGATTTGGAATGTGAACCAAAATAGGTATGGAATTATTATAAGCTGACTCACATGTATATGAATGGAATATTTAACAAACTCACATATAGGTAGGAAATCATTATAAGCTCACTCACATGAATATGAAGATCTCAAGTTGAACACAACTTCACAAGTTCCAATTAAAATGGCGCGCGTTCGTTGTTTCGAGTATATTATAACTTTGCAAGTCCTGAAATGTTGGCACTACAGGAAACTACTCGCTCAAATACATTCTGTGCACGGTACTCTCAACATAACAGTGCACAGACTTCATTCGGTGTTGCTAGTTGTTACTTTTAATGATTTCGCGACCTTTCGCGACACTCCCGCCCAGAGGAGAAGAGAAATTGATTTGTCAACTCTTTTGTCCATTCTCTTATCTTCTTCAATGCTTGGACCTTTGCTGTACGGACTGGTCCTTTAACTGTCTGTTCATCTAAATTATTGCTTATTTCATTTGTTACTGTGCTATCACTTATTATCGACTCTGCGCTGTCATCAATGGGTAATTCGATCTCGTGAATTGGTTGCAAATTAGTTTCAAAAGGTTCTGTGGATTCATCGTATTTATTTGTTAAAGGCGTTTCTATATTAACCTGTAATGTGTCTTTTGTGTTTACAATGGGTACTTCTGAGATAGTGGTTTCATCTTTGTCCTTTATGACAAGCGGTTCTGCAGATGACGGTTGCACAGCATCTTCGTACATTTCTTCAATTTCCAATGGATACAGATGAGTAATAGATCTTGTAAAAACAGAGTTTCCTACTTGGTAATTTTTCTCATGAGTCGTCGTAATAACATTATCTGTGAACTTGCAATTTTTCGGAATGAGTATAGGATATCTTTTATCAAATAACCAGTCTGCATTTCTTAATCTTCCTTTACATCTCAATATATCGTCAATATCTTTAAACAAACCAAGTTTCTGCTAAGACTCGTCTCATTTCCTTGTGTTTCTTCTGGAAAATACTCAGACTGAATAGTTTTTAATGTTTGTAATGTTGATTCTTGTATTTCTTTTAATCTTATGTTAATGTCAGAGTTCTGTTTAATCCCTTTTGTGGTTTCTTTCGATATTTGGAGGTCGATTGTTTTCTCTACACTCGATTTCGTGAGATCCTCCCCCGCCAAACAAGAATTTGTAATAGTTACCATTATTGGCCAGTCATTTATATTTTTCTTCAAAAATTCTGGTCCTTGCAACCATTTGTCAATTTCGTTTTGTGATCTTTCAGATCGAGTTGCTACATCTGCAGGGTTTATCTGCTATGGGACGTAACGGATGATTAAATTCTTATTGCTTTTGATCTCATTCACTCTTCTAGCGACAAATGGTGATAAAAGTTTAACTGAATTACACCAACTAATTACAATTTGACTATCTGTCCAGAGATATTGTTGCGTTATATTTAACGTAAGATACTTAACTGCATACTTGATGAGACGTGATCCTATGAGAACTCCTAATAGTTCCAAACGTGGAATCTTCAGGTTTTCTTGATCCTTTAATGGACTCAATCGCGACTTTCCTATAACAAAGCTTATATCGTGTTTTTGAACTAAATATACCACGGCTGCATACGCTTTCATAGATGAATCCGTAAAACAGTGGATTTGGCATTCCTTTTGGTGTGAGTTTTCGTATACAATTCTCTTGCTTCTTGTAGTGTTGTCACACCGGTGACGAGATTGTCCACATAAATATCGTGCGATATCTCCTTTGCAATATTTATATTGGATCGTTGTAAATGTTTTATTGTTGCATTAAGAAGAAACGGACTGGAAATAACTCCAAAAGGTACCCGGGTGAATCTCAAGTTTAATAGGTTTTCTTCGTCTACTGGTTTGGATGTGTCCTTTAACCAGAGGAACCTGGTAACATCCCTGTCCTTTTCTTGCAGACCAATTTGTAAAAACGCCTTTTCTACATCAGCTGATATTCCTATAGGATGACACCTAAACTTCATCAGTAGCCCTGTTAAATCTTCTAACATCAGAGGTCCACAATAGAGACATTGATTAAGACTTTTATTATCTTTAGTTTTTGCAGATGCGTCGTACACAATTCTTATGGGTTTCCCTGGTGATGATACCCCATGATGTGGTAAGTAATGTACTGGGTGGTTCACCTTATCTGTTGTTGGTATCACTTCTATAACTCCAACTTCAAGTTGGGCTCTTAAGGTTTCATTATATGACATCAATGCTTTTGAATCTATGCGTTTTAGTAGATTCTTCAAACGTCCAAATGAAAGTCCAAAATTCGATGTTAAATTTGGTGGATATTCATTCCAAGGCCAACACACTACATATCTATTATTCACAATTTCCGTATTTTCATTAAATTGCTTTACTGCCTCTTCATCCCGGCTGACATTGGGAGGATCTGTAATACCTATGGATTCTAAATCCCATAGCAATTTTAGGTTGCCATTATCCAATGGTGGATCTGGTAAGCTCAATCTAGTATCACTAGAGGATTGAAAATATGTTATCACTGACAATACTTCTGTAGATCTTTTCTGTATACTACCTGATGGTATCCATCCAAATTTAGATTCTATCAAGAAAAAAATTTCTGCTAGCTTTGTTTTACCAGATAACATTAAAGAATAATAATAATCGTTTCCTATCAATATGTCTATGGATTCCGATAAAGAACCGTCATCTGCTATAACTCCATTTCCTTTGTACTGTCTTAAATCTGTCTCTAGACAAGGTATGTTATGAGCTATTGTTATTACGACGTTTGCGTAGAGAACTATATCGTAGTTTGTACGCGACTTCATGTTTAATTTTACTACTGGGCTGATTATCTCCTGAGGTGACTTGGATCCGAATGTAAATACTGAAAGACAATCCTCTTCTATAGTAGTTAAGGTTTTTCGCTAATTCCTCAGTCACGTAGCTACGTTGACTTCCTGTATCAAACAAAATTCTATATTTGTGCGACTCTCCCCATTGTCCATATATGTTTGCTATTGCAGTTTGAAGAATAGAATATCCTTTCTGGGTTAAACTCGCTTGTAAAGTATTAGTAGATGTTTGAAATTTCTTTGGGCATAGTGCCCTGTTATGAACCCCTCTTTTCTTACAATATGGACATTCTACTTCAAAGGAGCAGGCCTTACCATGATGTTTTTGTTTGAAACAAATAAGACACAAACCATTTAACAATACCTTCCTTTCTTCAATACCTTTGGCTTTAAAGCATTGATCGTTAAAATGTGCCCCTTGGCAAAAAATACAATGCAATCCTTTTCTTTTGGGGTGATAATTTGAAACTGTGCTACTTTCTGTTCTTTGTTTGAAAGGTGTATTTCCTCGTTTTATCATCTGATCATTCCTGTTTCCAATTTGATTATCTTTTACATACAATGCTTCCGTTGTATAATGAATTTCCTTTGATGTCATGTCGCTGATAGGTTTTGAGACACCTTCTTTGGCAGCAATTATTAGATCTAATTTGTTTCTTATTTCCTCAACTGACTCATTTGATATTTTCATTTTAAGATCATAGAGTATTTCTGCTGGAAATTTTTCCATGATAAGGAATCGCAGATGGTTATGATTAATGTCTTCACCCATGGAGCTTAATACTCTTAAGTGCCTTTCAATTTCATTGAGCGTTTTCCTGCAATCTGCATTAATTTTCGCTGGTTCGATTTTATATAAAGCTGCATAATGAGCATCAATAACTTGGCTTTCTTTACCATATCTTTGCTTGAGTAAGGATACTGCTATCTGATAATTTTTATTAGTAGTGTCCAATCCTTCTACAGTATTCTTAGCTTCACCAGTGAGGGAACCTTTTAAATATAGCAACTTGTCTACATCAGGTAAGTTCCTTTTATCTATATTTGACCTAAATTGGTCCCAAAATGGATGCCAATTAAGGATGTCACCTTCAAAGACCGGTAGGGATAGCTTCGGAAGTTTGCTAGAGAGAATGGCAGATGTACCGCTGGTTGTAGCTATGTTTTGAGATATAGCCCCTAACTCAATTTTAACTTCAAGTTCTACTAATGCTTCCTCTCCATGTAATTGTATAGTAGTGAGGGTGGACACTTCATCTATGTCTGGTTCTTGAGATGTATTAAAGTAAGTATGCAATTCATGACCGAATTTACCCAACATTGTTTTAAGTTTAGCGGCGACAATGCAAGCATTTGTCCTATCATCATGATTATAACTGGCACTATGTGTGAGAGCACAGTCTGTAATTTTTTTTAATTTCTTCACCTATTATCAACAAGCGATTCATTAATACTTGGTCCATTTGTAAAGAAGATTTGATCTGAGAACAAATTGTTACTCATTTATAATAAGTTGCCTAAGGCATTAAAAGATTTGAACATATCAATATTCAAGAAACAGTTAAGAAGTTTTTTAGTGGATAAGGTTTATTATAATTTGACAGAGTTTTTGACTGGAGCATAAATAATTTTGTAACTAAAAATGACATATTGTAATATTTTTATTTTAAAATCTTAATTTAAATATTGACATATAAGTATATTGTGACTGTAATTTTTTAATATTTTGTTTTTTATTTTTATTTTCTAATTTTATAATGTAATAATTATTGTGACAAAGTATTTAAATTCAAAAATTTAATTTTGCATACCATCTTTTGGTTAAATATGGTTGCTCTTATTAATAAAATGTACTATCATCTATTTACCCATATTTGCAAAATAAATATATCTTTATCTTTATCTCTAAATAATATTTAACTGTATGTGATGTGTTATGAGGTAGCTTGGGTAACTTTTTAATAAAGTATGATTGTCTTACGAGTACATGTTATAATCATTCTCCAGTCAATCAAATTAATTTGTTACCATTCAGTGTTCATTAATATGATTTTATAAAAGGTCTTAGTCAAGTAAACATGAAATAAGTATATTTATTTTCATATATAATAAGCACTTTTATATGGATATTGCAATGATAAATATTTAGTACTTGTATGCATGTAGAATGAATATATTCCTTTTATTTCAAAAATAGGTAAATAGTTTTCTTTAATATGTCTATCATGTGAAGTGTATAAAAGGTATAATTCATTTCATGTTATGCATTATTCTGAATTATATGATCATTGTCCTTTTATCATTTATGCATGTAACTATGGTTTTAACTAACAATAATATTTTCCTAAATAATATTAATACATAATAAACGAAAAATCGCAACAATTCACCTGCAATCATTACGAGACAAATTACTTGTCTTTGCTTCAATTATTGATTTGTAAGGGTTTTATGTAGATAAGTACCTTTGATTACTATTGACTTATTTTATAAGTCTTAACAAACTTATATAACTGATATTAACTTATATTCCACAGGTTACAGACCAATGTCACCAAATAGTGAATACTTTAAATTTACTAATAGATGGCTTACATAGTTGTAGACACCTAATTTCTCATTTATCTATTTTTTATTTTTCCTACCTTATGTACTGACACCATCAGGTCGCAAAAAAAAAAAAAATAGGTAGGTACCTGTATAGTATATAATTTACCTTAGGAGAAAACAATTTACTGGTGTATGCCTGAATGTAGCAAATAATAGTTGTATGCAGAAGTAATTCATTAAGCAAAAGGAGGCATGAATATAATGTTTAATGCATATAGCAAAATTTAATGAATTATACAGGTATGCTAGCCAAAATAGCAATAAGTGACCAAACCCAAGATGCAAAACCAAACATGCCATAATAACGTATCCATAATTACCACATAATAGCTTTATTGTTAATTCTATGCATATAACGTATGTGAAATGAGAATTCAAAGCAGTCCACGAACGCAATAGCTTTGTTCATGTTGTAACAGTTGAAGCCAAGCATAATGCAAATATCTTACCTAATTGTACTCGATAATTCCTAATTCCTATGGACACTGTCCAAAGCACACCGTTCTGGAGCACACTGTTAACTGTTATTGTTAAGCAAACCTTGATTTACTGGGCAGTGAACGCATGGAAAAACGAAACTTGACAAAATGGCCACTTCGTGTGCGCTGCGTAGGCGCGTGATTTTAGGGATGTAGGGATGTAGCCAGTTTGTATTAACAAAACTAAAAATTGATAATCGTCTAATAAACGTGTTCCAGAGAGTAACTATACTCATATAATAACGTTAACTAGTTTGTTTGTTTAATTGAACGCGCCAAAACTCCGGAGCCACTAAATAGAATTTGAAAATCCTTTCACTAATAAGCAGTTAGATTACTATTGAGCGCTATAAGCTACCATTTATCTCGGGAAACCACTTTTCATGCGGGCGGAGTCGTGAGCAATACTATATCTAAATATAAGCCAACTAGTCGCCAATAATCAAATATGTCAAGTCATATATCGACAGAGGTAAATTACTTCAAGACATAAGTTTACAATACGTGTGGCATTTGCTAATGCACGAGAAGCTCATGATCATAACTAGATAATTTCAATAGATTTATTACTTGAACCGAGTATTAATATATCATCGCATTCACAATAAAAATTTTGCAATCTAATATTATTTGTAAAATTGAAATTTGATGCAATCGACTACACTCATCGATAACATAGTCTAAATCCGGTCATAAATGCAAAAAGCCCTCGCGCACATCTCTAGCGCGTATATTAGCCGAGTGTTTCCGGTCAAAAGAGTGTCTTCTAATCCACACGGAGAGGATGTAAAATATTACTCTATTACAATCTTTCACGGTAAAGTACTTATAAACTAAATCTGAAACGCGAAACTTAATCGGATAAACATTCTGTACCTTAAAACTAAATTAACAGATTAAATAATGATGTTGATTACCTCAAATCCCTAACTTTATTAAATTTAATACAATTTATAATTAAAATAGTATGTAACTTGTCTTTAATAATTGAATAACTAACTATACTGTTTTAATGTCCTTTGTGCTGTGCACACCACGCGTGTCATATTTACGCGCGTTATTATCAATGAACAATGTTACACACGACACACATTACAGTATCTCAAAAATAATTGTAATTTTCTTTTGTTTATTATTTTTGTCAGAAATCCACCGGATGTCTCGAAGTTTCAAAGGAAATCCTCACTTTCCTTCTAGACAACGCAGGGGTCATAATAGTTCTTTCGAGAACTTAAATACAATTTGTATGGGAATTTTAAAAGTTTCGAGTGAGCGAGTGTTTTCCTAGATCGCAATAAACAAACACGAAAAAAAACAACCACTCATTTTAGTTTAGGTACATGTCAACAATGCATTCATCTTCTTTCCGACAATAATTTAAATTTTTATTATGGGATCAATATCCCAGCACCTCCACCATGTACTCGCCCTTGTGGGGTTTAGTGGCGAAAATATGTTATGTAACATGTGCGACCGTCGCACACGTAATTAAAAATAAAAAATAAGTATGTCCTATGTAAAACTGTTAGTTATCTCTAATATGAGAACAACATCAAGTATAATTAAATCTGCTTCGCATTTATGTGTGTCGGAAAGAAACGAAAAACAACAGCATCGTGACATACCTTGTAATGTTCTAGCATCAATGTTATGTGGACCTCCAAGGCCACTCTCCCAGATGGTGGTTGATACTAGTGTTTGAGAGACTGCTCCTGTTAATTATAATGAATCTATGACATTGCTATCACAATGCCAGTGAGCAAGCTACCATGATAGTTAAAGAGCTGGTTATCTTTGGTTATATTTAGAGTAGCAAATTAAGGTAGATTCAGTCTTATCAATATGAATTCAAGTCCGTGTATTACTGCGGCGTTATATATAAAAACATTAATCATATCTACCGCACTAGTTTCGCTTTACCACAAATTGTTCTTGGGTTAAAAGTTTCCCCTCGATCGTCGAGAGAGTAAGAGACCAAAGTCTATTATCCACACGGAATCTCTCCAGTGCACCAGATCACCGCTTTGTGGTATAAAGTGTTTCCCCCTCAACTACCGAGGGAGATCGAACCTACTTTGCTGTCCACACGGAATCTCTCTGGCGAACCAGATCACCGCTTTGTGGGGTCTTAGGGTTTCCCCCTCAACTACCGAGGGAGATCGAACCTACATTGCTGTCCACACGGAATCTCTCCGGCGCACTAGATCACCGCTTTGTGGTTATCCACGCGGAATCTCCCCGGCACACTGGATCACCGCTTTGTGGTATAAAGTGTTTCCCCCTCAACTACCGAGGGAGATCGAACCTACGTTACTGTCCACACGGAATCTCTCTGGCGAACCAGATCACCGCTTTGTGGGGTCTTAGGGTTTCCCCCTCAACTACCGAGGGAGATCGAACCTACTTTGCTGTCCACACGGAATCTCTCCAGCGCACCAAGTCACCGCTTTGTGGGAGTTAAATTCCTCCCTCGACCACCGAGGGAGTGCAAGACTATTTCATTATTATGGTCTACACAGTTAAATATTTATAACGGTTAATGAGGGTCAGTAAATTGTAATAGTAATAAGTAAATAAGTAAATTATTAAATAAGTAAATGATCATTTACCGTATGAAAACAAATTGAATCACATCAGTTTCATTTGGTGTATAAAATGCTATCTTTACACGGAAAAGAATACAACATGAAAGGTTACTCACATATGCATGATTTGGAATGTGAACCAAAATAGGTATGGAATTATTATAAGCTGACTCACATGTATATGAATGGAATATTTAACAAACTCACATATAGGTAGGAAATCATTATAAGCTCACTCACATGAATATGAAGATCTCAAGTTGAACACAACTTCACAAGTTCCAATTAAAATGGCGCGCGTTCGTTGTTTCGAGTATATTATAACTTTGCAAGTCCTGAAATGTTGGCACTACAGGAAACTACTCGCTCAAATACATTCTGTGCACGGTACTCTCAACATAACAGTGCACAGACTTCATTCGGTGTTGCTAGTTGTTACTTTTAATGATTTCGCGACCTTTCGCGACAATTAATCAAGTGGTTTTTTGTTGCCGCCAAAACTCCTCGACAAAGTCTTGGTAAGGTTGCTACTGCTTTACTACGACATACTACAGACACTGACTTCTATTATACTAGCGTACTCAAGAATTTTATACCCATATGGATTATTCATTCCGTTTAACAAACTGAAGAATAAAATGTGACGTCACAGTTAACTGCTGTCTCTCTCTTTAGAGTGACAAAGGTTTATTTTCAAAACCAGGACGTAACATAATTAACTGTCCATAATAATATGATATGATATAATATGGCTGCCTCGGTGGCGTAGTTGTATTATGGTACGACTGCAATGCTGAGATCTCGGGTTCGATCCCCGGGATGGTCGGGTCGGGCAAAGTGATTATTTTCCATTCAGTATCAGCTCGGAGTCTGGAATTTGTACACGATAAGGCGATAGGCTCGCCCCCTATCACACCATGGAACGGAATAACGGCAAAAAGTGGTTGCACTAATTGCACCTCTGTCTACCCGGGGGATAAGAGGCGTGAGTGTGTGAGTGTGTAATAATATGATATCGCACCATAATATTTATTTTTATCTCTATAAAGTAATGCGGTTTAAATTAACTATGAAAACCAACTACAGCGGCTAGTAATAGATGATATTTAAAAAATATAATTTGAGTTAGAAAGTTTATTCCAAACAAAATTGGCATATTTACATACTGTTTTGGTAAGTAGTTCGGAACTACTAGTTCCACTTACATAAAAAAATACCTCACCACGCGGTGGTGAATTCAGTGGCGGCCTTGGAGGAGGGGGGCGAACCAGGCAACCGCCTGGGGCCTCGCAGTTACAGGGGCATCTTGCAGCTCCTTGGGGGACCGTTTTTTGGCACCTTACTTACAAAGCTGTTAAAAAAAATAATTTTTGCTTCGCACGGGGCCCCGCGTGCTTTTTTTTTGCTCGGCACACAACCTCACATTGTATATGTTTTACTTTCCCCCGCGACTGGATATGTTCACGTTGTTTGCCGGCCTTTATAACCAAATATGGAGACTGTAAGGTTAGACAGAAAAACATTGGGATATTTAAAAATGAAAACTACAGTTATTGCTAAATTTAAATATAATAAAAAAAATAAAAAACATACTCATAAAAGTAAACAATCATACATAAAAAAATAATACACATTTAGGAAGTTAATAACCTAATTTTCAGTAAGTAATTTTGAAATATTACGAATATCTATTTTGTGTGATTTTACAATTTTTGCGAGTATTCTGCGAACTTTTTTTCTGTAATTATCCATAATAATACATATTGTGTTTTAGAGATATTCTACTATGAGTTGTGTAATTCATGGTTGCAGAATTATTTGCAATCCAACATCTAGTGTGAAATTCCATAGGTAAGTTGATTGTAAACAAAGTTGTGTAGATATTTATAGCAAAAGTAATAAACACGTGGATGTTTTACAAATTACAATACCAAATAAATTCTTGTTTGAGAGCCATGGAATCAAAAATTAACGCTACATTCTGCGGGTGAGGTTTCGTCCTTAAATTTATTTTTAATATTCTAAAACTTCTGTGAAGAAGCCAACAAAACAATTAAAGTTTGCTAAAGATCACCATAATGTGCTCTCTTTCGGCAAATATATCTTTGAATTTATAAAACAAAAATGTTTTCGGCGACTAAAAGTGTAATGTTAAAGCAAAAGTCTTTATGTCATCACTATATGTAATTTTTCTTTGCTTGCTACTTGGAATATACTTTTAAAAAAAATCTCAAATATTAGCAAAATTTCACTGCAAAATATTTTCAATTTCAGACTGTATAATCATGAACAACTTTAATAAGAAATAACTTGTAATTAATTTTCTTCTTTTATCTCTTCATCTTCTGCTGCAATACTTTCTTTTATTTCTTTAAATTTATTTCACTGGATGTCTTCACATTAACTGATATATTGAAATCTTTCAAGTCTTGACGTTTCAATGGTGGTTCATATTCATTTCGCTGACATGTAATGTAAAAAGTAAATATCAATCAATAATAATATATTTAAGTACCTATACATTTTAGACAGAGGCAGAGGTGCCATTTAGTACACTCAGATATCACCCAATGTACCGCCGTTATAAAATTTGGTGGGTCGCAAGCTTAATGCCCTATCCTACTAATCTTATTATATTATAAAGGCGAAAGTTTGTAAGAATGTCTGGATGTATGGATGTTTTTTTCATGCAAAAACTACTGAACGGATTTCGATGAAATATGGCACACGGGTAGATCATGTCCTGGATTAGCACATAGGCTACTTTTCATCCCAGTAAAATATAAACAGTGACTTTTATCCCGGAAAAACACATTCATTTCAAGTAGAAGACACATTATCACATTCAGAATCATAATCTTCTGTCTTTAAATGTTGACTAGTAATTCTTGCAGACATCAAATTGACCTTTTAATGGTATTTATATTTAACCACGTTTTTGCTTATCTAGATCTTTAAGAAATCTGTAAAGAGAAATACAAACTCGATTTTATTTTAAATAAAAGTTTCAATAAATCAATGCTGGATACACTGAGAACTCGATTGTAACTGTTGATCCTCAGTTTTTATTTACGATGATTTTTTAAAGATTAATAAGCTTTATAATATTCATTAGTAAGGCGGCTAGTATTACAAATACTCTAGCACCATTGTCAAACCGGTCCACCAAAGCTTACACCATGGTCACCCTAGCCTCTTGTTTACTTACACTATTTACAATACAAAAAATCACATTTAACATTACGTTAATATGAAAAAAGTAGTCATATATAAAGCAAATCACATTAAGCGAGGTTTTTCTACAGTTCATTTATAAAATATTCCCGTATTTTATTACGATTCGTATAAATATTGATAAAATTATAATATGTACACAATATTGATGACAATGAACTTACCTGTAGAATTTCACACTAAATGATGGATACCAAATATTTCTGCAACCGTGAACTACACAATTCACATTAAAATATCACTAAAACACACTTATTATTGTAGATAATTACGGAGAAAATTTCGAAGTGAACATTTATTTGACAACTATATTGACATCGAACTTAACGTTTTATAACAGTGTTGCCGAAGTATGTATTCGCAATTACCAATTAAATGAGGAAATTTTTTAAACTAAAATGTTAATAAGGATAAAAAACCTTAAGGATATCTTATTCAACAAGAATAATTCTGAAATGAAAATAGTACTTATATCATTATATAAGATATGTTGGAAATATTTATATATACATGATTGAGACGACAATAACGGTATTGATATTTTTTTATGGGTAGGGAAATAATCCGTAAGCTTTGGCAACATAGATTAAAGAGTGAGTGAGATAGAATACAACACAAAAGGTAATTTTTTTGTCTTCACAAAAATGTGTGTACCGCTCTCTCCATTAGATAATATTATAAACTTCTTGAGCGTACTAGTATAATAGACGTCAGTGACTACAGAGGATAAAAAAAAAGACAATCAAAAATAGGTATCACTTATGAGTTATGGCTTGATAGCATGGTTTTTGGCCTTAGCCGGTTCTTTGAGAAACAAATAAAAAAAATATTTCATGATAATTATTTAATGTTGCCATCCACATAAGAGTCATTACCCGGTGTTTTTACAAATTAAAAAAAAGTAAAGATTCGCGTTTTTGGGCACTACAAGTGACGGAGCTATACAAACTTCATCTCACAGAAATTACAATGATGGATAGTCAAAGAGAGTGTAACCACTACTTGGTATAATATTCTTTCACCTTGGATATTTATAGCTAAAACAATCTAAGTGTTCAGTTAGGCGACTTTTATACCAATAAACAGTAATTTTCGTTATTTAGTTTCAAGCACGATTTTGATTGAAAACGGCGAGAAATTTGAGTCTCCATACAACAAATTTCTGAAACTGACTTTGGAATGTGGTGGATAGGTTAAAATTAAGGAAAGATATGAAAAATCTAGCTCGCTTATTTCATCGGTGTTGAAATAGTTGCTCCGATGATGTATTATAAATGACTCAGATCACTTTATTTATAAAAAAATCACGATGAAAAGTTGACTGATATAGTCAACATTTTAGATACAGTTAACCTGTCAAACTCCGCTTATATATTATATATAGATGTATGGAGAAACCCTACATATATGGACGCCGGCGTCCGTCGCGGGGCTTGACGAATCAAAATGAATTTGGAAAGAAATTTTCTAATTTTTGATCATTGTATTACATGAAATTTCATTTTGATTACATAAGCGTTCATTATTAATTTGAAAAAAAAAAAGTAATATTTTATTTTTACGTTATGCCACATTTAGTTCCTTTCCTAATTGTTATTTCATGCATATTATTTGTACAAAATAATTACGGCGTATCACATTTGCCAGGCGTCCCATGACGGCTCATAATTTTTTGAAGTGAAACTTTTTTACTGACGTACGGGAGAAAGCTATGTAAAAAAAAAGATAAGAAGAAGGGGTGCCTGTACTTATGTACGCGCATGAGAAGTTATACTTCTTTCGCATCATTAAATAATTTAATATCAGGTATTAATTATGTTAAACTACGTCAGGGATCTAAAATGGGTGTGGAGCGACAAGGGACGTCATTGCTGCATGGTCGAAGTTCCAAGTGCTCGCACTAAGCACTTTGCTTCCGCCTTTATTGTGTGGAGAGGCAAATTGTGGAATTACCCGTCCGTCTATTTCCGCATAGATACAATTTGAAACTTCAAGTCGAATCAGTTTCTTCTGGGCATGCGTGCTTCATCTTGGGCCGCATCACCGCTAACATCAGGTGATAGCGGACAAACGTGAGTTCGTTCAGAATATTAAAATAATGGGGGTTGAAGGGGGTCAAGGGGGGTCAAATTGTGTTCGGGGTCAAGGGGTTAAAAATGCGTTTTGGGGTCAAGAGGTCAAATTGGGTTGGGGTCTAGGGGGGTCAAATTTGGGGGGTTCAACGAGGTGATTGGGTGTGGGGAGGAAGGTGCACATTACAGTAGACCCGCTACACTAGAAGCCCTATCCTATCCTCTGAGGTTCAGTTCCTGATAGAATAAATTGAGGATATTAAAAACCTGTAACACATCATACAAAAACTTTTTTTGTATATGTTACAGGTTTTTACTTAGCGCTACTACTGAGACGTACAAATCGTAAATCATAATATCAAGATTTTCAGGCGAAACATGACCTGCGGAGGAATTGTGTGAATTGGTATGATTACGGCATAATTATTTCTTTATAGACAAATCACAAATCCGGCTTCTGAACTTAGCTTCCACTGCGTAGGACCATTTTTGGGACTGACGTGTAGTTTGATTAAACCGATAACGCTTCCACGTCGTGGGACGCATCACCTGTAGTAGGCTAATTCACAACGATTGTATTTATTATCGTCTACAATTCGTTTATAAATAAAAATCTTAAAACCCTCAGACTGTGTTTTCCATGTTAGTCTAAGGTTTTCCACCATCAGTCATCACCAACCATTCCCTCTTAAAAACCTCCTTTATTGAATTCGGTTAATTTCACTCTCATAATTTTGCATAACGCGCTTGGAGAAGTATAACTTCCAAATTCGTCACATTTTCTGTCACTTTGAACCGTTACGGCGCCGTCTTCTAGGGTGATTATTTCCAAGAGAATTTTGACATCGCGATGTTGTAATTAGGTGATACTGTACAAAGCCATCTTTTGTCGACAAGCGTAAACAGTTTAAATATTATGGATTGCTACACTTGTTGAAACTCATTTAAATAAATAGTGATAGTGAGAGATTATTGTTTTATTGTTTTGAAAAATCAACATGTGATTGTGATTTTGGTATTATTGGTATTACACGGGAATGCGTGTTGTTCTTATGTTTCTTGTAAGCACCTATCTATGTATTAAAAAATGCGTAGTGCAACACACACAAAACGCATTCACACGCAGTGTTGCAGATCACGCGTCTACATGCAGAGAAACATGCGTCCCTGCGCGTGGGTACGGGGCAAGACGCAAGGTATGGCATAACTACTTCTGCTATATGGTGCGTGATTTTTATAGTTTTTTCTAATGTCATATACAAAATCGAAATAGCTAATGAAATTGCAGCATCGTGAATGAGTTCTACAATAATATATTTTTTTATGTAGATAACAATGCTCTGCACTGTACTTTTACAACCGCGAGCTGCTGTAAAATGAGGCCCCCGGGCCACCACATACTAACTGTAGCCCTGCACGCTCGCGCCGAGAGATCTGCATGATGATGTAGGTCTGCACGTCCGCAATCACACGAGTGGCTCCGTTGCCACGCACTCCCCAGCGTGGTGCGGGGCAGTATGTGAAGCGCCTTAACATCACCTTTGATTGTAAGTATTAGTACACTTTACTGGTGTTAGGACCCTCATATGTAAGAGTACGTCTGAGCGGGTACCATCGCAATGTCTATTTCTACCGCTTAACAGCAGTGTGCATGCATTGTTAGGCTTCGGTTTGAAGGACATTGTAGGCAATAACTACTGGACATATATTTTATGTCTCAGGATGACGAGCGCAGTGGAATGCCACACAGTACTTTGTAACTCAAGGTACTGGATGGAGAAATTCCCGACGACGTTCGGTTGTGGGTGAGGTTGCGTAACGCTGCGCTCAGAGCCTGCGCGACGCAGCCCTCGCCGGAACGATGACATCTTGCGCGCTACCTCCAACCTGAGGTTAGACGTCACATAATAGAGGCCATGTATAACGCTGCTTTTCGAAACTGACTCTTCCCAGAGGCCTGGAAAGAAGCAGTTGTAATAGGTATTCATAAGCCGGGAAAACCCGCATCCGAACCGTCGTCTTATAGACCAATAAGCTTGCTTAGTATGCTGGGCAAAATTTACGAGCGGATCGTTCTCGACCGCCTCAAAATAGTGGCTCACAATCACAACCTGATCCCTCCGGAACAGTTTGGTTTTCGCGCTAAACACAATTGCGTGAATCAGGTGCTCCGTATCACGGAGCACATTCACGACAAGTTTCGAATCGGCATGCCTACCGGTGCTCTTATCTTCGATATTGAAAAAGCATTCGACAGGGTGTGGCACAACGGCTTGTTTTTCAAGCTGTACACTCTCAACGTGCCCACTCAACTTGTGCACATCATACGAGATTTCCTGTCGAATCGCGGTTTCAAATATCGCGTGGAGGGAACTCTCTCTTCCCGACACTCCATCACGGCCGGAGTCCCGCAAGGCTCTGCCCTCTCCCCCTTTCTTTTCTCGCTGTATACCAGTGATATCTCCAAACCAAAGAACACCCATCTGGCGCTCTCGCGGATGACACCGCAATCTACGCCTCACGTAGTGACCCCGGCAATATGGTGCGCACTTTGCAGGCCGACGCTGACAAGCTCGGTTAGTGGTTCCACAAATGGCGAATCACCGTCAATCCCACCAAAAGTCAGGCTATCATTTTCACTAAGAAAAAGAGAGTCCATGTGCCCCACACCTCAGTCCGCATGTCCAACCAGGTCATCCCTTGGACGGACACAGCTAAATATCTAGGAGTTAGACACACATATAAACGCCAATTGCATTGGCTCTTAAACAGGAAAAGTAAAATGTCAATCTGCAACAAGATTAGGATCTTTATGACTTGCATCCGACCTATCATGACGTACGCATCGCCCGTATTTACCCATTTACCGCCTGCTCGTTTTCAGCGTATGCAGGTCTTACAAAATAGAATGCTCAGACATGCTCTTGGTACCCCGTGGTACGTTCGCAACCGCAACCTCCACGTGGACACCAACATGCCGACCATCAGGCATTTCATGCATATCCCAGCAGACGCTACTTCGATCGGGCGGTAAATCACCCAAAAACGTTAGTCCGTAAAGCGTCAATATATACTCCATTCGACTGCGCCAAATAGAGACGGCCGCGTTCCGAATAAACCGATCCAGAGGACGAAATCACTCTGGCCAAGTTTGAAGAACCGCCGTTAGAACGAGTTCTTGAAACTCCAACACTCCGCAAGACCGCAGTTCCGTCCTCACCGCCGAGGACCTCGCCGCGTTCCCTGTCACCCCCCCGACCCCCCCTAGCAGTTCCAGCCCGCATGCCGATGACAACACAATCTAATAGGATTAGGCCTAAAAACCAATCTTTCCCTAATCGTTGATGTCTCATCCTCTGTCAGTGGCCGAGGTTCGTAACCCGTTGTTGGTTGCCCTCAGCATGGTTACTTAATTCAAAGGGTTGTGAGCGCCTTCTGCGTTCACCCTAAAGACCGGTGTGGCGAGAAAAGCCGACTCGCGTCAGGCCACTGGCAGTAGGGCCATTAACAAAAAAAAATACTGGATGGTGTATTTACTGCTTAAGGGTGTCGTGGGCTCGTCTTGTCATTCAATGCAATAAAAAAAATCACACACTTTTTTATTCCTTATAATGCTTGAGGTTATAAATATAAATCAGCAAGTAGTGCGTTAAATTGATATATAGCCAATTTTAAAATTTTAAAAGCTTCTCGTTCGATTAATTTATACAACGATAGTAATTTATTGTTGCACATATATTATTTTACGAAGTATATTTAATATATTTTAGAGCTAAACGATATGTTCAAGGTCTAGTTAACATATTGAAGTTTAATTTCCATACAACGAAGAAATACTTTGCAAGTGTTACATCCCCGACAGATGATCGTTGACGGCGCCTCTAGATTGTCGATGCGTCGCTTCCTTTCTTTCACACGAATAACGTCAATTTTATAAAAAAATAAATATAATTTTATATACAGTATTTTGTACTTCATCATAATTTTCTAAAAATTCAATCATGTTATTTCTAATGAAAACTAATTGTTATAATTGTAACGAATCATAAGAGCATTTGTTTTATATCGTGTTGTGATGTTAGTTTGAGGTTAGGCATTGGGACGTTATATTATGAAAGAAAATAAAACAATCTTGTATTAAAATTTTTAATATCGTGCCATAAATTGAAATGGATTTTGTGAAACGTGAAGATCAGAATGGCGCCGACGAGAATTACAAACTTTATATGGATGGGGTAAGTTAACTACATATTTTTTTTTGTAGATAATATATACTTGAAATCTTAAGTACCAACGACAATTTTATTGGTACTTTACACCGGTGCGTAAAACCCGGAACTCCGAATAATACTCATTTCACGTTTATATGTACATTCTAAAATAATGATTTTCAAACACCATTATCAAAAAATTTTATGGGGTGCAAAATGTTTAGTCCATGGATCATGCAACATTTTGTTATTATATAAAACTCCACATCCATTAATAGCAATAAATAAAACTTACCCCAATTCATGATTAGTGTTTGTTTTGCATGTTTTTTTTCGATCATTTGTGAGTACACGCTGTACCACCTCTTTACCTGTATGTGACTCTAAATATGCGAGTATTGTAGTGTCCTGGTTCGCAAGATACTTAGCAAGCATAATGAATATCTTCATTTAATGTACAGTACAGTGCAATGATAATGTAATGTTGTAAAATTAAGAGTTACCAGGTGTTCTTAATATTGAATCAAATGACTCGTCATGCCCCACTACGGACACCGGTGTCCGAATAGGGTTTCCCCATATGTGTATATATATAAGCAGGGTTTGGAGGGTTAAATTGCAATGGAGTTATCAAACAAAAATTAACACCTGGTACTAATCTACTACTGATAATAACCCTAGACAATATAATATGAGGAATGTGGCTTCCTTTCTGCTAAAGTATAAACAAAGGCTCACAGACACATTTATAAAAATTGTTGTGTTGTGATTAAAATTGTTTGCCACCCTCTAAAGCCACTACTCCTCTCAGCGATATGAGGCTACACTATGAATGTAATCACTTTTAGACTTCTCCAAGTATAAATATAAAAAAAATAAACCACCTTCAACAATTTTGGAGTCTGTGACTAATTGAACATTTGTATGTTTATGTACTTAGCTAGAAATTTAAAATCCTTAACCCGTCAAGCCCCGCTTATATATATAGATGTATGCGGAAACCCTATATACTCTGCTGCTGGCGTCCATCGCGGGGTTTGACAAGTCAAAGGAGACGGGCGAAGCTTCATAGAACCTTGGGCTTAGTCTTACAGAGATAATTTATGCATTATTTTATAGGTATAATAGAACCATTTCCGAAAAAAAAAAAAACTCTTTGTGCAATGGGAGGAAAGAAATAATCACTATAGAGTATTATAGCGTAAAAACATTTTTCTGTGAATAACTTTTTATTTACCTGATAACACAAAATGTTCACAGCACCTAATGTTAGATTGCCGAATTGAATAGTGAGCAACTTGCTTAGATAATAACCAGAATTGAGCTTATCACATGGGATCGATGAGGACTGATGTAAATATATAATGGCTCATTTACATTCTCGCGCGAGTGGTCAGACGAATCGCGAGGCGAACTATGAGACGAGAGTGTAAATAGTGCGCTAGCCTCACCTCGTGGCTCGCTTGAAATAAGTGAACCCATCACTAGAATATAAACAGAAACTAAAATCACGCAAGCTGCAAGACAAACACGATATGAGCCACGAGGCGAGAGTGTAAATGAACCTAATAATATGTATTTCCATTTGACATTATGTTGGGAGCGTCGTACAGAGTTGCCAGTAAAATAACTTAATATTGACCAGTATCAAAGCTCCTAAGAAGGGAAAATGTTGTTTTAGTTCAATTTCTAAAATATAATGTTATTATTTCTAACTAGCTTTTGCCCGCGGCTCCGCCCGCATGAAAAAGTTTTTCCGGGATAAAAGTAGCCTATGTGTTAATCCAAGACATGATCTACCCGTGTGCCAAATTTCATCAAAATCCGTTCAGTAGTTTTTGCGTGAAAGAGGAACAAACATCCTTACATCCATACATCCAAACATCCAAACATCCAAACATCCATACATTCTTACAAACTTTCGCCTTTATAATATTAGTAGGATAGGATAGTAGGATTCTTCTTCAGCCTTTAAAAGTCCACTGCTGATCATAGGCATCCCCCAAATATTAATTTATATTATTATGTAATATGTTTTAATATTACTCTTGTTATACATGCTTGGTATATGACATAACTGTTGATAAATCCTACTAATAATATAAAGGCGAAAGTTTGTAAGAATGTATGGATGTAAGGATGTTTGTTCCTCTTTCACGCAAAAACTCCTGAACGGATTTCGATGAAATTTGGCACACGGGTAGATCATGTCCTGGATTAACACATAGGCTACTTTTTATCCCGGAAAAACTTTTTAATGAGGGCGGAGCCGCGGGCAAAAGCTAGTAAATATTAATGCAATTAAAAATTCTAAGACAAAATAAGTTTTTAATCTATACTACTAAATTCATGTTAATAACTAGCAACATTGTAGAGGACAGTTTGATGATAAAATAATTGATTTTCTTTTCCCCATTGTAATACAACCTGATATATTTCAATGGAAGATATAAAAATAGAAGAAAAATATTGATACTTGTTTCATAAATGTAAGGTCAAGCTCAATTTCGCCCGTCTCCTTTATCTTCTTCTTTTTCTCCTCTCCCCAATCTAATAAACAGGTTGATTGGAAATATGACTTATTATTGTTATAAGTAACCAATAAAGCCAAGAAATTGAGTTTAATACTTGTTCATAATGTTATTTTGTTCCTATGAATACATACTTGGATTTTGCATAGAACTTGGCACTCATTTAGATCTCCATTCTTTTTGCAGCGAAGCCCACAGTCAAGCATAATTTTTGTATTGAACTTGGCTCTCCTTTTTTACATTTATGTTTTTGGTGGGATATTAATATCAATATTTAACAATATTTATACGATGTTAACATTACTCAAAAATAATAATTAATTTTAGCTGACCCTGTGTCCCGACTCCCGAATAGCAGAATAAGTATTAAAAAAATAATTAAAGAATAGACTGTTAGGCGGTATGAAGTTCGCTGGGTCAGCTAGTTTTAAATAAAAAGGTTCAAAACATATTAATCCGTTATTTACACTATACTAAACAACTACCTTGAAATAAACAATACGTAAGTTACATCAATCTGTTAATCATACATACATACTTACGGGGTATGCAACCATTTGTCCGCCATTTTGATATTGTGTTCATTAATTCGTGTTCGGATAGCACTTGTGTGTGTACGTTCTTGGATGATTAGTTGAATGTTGATTTTGCGTTAATTTTTAGTTATTACATTTGTAATATTTTTGTTGTTGTTTCCGTTATTGTTATATCTGTATGTAAGGACTTCATTTTGATGACAGGATCTCATGTTTGTGCATATGTGATAAAATAAAACAATCATGAACATTTTTGCGATAGTTGACTTCGACAGTTGCACCAATCAATTGTTAATTGTAACGTTCCTTTTAAAATGTGACTATAAATAAACACAATAATTATTTTTACACTGTGCCAAAGGTTTGTCAAACCTGACTTAATGAATGACCGTGGGCCAGTAGCAAAATTTCGTCAGTCATTTTCTCCCAAACGATAATTGGTGAGATGCATCAGAGACGTGTATCATAAAGCCTCGTGAACGTCAGCTTCGGCTCCGTGGGTGCCATGAGCGGTGGTAGCCTCCCAAAGATGTAGAAAAAAATATATTATTCAGTCATTTCCTCCCAACTAAGAATCATTTTAAATTGTAGCTAACCCGATACCTTGAAGGAAAAAAAATAATCAGCTGACTGTAACTTGGGGCATTATGCGTCAGCTGGTCAATCAAACATGTAAAAAAAATATATCATTTCAGTGATTTCCTCTCAACTACAAATTTACCTGATGATAGCTTATACGCAACTATGAATAAATATATATGTCAGCTGGCTGTATGCCGGGGCAAAAACCGTCAGCTGATGCCTTGAAAGTTATAACGCAGGTGTTAGGCGAGAGCTTCTATTACATAATTACATGCATCAGCTGACAATGTTTCCCTCGAATTAATGATAGTAGATTCTCTTTATTAATTACAGCATTGTATTATCAATCTATACATGTAAAATGCTTTGTCCTGAATGACTGACTGACAGTTAAACGCACAGCCTAAACCTCTGACCGTAGAGACCTGAAACTTGCAGGGTGTGTTCTTTGTATGCCATAGGCATCTAATGAGATTCAATTTTCCGAAAGTCTACCCCTAAGAGGGTGAAAAGGGGGGGCAAAGTTTGTATGGGCCAACGTGATTCCTTGGTCCAACCTACTTCAAATATTGCTTAAACTTATTTTTAACAGAACTGATAGAAGACGTGTTTCATGTTTTATTGAAATTCATCCCGTAATATATAATATGTATAAAAACGAAAGGTCATTAACTCACTCATCACGAAATCTGAGAAGCTACACGTGCTAGGAGTCTCAAATTTTGTGGAGGTTCCTTTTAGGACGTTGGAGCTCACTAAGACGGGATTTTGCGAAATTCAACCCCTAATGGGGTAAAAAGATTGTACGCGATAAACTCAAAGACTATCAAACGGATTTTGATTAAATTTGGTATGGAGATAATTCGAGCATCTGGGAAACTGGAAAGTTTTAGGCTACTTTTTATCCCGTGAAAATGTATAAGTGGGACCTTTATAAAAAAAAACTCTTTCGTACGACCGCGGCTGCGGGCAAAAGCTAATCAGCTTATAAATTTTCATCTGGGAAGATATAATGTATCTTAAATGTTTGACTTTACGCTCAGATATGAGTTTTCCGATGAAATGTATAAAAACTTTACGACTAATACGTATATAATTAAATAACTGAAGAAATATTAAGGACAGTGATTATGAATTTATAGTTTATTGTACTCTCCGGAGTAAGATAAAGTGGTCAGCAGAAGACTTTTCAGATTAACACAACCTACTGCAGGTACCACCTTTGCAACACATTTCTAATCTAAGGGTTAGAAAAGTGTTGCATGCCTACATCGCGTCATACAAGGAACACACCCTGCAAGTTTCAGATCTCTACGGTCAGAGGTTTGGGCTGTGCGTTTAACTGTCAGTCAGTCATTCAGGACAAAGCATTTTACATGTATAGATTGATAATACAATGCTGTAATTAATAAAGAGAATCTACTATCATTAATTCGAGGGAAACATTGTCAGCTGATGCATGTAATTATGTAATAGAAGCTCTCGCCTAACACCTGCGTTATAACTTTCAAGGCATCAGCTGACGGTTTTTGCCCCGGCATACAGCCAGCTGACATATATATTTATTCATAGTTGCGTATAAGCTATCATCAGGTAAATTTGTAGTTGAGAGGAAATCACTGAAATGATATATTTTTTTTACATGTTTGATTGACCAGCTGACGCATAATGCCCCAAGTTACAGTCAGCTGATTTTTTTTTTCTTCAAGGTATCGGGTTAGCTACAATTTAAAATGATTCTTAGTTGGGAGGAAATGACTGAATAATATATTTTTTTCTACATCTTTGGGAGGCTACCACCGCTCATGGCACCCACGGAGCCGAAGCTGACGTTCACGAGGCTTTATGATACACGTCTCTGATGCGTCTCACCAATTATCGTTTGAGAGAAACTTGGTCATCGAAATCTGTCACTGGCCCACGGACCAAAAGGTCAATGTGCTTTATTGTCAAGTTATCTGGCGCGGACTATATTTTAATCCACTTGAAGCAAATCGGGAAGGTAGAAATGCTTGATAGATACCTGATGAATTGAGTGAATCTAACTAGCAAATACGCTTCGAATGCTGCGTTACTCAATACTGTTACTCAAAACTACAATAATTTAGGAATTTTAAATTGAAACATTACCTGTGATGAAAGTGGATCCTGTACGATAATCGGAAGCACTCGTCGTAATGACTGAGTCCTGGAGAACTGGCCAATCTATCAGTCCAGAAATATCGGAGGCTATTCAATGCAATAAACAAACAATCCAATCGTTCCTCTTTTTAACCGACTTCAAAAAGGAGGTTCTGTATTCACTATTCGATCCGTATGTATGTTTGTATGTATGTATGTAAATTTGTATGGCCGCGAGTTTCTCAAAAACTACTGATCCGATTGTAATGTGGTTTTCGATATTGTAATGTATATTTTTCAGGGAAGGTTTTAGTTTATAATTTATGAAGATCTGATGAAGATCTTTGGAGATACACAATGGAACTCTTCAATAACTAACAGCAGATGACTCGCGAATGCTCCAATCGTATATCTATGATGTATTGTATGCATCTTTCCATAATTAACTAACAAAAAAGCAATAAATAAAAACTTTTTAATAACTGCCTCGGTGGTGTAGTTGTGATGTGGTGCGACTGTAGTGCTGAGGTCTCGGGTTCGATTTCCCGTGTCGGGCAAATTGATATTGAGTTTTTCTGTTCAGTATCGGCTCGGAGTCTGGAGTTTGTGCCCGATATGTCGATAGGCTCGCCCCCTATCACAACATGGGACGGAATACGCACGGCGAAACGTCGGTGCACTAGTTGCGCATCTGCCTACCCCTTCGGGGACAAAAGGCGCGAGTGTATGTAAATATTGTTACCCGCGTAGATATTATAATAATACGTATGTATGTATTGTTGTTCGGGTTTAAAAAAAATCGCCGGTATTGTGATAAAAACACCAATTAAGACTTTATTAGCACTAGAACACTACTAAATTAGCAAAAACATTGCTAGATAGAGACAGCTATATTTAAACACTCAAATACACTTATTATAATCACTCACTACACGTTCAAATACAGCCACAGTATTCGCCTCGTAATGGCTTGGAGTTATCGCTCGTAGTCCGCTTGTCGCTCGCTTTTGATCGCGTCGCGTCTTAAACAAGACTGAATGCCCGGCAGCGGCTGCGCGCCGCCTTTTATACTCGGCCGCCGGTAACATCGTAGTTTCTGGAACATTCTCGAAAAATCCAGAATAGTCGGGAACTCTCTCGCAAATTATGATCATTGATTGAGTTTCCACGACATTCTGGAGACATCGAGATATTTCGAGATTGTTCCATCGCCGAACCTTCTACTGTCAGATCCGCTTCTCGCCAATAGATGGCACTGTTATCGGCGAGTACTAGTGCGCGTAACAATATATAAATAATACACCTTTACAACCTTTACACTAATATACCTTTTAGATTCATGCAGTGCATGTTGTGCTCCCACTTTTAGCCAATGTACTCCATCCTATGGTGAGGTGGGAGGGCTCACCAGAAAATCTATTGTCTCGTCACCTCAGACTTCAGTAAAACAGCCATACCCCAATACAACTATGCCACCAAGACAGTTTATAGAGAACGTGCACGTCGTAAGCTCTGCCATCTGGTGACGCAATCTGAATCTTTCAACCTATCGATAACTATTGCTATTGATGTAAAATTTTCATATTAAAAGGATGAAAAAATAACATTTAATTGGTGATAATATAAGGCTGTGTGTCTGGATGCTCCAAAACATAAAAATAAACACACCAAATGGTGTAAAATTCTATTACGTTCCCAAGAATTCCTAAGTACTTACATTCCATGGTTGTGAAAATAAAAAAAAATTATAAAAAACTGTATAAAACATAATAATTTATGAATTCCAAAAGCATTTAGAAATGTCTCATTATGTAATTTACATATATATACACTCACGCCTTTTATCCCCAAAGGGGTAGGCAGGGGTGCAACTAGTGCACCCACTTTTCGCTATTATTCCGTGTCATGATGTGATAGGGGGCGAGCCTATCGGCATATTGGGCACAATTTATGTAATTTATAAAAATAAAGAAGTTTTGAAGATAATATTCAATACAAACAAATCTGTAATTAAAGGAACATAACCTCCTAATTTTAAACATCAAAATAACTAGCTCCCAACTAAAAAAAGGATATTCTGGCCACGCTGGGTATCAATAATATTCGGCCGGAACCCATAATATTTTATTACTAGCTTTCGATCGCGGCTCCGCTCGC
The DNA here is from genome assembly GCA_949316025.1 of Lapara coniferarum. Classification (NCBI taxonomy): domain Eukaryota; kingdom Metazoa; phylum Arthropoda; class Insecta; order Lepidoptera; family Sphingidae; genus Lapara; species Lapara coniferarum. Next base: position 25,788,744 of record OX438931.1, on the reverse strand, counting down.
GTGAAAGTTTTTCCGGGATAAAAGTCCCGCTTTATATTTTCCTTCGATAAAAAGTTACCTATATACTTTCTAGGGTCTCTAACTTCCTCCATACCACATAGAAATCCGTTCGAAAGTTTCGGAGATGTGCAGCAGCAAACAGAAAAGCAGACATAGAAAATTATAAAAATTGCTCATTTGTTTTCCATTGCTGTTCTTTAAGGGCCTTACGCACGGTCCATCTTGACGTACAGCCCACCAAGGTCATGCACGATGCACGATGCAAAACCACCGTGAATAGTCTCGACGTACGGCAATTATTATTATTAGCTCGCTGGACTTGCACGGTCTAGCGAGTGCATCCATCACCAGTGTTGCCAACTCGTACTGCTACTATTTACCACAAAAGTTACTAAATTCATCATTTCTTCTGTAAAAAAATCGACTAAAGGAGCGGCTTTGTGGCGAGCCGACGGTGAGTGGCGATACCGCGTACCCCGATTCCGTGGGGGCTAAATGAGACCCCCTTACCCTTGGTTTGCCTTAACTGGCCAGCTAGGGGTGGAAGTCGCAAGAGCTAAGAACCTGAGCTACAGGGTGGAAGTGCTAAATATGCGTAATAGCAAGGAAACCCACTCCGGGTCGCTTCCACGATGGTGAAATCGGCGCACACCTCTCGACACCCTTTAGCCACCCACACCGATGTTGCGTCCTTGGCATGCGCCGCTTTTGGAATGGCCATCTAGTGGAGGGCTGCCGGCCGTGGTCGTTTCCATGGTCGGCGGCCGGGAGGCCTGGCAGGCGGTGGCCCACTTCTGCGAGGCGGTCCTCTCGCGGAAGGAGAGTGCCGAGAGGGATCGCCAGCGCAGTGGTGATCCCTCCCGCCGCCAGACGAGACGTAGGAGGCGTCGGGTGGACGACTGACCGACGTCTCCCGCCCTGTGGATTGGGGGCGTTTGGAGAATTCCACCACGGTATCCCCTGCCTGTCGTAAAAGGCGACTAATAGGGGCCTCCGGGGGTCACGGGTGGGCGGGACGTGCCGCCCACCCATTAGTCTAGCCAACTTCTGTGACCCCCGTGATGGACATGTCCGAGGCAGCGTGAGACACGCTGCCTCGGACAAGGAAAAGGACCGCAAAGAGCGGTACGCGCAGGGGCGGTTGCGGACGACAACTTAGACGTGAGTCGGAGGAAGCCCGCAGCCGTCCCTGATGAGCCGAAGATGGCCATGCAAAAAAAAAAAAAATCTAGTGGAGGGCAAGTCACCGTCTGCCTTAAATATAAAAGATTGAGACATTTTATTTGGCAGGCGTCCCGTTGTCTCAATCAATAGCCCAACAACCAGTCCAGCTAGATCCCATCCATAGACCCAATTAATTCCCATCTACTCTGCAATAGTCCTTACACCTTGCAGGCGCTGTCTTTGGTTGTATTTCTCTCATAAATGTAGGCAGAGATAGTACCTGCATGGTGTACATTCCCAACCATATTAAAGTATCTTTAACGGGCCTCTACGTGTTGGATCTGTATCCCCACGCAAGCCTTCCAAAAGGAGCGGCCTTCGTGCCGTGATTTTCCACAGAAAAGATACAATATTAATAATAATAATATAAAGTCTTTTTAGGCCAATGTTATGCTAGATTTGGCATTGGGATTGTGTGAAATGCCCTAATAAAATAAACTAACCAACAATCTTGTTTTAAGAGACATTTTAGATTTAATAATATTATTTTAGTCCGTAACCGAAAAATATAACGAAATATTTATAAATTATTCTCGAATTGTAAATATTTGCTTTCATATCATATCTGTATGATGTAAGTATTAAAATTCTATATAAATACCATTGACCAGAGAGTAAAGATAAATATAGATAACTGAATACCTGGCAGCACCGTCTAGCACGCACGATAGTGCGTAAGCTACGTCCAGCGCCGTGACGCACAGCATGCTGTACGTCAAGATGGACCGTGCGTAAAGCCCTTTAGTCACCCCCGTTCTTTTTTAACCGACTTCAAAAAAGGAGGTTCTGTATTCGACCCGTATGCATGTATGTATATATGTAAGTTTGTATGGCCGCGATTTTCTCAAATCTACTTATCCAATTTGGATGGGGCTTTCAATATTCAAGTATTTATTTTTCAGGGAAGATTTTAGTATATAATTTATTAGGATCCGAAGAAGGCCTTTGGAGAAAGATAATATAACTCTTCCAAAACAAACAGCAGATGTATACACTATTCTATAAATAACTAACAAAAAAGCAATAAATACACTTTTTAACCTGAAATATAACCGACTGCAAAGCCACTACAGACTAAAATATAATTAACTTTGCATAAGTATATTTGGAGTCGGTGCCTAATTTAAATTGCCAGTTAAGCCAAGCAAATATACGAAAAAATATACTAAAAATATTTATTTTAATGTTATAATAAACTTGTTTATTTTTGCATAATTTATTCAAATATATATTGTACCACCTTTTATTATATATATATACATGTTTTTTGCGTATATAAAACTATGCAAATTTTTTATGTAGATTTGTCTTTAAATCTCCATGTACTTAAGACAAAACGTATAGAATTTAGGTTAGCAATTATGTATGAAAAATCGTATCGACTCCTCGTGGTCTCGAAATAAGGTAATTAGGATTATACCCCGAATCGCTCTGTAGACGTACGTGCTTTAAGGTCAACTAGCTTTTGCCCGGGGCACCGCCCGCATGCCTCGCTTTATATTTTCTCGGGATAGAGGTATATAGCACTCAGGAGTAATGGAACTTCGTATTAGTGAAAGGATTTTCTAAATTGCTCCAGTAGCTCCAGAGTTTAGCTCCTACTTACTTACAAACATACTTATAAACTTTTTCTCTTAATAATATATTAGTATAGTTATGGGCACGGGAATACGATAGCCTAGTTGGGAATGGAACGGTCTACCGAGACATTGTCTGGAGATTCAAACACTAGGCACACACCTCTGACTTTTCGAAGTTATGTGTATATTGTTTATCAATTATCGTTCGCTTTAACGGTGAAGGAAAACATCGTAAGGAAACCTACATACCTGAGAATTCTCTATAAGAATTTCGAGGGTATGTGAAGTCTTCCAACCGGAATTAGGCCAGCATGGTGGACTAAAGCCTGAACCCTCTCAGTAATAGAGGAGGCCCGTGCTCAGCAGTGGGCAATATATAAAACAGGGCTGATTGCATTGCATTGATTGCATTCCAGATATCAAAGATCCGTAGTGTTAGTAAAATAAAATTTACTTAAAAACTAATGTTAGTCTCAACGGTTCCAATTATATTCTATCTAATTTATCATCCTCCACACAAAATGTCTTAGGATAGATAGGTGACATGACAGTTTCCACCACTCTTTTTAGAATGCTGTTGTGACTAGCTCGTATTCGGCTTACGAGAGATATAGTTAGCTTGTGAAGAACAGCTTGGAAACTATCAGTCCTGTTCTTCACAAACATCTCTAAAGCACTACAATAAGGAGGCAGTCCCAACAATATTCTCAATATGTTATTATATTGTACGCGCAGTACCTCTAGTGCTTTTTTAGTGTAGTTGACCCATAGATTCCCCATTAAAATTCTGACAATACACCTTAAAAAGTGTTGACGTAGCTCGTGACGCAATTCGGTGTGAAATCTAAATGACCATTCAGAATAGAGACCGTGAAAACTACTACCCGAATTCATTATTTGTTGAGTAGTCAAATATCTAGTAATGTTATGCGTAAATATAACTTTGATGCTAATAGGAGTGGAAGCGAGGACAACTGTGCGGATACGCGCGCGAGGTCCACAGGTTTTCTATCGAGTTTTGATTTTAAGCAGGAGGTTGCAGTAGGGCTAATCAAAGATGGTCGCCGTTAGCCAGGGCCTATTAGGGGGCGTCTATAAAATACGTGAGATGTTCAAGGTGGGGAGGGGGTCGCGTAAAATCTCATCTAATCTTACGTTGGAGAGAGGGGGAGTCCCGGCAAATATCACGCAATTTTTTTTCTGATTGAAACAAAAAAAATTATACTATTTTGGTCCAGATTGTACATGGTTAAGATTTAATCTTAGCGTGATCGTAATACGATTAAGATCATTCACTAATTCGTTTGAAAGAAAATAATTTCATTCATACCTCGACATTTTACATCCACTGACTGTCAAACCACCATATTTGTTTTATACCAAACAGCTCATTTTCTACAGGAATCAGGCTGAGAGTGGCTAGATCAGAATGAAGTTGAAGGAGCAGATGATTTTACTGAAAATCATATGGACATGTTGGTTCCAATAGTCTCTCTTGAGACCGGGCATGTTTCTCCATGGACTGAATTAGAGTAGATATTCTTTTTTTAATCACAGTAGTTCCGATTTAAGTATTCTATTGTAAAAAATTTATTACACTTCTAACTAAACTCTCAGCAATATTGATTACTAGTCTTAACTAGTCGTAAATAGAAGCACAAAGCAATTTTTTTTCCTTTTACAGTAACAATCCAACGCGTTTACGTAAGAAACCAACATTTTGAAATATCTCACGTGAGATTGAGAGATGGGGTTGAATGAAATCTCACGACATCTCACCAGGGGGGGAGCGAGGCACAGAATATTAAAAAAAACACCTCACGTAATTTATGGACGCCCCTTCATGTCTGTTGTCGCTTTTTTTACGCGGGGAAAAACGCATTATCGCTGCCACCACTGGGGGGTGAGTGGAATGGTTGTTGTTTTCACACAATCTTACAGCACAATGTCGACACTCGGGAGTATAGCATCATTCTAGCGAGCATTGGACCGAGTCCCTAACACTATGTACACCCTACACCGGCATACCAACCAAACCCTGCGGGGTGGCCTTCTTCGGCGCATGCGAGACGGCCTTGGGGTATCATGTTTGCACTAAGATAGCTGACCGGGACCGTCCCTGTGCGATGCCGCATTGCAGCTCCTCAATACGACGGGGCTAAGATGCCCCGAACTCTACACGATTCCTATGCCGTCTACGACAGCGAGAGACCGACCACGCGCTTTGTCGTCCCCCTCCAGACTCTCTTAAATTGGAGTAGTCGACTCTCTCCTCCTTTTGGTCCCTTACTTATAATAATACCAGCCCTGTATTATTATAATGCCCACTGCTAAGCACGGGCCTCCTCTACTGAGGGGGTTTAGGCCTTAGTCCACCACGCTGGCCTATTGCGGGTTGGTAGACTTCACATACCTTCGAAATTCTTGTAAGAAACTTCTTAGGTATGCAGGTTTCCTCACGATGTTTTCCTTCACCGTTAAAGCGAACGATAATTGATAAACAATACACACGTAACTTCGAAAACTCAGAGGTGTGTACCTTGGATGTCGAACCTCCGGACATTGTCTCGGCAGACCGTTCCATTCCCAACTAGGCAATCGTCCACTCGCTTACTTATGCCGTACCGGAATTCTTTAGATGCCCCTAAACCACAGGGCACAGTTAATTGCACTTGCACTTTGAATTACACAGCACTACGTGTTGTCAGCCATATTCTCGTCATTCTCAATAGTTTAGCCATAATGTTATTCGAACCGGAATCCAAGGATGCTTGCATGCTGTAAGGCGGAAGAAATAAAAATGGTGGTAGTAGTCCAGTCAGACCCTTGAATACGAGATTTGATACTTACTATCTGGTAATTTTGTCACCACTTGTGATCTTTGCCTCTCGTTCTATATATTTTTTGAGCCCGACTGGATATCGAACGTGCACTTAGTGAAACCGCTCCCCAATGGCTCGTGCTGGCTTTCGGAGGTCAGCCGGTTTGCCGTGTGCATCTAGTTAGGCATGGCAATAGTTTAGGCGTTCTCGGCGTTCGACATTATTAAGCCAACTTAAAAACGGAGATTCGTCTCTTTTTGAACTGCATTGTATTTGATTTTATATATTTATAGAATCCTGAAAAAGAAACAGTCGAAAGCGGGATTTGAACCCACGACCTCCGGCGAACCGTGCCGTTGCTCTTCCAATTGAGCTATTCCGACCTCGCTTTCGATTGCGAATTTCAGGATCCGTACTTGATTCTCTTAAAGGAGATGACCAGCGACATCTGTTAGCAGTTATTACAACTACTAACTCAGCATTACCCCTTTACAGGAGTAAGTAAACCGAAACGAGTCGCTAAACTTTTTTCTAATTTTGTATTATGATTTTTTATACATGTCAATGGCCTGTATGGCCAATGGCCATGCATTGTATTTACCATTACCATGAAATCAAGACACCAAAATATTTTTTAGGCTAAATTTTTTTTGAGAAGTGAAATAGGCTCGCACCTTATTACTTGGAACCTAACATGGCTGGTAAAATATGGGTGTGTTACACCTCTGAATTCTGAAGAAGGAAAAAGGTGTAGTATATATTATTATATGTGTGTGTAAAATATAACAGCCAAAATACCGTAAAACAAGCCAAGAGCAAAAATTATTCATAGCGAATTCGGAATCCCCGGTTCCGATTCAATATGAAAGCTTTTACATTAGTTATTTGCCAGAGATCATCAAAACTATAATTATATTGCTCAAGTTTGTTTGTTTCAAAGCGCTTATCTCTTGAATTATTGCTCCAGTTTTGGACATTCTTTTCTTTTATTAGGAAAGTAGCACATAATTATTCAGTGCATTAGACTAATTTCTATCTCAGAAATTCATATAGCAAGACTTTTATCCAGAAAAAACTCTTTCATGTTGGCAAAACTACATGCAAATCCAGTTTTAATTAAATTTCAAATATATGTATAGAGGTATAATCGTTTGCCCAATGTGTAACTATTTATACTAGCCACGTGCGGTATTCTTGAGGAAAAAATATATGTAAAATATTTAAAATTATTTATAGTTAAAAATACAATAGCAACTAGCTATAGCGATAAACTATTTATCAGGTGTGGGTATAATTTTAGGTGCTTAAATAGTGTTGGTCACGGTTTTCCTACATAAGTCTGTAAATCTCTATACCTAGAATGGGAGCTAATTACCGGCGAAAAAAACAGCCTATATGGTAATGACAATGTATAGGTTTCATCGGCAAGGATTACTCCCTTAGATGCCAACTTAGACCAGCTTGGCAGACTGGCTTACTCGAGGCGATTGACCCCCATATTGATATAATCCAGGACATGGTCTATCCGTGTACCAAATTTCAGCCAAAAACGTTCTGCGGTTTCTGATTTTACTTCAAACAAACATACAAATATTGCTCCCGGCCTCCGCCCTCCTGAAATAGTTTTTCCGGGAGAAAAATATTTTCGCGGGATAAGAAAGCCTAATATAGAACTCAGAAGTTTTTTTTATTGCACTATAAGGAATATATCCTAAAAACAACTGGATATGCGATGGGAGTTCGGTCTCATCTGATTTTTTGTTGCTCCGTTATGTTGAGGTTAAGTATGTACTGCAATAACGTACGACAGAAAGTACCTACGTGCCTAAATAAGGTCAGTATTTCAGTACCTACATGTTATTGCTATAAACAATTATTGGACATTCTTTTCACATGGCTTTACTCGCCCTTTTAAGAAACTGCTAGATGCTAACATATCTGATAAGACTTCAATTAAACTTCTAATAAGATAGTATGGCGTAATACCAGTTTTTCCACTGAGCGTATGCTACCTGAACTTTTGTGTATGTATTTTCCTGACTTACGACTTAGTCTATTAAATGGAATATTTACTTAATCTTTACTTTTACCTACCGTTATCTCACTCCAACATGGCGTCGGCAACACATTGCAGAATAGTTTCAGCTTTGTTTTATGCCTGACGCCAACCCTCTTAAGAAGATTCCGATCCCAGGCATCTCATGTTAGAATAGTTCGGCGTCGTGTGCCGGGTCGCCCACTTCCCTGGCAATATGGTTGAGGAGGCCGATGGCTGGCACATGCTTCATACTCGTGAACGGGTGCTGCTTGTGTGGACTGGTCTGCCCTTTTAGCTTACTACATCTAAGTATTGAAGAATTCAGGATCAAATTGTTACATGATTCCTGATAAGGTTATGCACTCGTATAGGATTTTAAAATTTATTACCTTTTTGCGAGTATATAAACGAATTGCTCTTAACAAAAATAACAAAAAAAATGTTACAACAAAAACAAAAAACCCGACTGCGTCAATATCTGCCGTTCATTGCAGAACTGAAAAGATAGAAACAAGATTTTAATTTGAATAAATATATTGTGACTTAAAATACAGTAGACATACACACACACACACAAACAAGAATCTATTATTATATACCTATCACAAAAAATTATAAAAGGTGTTACAAGATTATCTAACTTTTGCAAGCTATAGGTATCTTTTTGGAATAGGTAGTTACTGCTATTCTATATACAAATATATATGACAGAGGAGAAGGCCTAGAACTCTTTAAAAAGAGGTGACGTCAGCTCTACCGACGTCACAGGGTTCCACCACATCATCATCATCACCCATGATGTGAGAGTAAAAGTCCAACTTGTCCTTCATCTTTTATTTCTGAATGCTCCAAACTTAATTCCGGAGCTCCGCACGGTTGAAAGGCTCACAAGAGACTGCCTACTTCAAATGCGAGGCGCCCTATTTATAGCAACGACATGACGTCTCGACTGGTTTTTGCACGATTATTATTTTAAAATACCCGCTGCTCCGACATATATGTTGCATCACACAAATAATAATTGCAGGTTTAATATCATCTGGCAAAATGGGGGAAACAATCTCTTTGGTATTATTTTATTCCTAATTGCTACCTGCTCTACAGTTAAGTGACCAAAACCTAAATATTTAAAGACAAAATCCGTTGTCTAAACATTTTCGTGCAATATTCATTTTTCTTCATAGAGTACTCTGAGGTATATTAAAAAGAGAAGTAAAGCAGGACTTTCATTTCTCTCTCCAGTCCTTAACAATATAAGTGCAATTCTGGCATTTTTTACTTCTTGTGAGCTTCGTAGTCATGCCAGTAATTCTTCAAATTGATTCATTAATGCTAAGCCACTAATGGCACATTTTTAAAGTAATAGCCATATACTATTCCTGAAATTTCTATTATTGCATCAAATTGTGGACCAGCAAAATCTCGCAGATTTGAAGTTAGATCACTCCAAGATCCATAATCTAAATGAAAGATACATATTCTAGGACTTGTTGGCACATAGAACTTGTGGTGTATTATAATCAATTCTTAGATTAATTTAGGCACCAATAAATATTCTGGTTCTTGGCATTTCAAAAATTAACAAGATGAAGAAGTAGTTGAAGCAAGCTTCTATACTGTTGAAGGCACCTTTGCTGCACCCGGTCTGAAGCATTGAGCAGTCGGATGGGATGGCAACGGTGGTGGCACTGCGATTTCAAATACAGTTTCACTTATAGGCTGAATGACTTCTTACAGCACTGATCGGTTCATGTAATGTTGTCTGTGAACCTTACTATTAGCTGATATGGAACATGCAGCACAAAGCCTTGAAACTTAAAATATAATGTAGAAGTTGAGTAAACATGTTCAGATTATTAATAAAGTTTAACTGATTTCATTAAAAAATAACATTCAAGCTTTTGCAAGATTTTTCCCACATTGTGGGTATGTTAATAATAATCTACATAACTTACAAACTGGTTATTACAGTAAGTTCACCTATGTTTAACCAGGTGTGTAATAATATACAAATAGGATTTTTTTAATATTACCTATATGCTGGAGTTGTTCTAAGAATGACATTCCTTTCTGGACATTCTAGACATTAAGACACTACGTAAGATCGAGATCTTAATATAGACTTCCCAAAACCGAAGCAAACTTGTCTGTGTACAAATCCCAGTGTGTCTGGTACCTATGACCTCACAGTAGTTTCGTAAGCTTGAATCGTTGTGTAATATTCAAAACATGAAATGTTTCCATACATTATCTGCAACAATGGTTTTTAAATTGATTTAACATCAAGTCAAACTTGCTTTGTAGGTATAGAGTTTCCGTTATATTATAATGCTCTTTAGAATAGAAGAAGTCGAGCAAATAACAAGATACTTCATTAAAACTAATCTGAAGTCTGAACCAGGGTTGCCAGATAGTGACTGAGTAATACTCATAAAAACTGAGTAGTACTCATACTAGTACATACATATACACTCACGCCTTTTATCCCCGAAAGGGTAGGCGCAACTAGTGCACCCACTTTTCGCCGATATTCCGTCTCATGATGTGATAGGGGGCGAGCCTATCGCCATATCGCGCACAAATTCCAGACTCCGAACTGATACTGAATAGAAAAACTCAATATCACTTTGCCCGATCCGGGAATCGAACCCGAGACCTCAGCATTGCAGTCGTACCATAATACAACTATGCCACCGAGGCAGTCTCACGCATACTAGTAAATAAAAAAAACTAAGTTAAAAAAACTAAAACCCGACCGTGGGAAGATAACCGAAATATATTAAACAAGAAAATATTCCTATTTGAAATCATAGTCTAAAACAAGTGTGGTGGTGTCTAGGATATAACTAAATCGTAGTCGCATGCCGCTGTATTTGCCAGCTGCAATTGAGTACATAATTTATTGGATAAAGCCTACAGAATTTTCTAATTATTTATCAATATTCCTTTCTTAATATAACGGCATGCGACTACGGTTTAGTTCAGTGTAGGTACAATTTTCCGGCGACCTATTTTTTTAGGTCCCAAAAGTACAATTTGTAACCAGTGCTACCTGGTTGCTAGTATGTACTTTGTAACTTGAAAAAATTGAATCCAGTTTCTTCGGTGATCTTTTCTATTTTGTTAACACGCTTTTATTAGCTTCAGACGTATGTATGAATGTAGGTAACGGAAACTTTGAATATGATTTTGACCCTCTTCAAAACGTCGGATTAAAGCGAAAGGACATGTCCAAAAATGGGCCTGAAAATCTAAACAAGACAGTTTATATATATTTGGATAGAGCTCCTGAAAACTAGCCTTTTGCAATAAATCGTTTAATTTTAAAGGCCTCCAATTTTGAGATCCATGTAATTTTGTTTGGCTTGTAAACTACACTTTACGTGAATGTTAACAAAAAAGTTGGTTTAGAATGGAGGGGTCTAAAAACATTTTTTAATGGATCTAAGTTCTATATGTTGCCCCTTTAATATCCCTAAAGTTTGAGCCTGTTTAGATTTTAATATAAAAAGCGGACATCGCCTTTGGCACGCTTATCGAGAATCAATAAAAAAAGCGTATGGTTTCAATAGTTATAATTATTTTATCTATACTATCTATACTAATATTATAAAGCTGAAGAGTTTGTTTGTTTGTTTGTTTGAACGCGCTAATCTCAGGAACTACTGGTGCGAATTGAAAAATTCTTTTTGTGTTGAATAGACCATTTATCGAGGAAGGCTATAGGCTATATAACATCACGATGCAACTATTAGAAGCGAAGACATAATGGAAAATGTGAAAAATGCGGGGAAAATTATTCATCCTTGAGGGCTTCCATTGCGTGCGCAGCGAAAACGGTTCAAGATACCAAAAATATATGTATGAAAGAATTATTCCTCTTGAAATGATCTAAAAAAAAGTCCGCGACAGTATATGTCTATCTTTTAAAGTAAACTCTCTAGAACCGTTTTTATTGTTATCAAATTTGGTCGAAATTAATGCATTATTTGTTAAGAGTTGTATCAACGTCATAATATTAATCTTTATACAAATAAATGTGTTGGATAGAGTGATTCAACGGGAAGGTTTTTATGTATGTACTTTTAGCCCGGAAAAACTTATTAACGCGGGCGAAGCCGTGGGCAAAAGCTAGTAATATAATAAAGCTGAAGAGTTTGTTTGTTTGAACGCGCTAATCTCAGGAACTACTGGTTCGAATTGAAAAATACTTTTTGTGTTGAATAGACCATTAATCGAGGAAGGTTTTAGGCTATATAACATCACGATGCAACTATTAGGAGCGAAGAAATAATGGAAAATGTGAAAAAAACGGGGAAAATTATTCATCCTTGAGGGCTTCCATTGCGTACGCTGCGAAAACGGTTCAAGATACCAAAAATATATGTATGAAAGAATTATTCCTCTTGAAATGATCTAAAAAAATGTCCACGACAGTATATGTCTACCTTTTAAGATTAAATCACTAGAACCGTTTTTATGATAATCAAATTTGGTCGAAATTAATGCATTATTTGTTAAGAGTTGTATCAACGTCATAATATTAATCTTTATCTAAATAAATGTGTTGGATGGAGTGATTCAACGGGAAGGTTTTTATGTACTTTTAGCCCGGAAAAACTTATTAACGCAGGCGAAGCCGTGGGCAAAAGCTAGTTAACAGATAATATGAGTTGAAGGATTATCATTTTGATAATTCTGAAAAAGAACCCCACGCTTTTTTTTACAACAATTTTTTTTTTCTTATTTACACTATTCTTAACTCAAATATATTTAAAATAATTTTCGATTTTTGAGTTCGATTTTTTATAAGGCGTGTTTTTTTAATATTATTTATTTTAAAATTAGAGGTAACTTTAGGTATCAACTCATTTAACTTCAGCCGTGAATATTTTCTTGAAGCGGAAAATATTATTAGGGTCTACTTTAAAGTAAAAAATATCATGTAGGTATAGTATTAAAAAATCACCCGTGCAAAGCTCGGTCACCCCGGTACTTGAAGTGAAACCGAAAGCCCAAAAACCCCATTCTTTTTTAATCCTTTTCTTTTCTCGAAATTGTAGCTGTTAATATTACTTAACATCGAATCATCCACGTGCTCGTGTGCTGGGTGTGTCAGGCTATAAAAAATGTGTCTGCTTAGCTGTATATTTGTAGTATACACGCGCGATGTAGCACGTGTAAGCGTCTCATTCAGTCAGTCGCTATGGCGCCGATTGATCGACTTAAAAAAAAAAAACAACTGCTTACACGTGCAGTTTAATGTAAAAAAAACTTGTATAAATTAGTGACAAGAGAATATATGTCTTGCTTGAGAAAAATCGGAATTGGACTGCGTTAATTAATTTGGATCAATGGTAACTCGCGATTTGCAAATTGAAACTTAATAAGTTTTTTTTAATAATAATTCATATTGTTGAACTTATATTTTAAAATTAATTCACGTTTTTTAAGACCAAATATGGCATCATTTACAAAAGGTCAATGTCCGTAAAATATATAAATTACTATATTAATTTTTATCTATCTGTAGGCAATAATATTTAAATGTGAAAAAATTTAAAATTACTGTATGTTTGTATTGAAAAGGCTTCGAAACTACTGGACCGATTTGAAAATTTCGCATACGCCTTTGATCCTGGAAGGGGTAAACAGAGGCGCAATTAGTGCACCCAATTTTACCGTGCGTATTCAGTCCCATGATGTGATAGGGGGCGAGCCTATCGCCATATCGGGCTCAAATTCCAAACTCCGGGCTGATACTGAATAAAAAAATCCAATATTACTTTTCCCGACCCGGTCATTAAATCCGAGACTTCAGCATTGCAGTCGTATCTAATGCAACGACGCCACCGAGGCAGTCTATTTGAAAAATTCAATTGAAAGATTTTGATACTTATACTATTTATATTTATATAGTAGTGCTCGCGGCTCCGCCCGCGTGAAAAAGTTTTTCTGGGACAAAAATATTTTCCCGGGATGATTCGTAATAAATACGTCTGTCTTTGATATTGATTTTTTAATTTCCAAATAATAAATATAAAGAATTATGTGATATCAGTGATATACAATTTTCGCGGTGTTGCCACGAAGGTTTTTGAAAGTCCTTATTACTCTCCCATGTGTTTTTATCCCTGGCAAATGTTATTTGTTTATAAATCAACAAATGCCTCGAACAAAAATCCTGTCTGTGAAAATAGGTTAACATGTATTGTTATCATAAGATTTAATAGTAATCATGAATATTGTGTAATTTGTGTACAACGTTAAGTCAACGTATCGTGCACTCCATCGCATGCACCCTTTGAAATTACAGTGACCTCATATTATACTATAGCTTTTTTCTGTTCATATAAGATTTTGTTAAAGCTTGTAATTTTTATTCAACGAAATTCATGTATAAAATTACTTTTATTGACACAAATTCCGTTTTCGTTACATAAAAACAAACGAGCAGTATTGATTTATAAGAGTAATCATTTCTTTATTTCAGATACCAAAGCACCAACTCGAATCCGAATACCAACCCATGCCAATTTCAATGGAACAACTGCACCAAGCGATGCAGAGCTCTCTCAACTCGTCCGTTCACAATTTCCAGCTGCCTCTCAGTCCGCGGCAAGTGTCGCTCATGCTGAAGACCAACCAGCTAAGTAGAAACTTGAATTTCCAAGAAATTCCAGCCAATATACATAGAGACGATATGGGTAGTATAGACCAACATCCGAATTTAAGGCATGATGATGTTCTCAGTCAAAACTTAAGTAGGAACTTAGATATATCGTTGTTAAGGAATTTGGGAAGCGAGATGGAACTACAGGGTGGCTTGGCTCAAACTTTGGTCCAAAATATAAACGAGCACGATTTATCTCGAAGTTTAGATTTGGCCAGAATAAACGATGTCGCCGTACAGAACCTTCCTCATAATTTAAGTCATGACATGCTATCACATTTAAATAGACAACATTTGGACCAGGACATGTTACCTGGCGAGAAACGGACGCCAATAATGATGGACTCGCAAATGATGGACCAAAACCTGGTGCAAAGGTTGGGGCAGAACTTAGAGCAGAACCTGGCCCAAAGATTAGGTCAGAATTTAGACAGGTTGGACCAAAGATTGGTTAGTAATGTTGTGTTGAATGAAAGACATTTGGAACCGACGGAGCATTTGTTGCCGATGCCCTTTCACATCAAATCTGAGCAAGAAGACGATGGTTATTTCTACGATAACATAAACCAGGGCATAAACGGAGTAAACGACTTAAATGGTAAGCGAATCAATATTTGGTTGTTCATGTTGAAATAAGGATTCACTACTTCAGATTTATATATATGACGTTACGAAGCTTATTCGGTCCCCTTGGTCTCAGCATATCTTGGTATTTTGACGATCCCCTCTCTCTCCTTTAATTGGTCGCAACTTGAGAATGGCCACATACGGCCTTTTTCAATGAACGACACCAATCATAATCTTCCATACGATTGCATTATAAACCAATCAAAATTCGTAATTTGTAGGCATATCAAAAAACTTTGTTCTCATTGGGTACATTTTTCCTATGGGTCGATAATGCAATTGGGATTGTTTATTAAAGGCGGCGTCTAGCCGCCCTGAAGATGAGCGATATCGTGGTGGAATTTTCCAAACCGCTAGACCTTGACATTATGCTATTTACCAAGTGTGCAATACTTACTTTTAGATGAATCGATTGTTTTTCTCCGTTTTATTTTTTTATTTTTATTAAACTACCGTTCCGCTCCGGCTTCGCACGGGTGGGAGAGCATATATGCCTGCTTGTTTTCTACAGTACCAAGTATTAATTAATTAAACACGTAAACCATTTTCTTAAATCACTCCGTGCATTAGTGACATCCGTAAGAAAATCTGTTTGGTAGTTTTTTTATTTATCACGTTCAGACAAAAAGGCGCGAGACGACGACGACGACTTTTTTTTATAATTATGTATAATGGAAAGATGAGGAATTGGTAGGGGACTACTGGTTTTTTTTAAAGATTGTGCATGTCCGATTTTTGTATAGGTGGTGACTGCTGGGCCTTGAAATCTATCCAGGCTTTAACTTCAGTTATATTAAAGGGGCAAAATGTGGGACTTGGATCCATTAAAAAGTTATTAAGTTTTTAAGCAAAATAAAATTACACATATCTCAATCTTATCGGAGGTTTCGGTTCACCTTAGGATTATTGTAGCCACGGGAGCTATAATACCGAGATGTAGAAAGTAAGGAGAACCTACTACATTATAAATATTCCATGAAAGTTGTATGATGGTTACAAAAGTGGATAGAATAAGAACGCTGGAGTTGGACGATCCGCGTAGCGACCGGCGCTCTGAGGTGTCCGGGGACCAGAGTGTGAAATTGGTTACCGGCCATAGAGATGTAGAAAACCAGGCAACCCAGGGAAAGTATGCAACTGGAAGTGTAGTATAAAGCTACTGAACCTTCAACGTTTGGGTACATGGAACGTTCGAGGACTCTTAGAAGACGGAAAGCTTTACATTTAAAAAAAATATAAACCGGGACTTTTATTCCGGAAATTCGTTTTCTGCGAGTGGAACCTTAAGAAAAACAAGTATAAAGATCCTTCGAGTTCCAGATAAGGACATAGGCTACTTTTATCCCTTTAATCTCGCCATTGGAGCCGCAATGACCAAACCAATGAATCTATTTCAATGAAATTTAGCAAGGAGATAATTTAAGTCCCTGGGAAGGACCTAGTCTACTTCTTATGTCGGGAAAATAAAAACCGTGACTTTTATCCCGGAAAACGCGGAATCCTGAATTATAACGCGGGCGGAGCCGAGCGCAAAAGCTAGAGCTTCATATTTTAAATACTCGTCTCCAGGTATATTTATCCCGAAAAATAGCACCTGAACATGCTGGCTTCGTAAAGGGAAGAGGCACACGCGAGCAGATTCTTATCCTTCGACATATCATAGAAAAGGCCAGAGAATTTAATACCCCAGTTTTGATCCGTTCGTACATTTTCAGAAGGCTTTTTATACGGTAATACGTGAAAAGCTTTGGAAAATCTTATTGGACATTAAGCGACTCTATGATGAAGGTGTAGCAGTGGTTCCAGTAGATGATGTACTCCCAGATGAATTCTGTCCTGATTCAGGGGTTCAGCAAGGATGTATATTGTCGCCATTGCTATATAATGCATTTACGGAGTATATAATGCGGATTGTCCTACAAGGATGGAACAAAGGCATCTCAGTGGGTGGCCGGTTGATCAATAATCTCCGTTACGCTGACGATACTCCTCTTCTTGCCGAGCCTGCAGAAGACATGGTATATCTCTTAACCCGGCTGGAAACAATCTGCCTGCAATTTGGCCTTGCTCTTAACAGAGACAAGACAAGAATGATGATAATGGACCAAGCAGGTCATAATAAATCGTCTCTGCTGAGTATAGCAAATTGCGACGTAGTACAAGAACTACGTATACCTTGGTTCCACAATCTCAATAATGTAGAAGCATTAGTAGACCTACGAACATCGCCGAGAAGACTAACAACGTTGACATCTTTGCCTGTATTGCCATCACGATAACCACGACCATTCTGCCAAGAGTGTCCGACTGAGAAGTTTTTAGGGAATTTTATCAAAATATATATAAACTGCCATGGTTAGAATTTTAGGTCCGTTTTTGACATGTCCTTGTTTTTATTTATGGCAATAGACTCGCCGCCTGACCCAACATTTATACGACTCAATACTGAGGTCCCGGGTTAGATCCCCGGGTCAGGCAAAATGATATTAGGTTTTACTATTCAATAACAACCCGGACACTGGAATTAGTGCTCGATGTGGCGATAAGATCACTCCCTATTACATTATTAGTAGTGCTCGCGGCTCCGCTCGCGTGAAAAAGTTTTTCCGGGACAAAAGTATTTTCCCGCGATAAAAAGTAGCCTATAGCACACAGGAGTTTGTAGCTTCCCATTAGTAAAAGAATTTTCAAAATCGGTTCAGTAGTTTCTGAGATTAGCGCGGTCAAACAAACAAATAAACAAACAAACTCTTCAGCTTTATAATATTAGTATAGATAGGACGGAATACGCACGGCAAAAAGTGGGTGCCCTAGTTATACCTTCGGGGATAAAAGTGTGCATATGTTGTGCGTATGCGTGTGTTTGTGTGTGTGTGTGTGTGTGTGTGTGCGCGCACAACAGCGAAAATCGTCGTTCCTACCTACGCAATAAGGTTTTAATATAAAAATAGAAAAAAAACAAATGTCAGCTGTCAAACCCACGGTCCCGGATAGGTTAAGGATATAGATTCAAGAGCAACGAATTCTAAATATATATTCACTTAAAATATCGATAATTTTACTTATTTATATTTTTATTTACCTATCAATATTAATGATCAGTCACTAATATGTCCTGTATGTTAATTTAAATTTTTAACATTTTTTTATGTTCCTTGTTTTTGCGAATTATTATTATACTAGCTTTTGCCCGCGGCTGCGCCCGCATTAAAAAGTTTTTCCAGGATAAAAGTCCCGGTTTATATTTTCCCGGGATAAAAAGTAGCCTATGTGTTAATCCAGGACATGATCTACCCGTGTGCCAAATTTCATCGAAATCCGTTCAGAGTAAATATGATACATGGCGGCTCCTTAATAATAGGCAAAAAGTCTATTAAATACAAAGAAAGGATTGATATTGTGAGTTTGTCTGTTGAACGAGTTACAGAGATTTCATGTATTGAATTTGAGCAATTTATTGTTGTAAGCGTATATAGACCACCATGTGCATCCCACGCTGATTTCTTAAGAATAATTGAAGATATATTACATAGGATCTGTAATTCAAATAAAATAATTATATTTTGTGGAGATTTTAATATTAATCTATTGGAAGAGTCTCAGTGGAAAGTTAATTTCATTAATCTTTTTAAATCTTATGACTTGTACAATGTGTTCCTTGAGCCGACTAGGATTACTGCAACCAGTGCTACATGTATTGATAATATTTTTACTAACTATAAAATACTATATAAGGCAGTAATTAATTCGATAGATTCTGACCACTGTGGTCAATTAATATCATTTATTTGTAATAATAAAAATATGGTTCAAGGGAAACATATTCATGTTATTCCTTGTAATATAAGCCGTATGAACCGTTTTAAAAGTAACATGATAAAATGTCTTCCTGAGTTGCCCTTTCAAAATGATCCAGACAAATTATATACTTCACTTTTTAACTTGATAAAATGTGAATTTAGTAAAATTTTTACTAGTAAGAAATTAGTGATTAGTGATAGACTTGTTTTTAATGAATGGGCAACCGCTGGTATCATTAAAAGTAGAAGCAAACTTTATAGATTGTATTCCGAAAGAGCTTATGACCAACGTCCCTCTTTTAGGGAATATGTGAAAAATTATTCCAAAATCTTTAAACGAGCCTGTTTCACTGCTAAGTCATTATATATAAAGAATAAAATTAAATCAGCTACAAATAAGATTCAGACCACCTGGAACATTATAAATAAAGAATCAGGTAGGCAAAAAGCCCGCAGCCTTGATTTTAATATTAATATTAATCAAAAATATGTAACAGCAGACTTGGAAGTAGCAACCGCGTTTGAAAATTTTTTCACCGACATACCGTCAAAGACTACTCAACATCTTCAGTCTTCCTCCACGTCGGCTGAGTTGCTACTTAAACGTAATGTACCTCGATGCGACATATTTTTTGAATTCAAACCTATTAATACGCGGGATATAGTAAAGACATTTAAATGTATTAATCAGAAAAAAACTGCTGATCTTTGGGGAATTTCAGTTAAAAATGTATCATCTATTATTGATGTCATCGCACCCCATCTAGCAGCGGTATTTAACGGTTCTGTCGCATCGGGTGTGTTTCCTGATCTGATGAAACAAAGCAAGGTGATACCTCTCTTCAAGGCTGGTGATTTATCGGATCCTTCGAACTTCCGACCTGTTTCAATATTACCCACTCTAAGTAAGTTATTTGAAAAAATTATGCTAAATCAATTACTGACACATTTTGACGACAATAACCTACTTCATAGGAAGCAGTTCGGATTTACTAGGGATCGGTCCACCATTGATGCGGGGGTGGATCTCTTGGAAAATATTTTTAAGGCCTGGGAGGAGTCGCACGATGCTCTTGGCGTCTTCTGCGACTTGTCTAAGGCATTTGACTGTGTACATCATGATACTCTGCTCAGGAAACTACACCATTACGGCATTAAAAACACGGCTCTCAATCTTCTGACATCCTATTTGAGTAACAGGATTCAGAGGGTTGATATTAATGGAAAAATCTCACCCGGATCTGCGGTCACTATGGGAGTTCCACAGGGTTCAATTCTGGGACCATTTCTATTTCTTGTATATATTAATGACTTACCTTACCACGTAAGGGATAATCATGAGATTGTATTGTTCGCGGATGATACATCATTAATATTTAAAATTAAAAGAATGTTACAAAATTATGACGAAGTGAACGATGCTCTCTCTAAAATTGTGCATTGGTTTAATTTAAACAACTTGTTACTAAATGCTAAAAAAACTAAATGCATTAAATTTACTATGCCCAATGTAAGACAAGTAAAAACCAATATACAAATCAATGGGGAAGAGTTGAATCCTGATGCGTCAACTACTTTTCTGGGCATCACACTAGACGCGAGACTCCAGTGGGGACCGCATATAGCAAAATTGGCAGGTAGACTAAGTTCAGCGGCTTATGCAGTCAGAAAAATAAGACGTCTGACTGATATAGACACGGCAAGAATTGTTTATTTCAGTTACTTTCATAGTATTCTGTCGTACGGTATTCTTCTTTGGGGTAATGCTGCGGATATTAATACAGTATTCGTCTTGCAAAAGAGAGCTATTAGAGCTATCTATAGTCTCGGACCTCGTGTTTCTCTTAGAGAAAAATTCAAAGAGATAAACATTCTTACCGTATCATCGCAATACATATTTGCAAATCTTATGTATGTTCGAAAAAATATTGCAAATTTTGACCGAATATGCGATATTCACAATAAAAATACTAGGAATAAAAATAAACTTGTTGTACATGCTACTCGTCTCCATAAAATAAGCAATTCTTTTGTTGGTCAATGCGTACGCTTCTTCAATAAACTTCCAATGCATATAGTTAATCTTCCAATAAAAAAATTTAAAACAACTGTCAAAGAACGACTTTACAAAAAAGGCTATTACACTATAGGAGATTATTTGGAAGATACAAATGCTTGGGAATAGGTTGCTCGCATTCACGCATGTTTACATAATATGAATTTATATTGTTAAATGACATTTGTATTTAAATATGTGTTAAAAAAAAAACACGATGAAAAAAAAATAACCACGCTGAGTTTCTTGGTGCTTCTTCTCAGGTCAGTGGGCTTTTCCGAAGCACTGGTAGAATCATATAGTTTAAAAAAAAAAAAACATTGTTAAAAATGACGTGTAAAAGTGCCCCTAGGGGCCTAATTACATAATAAATGATTTGAGTTTGAGTTTGAGTTTGAGTAGTTTTTGCGTGAAAGAGGAACAAACATCCTTACATCCTTACATCCATACATCCAAACATCCAAACATCCAGACATTCTTACAAACTTTCGCCTTTATAATATTAGTAGGATTTATTATAATATGTGAACTATCACATAGCATAGTTTTTTAATGTAATTTACTTCTCACGGAATGACGTTTTAACGATCCCTCAATGATTTTAAGGTTTTTATATTATATAGGTTTAAATATTGATATATTTATATTAATATCTTCGCAAATTATTAGAATATTTCGGTGGCATTGCAAGAAAAGACGGTGACAACCTAGTGAAACTCATCGTGACCGACAAAGTAGAGGGGAGAAGGCCTCGTGGACGCAGACCAATACGTTGGTCTGACCAGATCAGCACCACTCTTGACTCTACAGTTCACAGCGCCCTCCTCACCCCATGTGACAGAAATGAATGGAGATAGCTCGTCCGAGAGACAGTGATGCAGAGGGAGGGTCGCGAACCTCAGTACTGAGGAACACGACGCAAGAAGAATATTATATCCGAGTTATACTGTGTAGATTTGGTACTGGTGTTAGCTCTCTCGTATGTGAGGGGCCATCTGGGTAAGGACCACTGCAATGTCTATTTCTCTCGCCAACCAGCAGTGTGCATGCACTGTTCTGTTGCGGTTTGAAAGACATTGCCCGCCAGCGTCATCACTGCGCAGACTTACGCCCTGTGTTTTCAAATGTAGTTATCTTTTGTCAAGGTGTTATGTAGCTCCATACGCTCGCAGCACCTTGAGCACTCGAAGATCTGTGAGCGCGTCCAGCTTAAGAACACCATGACGAAAAGATAACTACAGTTGAAAAAACCTGGTCTTAACACGATCTCGGGGTGATGAGCGCTGTGGCGTGCCACATAGTATTTTGTAATTAAAATACTCTATGGTGTTTCCACTGTTTATGGGCACTCTATAGACGATAGACTGCCTCGGTGGCGTAGTCGTATTGCGTACGGTTTACGAGTACGATTTGCGCGCTGAGGTCCTGGGTTCGATTCCCGGGTCGAGCCAAAAAATATTGTGACTGGGTTTTTCCATCTTAAAAATTACTCAGTCGCAGCTCGGAGTCAGGAAGTTGGCGGTGTGATACCCCCGTGCCTCGGAAAGCACGTAAAGCCGTTGGTCCTGCGCCGGATCTCTCTCCGGTCATGTCGGATTGCCGTCTCACCGGACTATGAGAGTGAAGGAATAGCGAGTGCACCTGTGTATTGCGCACACGCTTGTGCACTATAATATCTCCTGCGTACCTGGCTGATCTCCGTTGAGATTGGCCGCCGTAGCCGAAACTGGCTAGGAGGATTTTCATAGACGATAGATAATAGATGTGCCAGCTGGCAACACTTTGCCAACTGACACGTCTATTGTGTATATAAATGCACCAAAAAAGTTATCAAAATACATTTTAGATTGAATCATATATAATATATGAGTTGATGATATAGTCAGTGACCCCGCCATTCCGAGCATCGCTCCTATAGACAATAAATAATCTTCTAGTCCACAGTCGAAAAATGCATCTAAATTGTTAAAAATCGGTATAAATTATTCACGTATATTACTTATATATAAAATAATACTATTTGAATTGTAAATATCTGTCTAAATATTGGTATCCAATTCATATCTGTATCAAGTAATAAAAATCTGTATAAGTTCAAATAAACCCTGGTATACCCGGCAGCACTGTCTAGCACGGTTGAGGCGTCCACGATAGTGTGTATGCTACGTCCAGCGACGACGTACGCCCTTCTATAATCAAGATAAAACATGAATAAGGGCCCTAAGAAGGGTCTGGGCAGATAAAGGGTGCATGGCACTGTAAATTTTGACAGTTGACAACAAATGTTTGTTCAGTGCTGCTTGGAAGAGAAGCGATTATACCTATAATTGAAGGGGGGCTGTTTTAATTCCGTTTGGGATAATTACAAAGCAAACATCTGACATTGTGTTTTTGAAACGATCAATTTGAAATTTTCTGAGCAGGAGATGTGTGTATCAGAATTTGTAGAGTTGACGGCAAAACACGTATGAGAGCATCCTACTATCCCTTATAGTCCGGCCGCCGAGAGAATGCACATTTGACAGTTCATTATCGAATGTTCGATATAACTTTGAAGCGACGAACATGATTTTTTCAAACCCATACTCCGTCGTTGCAAGGTTACGTCAACAGCCCATTCTCGTAGTGATGTGCTAAAAATATTAGGCGTATACGATAATAATATACATAGTATCGTACTTTGAAATTACTAAAACGGTTTTTTTTCTAATTAAACATTGAAATTTCAGAGCATTTCTATGAATAAAATAAATAAAATAACATACTCTTTAACATACTAAATAATAAAATTAAATCACTGTGATAAAAATGGTAACATCGCGCTTATGTCGATGCGTGGCGTGGTCCGCCATTACGCGTCACTGTCAGTCAGTCATCCGTTGTCATCTCGTGCGAACAGACTACATTTACCAGTATCTCCCGTTGTTAAGTTTTTTGTGACCCGGCTTTCGATATGAAATCGACGAACTGGCTCTGGCCTACGGTCATCGCGTTCTGAGAACATACCATTGCCAATATAACGCGATTGAGTTGATTTGGGCTCAAGTTAAAGGTAAGTTCACTCAAACACTACAATAAGTACACTTTTAATATAAAAAACGATTTTGAAAAGAAATATTTTATTTTATAATATCAGTGATTCCTTACGTTTACGCCAATGTTAGACATTGAAATTAAACTACTATAAGTATGACCACGAAGTGCTGCAAAGTCTTCGAAACGTCGGGAGAAAAATAAAATCCGTTGTAGTAGTTTATAATATTAGGTTTATTTCATGATAGAAAAACTGACATTAGATAAATTAATTCCAGGTTACGCGGCCCGGCACAATACAGCTCCACCATTTGGCACAAAGAAAATGTTAAATTTGCTAAAAGAAGCATGCTCAAAAGTCACGAAAGAGGACTGGACTAAGGTCGTAGAAAAAACAAAAAAAACTATTTTTGCAGATTATGAGCGCGATATCAGAATTGACAGCATTATCGATAATGATATTGTAATTCAAGTCGGTGAAGACGATGATGACAGCGCCTCGGACTCCGATAGCGATTCTGAGTCCGTATGTGAACAATAAATATATTTACATTAATATCATAATTTTATTTTCTTAATTAAGTACCTATATGCAATGCCACATAACCATTACTAGTATTTTTTGTATCGATTATGCCATCGATATACCAAATACTGTTACTTATTGCCCATCACTAGTTAAGTCAATCTGTTAATTGTCAAATGTGCATTCTCTCAGCGGCCGGACTATAATCCTAAAATCGGTACATTTGGATCATTTTTATTATTATTATTATTATTGTATAATATATACATATTAATGTTCTATGAATAATGATTTGGAGTCGGTGCCGGTCATAAAAAAAAACCGGCCAAGTGCGAGTCAGACTCGCGCACCGAGGTTTCCGTACAAACCTGTAGGTATATAAGTACAGCTTAAACGTATTATTGACCTCAGTATTTCATATAAATTTCGATTTCATACCTCTACGCTTTCATGCGGAAAGGGGTAGCAACTTTAAAATTATCCTACTAATATTATAAAGGCGAAAGTTTGTAAGAATGTATGGATGTTTTTTCCTCTTTCACGCAAAAACTACTGAACGGATTTCGATGAAATTTGGCACACGGGTAGATCATGTTCTGGATTAACACATAGGCTACTTCTTATTCCAGGAAAATATAAACCGGGACTTTTTTCCCGGAAAAACTATTTAATGCGGGCGGAGCCGCGGGCAAAAGCTAGTTAAAAATTATTTTATTATATGATGTAACTAAAAACGTACCGTTTCCGCAATTTTTTCTTCATCTGTGCTACAAGACGTTGCTTTGTACCAAATTTCAAAATTCACGGGAATTATCCTGTACGTTTTGATTCCTTTGCGATTTTGAAAATTTGCGGCATAAACGGCTGTATCTTTTGATTGCGTTGGCTTGAAAATTTATTTTTTACCAGCTCTAAGGAACAGTAGACCTGAGTATTAGATTTAAATTTCAGCTTAATACCTCCACGCGTTCCTGAGAAAAAGGGTCTTGACAGACGGACGGACGGACAACAAAGTGATACTATAAGAGTTCCGTTTTTCCTTTAGAGGTACGGAACCCTAAAGGTAGTACAAGTGTAAACCAACGCGTCATACAACTACGCAAATATATATAGAAGACAGGTTCTTGGAGTGTCGAGAGTACCTTGAAGGCTTTGTAAGACAGGGATCGAAATTGGCTGTAGTATTTACGTCGCGTGGTGACTACTGATTGTGAATACGGATAGAATTATTATTCGTACCCAGCAATGGGGCAGTTGTTGGCTGAAAATTATAATCCTACTAATATTATAAAGTCGAAAGTTTGTAAGAATGTATGGATGTTTGTTCCTCTTTCACGCTAAAACTACTGAACGGATTTAATGAAATTTGGAACACGGGTACATCATGTCCTGGATTAACACATAGGCTACTTTTTATCCCGGGAAAACATAAAACGGGACTTTTATCCCGGAAAAACTTTTTAACGCGGGCGGAGCCGCAGGCAAAAGCTAGTGATATATAAAAATACTTTTGGACCTCACTCCGCTTAAAATCAGTTGCAGTCGGGTCACTTGGCCGTGCCCTCAATAACAAAATTTAAAAAAACACTATAGTATTAGTACCTCTGACCTGCTAGGGACGCAACGTCTCTAGTAGACATATATTGTAAAAGAACGATACTGTATTATTGGCAGCACTTCCACACTCCAGTGAAGTAAAACCATAGCCTAAACTGCTGATCCAATAGAAAACCGACTGTTAGGGGAGTTCCTTTACATAATCTCTACATCAATATGACGGTTGGTTTTAGAGGGAACTAGTTTACAATCTGCACGCGATCAGAATGGGAAGGAACTTTGTCGAAATCAATTAAAAATGCTAATTTTAGAGTGGAGTAGCGTACGTAAATATTTTATGAATAAAATTTTCTTGTTTTTTTTTATTATTATGATTATTGTATAAATTCCAAAATGAGCGTAATAGCAAATTATTGTTCTCCTATACAACGAACATATTTTGTATTACGTCATTATAATATTGCCTCGGTAACGTAGTTGTATTACAGTACTATAAAATACTTAATTGATTACATCGAAAACCGGTTAAACAATTTACGAAAAATATGCAAAATTATGTCATATTATGTGCTTCATAAAAACAACAAAATATCGGTGACTAAATTTCATACCAATGCATTCTGGGTAGCTAGGGCACTTTTACATATACCTAGCTCGCCCGGCGAACTTCGTATCGCTTCAGAATCAATGAATATTGTGTTTTTATTTTTGTATTAAGATTTAAATGATTTATCAAAATGAATTAAGCTCAATAAATGTACAAAAATCCGAATGAAAAAGTTAAATATATTCATAATGATTTTTTATGTTTACGCGAATGTTAGACATTGAAATAAAACGATTTTACGGATTTTATCGCGGTTTATATTCAGTAATTCAAATAGTTCCCTTGGGAAAGAATTACGGGATTAAAGAGTAGTCTACACGGTAATAGACTACCTATGTGCTGAATTTAATCCAAATCCTTTCAGCGGTTAATGCATTGACTTGTAACAAATATAGACAAATCTACGTATACGTTATCCGTAAACTTTTATAATAGGTTTTAAGGTAAGGTATTTTACCACGAGCCTACGGGTGCCCATAACCAAAAGCCCAAGCTCTCTACTCTATTCACTGGACAGAGCAGCCCAGTTCAAACAGGAGTACCTATATCAAACGAAACCACACAATTAATTCTAAATTCTAAATACCATCAATGTTTTTTTTTTACATTTATTATGCAAATGCTTTGGGAAAAGGTCACTAGACTTGTTGCGTCGTATTCCATGCAAGAGCTTCAAGTATTCCATCGATTTAAAAAAAAAGAGCGTATTCCTACCTAAAAGGCCGGTAACGCATCTCTGTGCCCCCTGGTATTGCAAATTTTCATGGGTGGCGGTGATCACTTACCATCACGTGAACCGTATGCTCGTTTACTCTGTATGTAATAAAAAAAAATGCTCGTGGTAGGTTTCCACTTGCCACGAGTTGCATAACACGGGGTCTGGCTGATGTCCACTCGCCTCTCACACCTCATACTTGCAAGTCTCTCGGATGCGAAATTTCCATATGGCCAGTATCTTTGTAAATAACAGTTCTTTTTTTCAATAAGTAGTTTTTGTTGGTACCCCATCGAACATCGTTAATAAAAGTCAATATTATCACGAAAATTTGCCTACGTACGATTGATGGTAGGCCTCTCATATGTGCAGCAGTGTGCATGCACTGTTGTGTTTCGGTTTGAAGGACGTTGTAGCCAGTGTAACTACTGGCCATAATGAGACTTAACATCTTATGTCTCAGGATGACGATTGCAGTGGCATGCCACACAGTACTTTGTAACCTAAGGTGCTGGATAGTACTACTGTTTATGGGTGGTCGTATCGCTTACCATCAGGCGAACGGCATGATCGTCTCGTCATTCAAAATAAATAATCTATTATTTATTTATTTTTTAGTTGGGTTAGAAAACCCAACTAAAAAAAAAATAACTTTATAGAAATAAAAGCGTGTTTTTTAGTTTAAAATATTGAATTGCCATCGGTCCTTGATAAGTATGCCAAATTTCGATTTAATCCGACGTTCTGAAAGGGGTCAAAATCATGATCAAAGATTCCGTTATATACGAATGTAGCCCATAAAAGCGTGTTAAAAAGGCCACGTTTGTAAAAGTTGACAAACATAAATTTAGCAAAGCTGATATTTTAACAAACACTTTATAGAACCGGATACGTTTGCTAGAACTCGTATTAGTAAAATTTACCGGTGCAGTTTATCAGTGTACATCATTAGCGGAAAACAACTTGAACATTCGGTCATAAATGTCCGCGGGGTTCGTGCGGGGGCCACGAAGGGGGGGGGGTCGTATTGATCGTACGATTGCTAGATTAGCATTATATTACACTGATAGACAAAAATGACCTTAATGAAAGTTAATTTAATTAATTTAAATTGGTTATTTTATATCTACAACTAGCCTGTTAATAATCTAATTTTTTTTAAATTTTGCAGCTGCAAATTTTACTTTTAAGTAAATACGGTTAAAAATTTGATCTAAATAAAAAAAACAACTTCTGTTTTACTTTTATTCAGGATTTTCGAGAATATTTAGCGTCAGTTAGGTACATCTCTTTTGAGTGTTTGGACAGTGTCTTGAGTGTTGGCAGTAATCAGCCAACATGTTCAGACTCCACTTGCCTTGGTACCGTTTTTCCATGTTGGATATATCCTGATGGAATCGCTCGCCGTGTTCGTCGCTAACGGCTCCCAAATTTAGAGAAAAAAACTCCAAAGGAGAGTGTAAAGGTGTATCTTGAGTGACATATTGCATCCTATATTCTTGTAAGCTGATAAGAGGTTGTTGACCAACCCTTCATAGTTTTCGGCCCTGTGGTTTCCTACATTTACATTTTCTTTACCAGTCACGTCATCCGTGTTTACTGGAGGCTGAAGAATAGGCATATCATCATTGTGTGGGATAGGTCTTTGAGCAGATCATAAATTCGGATAGTTCACAGTGTGTTTAGATGTGTGATTAATACAATTGATAGAAGTGTGGCAGAATTAACAATCAGATACATACGATTCTGTTCAGACCATATTATTGGAATTGCAAACGGTATATGACGAGATCCTCTAGCCCATAATGTTAATAAACTAACACACTGTGCACAACAAACACTAGGAACCCAGGTTTTAGCCAACATAATTAAAATAACAGTTTTTAACTAATGGTGTCAAACTACGACATTGACTTTTAGTAAGTTGACCGAATGTATAGAAACGACATTCACAAAAAAAGACCGTTTTAATTTCAATAATTTAATATTAATTTATCGGAAACACACGTTGGTAAGCTAAATTCGCGTAATCAATTTAGTTGATGTTTAACGAAAACTGAGGGTAATTGAACAAAACTTAGTATGAGGTTTATATGCGGGTAGTGTTTAAAAAATGTGGTTTTCGTAGTTTACTGGCATGTCCTGGATTATCTTAGCAGTATCCTAGGTTTCTAAAGCTTCCCGATGATGTCTGGTATTTTAACCGACTTCAAAAGGGAGGTTAAGAGAGGCTACTGCGAAAAACGAAATCCGAAACGTCGGTCCGAAACGAAGAAACGACGAACTTCGGATTTAACCTTACTACCAAATTACTTCGGATCCGTCACCGTTGAACGAAGGTTTCATGCAGTTTGCGACGCTTCCGACTTCGCTCAACACTTTCGTCACGCAACAACTCTTCATAAAGAAGGATCCGTAACACTTCGTAGTAAGAAAACGTGCGATCCGTCACCCGAAACTACGGATTTCGTTTTTCGCAGTAGCCTCTCAGTATTCGATCCGTAGGTATGTATGTCTCGGTCTCAGGTTCGATCCCTGGTTCGGGCAAAGTGATATCGGTTTTGTGTATTCAGTATCAACCCGGAGTCTAGAATTTGTGCTTGATGTGGCGATAGGCTCGCCCCCTATTACACGATGGCACGGAATACACACGGCGAACAATGGGTGCATTAGTTGTACGTATTATTTCTTTTGAATTTGCGTCTAGGTAGAAGAATAACTTTGAAAGCTTAAATTAAATGTAACCTTAAGTATAAAAAGTTTTGTTTACTGTCGCTTCGCTTTGAGAATTATGCATGCATAGATTTCTTGACATGGTTCTTATCTGAAGGTCGCCGTCGTTCGTTGCAGTTAAAAACAATTTAAGTATTAAAATATACATCTTTGCAACTGTACACCAAAAGAGCATTAAGTGTTAATAAAAATGATAAGAATAACTTTGAAAGCTTATTAAATGTAACCTTAAGTATAAAAAGTTTTGTTTACTGTCGCTTTGCTTTGAGAATTATGCATGCATAGATTTCTTGACATGGTTCTTATCTGAAGGTCGCCGTCGTTCGTTGCAGTTAAAAACAATTTAAGTATTAAAATATACATCTTTGCAACTGTACACCAAAAGAGCATTAAGTGTTAATAAAAATGATAATGAGCTGATTATATATCAATAGATCTAAGTCCAAGATCCAAGAGAGACCTACCTTATTTGCGCGAAGTTGAAATTTGGGGAATTTTAATTATAGTAGGTAGTTTAGTTTGCGAAGGTACTCGCTAGCTTCAACGCATGGGTCCTCTTTGGAGGTAGTGTGTGTTAAATATACATATACTTTCCCTAATTCAAATTATGATATTTATACAGGGATTTACCTGTACCTGTGTGAGTGTGCGTATGCGTTTACGCAAGCCAGTAAATCCCATTATAGGTAAATTACTTGTACCATCCCCGTGAAAATGTATATGTGAACTGTCATAAAATATGAAATTTCATATGAATTATTGTTTTTTCTTTTCCAGGCCAAATCCAGCAAGAGCACAATTCACACCCAAATATACACACAGACAGTCAAATATATGCCCCATACAACCACGTAAACCTGCCAGCTTTAAATCCAATAGATCTTTACACTCGCCCTCAAAACTACATACAAAACTACGCTCCAACCAGAGACAATCCACAAAACCTAGTCGTTCATAAACAATTTGACATACCGTACACGGCAGAGATAAAAAAGCAAGAAGACAAAAAACCAGAAGAACCAAAAGAGAATCTGAAACCAAACGACAATAAAATGTACTACGCTGAATATAACCCGAATTTTAACGATAAACAAGAAGTTAAAGTTAATCCAGAGGAATTGACTATGAACATAAAAGAAGAATATGTTTGTTTTAAGTGCAACGAGATATTTCCTTCTAAACGTGGATTGAAGCAACATGCTAAAATGTGCACTGAGAGTGACAACGGGGAGAACGACAAAGTAGGCAAATTCGGATGTACTCAGTGTGCTTATCGTTGTCAATCGCCGGCCATTTTGAAAATCCATGAAAGAACACATTCTGGCGAAAAACCATTTTCTTGTACCTTCTGTGATTATAAATCGGGTCAGAAGAATAACGTGGCGAAACACATACTAGTCCACATGAAAGAGAAACCTTTCCGTTGCCAGTACTGTGACTACAGATGCGCCCAAAAGAATAATTTAGTAGTCCACGAGCGAACTCACACTGGATACAAACCATTTGCTTGTCCCTACTGTGACTACAGAACGGTGCAAAAACCTAACCTAGTAAAGCATATGTACTTACACACAGACCAAAAACCTTTCAGTTGTGATATGTGCAGTTATCGGTGCGTGCAGAAAACGAACTTAACCAAACACAAGCAGAGGCATCTGAACGAAAAGGACGGTGAAAGTGCGGAGAAATCGAGAACTTACAAGCCGAGACAGAAATCGATTAAATGTAGCCTATGTCCGTATCGATGTGTCCAAAAATCGAGTCTCGATAAACATTTCCAGGCGAAACACGCCGGTCTCGAGGACCCCGAAGGGATCAAAAGTGACGGGGAAATACAAAATTTAAGTGTTAAGAAAGACTATACGTGTGAAGACAAAGAAATGGCGCAGTCATAGTATCCTGTGAGGATTAAGTTACGATGTAAGCCTTTGACTCTTTTAAAGTGACATGATTTTTAAATTTTTGACTATAGGGTTGTATTTGGCTTGCGATTTAGCAGGCTTATAAAGTATGTTCGTGAAGTCAGTAAAATGGTACATATCGTTTTGTATAATTTCGTGTTTTAAGCAGGGACAAATCTATAATCGAATAATAGAGTTAATAATGAGAACACGATATGATCTAAGAACCATAAATGCTAATGATGAGATCCTAACCTTTAAGAAAAATGATTTTTATTATTCGGGACGCGGCCATGTTTAATATTCAGAGCCAATCTTAATATTGTTATATTCATCTTGAACATTAAGATGTTAGGATTATTACATGAGATAAGTCTCTAAGTAATAATCCTAGTAATAACCAAGGTGGTAGATCTGTGGTATGCGACTGGTGGTGGTGGGGAGGTATTGTACATTTTGTACCCATAGAATGGTGACCACTGCGAACATGGTGAAGACCTCGCTATAGTGGCCAAATCGGATAATCTCGGGTTAGCAGAAAGACAATCGTATTCTATCGGTTGCTCAGTTGAGACTCTCGTTGGTCGATGTTATGTTGAGACACCCACTTTTAAAAATAAAATTTAAAAACCTATTCATTTGTATGGGTGCTAATTTCAACCTCTACATCGGGTTCTACCAAGCAACAGTCGATGTGTCCACCACCATGCCAGCCCTGTATTATAACTGCCCACTGCCCCATGCTCAGCAGGCCTCCTCTACAACTAAGAGGGTTTAGGCCTGTCCACCACGCTGCCTTAGTACGGATTGTGTTCACATACCTTCAAAATTCTTATAGAGAACTTTTCAGGTATGCGGGTTTCCTCACGATGTTTACCTTCCCCGTTAAAGCGAGGGATAATTCACAATACACACATAAGTTTACGAAAGAGGTGCGTGCCCTTGGGTTTCAAACTTGCGGACATTCATCTCAGCAGTCCGTTCCACTCCCAACTAGACTATCGCCGCTTATACTAATGTATCGCCGAAACCGGTGTTTCATCATCAACATCATCATCAGCCACACGACGTCCGCTGCTGAACATAGGCCTCCCCTAAAGATTCCCAGATGGGCCTGTCAAAAGCGGCCCGCATCTAGAGTGTTCCTGCGACCTTTATCAAGTCGTCTGACCAACTTGCAGGTGTGTTAGTCTTATGGTTATTAAACTGTTTTGTAAAAAAAAATGTGTTTGAATCTTGTAACAGATTCGTTATATATTTTAATGCGTTGAATATTATCGATAAACATGACCTTACTCTAAGCAACAAGTTTTATGTTGTGGGTATCAGGAAATATCGCATTCTATTGCACAACACGGAAGTTAATATTTACTGACCTGTAGAGCATTTGGCATTGTACGTATAGTAATTTCTGGGTCAAGCAATGTCGAGCAGCTCTGTCGCTAACGATCAGAAGAGATGCGCGTGTAAATTCTCTGGTGTATCCAAAATATATCTTATTTTTGTATCCGGCAATGCCTACGTAGATCTGGTTCAAACAAGCCGGTATAATTGTGTCGACTGACATCGCTCGTTAGTCCACACTATCTGGACACCTCTCCGCTTACAGTGTCAGTATAAAAAAAAATTACGAAACAAATACGATTACAAGGGGCCCATAGAATCGATTCCCTATGCACTTTATATCGATTTCATAATCGATTTATTAAAATTGTCACTTGAAAGTGTCAAAGGTTGTTGTTATGCTTTTATTGCAATGTCAGTGACTTAATATGAATGGCCATAAAAATAATAACTATGCGATTTATTTTCGTCGTATGATAATTTGTTGATTATTATGCACATATTCCATCATTTTACGTATCAATTGGAAAGACGGAAATATTCGTCAAAAAATAAGACCTTGCAGTTTTTAATATTGCCTTGGAATCTTTACACACGTCATGTCATGCAGTCTTTTTTCGCGCTGGGTACTGGCCAGTATGTTTATAAAAATGATTATAATGAAACATAATATTTGTGTGATGGTAACACAGAGATATAGTACTATAGGGCTTTAGGCACGGTCCATCTTGACGTACAGCATGCTATACGTCACGGCGCTGGACGCAGCTAACGCACGATCGTGCGTGCTAGACGGTGCTGCCAGGTATTCAGTTATCTATATTCATCTTTACTCTCTGGTCAATGGTATTTACACAGAATTTTAATACTTGCATCATACAGATATGATATGAATGTAGATATTTACTATTCGTGAATCCTACTAATATTATAAAGGCGAAAGTTTGTAAGAATGTATGGATGTTTGTTACTCTTTCACCCAAAAACCACTGAACGGAATTCGACGAAATTTTGCACACGGGTAGATCATGTCCTGGATTAACACATAGGCTACTTTTTATCCCGGGAAAATATAAAACGGGACTTTTATCCCGGAAAAACTCATTCACGCGGGTGGAGCCGCGGGCAAAAGCTAGTAATTTATAATGATTAGATATATTTTCGGTTACGGACTAAAAGATTAATTATTTTCTATCGGCACGATGCTCATAGTAATGGGGTCGCTTGTTGAATATATAATATTATTAAATCTAAAATGTATTTTAAACAAACTGTGTTAGTTTATTACTGCATTTCACACAATCCCAATGCCAAATCTAGCATAACATTGGCCTAACAAGGCTTTTTATTATTATTTTAGTCGATTTTTTTAACGAAACCAATTATGAATTTAGTAATTTTTTTGTGATGTATTTAGATAAATAGTAGACGTACCAGTTGGCAAAGCTGGTGATGGATGCACTCGCTGGACCGTGCAAGTCCTTTTTCGTCCATTTAGTTCTTATTTCTCTTAACATATGCCCTGCCCATTTCCATTTCATTTCTCCCCACATCTTCCCACTTAGTGATATTTCTGAGGTCAATTGCGCGTTTTTTGTCCACCTTCCATAATCATCATATAGGTACCTATCTAATGACAAGTTAGGGACCGACCATACTGCTTCATTTGTACCCGACAACTGTGTTACGTATTTCGAATTGAGAATCTTTATACATTTTAGTTGCATTACCTGCCAGTATTCATACACTTATAATTCGTATCCTGAAATATATGTCTTAACCAACAAATTTTCATAGTTATTACTTGTTTTTCAAATCTTGCAATGATTTTATAACGAAATGACACATTTTGTTATACAAAAAAAGTAATTACTGCAAGCGCGTGCTTTCTAGCCGAATTGAACAGAGATGCCGTGAAACACCTCGTGGTTTTATCGAACATCGTTTTCCTGGCCAGTTACTGTTTTATTTAATAATTGTTATTATTTTAAACGTTGGCGTTGTTTCTTCTTTATTCAAAAGTAATTTTATGTGATAATAGCGAAGCAGTAAGCATGTGGCTCTCTCGTGTAATGTTCCTGCGGTGTTAGTTCGTGTTATTAGATTGTGATTAATATTAATTTTATAAGGATAATATACAGGTTGGTGTAAAAGGTTTTAAACACGATATTTTTTAAAAAGTCATTGAGAGTAACTGTAGTTGAAGTTCAATGATGTCTCAAGATAGAGGTGGTAGGAAAGGGGAGAGAAGGGACAAATGTTATTGCATATCAACACTAAGATCGTTTTGTGTAATCGTTGGTATTTCGATGTCCTATGGTCTTTATTAAAATATTATAAGATATTTTGCCCCAGACCCTAGAGGGGTAAAGACGAAAATCTTAAGTACCGATGTGAGAAAAATCGGTAAATCGGCTTTGATGGTCAGTGAACATAAAAATTTGGATATAAAAATAAAAAAAAATAACCAGCCTGTATATAGTATGAATGAATTTAAAAAAAATTGTACATTTTAGTAATTAAGCAATAAAATGAAGGCGCTATCGGTTTAATGTTAATATTGATTACTTTTTAAGCTTAAGACAATTAAGTATACAGACGTACCATTGTATTTGTGATTTTGATGTGGCATTATTAAAGAGTGCTGTTTGCGAAAATCTAAATACCATATTGCTAGTCTAGTTAAAGAATGTTCTAAGAACTAGCTTAGGGTTTCACAAAAAATCTTTCATTTAGCTACAAACGGGACACAAGCTATGTAGTTTCCAAGTATAAAATATTTTCTATAGTATGATTATTATGTAGTTAGATAGACGGAACTATAGGAAATGCCACACCAAAATCACAGATATAATGATCTGTTTATCATCACAAAACAAGTTACGGTTGACCATAACTAATGAAAAGGTTGTGATTTTGCACTCAAATTGACAATGATTTATATGTTTTATGTACGGGGTGTTTGTTCATTTCTTATTTGGTTATAAAGTAACCAAATTATACCTAGTAATTTAGCTGACACTTGGACTGTCAATTTAAAAGTCTCAAAGGTACTGTGTAATGTAATTTTTGTGGTCGGCATAACTGGCTTGTGTTGCAGAGAAATAAAGATTGCCGCTTCGTAAGAGGTTGTCATAAGTGCAGGGTGCATCATAAGTTTGATCAAGATTTTGTGTTTTTCACCATACATGAATTTTACACCATTATATTCCATGAAAATTCATGAATGTTATCGTATATTTGTATTTTTTTACACTCAATTTGATGATGACGTAATACCAGGTGTGATTCTCGAAATTTGGTTGAACAGTCTTATCACCTAAATTTCAAGGTTCGGCTCTGGTTGGGTCAGCAAACTGGAAAAGGCCGGCTTAAAAGGAAAATGTCCACGAAGTAACTTAAAAAAGTAGGTTGTCATTAAATTCTTAATTTGAAATTTGCTTGGTCTAATGGCGGCCATTTTGAGATTCACACCTGTTTATACCGCGGATATAAGGGTTTTTTCTTTCCAATGGAACTTGCAGGCAGTATAAAGGAGATGCCCGTTTTTTGTATGGAGTGCTGGGCCTCAAAATCTCACCAGGCTCAAACTTTAGGGATATTAAATTAAAGAGGCAAAATATAAATCTTGGATCCATTAAAAATATTTTTATACCACTCCATTTAACGTAACGTTTTTAAATGTCCATGTTAAGTGTAGTTTTTGAGCATAATAAAATTACGTAAATGTCTAAATCGGAGTTCTTTAAAATTAAACGATTTATTGTTAAAGGCAATTTTTTGGGAGTTCTATCCAAATATATATTATGATTTGTCTGGGTTAGAACTTTAGGCCCGTTTTTGGACATCTCCTTTATTTGCGATTAGCTATACCCACAATCTCGTCTGTGTGCATTTAGATCTAACTCAGCCTATTAGATATAAAATCTAGGATTTTATTTTATGTACCTATGGATAAGGGCATTTTATTATAAAATTCGACACAGTGAAAATATGCTATCTGCAATTTCGATTGAAAATATTTCATATATTTTAATACTTTCCTGTAATGAATACATACCTGATAAAATTGTAATAAAACCTATATTTCTTATGATTGTTGAAATAGTGTTAATATTAGTTCCAATTGTTAAATTGGTTAATTTGTGATATGTCACAAATATCTTTATTTCCTGATGAATACAGGCCAATATCGAGCAACATTTTGTCAGTTGCTATGTCAGCCTGCCATGGCGGACTAGTATGAGCGTAGGCTGTGACGGGTACCCATTGTTCTAATTTTAATTCGTTTGTTACCAAGAGATTGAAAGTACCTCACGGTGTATGTTATTTTAGGAACCATTCGTGCCGCTCATTTCGGTCTTTTCATTCACTCAGTGCGGTGTTGTGGCAAAAATGATATTCTAGTCTAATAAAATTCCTGTTCCAATTTATTTCCAGTCATTCTAGTTACCACTCAGTTTTTAACAATTCATTTTCGCCTATAAATAAATGCACATTATAAGTTACTACATAATATGTGTATCGAAATTAATGAATTCAATTGGCTTATTTCTTATATGCATGTAATAACTTTTATGTAATTTTCTTTTTTTTATGAGCCCAAAATGAATTCAAATGGTTTCTAAAAAAATGTTAAACCTTACCGTATTTAAATAGAATTTGCACACTGTAAACATTTTGGGAACATTCTGAATGGAAGTAGATAGTACTTCCTTCGAATTACATTTTTATGATATTACTGAACTGCGAAAATGAGGCATGTTGACATTCTGTGACGCATCTGTAGAGTGGCATGACGGCAAAATGCCACGAGCCCTCGCCTTTAGGGGGTTCCCAGACCCCAACTTGAAGGGAAGAGAACCATTCAGGAGAATTCTAAAAAAAGTTCGTTGGATTTTGCACTGCTGCTGCTGAGGGACCCCATTCCATGACTGCCACGGGCCGACACAAGATATAGTTACGCCTCTGTTGACATCTCTTTTCTCGTTCACTCAATTTGCTACAGGCACAATAAAGTATCCTGTATGATTCGAAATTAAGGTATTCAATAAAATGTTTACACCGCGCAATTTCTATTGATAAATACATATTAGTACATCACTTTGTAAATGTTAGATTTAAGATAGTGATACAATTTTGTGTTAGTCAGATGTTTTGTACTTTTTTTTTATTAAAGGCCGCTTACCAAAGTGATTTTGTTGTTTTATTTTGGCAGCTTACATTATTTTGAATGCTATGATATTTTGTTTTATAAGTTACGTACACGTCGTATGCTCTGCCATCTGGTGGCGAAATATGAATATTTTTCAAACTATTGATACTTGACATTGACGTAAAAAGGATGAAAAATAGCATTTCATTTGTTGATAATCTATTGTGTATCAGGATGCTCCAAAACATAAAAATAAAAAAAAAACAAATGGTGTGAAATTATATTATACACACACACACACTCACACCTGTTATCCCCGAAGGGGTAGGCAGAGGCGCAACTAGTGCACCCACTTTTCGCCGTTATTCCGTCCCATGTGATAGGGGGCGAGCCTATCGCCATATCGGGCACAAATTCCAGACTCCGGGCTGATGCTGAATAGAAAAACTCAATATCACTTTTTGCCCGACCCGGGGATCGAACCCGAGACCTCAGCATTGCAATCGTACTGTAATACAACTACGCCACCGGGGCAGTCCAGTTGAAATTATATTATGTACCCAAGAATACTTCCTACTACCTAAGTACTTACATTCCATGGTTGTGTGAAAAATCGACACAAATAATAAAAGCTGTATAAAACATACATATATATGAGTTTCAAAAGTATTTAGAAATGTCTCCTCACGTAATTTGTAGAAATAAAGATGTTTTTAAGATCATATTTAATACCAACAATCTGTAAGGGGACATAACCTCCTATTTTGCTTCAATAACATCAAAATAACTAGCTTCCATCTTAAAAAAAAAACATATATTGGCCACATTGGGTATCAATAATATTCGGCCGGAAACCATATTTTATCATATTTGTAAAAATATATGAATAAATTCTAAAAAGTTTCCTTTTTTATCCACATGTGGATTTTGTTTTTTTTTATTGCATTGAATGACGAGACGAGTATGCCGTTCGCTTGACGGTAAGCGATATAACAACCCATAAACAGTAGCAACACCACTCAGCACCTTGCCTTACTATTTACTTCTTGTGTCGATTTTATGCTGCCACCTATAGTTCGTGCACGTTCCCTATGGCTTCGTTATGAGGAATGATAAATTGAGGAAGAATTACAGATATTTCAGGCGTATAAATAATATGAAACATAAACAGATAAATATCACGTTATTTCCACTAATTAACAGCCCAGAAATTATTACTAATGCACGATTCGAAGTTTAATTAGTGCTACTCAACACTAGATGTCGCTGTATAAGAATAAAGAATATTAAAAAATGTAAATTGTTAATAAACATTCAGTACTTACATTAAGAAGATGAATTGTATTGTCATTAGTCATTACTTACCAAGCACTTTTTGTTACTATTTTTGGCATAATATTTTATGTTTAGTTAAGACTTTCGTATCTACCTACGTCATTTGAATTTTTAAATTATTAATTACTTTCCCTAATTACCAATAGTGTTCACCAAGGGATTACAGATTATGGTACCTATTTAATTTTACTTGTATCTTGAGATAGAGCCTTAACCTATGATAGTTTGGGTACCCTCGGTTTTTTGTTTTCAGTCATTTATTTGTTTTGTTAAAGCATTGTCATTTTAAGCCTTAACGATGTTTTTCGTTCATTTTCAATATTATTTTTTACATTAAGCTGTTATTTGTAATAAAGATAGGAAAATAACATTATGATGAAAAGAATAGCATTTTCCTCTTGCGCATTAAGTTTCGGCTATGTACTAGTAGATGTCGCTGTGCACATTAACATTAGCAGAAATGAATGTACGTTAAACGAACGTGAAAACACCGATTTTTCAGCCAATTTCAACATCGCCCTAAAGCAAACGTCAAACTGCAAAAACTGTTTGATACGTGTAAAAATGTAAAACAAAATTCCCGCCAATCACGGAGTTAGCGGATCGCCGGGAAAATGAAAGCGTGCGCCTGACCGACCCGCGGGCAACGTCAATCACAACTCCGGACTCCGCGCCCGGCTTAATTAAACACTGTTTCTGAACGATACTTGCTATTTGTTTTTTAATCTGCGATCCGGGCTGTGACCTATGTGTGCGTTCGTTTATTTTTATTACATTTATATGATTTTTTATGTACGACTTATTGTTATATTATTCTTTGATAACAATCTCAAGCAAAATTAATTATGTTTTTTTTAGATGGGAGCTAGTTATTTAAGCTTAATTAGGGAGGTTATGTTCCCTTAATTACTATATCTGCCAAAATGAGTGAATCTAATTAAGAAATTCAACACATTTTAAAATTTTAATTATATTAAAGGAAAAAATGCACCGCTAGCCGTGAAAAAGTTGTGACTTTTATGGACCTAATGGAATATTGATGTCAAAGATGCACCTTGTTGAGCTGTTGTGCTGCAGAGTTGAGCAAGATCGATATAGCAGTAGTTACGACATAGCTGAAGAACTGAGAATTGACCATCAGAAGGACTTACGTCAAATAGCATAAATATCAAAAGTCATAAAAATAAATAAGCATCATTCATGTTAGGTTTTGGTCTGAGTTGGAAACACTCTAAAGTCGGTTCTGGCACTCGCCGGCCGCTGCCGCGGCACGCTCTCTTCGCTCGCTCGACTTGTGCGGTGGTTCAAATGCACGTACCACGCTCGTCGCTTCACTCCTCGCTAACCTAATTTATTCTAATTATATATTATGCAAAATGCGTATGAGTCACATCATGGGACGGAATAACGGCGAAAAGTGGGTGCACTAGTTGCGCCTCTGCCTACCCCTTCGGGGATAACAGGCGTGAGTGTGTGTGTGTGTATGAGTCATTTACAAGTCACAAAATAGTCAAGCTAAAATTATTCCAAGAGCTTATTATGACAAAATAGTAGTAGGCCAAAATATTACTATGCGATAGTACTATTATAAAAAGTAGGCGAATTAAAGGGATCCCCACAGGCGCCAAGGCAATAGGGGCGCCGCAATCAGGATGATATTTTATATTTGTTATACTCCCACTATATTCTTTATAGGTGAGTAGGTAAGACAGTAGGTACACATACAAGTCTTATATATACTATTACAAACGTCTTACAAAAGCTTATTTTCTATATTAAAACTTATGAAACAGGTTACAGGACGACAAAAATCATAGGCGCTTCATAGATTTCGCACACAGGCGCTGTCTTGGGTCGGCGCGGCCCTGATTTTGAACATTGTTTTTATATAAGTATTTTGTAGACCACATTAGATGCAGCTGCTTTGGTTCTAGAACTTACTTAATATTTTTTTCCTAAGTTAGTCAACGTATAAACGTACCTGTCATAACGTCCAAACGCCTAGCCTTCGGGTAAAATTTCAAACATTCTCGCGTGCGGCCGGCACCTGCCAATCAGTCCCCTTATTCTCTATGAGAGTGTAAACTCGTAACGCACCCGTGTTATGTTAATTTCGTGTAATTAACGTTAAATGATATTCTGTGTTAGAGACAGAAGGCCTCGACGGAAGGAATTGACGACCTCTTGAGGAATGGTCCAATAAGGAGTTCTCGTAACCGACGAGCATGTATGAAGAGACTGATGACTGTGGAAGAAGCGAAAGAGGTATGCTTGGATCGTAGCACTTGGCGCTCCATAGTCTCTGCCTATCCCAATGGGAGAAAGGCGTGAGTTTATGTATGTTTGTATGATATTCTGTATCCCAATTTCCATAGTGACAAACGCGATGAGTTAGTTACGCGCTTGTTACGAGCAGTGAGAATAACGTGTGCCACAGGGAATAAAGGGGCTGAGTTCTCGTTTGTTTTTACCTGTATCGTATTCATTATTTATTCCGCGTGTATACTGGCTAGATCTTTCGTAAGTTCTTGTTGGTACTTGTGCGTCTATTTCCATGACCGGGCCACTGCCTGCCATAAGAATGTTTTACACTTACAAAACTCTTATTCATGACGTTATAATATTGCAGTTGATATCTAATATTATTTTAAAAATACATAAATTACATCAGGAGTTATCCTACCACTGTATGTTACGAAAAATCCGTGTAGGATAAAAATCTGTGGTGGGAAAGTCTGGACATATTCTGTATTCAATTAAATTACAGCTGTAGTGGACATGGTGAAAACACGCAATAGGAAGAGATGGTCTAACCAGCCGTTCGAAGGTTAGCGGGTGTAATTCTCACAGCAGTCATGAGATGCAATGTCTCTTGGTCGACATTGTATATGGTCTGTGTACATACATACATACATACATAAACTCACGCCTTTCTCCCATTGGGGTAGGCAGAGACTATGGAGCGCCAAGTGCTACGACCCAAGCATACCTCTTTCGCTTCTTCCACAGTCATCAGTCTCTTCATACATGCTCGTCGGTTACGAGAACTCCTTATTTGACCCTTCTTTAAGAGGTCTGTGTACCTACTAACCATATTCAGGTCCCGTGACATTGTGCTCGATAAAGACAAAATAACCATAGGAATAGACTGCCTCGGTGGCGTAGTTGTATGCCCAACATGGCGATAGGCTCGCCCCCTATCACATCATGGGACGGAGTAATGGCGAAAAGTGGGTGCACTAGTTGCGCCTCTGCCTACCCCTTCGCGGATAAAAAAGGCGTGAGTGTATACGTAACCATAGGAATACCCAAGTTTCTTGCCTTAAAAAAGTCGTAACAATACAATTACATTGTATTTTTTTGCCCTAAAGAAATCTTTCAATACATTACACTTGTCCTCTTATTTTTTTATATTTTTTCACATTATTTACTAGTTCTCACGCCAACACTCGAATTTAAAGAAATTCTTGCTGGATTTAATGGCAAAGATTAGTAATCCGGGGCCACACACGGGGCTCGGCTTTACGCTTCACCCTTTTAAAAAATACAAAGGATAAGGGTTGGTTGTTATCGATAGCAGTTTGCAAGATTTTTTTTAAACTTGGTTTCGTTTCACAAGGTAATTTTTGAAAATTGTTTGATTCATATTTTTAATAGGTAACGAATAATGCAAAAACACATCTTGGTTTTTTTTTATGAAATTTTATACTAGCAATAATGTTTTGTTTACGTTAACAAAATTCCGATAATGTTATTATAAAATAATAACTTCACTAAAAATAAATCTATGCTAACGCAGTTCAAATGTTGCAATATATGACAAACTTACTGAAAATTCTCTATACATAGTGTCTCATAAAAATCTAATCGATATATCGACAACAAACCTTGAGCGAGTGAACCCTAACCCTAATATGCCACTAAAAAGGCACATCTGTTTATTTATAATAGAAACACAATGATGTTTTCGCGCCATAAATTATTTCTTTAAACGAAATTTAACGCTACACTTCCCAAATTGTTGAATTTAAACACGTTTTGAAGCAATAATTAGTTCTTCCGGTACATAAACTCGAATCTTTTAAATGTTTTGTGTAGGACAAGTTATTTTTTTATTTTAAATATTTTGTATTCATATTTTGTACACTGACAAATTAATTTATTAGGGGAGATACTACAGTTGTCATATATTAGGCCCATATTACATATTATTATGATGATAAAAATACATCATATTCATACTCAATTGGTAGCAAATCTCTTAATCCATTTTTTTTCGATTTTTAAGTTACAATACGTGTTGTTTTTAAAGATAATGAGGTAATCAAGTCACTAAGTAAGAATAAGTACGTACTAAGAGTGGTAGAGTCAAGCCGTAGAAATATCTAATATTTGACTCCAG
This sequence comes from Lapara coniferarum, assembly GCA_949316025.1. Taxonomy (NCBI): domain Eukaryota; kingdom Metazoa; phylum Arthropoda; class Insecta; order Lepidoptera; family Sphingidae; genus Lapara; species Lapara coniferarum. The sequence goes on along the minus strand of OX438931.1, from coordinate 25,744,616 downwards.
TCCTATCTTTCTCACTGATGATTGCCTCGGAGGCGTAGGTGTATTACAGTAGGTACAACTGTAATGCTGAGTTTTTAGGTTCGATCCTCGAGTTGGGCAAAATTATTTTGATTTTTCTACTCAATATAAGCCCAGAGTCTGGAATTTGTAGCCAACATGGCGACAGGCTTGCCCTCTATCACATCATGAGGCGGAATACACACGGCGAAATGTGAGTGCATTAGTTGCGCTTTTGCCTACCCCTTCGGGGGTAAAAAGCGTGAGTGTGTCCTAACGTCCTATTTCGTTACTTCGAGGCCCGTCGCCCTCCTATGACTTCTAGCATTATGAATGTTATTAAAACATTAGGCTACCTTTTTGTTTAAATAAGTATTTGTCGCTACGATACGTGTACGGATGGTGGACAATTTGGACAACATTTTTTTGCATAATGAGTTTCATTGCAAGTACCATAACAGCAATGCTGGGGGTCTAGACAAAATCTCATATCTATTAGCTATTCTATTAGCTTACGGAAAGCTCCAGACAAGTCTCATGACTTGCATATATCATTTCCATATATTTTGACCTTTCCGTAACCGTAAACGCTAACAGAAAAGGGATTTTGCCTAGACCCCCGGGTTGCCTGTGTCGGTGGTACCAAATTCCCCCTGATGACCAAACACTGTCTGTAGATAAAACTATTTATCCCATGTATACTTACCAAGTATAAAAGTTACATAACAATGTTTTAACTAGTCGCTGTGGTGTCATTTCCTTCCTTATTTATAACTAGCTTTTGCCCGCGGCTCCGCCCGCATTAAAAAGTTTTTCCGGGATAAAAGTCCCGGTTTATATTTTCCCGGGATAAAAAGTAGCCTATGTGTTAATCAAGGATATGATCTACCCGTGTGCCAAATTTCATCGAAATCCGTTTAGTAGTTTTTGCGCGAAAGAGCAACAAACATCCATACATCTAGACATTCTTACAAACTTTCGCCTTTATAATATTAGTAGGATAATAGAAAAGTCAAATCCACAATACCTCTAATTAAATGAAATATTAATTAATTATGTTAACGGGACACATTGTTTAGGTAAACGTTAATTGTCACTTAGTTAAGTCAGTTCATAAACTATTACCGTGTCGCATCCAGCGTTCGTGTCGTCGTGTAGTCATCAATACGAGCGAGTGCGTGTCGTGTGTTGTAAACACGACGCTTGACAACACAACACCGGGTGGATCGGGATAGCCCTGTGGGAGGTTGATCTCCCGATAGGCGATAAAGCAGTTAACACTATGTCATAGACGAAGAAAATCAGCACAAATCTTTTAAGAATGTCATGTGTTTGTTTTAATATTTATCAAATTGTAATATCCTGCATTGACCTTTAAGTATGCATTATATATTTCCTCAAATCAGAGATGAATGCTAACTTGCCTGACGATAACCGACACAGCTGCTCATAAACTGTATCAACCCAAAACTGGTAATAGCTGAATGCACAACACCACAATCAACCGATACCTTATAATATTATAATATTAACGGCAATAAACGTAAAGATGAACTAATACTGCTATGTTGAACAAACAGCATCATAATTTCGCGACAGAAATAGACTTTCATAATATAATTAGCCGTGTACCCGATGAGATATGACCACCTCAGGGTATAAAAATATTTCTTAGTGTTACTTCCATAATACAAATCAGCGGCTTTATAAATCATCGTGTTTGCCTTAAAAAGATTTAAACCCTTGCAATAAATATTTTGACTCGAACCCTATATTTTAATGTCAATATAATCACGCCCCATTTGACTCTCATTGAAGACGCACTAAATAGTTGTGTATCGATTAGTGTCCTGTGATATTTTACGAGGCATTGATCCAACCGCTTCGGGATCGTAACTAACGGTACACTATTGTGAGATGACAGCGTTAGAAAAATGTGTGAACATAACCTATTTTATTTATGTGTCTTGGATGGATATTTGAGCACAAAATAAAATTTATTTCTGTTTCAATTTCTAAATTTGATGTGAGATAGGATTTGATTCTATTAGTTTGTACATAGTCTAAACGGCTCTAACCACTTCATATTAAGCCTTCCGCTCCATTTTTTTCAATCTTCGTATTCTCCTGATAGGTGTTTAGTATATTATTATACTAAAAAGATCAACCTAGGTCTACATAATTCATACATGCCTATTTTTAAAATTAGTACAAACTGCTGATTGCCTCGGTGGCGTAGTTGTATTATGGTACGATTGCAACGCTGAGGTCTCGGGTTCGATCCCCGGGTCGGGCAAAGTGGTATTGAGTTTTTCTATTCAGTATCAGCTTGGAGTCTGGAATTTGTGCCCGATATGGCGATAGGCTCGCCCCCTATCACATCATGGGACGGAATAATGGCGAAAAGTGGGTGCACTAGTTGCGCCTCTGCCTACCCCTTCGGGGATAAAAGGCGTGAGTGTATATGTATGTAGTACAAACTATGATTGTAGATGTTAAAGCACCTATTTGACCCCCACACATCCCCCTAGTCAATTAGCATCCCTCCCTGCGGTCCGTCACTGGGCTCCCTTAAAACGTGTCATATAACACCGGGGAAGCAATTTAGAAACACTACACGCTGTTTAATATTGTGTACAAATGCTGAATGTATGCGATTTTTAGGTTGTGTTGTTTTTCTTTTTTAATATAAAACTACGCTTGACTTGCGGCTACTCCTACATGATACATTTTCCCTGTAAAAAATCCACATCGTAAGTACTTTTCCGGAATAAAAAGAATGCTATATATGAAGTATTCTATTTATTGGAGCAATAGTTGCTTCTGTTATTATAAATAATGGAAGATTTTGTCTTTTTTTTATTTTGATTCCCGCAGTAGACTTCTTTCTTTCTTATACCGGGTGGAAGGGAAACGCTCTCTATACCGGAACGGTAAGAGAGAAGAACCATAACATTAACGAAAAACTATATTCATTTACAAAGCTAAGCGATAATACTTACGATTTTAGTATTTCCGTAATTCATGCGCGCGCAATGTAAAGCGTACAAAAAACTGGGCGGCCGCAGCGCAGCGCCGGCACCGGCCCGCGGTCGTTAACCCGTCAGCTGATGTACGTGTTTCATTACGATTTTTTTGAAATATTGACCTTTTTTACTATGGTTTTCAGAATAATAGTTTGATTTATCTATCCATACGTGAAGCTGTACATAAATTTGAGAAAATCCTACTAAAATTGTAACAATGCGATCGCGATTTTTTTAGTGCCATCACGTCAGGAATCACCAATACTATCACCTGTATTCGTTTCCGAGAGCGTTTCCCTTCCACCCGGTATGTTATTGTAGGACTTTGAATATCTCTACAGCAAATTGTATCGCATTCCATCAGCGGTGTTGTTTACTTCTTACAAACATCCAACATTATTCAAATACGTTAAGATCTATAATATTCGTCAGAACTAAGAAGCAGTTGACTCGGCTGTCCCGGCATTATTCTAGCAGCCGATGATAAATGCATCTTTGGTGGCCGACATAAGAGGATGTTTTTAAAAAGTATCATCTATGTATAGCAGCATAATTATATGTACTAAATCAAAATTTCAAATCGCCTATATACGCGTTAAGTTAAACTGAAAAAAAATCTTCGTGTGAAGTAAAGCAAATCTCTTTTATATTATTTTTGTGAAGAGAAAAAAAGATTAGTAAAAACACAAAAGTATGTAGGCAATTTGAAATTTCGAATTTGTTCAGCTACTTTTGCTGGTGACTGTAGGTATAGCACATCGGGAATATCAACTAAAAATTAAAAAATAAACAGTTTTCTCATTAATCACAGTTCAATTCAAATGAATATTTTTATTGAAATTGTCTTTTATCCGAAGTAGGTACAAATTATTGTATCTGTTGTTAATGTTAATTATTTTATTTATTTATTTATTTGCACTTTATACATCTAATGTACAGGCGGACTTAATGCCGTAAGCATTCTCTACCAGCCAACCTTAATTATGCTAGCTGCAATTTCGTGACCAGTTTTGTCTAAGCAGATACGGTTGCCAAAAGCACAGAATAATAACATCCTGTATTTCCATAGGGGTTATTTCAAAAATTTCACACTATTGTTACGTTCCAGGGTCTAGGCAAGTTAATTAATTTCTTGGCTTTGGCACAACTTTAAATATTTTTTGTGATTCGGTGTAAACTGAGATGTTTGCACGTTTTCTGTTTGAAATATTATGTAACCTCACCTTCCATTGTTTTTTTACCAAATTAATAAAGAACATTGACATTACTGCTCTAACACATTAAGTTATGATCGATTCTAATTTGTTATTATATAATGCGTATTTTTTGCGAATGCGAAAATGTTTGGCGAAAGCGTATGCGAAACGGTTTCGGTAAATATGAGGAACATCCATTAGTAACTGGACACCGGGTGTAAGTGCTCGGCTCTTAGCGTTACAATCAATTAGTTTTGTTAAGGGGTTCGGCTAAAACTTGACCTTTTTCATATAACGATTCGGAATACTACGCAATGATCTATGTTGTTTAGTAACTAAATCGCAGAGCTAAATAGCCGTAACATGTAATGCCTGACGTGTCTCGGTTTTAAATCAAGTTGGTATATTTATTAACCTCTCCATAAATCCCACACCCATAGACTTTTACGTAATATGGCATGGCATGAAGCTCTACATTATAATCCTTGACAATTTTTTTATAATGATCAATCGCTATTTAGAAATGTATTCTGATTTCATTTTTAATACACAAAACTTGTAACAAATTGTCCTCAGCCACATGAAGCCCACTGCTGAATATAGGCCTCCCCTAAAGATTTCCAGGTGGACCTGTTAAAAGCGGCCGGCATCCAATGATCCAATGTAAACTTGTAACACGTCGTGTAATAATCTCTGCGAACCTTGGAGCATATTGGCCTCAACTTATCTTTCCAGGACAAAACCATGATCCTATGTATGCAAGTCCAATGCGAATTACTTTCAGAGCTCGTGGCCTAGCTTATCGTTTTATTCTGCATTTATTTCGGTGTTTTTTTAAACTATCTCAAATCAATTATCACGATTAGTCTATAATTCAATAGCATACGGTGATGGCAAATAAATACAAATCTGCTAATAAAACACATGCGTCTGTGCGTGCAAAATCTGTGACGCCACGCTGCGCCGCGTGCACGACACGCGACCGTCACATGGTGTTGGAGGGAGATGGCGTGAACCGTGAAAGAAAATTTAGTAAAAATCAAATATACAAATCGTAAAATGAAAATTAGTAAAATAAAATTGCTAAGGTTTTGATATTAAAAGACCGGTTCTTTTTTCCTGTTGATGTGTTCGAGAAATTATAAAAAATGCTTAATTTTTGTATGTAGACGGTTTCGATTATTTTCGATTTATGCTTCTTTGTTATATGGAACATCATTATTAATCTGAAGGTTAGATTCTAGCCTTTCTCGTGTTTCGGTTTAAATCAAGAATTTGGTGTAGGTTTTAGATTAGTAAAATTGATTATTCAGAAGTTACGTCTGTAGGTATTCATTGTCAATCATTGCTCTCTGACGATAAAGAAAAAATATATAAGTAAGCCTTACAGCCTTTAGGCTAGCCTTACTAACCAACATTTAATACCGAAAGTTGAAACTCTGAACTAAATATAACATCTTTAGTAAAAGAGACCATAACGCAGCAGTGAAAGTACAAAATACACGGAATATAATTTATATTATTCATATTATTATTAAATATAACACAACATTTAAATCCTATATCTTCCACTTCCGTATTTAAAACATACGATGTGAGGGCGTGCCCCCAGAGCAAACATCAAAGAGATAAGCGCTGTCGGTGACATCTGCACAATGAATACCCCTTTTGAGCCGCCATCTTTGTTTCTTAGATCGAGATTTTTTAAAGTTCTTATGGTACAATATAAATTTATCGCATTAAATTACTGGTGGTAGGACTCTCATATGTAAAAGTCCGTCTGGGTGGGTACCACCGCAATGTTTATTTCTACCGCCAAGCAGCAGTGTGCATACACTATTGTGTTTCGGTTTGAAGGGTATTGTAGCCAGTGCAACTACAGGACATAATGAGACTTAACATCTTATGTCTCAGGATGACGAGCGCCGTGGAATGCTACACAGTACTTTGTAACTCAAGGTGCTGTATGGTGTTTCTACTGTTTATGGGTGGTCGTATCACTTACCATCAGCTGAACCGCTTGCTCGTCTCGTCATTCGATGCAATAAAAAAAACCTTGTAATACAATATTTTTTAAGCGAATGAAAATAAAATAAGGTAGTGGTATAGTCTACTCCTTACTTACGGGCAGACAGCTTGTTATGAACAGCTATGTATTGTTTCCAATCCTTAGTCCATAGAAGAAAAGCCAATCTCACTGGCTACATAAAGTGAAGAACAAAAGGTAAGTATTACTTCAGATGCTAAAAGGCTTCGTAATGATCTGCTGTCTGGAACCTCGCATTACTCAACGCCGCCAATACATGCAGGTAAGACTAGACTCTCACGGCGACGAGGGAAATGTAATCTATGTATAACACGGCTTATATTATAAATATAGATATGTTGGGCATTATGAGACCAATTATGTTCCAAGGATACTACCGCATTTTTATACCACACAATTCAAAGTTTTTAGTAAAGTTGTTACTCTTTATAAGCAAGTCGAGGGGTTTACAAACATTCGGTTGCTTATAGAAGCAGAGGTAACATGCTAGAAGATAGTATCAAGATTTAGCATGATGCCACTACAATAAATACCCTTATCCAATGCTAAATGTGCAAACAGCCAAAATCGATGCGGTCCAGAGACGGCGCCACGTGCGAGTCACGTGTAGGTGCCGAGACGTCAAACGCAAGCTCAAATCACGCTGTTTGATCTCATTACACCCTCTAGTGCAGGTTTGAATACTTAAGCTCGGTTTAAGTAGAATCAATGATGTAATGCTGTTTGTATATTTGTGTAGGTACTGGTTTTTGCTCTCCCCATTTCTATATGCGTTTTTTCAGAGTAGAGTCCCAAGAACCTTGTATTTTCGTATTGTTCTTTATCTGACATAATCTGAGTGTCAGATATAAATCAATGATTACTAATTAGTCAGTAGAGCAATCATTAATTACATAAAGACGTTTATTTGTGAGGACTGTAAAGCTTGCGACCATTTTAGCAATATTGAATCGCTTTGGTATGTTCAAATTGATGATAGAGACATTTTACAGTACATATCTTACTGAGTAGCGATTATGTACGTAAATACCATAAAACAACATCTCGTTCGGAGTACTTCATCAGTTATACATCCAGTAACACAGTTCGTATTAACGAATTCTAGCAATCGATATTATATTCTACACTCCCAGGTCCACCGTGATAAAAAAATCCCGATAAATCGTGTACCGGTACATACCGGTAATGGGGTCGCAGTGCAAGGTGTAAATAACACACGGGCGAGCGCTGCGCCTGACGGCAGTTCACACCTCCGCGTATTTATTGCATGCGACACAATACATTTTATACTATGCGGACTTTTCATCGTTAACCTTTCGTTAATAACTTCAACTACATAGCTATACGTACCTGTAGTATAAAGATTAAATAATCTACTAACGGGTTCGCTTTTATCTGTCTTATACTTGTATTAAAGTTCCACTAGAACTGTAAGTTAAGCGGCGGTAGCCTAGTTGGGAGTGGAACGGACTGCCGAGGCGAATGACCGCAGGTTCAAAACCCAAGGGCACACACTTCTGTGTTTTCTTTGTAAATTATCACTGGCTTTAACGGTGAAGGAAAACATCGTGAGGAAGCATGCATACCTGAGAAGTTCTTTGAATGTCGAAGGAATGTGAGGTCTTCCAACCCGCACTAGGCCAGCGTGGTGGACTAAGGCCTAAACCCTCTCAGTTGTACAGGAGGCCCGTGGGCAGCAGTCGGCAGTACATCATACAGGGCTGGTATGATATGGTATGGTATGGTAGATCTGTACATTTTCCATGATAGTTATGTAACTTTAGGAGGTAAGGCCGTAGCAAAGATACCTTTCTACAATCGTAGACGCTAATAGAAACCCAATAAAAGTATGGAAATGACATATCCCATCGATAAGATTATCGCTACTTTATACCCATACATAACGTTACCGTTTACGGTTGTAGTAAGGCATCTTGCTTAGTCTTGGTCTGCCTGTGTGCTAAATTCATCTGCCATACATTTTTGTGCATTTTGTCGACACACGCACGGACGCATACACACATACATACACATAGAGCGCAAATTGTATGTTTTTGTTTTGGGATGAGGTTCCTCTGGGCCAGGTTTAAGTCCTTTTAAAGTTACCTATGTGTGATGCGCTAACAAATATCCTAACGTTTTCTCAAGTTTCCATAATTTAATTGTAGGATTAATCCTAAACTCTTAATTTGTTATACCTTGTGGTCAACATAAAAGACCGCAAACTTACCATTACTGGAAAAATTCTTCTCGCCATGTAGGAATTGAATCCGAGCTGATCTTATGTTCCTTGATTAAAGTAAGAAAAAAGATTTTTCGTAAAGTGAATGAAACGTGGTTTGTTTTTCATTGCATAAAAACCTCAAAGTAATTTTTCACCAATATTTTATTTCCACATATATTTTACATTGTAACATACATACTATAATTAAGTCTTGACAAAACTTATTCCTATACTGAGATCTGACGACTTAACATACATTATTTACAGCTTAATTTTATGGTGCAGTTTTAAATAAAAACGATTTTGCAACTATTTCATCAGCACTTCCTACATTTGGGATACCTTATACTATGGGAATATCTAGTATCGAGCGTGGCGTGTTCATCATAACGTAATTACGCATTTTCAAAATATTTTGACAAATACTGGGTTTATATTTTCTACATACATTCCATGCATATTTATACATTGAAAAAGTTGGTACAACGGATATAGTTACATATCTCATGAAAATGGGAATCAAGTAACCAAATACGACAAGTTTATAGATACCGTTGGAAAGGTGACAAGGCCGGTTTCGTGCGAGAAAATCTTTGATGGCGCCTCAGAACTCAACAATAGTAAATATAAGTATTTGAAACTCATTTATAGGTAGGTATCATGGCGTTAATTAGACAAGCATTGACAAACCTCAATTAGTCAATTAGTCATCCTTTAACCGACTTAAAGGATGATGTGGTGACTAAGATTGAAAGAAGTATGCTGAGGTGGTTTGGGCAAGTGGACAGGATGGATGAAAGACGGATAACAAAAAGTATTTATCGAGCGAATGTGGTACGGCTGGACGGGGACGCCCGAGGAGAACGTTCTCTGACCAAATTAATGATCTTCTCCGAAAAGGGCAGGTCAGGAGTAGGTACCCTTAACCGACAAAAATGTATGTATGTACTCGTATGGGATAAGGACGTGAGTGTGTATGTATTAGGGCTTTCAGTCTCGGTACATTTACGAGTCTCGGGAAAAAAAAACGAGACTTGGTCAGGTCTCGAAAAAAACGAGACTTTCGAGACTATTTCAAAAATAGTCATTGTACTCGTAAGCCACGATTATAGACTTTTAAGGCAGTCAATACAAGATATATCAATAAAGTACTTTATAAATTACTCTATTATAAAGCCATATGGAAGTTAAATTACCAATTCCTTATACGACTTTTCAATTTTTATATCTGTCCCGTAAAAGATAAAGAGCGTTGAATAATTACTTTCAAAGAGAGGATTTGATTTTATTACAAACTAGCTTTTGCTCACCGCTTCGACCACGTGAAATAGTTTTACAAGGACAAAAAGTAGCCTATAGCCTTTCCGGAGTTTCAAACTGTCTCCATACCAAAATTCAACTAAATCTGTTCAGTAGTATTTGAGTAATTTGGCGTTAAGACATATATACAGACTCAGCGGGGGGTTTTTTTTATAATTTTTAATTAAGTAAATCACATAAGAAAAAAAATCTCTAATTCTACGCTAGAAGTACGTATAGATTAGCATTAGTGTTTGGGTCCCAGGTCATCTCGTGTCTCAAAGTATCGGGACTTTTTGTATTTTTAATGGTCTCGCGTCGCAGGTTTTTAGGGTCGAAACATGTCACGCTATAGTAAGTGAAGTCTCCCTTCTCCTAATAGACGTAGACGGGACGTCTCCAGCCTCTTTTAAATACCGGCCTGCAGACGGCGGTTGGGCGATCGGTGACCCGCTACCGTATAAATAAAGTGTATGAGGGTGCCGCGTAGCGTTTTATACTTATTTGACATTTTATTCGAGTCTCATCTTCAAACAGCGAGACACTGCTCAAGAGCAGACTCCTACGAAAGTTGCGATAGCATGCACATCCTTTTTTTTTTTGTTTTTTATGGCCCTCTTCGGCGCATTAGGGACGGCTGCGGGCTTCCTCAGACTCACGTCTAAGTTGTCGTCCGCAACCGCCCCTGCGTGTACCGCTGTTGCGGTCCTTTTCCTGTTATTGCGTCCAAGGCAGCGTGAGACACGCTGCCGTCCATCACGAGGGTCACAGAAGTTGGCTAGACTAATAGGTGGGCGGCACCTCCCGCCCACCTGTGACCCCCGGAGGCCCCTATTAGTCGCCTTTTACGACAGGCAGGGGATACCGTGGTGGAATTCTCCAAACGCCCCCAATCCACAGGGCGGGAGACGTCGGTCAGTCGTCCACCCGACGCCTCCTACGTCTCGTCTGGCGGCGGGAGGGATCACCACTGCGCTGGCGATCCCTCTCGGCACTCTCCTTCCGCGAGAGGACTACCTCGCAGAAGTGAGCCACCGCCTGCCAGGCCTCCCGGCCGCCGACCATGGACGCGACCACGGCCGGCAGCGAGAGGTCTTCTCCGACGAAGCATGCACATGTGCACTCCGTGACCTTCGACATGCTTAATTATAATGTTATATGAATGCTTTGGGTTCTCTCATGTCCTGAGATTTTCGTAACTTTTCAAACCATAATTAGCAGAGATTTAGCAATGATTTGAGTATTTCCCCCTATCGCTACCATTGTCAAAAAGAGATCTTTCCCCAATTTATCATAACAATAATGTACTTAATTACAAAGACCCGTATATGTTTCAACAAGGTTAGGTTGAGACTTCCGAGAGATTATCAATAATTTAATTTTTCTATGTCGCCACTGATCCGCATTAAAAAGATCCTGATAGTTTAGTAACTTTTTCAATAATAATTATTATTTGATGTTAGTTTCGAAAGTCTCGTTTTTCCCGAGACTGGAGGCAGCAGTCTCGAATCTCGAAAATACAAAAAAATCGTCGAGACTCGAAATTTTCGAGACCGAGAGTCTCGAAATGAAAGCCCTAGTATGTATGTATGTATGACAAACCTCATTGTCGTACTTTAACACTGGACGGGTTTCCAAATGAAGAAAGATTAATTAACAGAAACAAAATTGCACCCCATTTTCACATTTACAAAAGATTATGAAATGTGCAACCGTTAATTCATTATACAGCCTGCTAGAGAATAAGTCTCGGTTAACTTAGACTCAATTAGACTGGTTTGTTTCATCCGTGGTCAGATAAAGTTAAGGTTCTTATCATACTGGCGAATTCCAAGGGAGTTCACAGCGAGGCCTATTGAAGTCTAGGCCAGCGTGGTGGACTAAGGCCTAACCCCTCTCGGTAGTAGAGGAGGCCCGTGCTCAGCAGTGGACAGAATAATACAGGGCTGATTGCATTGCATCACAGCGAGGTGAAGGCGCTGCTCGCTCGACCAGTGTAATAAGACCGTCAAATTTATTTAACCACGGATGAAACAACTCAGGCTAAGTCAACATTCGTTAAATAACGATAGGCTTTTTGACTGTAGCTATTATTCTGACGAGCATACAGGAGTCGTAGGTGCCTGAAGGCATACCTGTTGATTGCATTGACCTCTTTATTTTGCTGTCTAGTGCTGACAAATTTACCACTAACCGTCTGTCAATAATTTAGTCTGAGCAGCACAAGCCGCAAGCTCGGTCTGTGCCCAGCGGAGGGATGTAGGTAATTTATATATTATGTTACAATATTTTACTATTAAAACACATTTGAATTAACGTCAATAGTTTTTGCATGCGACACCCCAATACATATTATTGTTATAAGTATAACTAAATTTACTACAAAATAAATTAGGTTTAAAAAATATATGTATATTTTAAAGAAGCACATGTGAATCTACACTCTTGTAATATAACGTGTCTCGCCTATTAAAAAGTTACAATGTATAGAATTAAAGCAGGAATTTAAAAATAGGCATCCGAATCGAAGAATTGTAATATAAGTAAATTATATTTGCAGTGTAAAAATAAACTTTGATTCTAACAAACCTACATTTTGACTCAACCGCAGAAACGAGTCTAAAATAAGATCGCACGCAAAACCTTATATTATACAATCTAATCCTTTACAAGCCTAATATTATAATTTACAAAAACACGTCAAGTTACATTAATCTCTTCGTCAGAGGCGCTAGCGTCGCTGTCAAAGTCGTCGCCATCTTCATTGAACTCCCGCGCATACAATCCAACCGCCATTTTTTCTTCATAACCTCTAAAATCTGACGTAGTTGGATAGATTTTAGATTTTTCTTCATTTTGTTCATCGTTTATGGGTGAGAGCGGGGATAGTTTCTGTTTATCTACTTCCGCGTCGGACAAGTCTGGGTGTGGGTTGTTTTTATTCGGCAGTGTTTGCTCTCTGGAACCTCCCGAAGCTAGAAGTTCACGTTCTTTCGAATTCCGCCATTTCATGCGCCGATTTTGAAACCAAATTTTCACCTGTGGAAAAAAAGATTAGTTTGGGTTAATATGAATAATTTAGTGTCAAGTTTGATATTAGATGGGTGCAATAAACATGTTGTTTTCTAAAAGGGTGACATTTTAGGAGATATTAATTGATTTGTGATACAAAATATCAGAAGTTCCTGATTCGTAACTGGGTAGAAATATTACGTCAATAAGCGTTCAAAGTTCAATTTCTTCAGCAGATTTTACGAGACAATTACAACGTAATAAATCATCATTATAAAATTGACAGCATCTAAACCGCATCCGGCGATGAGTTAGGTGTGAAATGAGAGGTAGCGAACTCATTCTTTCCATCGAGACGAAAATTTTATGAGGTCCGCAAATATTTGTTTCAGTTTCGGGTGCTTTGTGGACTGTGTGACTTGTAATGAATATTCCGACATTGTAATCATTGTAATAATTTAGGCACATGACGTGTATTATTAGTGATTATAAACACATTTTTTCATTTCTGCTAAATGTATGATTTTTAATCATACATTTAATGTTTATTACTAAAAATGTATTTTCTATTATTTGTTGTATTATCACCCCTTATTTTACCCTAATCCACATTTATACGCGTGAATAAAAAGCGATCGTTAAATCCAAAATAACATTAGCAGTTTTTTCCATGATAATATCATATTCTCGTTTTTTTCTATATTTTGTTTAAATCTAACAGTTTTGCGGAATATCGGTGCATTGTGCGCTTGACGGGCGCTTATTGATGGCGCAGGGCGGGGCTGCACGCCACTGTTCCTTTGCCTAGCGCGTGTTTTCAGAAAAAAATAACGGGGGAGTTTTGGCGGGATTTCTGACGTCCGGACTTTTTATCATTTTAAAAATAGAGTTGTGATTGTTGCATAGAGGTTTATGTTACATAAACCTGTAGGTATTTATCATTAAATTAGAAAACATTTTTGTTAAATCAATACAACTGCAATAAAGGATTTCTTTCCTCTTGATCATGGGACGGATATAAGCGTGTCGAAGTGTGGATGCACATCTGACCAACACCTCCTTAATATAGGCAATTGATTTTATTGGAATGAAAGTTCTTTTAATTATTTAATTACGAGTTCTAATTCCCATCAAGAGATTTCCATCTCATATGTGTTTAAATGTCCGCTTATAATAAAAATAAAGAATCATAACATCCCATGTACCTAATAGCCCTATGCAAAAGCATTGAATTTGCAAGATTCTCTCATTAGTGCAATACTCCCGTAAAATTATTACGTTTTATGTTTAAATAAGTATTTTTCTAAATTTTTCCGCATTACGCCAAGATAGGATTTAGGATTGGGATATTAATTGATTGACGGACTGACTGCCTCGGTGGCGTAGTTGTATTGCGGTACGACTACAATGCTGAGGTGTTGGGTTCGATTCCCGGGTCGGGCAGAGTGATATTGGGTTTTTCTATTCAGTATTAGCTCGGACTCTGACATTTGTGCCCGATATGGAGATAGGCTCGCCCCCTATCACATCACGGGACGGAATAACGGCGAAAAGTGGGTGCACTAGTTGCGCCTCTGCCTACCCCTTCGGGGATAAAAGGCGTGAGTGTGTGTGTGTGATATTAATTGAGAAATTCCATATTATAAAATTTTTCTTTATATTTCACGACGAATCTTCAGTCGAGTATGTGTTGCATAATCGTCTATGTAAATAATCTGTAATGTGATATGGTTTTTATGAAAGTTATTACAAGAATTCAATGAATCGACTGATCATTAATATTTTTTACACAATTACCAAGAAGTTTCACAATTTTAAGAGTCGTCATAACTACTAGTATCAAATCCACTGCTTGTTTCGGCTTAGGGGCCGTTATTTCATTCGTGGTCAAGTAAACTTAAAGCTCTTATAATACTGGTGAATCCCAAGCGAATTCACAGCGAGGCGAAGATGCTCCACGTCCATCCAGTGTATTAAGACTGTTAGCTTTACGGTTTACCTGACTACGGATGAAACAACGCGGCCATAGACAGAAGAGGTAGAGCACTGCCTCAAAAAAACACGTGAAATAACACTCTTACTATTGCAGTAGACAAGATACTTGAAGGCACTTAGACTCCAAAATTCTCGAAAGAGCCATGTGAATGGTTAATAAAAATTGACAGTGGAAGATATTCGATGTTTATACCATATGAAATAGCGACTGTAATGATATCGTCACTATGATGGCTCGTTCTGAGATGCATTCCGGAGCGAGTTGGTATATCCAGTAAGGCCGGCTTATGTCTATCGAGCGGATTTTCATTTTTCCTACCTTTTAATATCTATCGGTAGTATATATTTGTTAAGATAGTATATTACTAGTATAGTATACTGGTAGAGAATGCCTTCGGAATTAAGTCCACCTTTACATAACTATGTATAAAGTGCCAATAAATAAATATATTGGATAAAAACGAAAAGCTAAATCATAGTTCAGTTTTACATTGCCTGCAAGCTCTATTAAAAATAACCTAATACACCGAAGTAATATGCAGACCCACGTAGACAGAACTAATTAAAATGAGACAGATTTTTAAATATTTTTCTTTTTAATTGTCTGTTTTACAAAACATATTCTCAAATCTAGAGGGGTATGAAGTAGTGGGGAGGGTGGGGGTTGTATGTTAGTTGCACATTACATTAGGTTTAGGGATCAGGCGTCACGTTTTCGTGAAGTCGGCCGCGGGGCGACAATATGCCGCTGGCAGCTGACGCCCGGCCCTTTCGGGGGACCGCTAGTTATGAGCCCGGACTGAAGTAGTCGATGTTTTGTAGCGAATATGTTTAATCCTCAATAATTTTATGTTCTGAAAATGATCTAAGTTATAAGAATTGTATGGTGATTTTAACGGAGCTTCATAAATGGTGAGAACTGAGGATTGATATTTTATTGCACCCCTTTGAACTGGAAAGAGAAGACAGATATAATATGGTTTACCGTGCTCATTTCAGTCACACGATGTCATATTATATGGGGTTAGCCTATCGAAAATTGAGTACTTATAAAAATCCCGATTAATTGAACATTTTTTTTTATTGTTTTAAATTATTAATTATTATATTACATTTAAAAACAAAAGTCTTTGGAGGGTTGTGGTCTGATCTTCCCGCGGAGAAGTGAAATGCTATGCAGGAAGCTTTTACCCTGAGAGGGTCCACATTAGAATAAAATTGTGTTGTAGGAGTAGTATAACTATATAATTATTAAATACAAAATTAATTAATTATCAAATTATGATCAAACTATAATCATAATTATTATAATTAACAAATCTATCAATTCTGTCCGGGTGAATTTAATAAAGCTATTTATTGTTATTTTATTTATAAAAACTAGTCATCATAATGAAATGACGGCTCACAATTCAAGTGCACTATCATTATACCACTATGCGATTCAATAAACAGAACTTAATAAAAACATACCAAATTCAAACACATAATTCTTGTACTCCATTACTTAGGGATTAATAAAGTATTCATATTATTGAATCCTCGAAATCGATATTTTTCATCGATAACAACCAATAGCCACATCACTACCAAGAGACAGGGGTGCGACGCCTCGGAAAATTAATTACTTTTTGACGTATTCACTTTTATTACAATTTATACGGGATAAAGAGATCTGTGGGGGCGGCACTGATTGGGCCATTCAATGGGGGTGACAGAAATATGGGGAGAGGAATTATCTCTTCATATTAGTAGAGAATGAGAAACTTGCAAGTCACCGTGGGTCCGCTGGGTATCCTTACTCGGGTTGGGCGGAGTACCTACACACAGTTGACATAGTGGACGTGCCGGTTGTAGACAAGAGAACGAACCTGGCACTTGACGTAACAGTGTGATAATGAATTGCTCTTATGCGAAAAAGAACCTTTTATTTCGAAACCGAAATTCATGGCTATTGTTGTTTTAGAGTAATAATTGTCTTTTAGAAAAAAAAAAATCTCATCCATATGAAACATTCGAGATCAAATAATATTACCATTGTAACAATTCCACAATAACAATATAACTACACTGTATAATGTTACTATTTAAATATACTACATTATAATTTGAAAACTACAATACATGTATTCAAATAAGCTAAATAAAGGGTTAGAATTGTAAAAATTAAAAAATACAGAAATATGCATTGCGATCTCACCCAAAATAAACATGACAACTGTCAATCAAAATATTGGCGCTAGAACGAGATAACATACACCGTTCGTACGTTGGAAAGGGAGGGACATTTTAGTTTATGCTAAAAATGCAAATACAGCAGCGCGCGGAAAAAGTTCCGAATGCGAAAAATAAATAAATGCAAATATTTGAAATTGGAACGGCCGTGAATGTAAACACCGCTCCGTTTGAATATTCATGCGCCCGATGAATATTTCAAATATCGAACGGCGAGCGTTCAGAAATCAAATTCATAACGTTACTTATAGATATTGCGGACAGTTGTACTTAATATACAGTATTTAACAGCACAAAATATGTCCTCGATTTACTTAGAATTAAGGAGACAATAAAATGTCTTTCGGTAGAGCAGGTAAATGATGACTTAATATGTCGTCTGAGGCGACAATGCCTTCAGATATTATTTGGTGGTTTTAAATTTTTCGCTAAGTATGTTCATTATTGGCTTGGATTTAAGTGCCTAACACAAGAAGCTACTTAATGTTATTATAATCAATGGACGTTAAGCCTAACACGAAATATCATTAGTCTCACTATATGAATTCGAACAGTAAACATTTGAGTTATCAATTACAATCTGTGTGTAAAAAATTACGATCATTCCAAAAAAGTAATTTTGCCAATTTTTTAACTGTTGAAAAAAGTCCGTTACAGTAGTTCCAAAGACAAATTCGACTTCGGATGACAAATAGCGCGCGCTGATTGGCCGTGACGAATCTCAATGATCGATGCATTCGATTGCAAACGACGACGATTTGTCAAATTTTAAATATAGAACGTTAGTTTTTAGAGATCGTTATAGAAAAATATATATTTGTTGTGTTTTTTTAAGGTAGAATGTTGGCTGAACGCTAACTGCGAGGTCGTTAGTAACCTACGATTGCTAAACCTAGTTGTACCCGATGTTTTCGAAATGTAGGTGTTAAAAATTAATGCACGTCAGTGCATTGTCTGTAAATTGTCAAATTTACAGACTAGAATATGGAAATGAGTAATGGTCGTAAACACGCTCGCTAGTTCTAATAATTGTAAAAAATACTTTTGAGACATGAAAGTGAAAAATAGATTTATTTCAGTATCAAGATGTGATTTAAAAATGGTAGGTAAAATCTTAAATTTACATTTCATTTCATTTATTGATCTACATAATACTTCTTGGGAGTTTTTATACTTAGATTGAAAACATTCATTTAAGAATTAACAAGAAAATACGAGTGTAATATTTTACATATACACTCACGCCTGTTATCCCCGAAGGGGTAGGCAGAGGCGCAACTAGTGCACCCACTTTTCGCCGTTATTCCGTCCCATGATGTGATAGGGGGCGAGCCTATCGCCATATCGGGCACAAATGCCAGACTCCGAGCTGATACTGAATAGAAAAACTGAATATCATTTTGATCGACCCCGAGACCTCAGCATAGCAGTCGTACTATGATACAACTACGCAGGCAGAATATAATATTTTCAAATCGATAATTATTGATACAGTGGTCCTTCAAGCCGGAACAATTAATAAATTATGTTTTCTACAAGAAACACTTCTATTTCGACTAAAGTTAAAAACACTATGACCTTACGCTAAAACAGGTGTTTTAAAAACAAATCTGGATAGATTAACCACTGTTTTTTAATACGTACGGAACCTAATGGACCCTCTACCGTAGCTCACATGCACTAATAATGACGTCACACGCGTCACATCGATTTACATTACACACTCAGTGACAGCTGTTTCATTCTTTTGTGCAGTGTGGATAATTACGGTACATTAAGATGTCTACATTAGGTCTACTTATAAGATGAATCGTTGTTGTTCCGTTATTTTGGCTTAATATTTATTTCTATTTCTATTCGTGGTCAACATAAAATTGTTTAAATATGCCTTTACAAGACTACTTTAAGAAATGAGCAAATCTATCCATTAATTAATCATGTATTTTAAATTAGTATCTAAGTATACCGGGTGGAAGGGAAACGCTCTCGGAAACGAATACAGGTGATAGTATTGGTGATTCCTGACGTGATGGCACTAAAAAAATTGCGATCGCATTGTTACAATTTTAGTAGGATTTTCTCAAATTTCTGTACAGGTTCACGTATGGATAGATAAATCAAACTATTATTCTGAAAAACATAGTAAAAAAGGTCAATATTTCAAAAAAATCGTAATGAAACACGTACATCAGCTGACGGGTTAACGACCGCGGGCCGATGTCGGCGCAGCGCGGCGGCCGCCCAGTTTTTTGTACGCTTTACATTGCGCGCGCATGAATTACGGAAATACTAAAATCGTAAGTATTATCGCTTAGCTTTGCAAATGAATATAGTTTTTCGTTAATGTTATGGTTCTTCTCTCTTACCGTTCCGGTATAGAGAGCGTTTTCCTTCCACCCGGTATAATAATAACTGAGTCTACGACTTCGTTTGCATGGTCTTAGGTCTATCAGAGGCTGAAAAGTTTTAAATTAAATTACAAATGTATCTTAAAATGACAATAACTCCTTTTCCGATATTCGATTTTAATGAAACAAAGCCTATATTCTGCTCGTAATTATAATCTATCTATCTGTAAAAACTATATGATATTCCGTTCAATAGTTTCGGAGATTGCATAAAAAACAGAATTAATTCTAAAAATCGCTAATTTTGTGCTGTTTTTTACTCACTCCTTTTCTTTCTACTACTTTTCTTTCAATGTAAAGACACATCAGGTTCTGCTGCTTTGTCATATGTAAATAGAAATAGATAATATTTTGTCTTGTGTAATTCTCTCTCAAAGAAAACCAAGATGGTGAACTTTTCTTTCATATAATGTATGTGATTACCGAAGGCCTAAACACCCTCATCCGGTGCCTTTTCAATCCTATGTTCTTTCAAGACTGCCAGATGTGTACATTAATTAATTTTGTTTATGGTCTATACAAATTATTTAAGATCAGGAGGCACATTTGCGAGTTTGTTGACCTATAAAAAAGCACGGTTGTCTTAGTTTGCAAATACTAAAATGATACTATTTGACATATAGATACATATATGTCTTTGTGTAAATTTCTAAAAATAGCTTGTGAAAACATATTGGCCATGACTCTACCATTAAGAAATAAGCTTGGGATACATTGATGCTTATGACTAACTTTTCTCCTATATTTTTTTTAACACTGGCTGACACAACCCATAACTTAACCGATCTCTATCGTCATGAAATTTCGAACATAAAGTCCAGAAGTATTATAACGTAAAAGAGCATTGTCGATTTTTATTTACTCATGTGATTAATCTCATTACGTATCCGGATACCTTACTCCCCATGAAAAGGGCCTGATACAATGTTCTTGTGGCAAATGACGAATTTATAGCAACAACTAAATGATTATAATATTTTGTAAGTCTATCAATCAACACCCACGCGATGACATGTCATTTGCCATATTTGTGGTTATAATGGGCGAGTATAACGAGACGCGACTTTTAGATTTTATACGTATTAATTTCAAATTGCCTCGGTGGCGCAAGTCTCGGGTTCGATCCCCGGGTCCGGAAAAGTGATATTGGATTTTTCTATTCAGTATCAACCCGGAGTCTGGAATTTGTGTCCGATATGGCGATAGGCTTGCCCCCTATCACATCATGGGACAGAACACATACGGCGAAAAGTGGGTGCATTAGTTGCGCCTCTGCCTACCCCTTCGGGGATAAAAGGCATGAGTGTGTCTGTGTGTGTAATTTAAAATTAAATAAATGCTTATTTTTTGGTGAATTACCGACTGGATGACAGTTCTTTCTCGGCATGAAAGATTTTTTTATTTTATGGAATGACGAGATGAGCATAGGCCTAATAATTTAATACAGGACTATGAATATAACGGCTACTAGTTTAATTTTTTTCTAAGCATAGTGTTAGAAACTGAAATAGTTTTTTGATCCCCAAGTAACTGACCGGTACGAGGGTCGATGATCAAATACAACTGAAACTACGACTGAACCCGGACTGAGCGCGCATATCGATACGGCACGCGCACCCTTTTCATACACCTAACCGTCACTTCCACTACTAGTTTTACATCTCGACTGGTTTTCATAACCGTCCAGTAGGTATGTCACAAATACCCTGACAAAAATATTTAAGTGCAATAGTATATTTTTTTACTACCAATTACTGTTTTTTGAAGATATTAATTACATTGTTTTCTTAAATGATTTCATTTAAAAAACCTAATTCGTATCATTCTTCTACGGCTGAGACTATCACTTCCTGGAGTGGTATGAATGATATAGGCCCGTCGAACTGTCGCCTCAGCCCCGGGATGCTGCGATTAAACAAATTTAAGCTCAACCCTCTTTGTAGAGTTAATTATGTGTAGAGCAGACGGCTTGTTGAGGTTTTGTTGTCATGTAAAGTACAACAAACATACACACAGCACAACATATACACAACACAACATACACACAAGTACAACCTTTATCTCTGAATGGGTAGAGGGAAGTGCAACCACAATTGCTACTTTTCACAATAGATAACTAGTGATCTAATGTAAAGTCGTGTTCGCCATCCAAAAAGATCTAGAATCCTGCCGTCCTTAAAAGAAGGGAGGGTGAATAATAAATCGGACTAGTTGAGATTCCAGTAGTCCCACTCTAATAAGATGGTACGTATCATTAGTAAGTATCTGAGAAATAGTGGTACTACTTCGGAGTAGATCGAAAATGCTGTAAAAATACAAAAAGAGAGATAGAGCCACGTTGCAAATAGATATGTCCTCAGCGTGACTACCACATCAAGATATTTTTTTTATTACGAAATATAAGATTATGAACATTCATCGACCTATTGAACAATTATCTATATCCAATTCCAATTTGTTGTGGTCATATCTAAATAAACCAACCCAGGTGATAGAACCATGAAATTCACTCAAGTGTTTTGAGCAAATAAGTAATTTTTTTCATGAAATTGGATTCCACGTTTTTAATTAGATGACGTCGGTGTTGAAGGACGTCTCTATGGAATAATTTATACTTCAAAAATAACATCTCAAACCAGGCAGACTAGTATAATTTTTGGAATGAAGTTCCTTATCGCGCGTTGTGAAAGGGGGCTAGACGGAAAAAACTCTTACGAAAAGTTGTCACGACACCTTTATACTTGCCCTGTGAAACCACCCAGTAACAATAAAGAACTGGCCGTAAAAGTGACATTCGAAATTTAAATAAAAAAAGACAATTTAAATCTTAGAGTAAGTATAACGACGTATACATACTTTTACGTATAAATGCTTTTTAGAGTAGTTTTTTTTTTTCGTTAGTTGTATGTTAATTTTAATGTCAATGCTTGCTTAGGTGATGATCGTGATTCGATGACATATCTATTGTGTAGGTAGAAGTAAATGTGTTCATTGATGTGGTAACGTTTTAGTGAAATATACAATTATTATTATAACTTAAAAAAAAAATTATTACAATAATAATAATAATAATAATAATAATAAGCCCCCTAAATCCAACCACACGTCCAAATCGAACATCTGATTACGTGGGGGGCGGGCAACGCAAAAACAATTTACTGGTGCGGCTAACGTGGCTCTGGGAACCCATTAATATGGAGACCCGATCTAAAAGAAAATTGAGAGGACCGCTGCCCGGGGGCGATCGCCGGGGCGCACCTGGAGCTGACGCTGGGTGCTCCAGTATACGATCCGTCAGCGGTGAGGAGCTGAGCAGGCGGGCTCCCACCGGGGATTCACAACCCGAAAATGTTACAGCCGATAGTAGGAGTAGTAGCCCTCATGAACCGTTTAGCCCGAGCACTGCATCTTATAATCCGTCGGTACAATCTTCACCAACTTCTTCGGATCATAAAGATACACCAACACCAGTCTTGGATGTTTCACAGGAGGCATTCGCCATTCAACCTGTGACCACCAAAGCCGGAAAACCCAGAGTGCGCATGAGTTGGACTAGTGATATAAATATATTCATCATGCGCACATATTACCAAGTTACAAAGTTAGAAACGGATAAGACTATGTATGGTAAAAAAATATTTGACCAATTCCAATTAAAGTATCCTCAGATAAACGTCTCTGCCCAGCGTATTGCTGACCAAAGAAGAGTTATCATTAGAAATAAACTCTTATCAGACAACTGTTTAAAGAACATCAAAAAAGAAGTTTCGGAACTGTTGAGTAGAGAAGAAGAGCACACAAATACACGGACACTCTCTCCTTTACAGTCAGTCCCCACTAACGAAACAACTACAACACAAAGAAATCGTCTTATTCAAAGTTCACCTCTCAATCTACCATCAAATGACACAATATCACCTACTCAAACTTTTGAAGCATCAACCCAAACCTCAGTAGTACATACTTTAAATAGAACACAAAGTCAATCTTCACGCGTACTACCTACTGAAAATACAGACGAGTCGTTACAAAATCTCGTTCATCAATTAGAAACTGCACTAACTTTATATACAGGTACTGACCCCACAACTCGTCCAAAATTACCTAGATTAAAAGAAAATAAAAAGCTGTACAAATTTGTTGACATATTTAACAAAGAAATATTAGGTAAATTCTATTCTATAGATTCAGACACTGTAGAAATACATACGCTTATTTATTGCAGCGCATTAGTAATATGTGAAAATTTAGGATATAAAATTAAATCAGAATACGCAGATAATACAAGAAGAAACCGACATAAATCAGACACACCAGCGTGGCAAACTAGAATAGAAAATGATATAAAATCACTAAGAGCAGATATAGGAAGGTTAACGCAGTATATAAACAATAATAGATCAAATAAATTACTAAAGAAAGTCGAAAAAATATTTAACACAACTAAAGTTCACTCCTCTCATGAAAAAAATAATACTCGGCCGGAAGAATATCTAGATACACTAAAACAGAAGCTGGCTTTAAAAACACAAAGATTAACGAGATATAAAAAAGCATTACAACGAAAATTGGATAACAGACAGTTTGCTAATAACGAAAAAGGATTTTATAGGTCATTACGTGGGGAAAAGACTAACCAAAACTTCAAATTGCCTAAGCCAGAAGAACTGCAACACTATTGGAGTGAACTCTGGAAGAAACAAAAAGAACATAATGATAGTTCAAACTGGATAAGGGAGGAAGAAGATAGATGGTCTCATATAAACGAAATGGAATTCACAGATATTACAGGAGAAGACATTGAAATAATTACTAAAAGAACTAAAAACTGGAAGGCTGCTGGACTTGATGGTGTCCACAACTTCTGGTATAAGAAATTTTCAACACTACATGATACCCTTGCAAGAATAGTTACAGATTTACTAAAAGGAATAGAAGAGATGCCAAAATTTATCACAAAAGGAATAACATACATGCTCCCGAAAAGTAGTGACACTGCCAATCCCTCTCAATATCGACCCATTACATGTTTACCTACTCTTTACAAAATTATTACCTCTTGTATTTCAATTAAAATAAACAACCACGTAGTTCAAAACAATATCCTTGCTGAAGAACAAAAAGGGTGTAGGCAACATCATAAAGGATGTAAAGAACAGCTTATAATTGATTCAACAGTACTTAAACATGCTCAAGCTCACAGTAGAAATATCCACATATCATATATTGATTACAAGAAGGC
Source organism: Lapara coniferarum (assembly GCA_949316025.1). NCBI lineage: Eukaryota > Metazoa > Arthropoda > Insecta > Lepidoptera > Sphingidae > Lapara > Lapara coniferarum. Next base: position 25,719,935 of record OX438931.1, on the reverse strand, counting down.
TTTTGACAGTGTACCTCACTCCTGGCTTACACGCATTTTGCATATTTATAAAATAAACCCAACTGTTATAACCTTCCTGGGGAATGCCATGACTAATTGGAAGACTAGGTTGATTTTGTCAAATAATTCTCAATCTATCACCACTGATGAAGTCACAATTGAGAATGGCATTTTTCAGGGAGATTCCCTCAGTCCTTTATGGTTTTGCTTGGCCTTAAATCCACTATCTCATATACTCAATAGCGAAAATTGCGGTTATAAATTATCACCAAATATATATATAAGTCATCTGATGTATATGGATGACATAAAATTATTTTCTAAATCTAAGAATGATTTACAGACACTCATTCAAAAGACTACACAATTTAGCAAAGATATTAACATGTCATTTGGACTAGAAAAATGTAAAACACTTCACATACATAAAGGCAAAATAGTACAGGCTGATGGTATTATTGATAGTTATACTGAAGAAAATAATTTCACCCTTATGGAGACGAATGAAACATATAAATATTTAGGCATCCACCAGTCGAATACAATAAATCACACTTTAATAAAAAAGAAACTAACTGAAGAATACATACGTAGACTTAATTTAATTTGTAAAAGACCTCTATTTTCTAAAAACCTTTTTAAAGCGATAAACACCTATGCGATACCAATCCTAACATACTCTTTTGGGGTGATCAAATGGTCTCGCACTGACATCAATCAGTTAGAAATTAAAACTAGAACAACGCTCACGAAATATAATAATTTACACCCAAAATCAGCAATTGAGAGGATGACAGTAAGAAGGTCAAAAGGAGGTAGGGGACTCATAGATTTAAAAGTATTATGGGAAGGTCAGGTAAATAACCTACGAAAGTTTTTTTACAATAAATCTGGAAATAGTAATATTCACTTAGGTGCTATAGAATCTGATAAAAACTTTACGCCGTTGAACTTAAATAACAGGAACATCCAAAATAGTTTAGTAAACAATCCCGAATTGGAAAAATTAAATACTTGGCGCAGGAAAGAGTTGCATGGTAGACACCTCCACGACCTCGAACAGGCTCACAATGACCCGGAAGCCTCAAATAAGTGGTTAAAGCTAGGTTCTTTATTCCCAGAAACGGAAGGGTTCATTATCGCGATTCAAGACCAAGTAATTAATACCAAAAACTATAGAAAGTATATAACTAAAGACCCAAATACACAGAATGACAAATGTAGGAAGTGTCACCGTCACCCTGAAACTATCCAGCACATAACAGGCGCCTGTCCGACCCTAACACAAACTGATTACACCCACCGACACAATCAAGTAGTTCATATTATACACCAAAAACTCGCAATTAAACACAAGTTAATAACTGATAAACTTATGCCATACTATCAATACACACCAAAACCGGTGCTGGAGAGTACCAGCTACAGGATGTACTTTGATCGCGCTATATTAACAGACAAAACTATACATAACAACAGACCCGACATCACACTCATAGATAAAGTTAATAAAGAAATATATATAATAGACATAGCAATACCGAATACTCATAACATACAAAAAACTATTACAGAAAAAATACATAAATATACTGAACTGAAAGAAGAAGTCCATAGAATCTGGAAAATGAACAGAGTTTACATCGTGCCGATGGTGCTCTCTAGCACCGGCGTCATACCAAAATACTTGTTACACTCTCTTAAAGTAATAGACCTACCAGAAAACACCTACATCACAATGCAGAAAGCTGCAATATTAAATACGTGTCGTATAGTTAGGAAATTCTTACAGGAAGATTCCGCCACTCAAACGTTACCAGAACATACAGCACACTTGGCTTAGGCCCGTGGGTTGTATTGAATCACCGAAGTATCTTCAATACTTCGAGAATGTTTAAATAAACAAAATAATAATAATAATAATAATTTATTTCCAAACAAATGTACATACAAGTTTACAATCGGTAAATTTGTTTTACATATGATTTGTTGTACATCATCGAAGTATATTAACCCTGTCTCTTAAACTAGGACAAGCCTGTATCTTAAGGGACAGTGTTCAGCTCAAGACTTTATTTATTATACAACATCAATTAGTGAACTGTGCCGAAAGAACCATGTAAAGGATTTAATATAATATAAGGAAAATTTTTTATTAGTGCGTTATGTTCGGATGTGTGTATGTATGTATGTGTGTGTGTGTGTGTGTGTGTGTGTGTGTGTGTGTGTGTGTGTGTTTGTGTGTGTGTGTGTGAGGATGAGCGTATGTTCTACATAACATAATCCGTAAGCTTTAGCCATAAAAGGTGAGAAGGTTTTCTGTATTACAATAGTCATTTTTTAGTAGCCACTCAGTTACATTATGTTTAACTGTATGTTTATGCAAGTCCAATATATTTAGTTGCCGTTCAATTTGTTTATAAATATGGGTATTAAGAGTAAAGAATTGATGTCTAGCAAATGTGGTTTTGTGTGGCGCAATAGATGGAAAATTCCGACGCTTGTTTGGATTTTTGGGAGGCATAGTGCTATGAGTTCTGAGAACAGACTGCAAAATATAGAGTTGTCGGACCGTTAGAACTCCGCAGTTTTGGTAAAGTTGGGTTGTTGGATACCTAAATGGAGTTTGAGTCATGACTTTCAGAATGGCTCTTTATGCGCGTTCTAGTTTTATAAGCCTCGTTTTAGGTGCACCTCCCCAAACACAAATACAATATCCAATGATCGATTGGCATAGAGCATAATAAACCATTTTTAGTGTATCAAAGTTAGCTGCCTTTCGAAGTGACTTGAAAATATGTGTAAGTCTCATAGTTCTGGTAATGAGAGCGTCTATTTGTTTGTCCCATTTCAGTCCCTCATCTATTTGGACCCCTAGATACTTGACATGGTCAGTTCTATGTAGTCTTGTGCAGGAGCAAGGTGTCATTAAGTCCGTGCACGTGTGAGCAGTTATATGAAATGAGGGGGGTGGGGAAGTGTTACGTCGAATTGTGAAGGGTACATAAACAGTCTTTTTCAAATTTAAGGTAAGAAGATTAGAGTCAAGCCATGTCATTATTTGTTTCAGTGCCGCTTCAGCATTAGATTTTACAATTTCCCAAGTAGGTCCATGGACAATTACCGCAGTGTCATCAGCATAAGTGTATATCTTACAGTTTGGCAGGTTCATTTTACAGAGATCATTTACATAAATTTGGAACAGAGTAGGACCCAATACACTTCCCTGAGGTACGCCATAAGTTACGCATTGCTCATCACTGAAGTGCGTATCAATTTTTACTTGTTGTTTGCGATTTCTCAGGTAGTCCTTGAAAATATCCAGTATTATACCACGCACTCCAAGGTGTTCCAACTTTGAGATAAGTATAGGGACAGAAACTGTGTCAAATGCTTTAGAGAGATCCAGGAAAATACCCAAACATTTCTTTTTACGGTCTAGATTCGTAGCAATGAATTGTGTTAAGTCAAGTACAGCATCCTCCGTTGAAACTCCAGGTCGGAACCCATATTGATTTGCTGCTATCAGTTGATATTTTTCTAGGTATAGCCTGAGACATTTATTAATAAATTTTTCCAGTATTTTAGAAATAGCAGGCAAGACAGATATGGGCCTGTAATTATTGACACAGTTCCTGTTACCACCTTTGTGAATAGGGTGTACTATAGATTTTTTTAGAGCTTCCGGAAACACTCCCGAATGAAGACATAGATTAAATAGATAGGTAATTGGTGACACTAAGAAATTGCTACAATTTTTCAGGAGCTTGGAGGGTATACCATCCCATCCAATTGCACAGTCATTACGTAATTGCAAAATAAGAGCTTTGACATCTGATTGATCTACACTTGGAATAGCAAGAGAGTTTAGTGGAGAATTTGTGGGACAGGATTTTGGCGTATAATTTGTGTACAGGGACAGCTGGTTGCGGGAAGTAATTTGAGTTGCAAGGTTTTTACCGACATTGGAAAAGAACTCACACACCTCATTGACAGACGATTTGGGATCCGTGCTTATTCCCAGGAGCTCCACCGGGCTTTCGCGCGCTTTTTGTGTACTGGTTATATCTTTTATCGTTTTCCATAATGCTTTGGGATTGTCCTTTGCCATGATTAGCTCATTCCTTTGATACGATATTTTTAATTTCCTAAGTAAAGCATTGCAGAAATTTCGGTATCTGGTATATGTAGTCCTTAATACTGAGTTGTTTTGAGCTTTTTTAGACTTCAAATGTAATCTATCACGATGTTTTATGCACTTCAATAGACCTGGAGTTATCCACGGTTTTATAATTCTAAGTTGCCTGGGAATTGTTAAGAGTTTTGTGTGTTTAGAAATGACAGATGTTATTATGTGGATGAAATAATTTGTGGCATCATTTGGGTCGCTTATATTATAGAGTCCTGTAAAATCCATACTTTCTAATTCTAGTCTTATCCCCTCATAGTTTAGACGGGTTGAAGTATAATTAGTACTTCGCGTAGGGTTTGTGTTAGAAATACTTAAGAGAATGGGTTTGTGGTCCGTGGAGTACGAGTCTAGGACAAGAGTTGTAGTTGATAAAGTTGTCTTAACAAAAGAGTGATCCAAGCAGCTTTGTAGACGTGTAGGGAATAGGTGACTAGGTAGGAATCCATGAGATGCATTAAGCTGAAGATATTCAAGGCAGCGATCATTTCTATTAACCTGCGTTATATCAATGTTCAAATCGCCAACGAGGGCAATATTTATAAATCCAACTAAGTTGTTATATACAGTATCCAAACTAACTAAGAAATCGTTAAAGTTTTCTTTAGAATTATATGAAGGCGTGCGATATACAGCGACCACTGCAAGCTTATCTTCCACTTGACATACCAAACAATTTCCACCACTAAAATGGGGATCCCATACTGTACATTTTAATTCTAAGGAAGTGTAAATTATGACTCCATCATTTTGATTACAGTTTGTTTCTGTAGAGTATAGCTGAAAACCACTCAAGCTTGGTATGTTTGTAGCTTTATGTAGCCAACATTCTGTAAGTATAACAATATCCACGTTAATTTTTATCAATTCTAATAAGATTTTTAATTGATCAAAGTTTTTATTTACACTACGTATATTGATATGTAGCAATGTTATATTGTTATTTAATCGATTTATATACAGAAGACTATCCTCAGGATTACAATTGTAAGAGCTACCTACACAAATTTGATCAAGTTCTTTATTAATATTATCTAATATTGTAGCCATTATAAACCAGAATAATAACAATAAAAGGGGTGCTATCGGCAGGAATATGTTTAATTGTGGCCAGGAACACGTTAATTGAAGATATAGAGTAAATGGCATTGCCACTCTGTATGTGTTTTAGTATTAGTTGTATTGTGTAAAGGATTGAGTATGATGTAAAGGATAGTATTATTAGTTCGTAGTGTGTGGTCTTATTTGCGTAGGTAGACCATATATTTATTGTATCAACAAGTGACTTTTGAATTGTGATGTGCGAGAGTATTGTGGAACAAGAAGTGTGTGATTGTATAACAACATAAATTTTCATTTTTAAAACATGATATGCACTAAGAAGCAAAAAATGGTAAATAGAGCAGGTAAATAGTCACTTGCTGATTGTAACTAAACATTCTTCAGATTTAACGATCACCTGTTTTTCGCCGTCTTGCTTACGTAGAAATATATTTCCATTTGATATCCAGCAGTACTTATATCCATTTTTCTTGGCAAATTCACGAGACAGATGAAACAATTTTTTGGAACTGGTTGGCAGGTGATCTACCACATAAACGGGTAAGCGTTCGCCGGGTACCCCGATGGTTGCAGTATTCAATGTGTCATATTTTCCTTTTCCTTTGTTATACGCACGGACGGCAGCCAAAAGTGCTTGTTTTGTTGGCATGGTAGTAAACTCCGCTACTATGGGGCGTGGCGATGTACCATAGGACTTTCCAGGTAGACGATATATATCACGTAACTCTGATTTCAAAAACGGGACTCCAACGGTTTCGCCAATTTTGGCTACAGAATTTATAAGATTTTCCGCGGTTTCTTTATTACTTTGCGGGATATTGCGGATTTCTATGTTAGTAGATCGAGATTTTTGCTGTAAGTCTATTACCTTCTTCTCTAAGTTTTCTATGTACAGATGTTGTTCCAGGCGTTCTTTCCTTAATTTTTCGATTTCTTTTTTCATGTCTTCAAATTTGTTGTTAATGAACGACACTGACTGCACAATTTCTTCGTTAGATTTATGAATATCTGCATTAGATGCCTGTATTTGAATATTTTGTGCTTTTATTTCAGTAATCTCCGATAACAATTTAGATATGAGACTAGTTTGTTCCGCCAGTATCGCAGAAATGCTGCTATCTTGTTCTTTTTTCCAGGTAGCAAGTTGATCTCTTAGTTTTTCGGGTGTAAAATCAGCAACATTTTGAGGCGAATTTTCATGCCGAAGACGTTTACTCCGATTCGATTTAACACATTCATTTGGTGGTGTCGCAGTGTTAGCCTCCGGTAGTGTCTGCGTTTGGTTCAGATTATTATTTTTATTATTTACCCTTGTTTTCGACATGTTTGGTGGGGTCCGTTGTACACCTGACATTTCAAAAACACTTACCCCGTGTTTATATTAGCGTAATGGACGTAGAATTCCAATGCAATAGCAATCTCCTCTGCAATGCCGACGGGTCATACGTAATGAGTCGTTGTTTCGGAACTCGTCGCACGTAGAACAATAGCGCAGTGTCCGAGCGCTCGCGTCAAACTCCACCACCACCGCGAACGAGGCGTGGGCGCTGGTTCGAAACCAAGCAATCAGCAACACACTTTTCTAATTGTCTCAATAGCGCACTGATAAAAATTATTTCGTCCCTTTCACAGACCACCCAGTGGGTGTGGTCAACCGGTAAGAACACCCAAGGAGAGACAAGGAATCTAAAAACTTGACAACCGGCCAATCACCGAATTTCATTTACGGAATTCACGAGGACAATCGTCACGCGTCCACTCAGTACAAGATTAGCGAGCTGACTGAATATCTTCACTAATTAATCAAAAACAACTTCGTTCCATCCGGGTGTCCCTTGACACCTCTCAAGTTTTTTTTATTCCGATCTGCAAACATTTCAGAGCAAAATGTATGTGGTGCCATGTCTATACGTTCGTGCGGCCAGGCCGGCACCTAACAATAATTCCCCGTCACTCGCAGCCCGGGCAAGATTGCGATAGTGACGACGGTACAACCCCACAGGGGAGGCAGTTTTTATCCTATACTTGTGTTTAGCGGTAGCTTTTTGGGACTAGTAGTGTTTCGTTGAGATGCCTGGTTATACCTGCATTATCTAATTCTTCTTACAAGCAGCACAAAATTACTCCCGCATTCCGGATAGACAACGAGGAGTTGTTACTTTTTACCGATTTTTGTTACCACTATGATCTCCCCAGCATATTCAAAATGTTTAAAAGAAGATGTAGAGCGAGTTCGCCATACATTCGAACATAGGATATCTACTAGTTTCTTAAGGCAATACAAGGCAACGTTATAAGACCAGCATTAAGTAGCTTAATTTTCTTATGATAAAATAGCATATTTTTACCTCTCTTGTACGCGATGTACGGTCTGAGTAGGTATAATCGTAATTTATATTCTACAAGCATCAGTGTGCATGCACTATTCTGTTTCGGTTGAAGGACATTGCAGCCAGCGTAATTATTGCGCATTATGAGACTTAACATCTTATGTCCCAGCCGCCAGGGTGACGAATGTAATAGTGTTACGCAGTGCTATGTAATTCAAAGTTCTGTCTGGTTTTGCTACTGTTCATTGACGGTCGTTTTGCTTATGAACAGGAAGGTTATATGCACGCGTCTTCACTCAGATGTAATTTTTTAAAAAATATCAATTACTAGTACCTACGTGACAAACCTTAAAATCTTCTAAATAAGAAACCATAAAAATAACTAAATCATAGTTGGATCAATGACATAAAACCTATCGCTTGCCTAATGAATCCTGAAGACAGTCGAGATTACACGGGGTAAAATTGAAAAAATGGGGTAACGCTGAACTGCTATTATTTATGAACCTACACAATAAGCTTTAAAATACATCTCCTCAATAAATAATGTGGATAAGCTTTTTTACGTATATAAAAAAACGCATATTTAATATACCAATACCTCGTTTAAATACAACCCAATGTTTTCTACAAGCTACCCCATTGTTAGTTAATTAATTGTTCCTTGACAATAGTAATCTGATATAAAGGCTTTGATCCTCCCCCGGCCCTCCTCTCCTACATGAAGTATAATCTGTGGACTGGTTCGCATTTCAAATATAATGGTTTATGTACAAATTTATTACAGCTAATATGGTGTTTTGTAGCGCGATGAAATAATTTATTGCTTTTTATATCTATTATCCGACGGGAAGACAAAAATTATCTATTTGTATTATGAAATGGAAATGGTTTAGTGGAAAACTTATTTCTGTCTTTTTACTTTTACAGTGTAAGTGTTAAAGAAACATAAATAAAAATCAATATATTAAACTGTTATAGAAAACATTAGTAACGATAATTGTGTAACTTTATATTGAACCTAAATTATAATTAGTAAATTCAATACTAAGTAAACAAATAAAAAAGTAAACAAATTCTAAATTCAACCAACCTAAGAACCAATGTTTTAAAAGTGAAGGCACTTCAATTGCATCAACAATGCGAACAATCATCTCTACAATAAATACCCCATGAGGCATAAACAAAACGTCAAGCATAAAAGACCCGATACGCACTTAAAGACCCAATTTAAAAAAACGTACCTCAATAAACAACATAAAGTAACATTCGAGAACAATCGGCAGTGAGCAAATTGCACGCCAAAAGCATACGCAGAGACTTCCCGCGCTCATTTCCCACCCTACAACGCGTTATAGCCGATTGAATATAAAAATAAAAAGTAAACACAAAAATAACCTCTATAAATATTTGAAATCCGAACGTCTTGGGACAGAGGGGGACGGCTATATTCCGCTAGTAAACCAGAAAGGGACTGCGATACATCTGCGGCGCGTCTTAAAACGTTTTCCTATTGGCCGATATGTATCGCGCGGTATAACAGCTCGTCGGTATTGGTTGTTATGTATGACGTTTTTTCTTTTCGGCCAATGAGGTGGTTGAGTTTTTTTTTTATGGTATCTGAGTTTTACTGCTCGGGCAATTGGTTGCAGGCTCGCGGATTCGGTATTGGGGTAGACTTGATTTTGAATGTTACGCTCCCCCCGAGAATGTTTAAAGTAATCCCAACGGGTTGGATAAAGAGTTTTAAATTGTTACCAGTTTATTTTAATCTTAACAGATCTGTTTGTATTGATCTTTTGTGGTTATTGTGGGATAAAGGTGTTGTAATTGAATGATTTGTTTTTAGGAGTATGTGTGCGAGATGTTTTATTTTTTATCGTTTTTTGTACTCGCATGTTACGTTTAGTTGTTTTGTTTTTGAAATCTTGAAATGAAATGAAATAAATTTATTCGAACCCATAAAATGTTATACATTATTTAGATTCAGTCAATATTAACTCTACCACCAGTTCGGAAAGCAGTTCTCACTAGAGAAGAACGGGCAAGAAACTCTAGTGCTGCTCTTTTCAAAATCAGTTCAAGGTATAAAATGAAATCCTTCTAGCCAGTTTCGGCCACGGCGGCCAATCTCAACGGAGATCAGCCAGGTACGCAGGAGATATTATAGTGCACAAGTGTGTGCGCAATACACAGGTGCACTCGCTATACCTTCACTCTCATAGTCCGGTGAGACGGCAATCCGACATGATCGGAGAGAGATCAGGCGCAGGACCAACGGCTTTACGTGCTTAAAAAGGTATAAAATACAATTAATAATAAAATAAAAATAACATGATATAGATATATTTGTTATTTTTGTTGAGAGCATTTCATTTATATACTCGCAAAAAAGGTAATAAATTTTAAAATCTTATACGAGTGCATAACCCTCTCAGGAATCATGTAATAATTTGGTCTGAAATTCTTCAAGATGTCGTTAATAATCTAAGTTCAATATATAACCCTAATAGTTAGATGTAGTAAGCGAAAAGGGCAGACCAGTCCACACAAGCAGCATCCGTTCACGAGTATGACGCATGTGCCAGCCATCGGCCTCCTCAACCATGTTGCAGGGAAGTGGCCGACCCGATACACGACGCCTTAAAAGATTTAATTTAAATTGAATAATACAATGGCTTTTAAAATACGTGATAAGTAATTACTATAGGAAATACAAACTAAAAAACTTTATGCAATTGAATGACGAGTTGGACAAGCTATTCACAATTCTCATGATACCCAGTAACTACACTATCTACGATATCATTACGGAACACCTCCTTGCTTACATCAATTTCTATTAAGTATCATCATCAGCCACATGACGTCCACTGCTGAACATAGGCCTCCCCCAAAGATTTCCAGATGGACCTGTCAAAAGTGGCCAGCATCCAGCGCGTTCCTGCCACCTTTACTTATCAATTCGTCTGTCCACCTTACAGTGTTAACTATCACATAAAAAATATTCAAGAATTTTAATAACTATATAGCACTATCCCGACATTATGCCAGATTCTAGATTTCTGCTAGACCATTACCGGGCAACTTGAGCATATTTAGTAACACCCGCTGACTGTCATATATTCCTACAATATATTTTAGGGCCATACGTTTCGCTCATTAGGATCAGTGAAGTATTATCTGAGTTGCCTACCATTGCTTTGTTCTCAAGCGTGACTGAGCTGAACGTGTGACGAGTCTTATAATCCAGGGTTTCACGACCGGACGCCAGGCTTCTGAGTGAAATTTCTGGGCAAAAATGCTTAAAAGAAGCAGGTATATCTCGAGTTGTGTGCTAGTTGCTACCCGTCAAATAAGACGACCAAATACCAATGCCGACAATGCCCCAAAACGCATATTAATCAAATGAATAGGTACTATTTACATCAGCTTACTGATACTATGTCAACTTACGAAAAACATTTACTAAACTGCAGTGAAGCAGGCTCTAAATACAATTAAATTAATAAATATAACTATCCAAACTACCGTTTCGTGTCAAATACACAACACAATTAGGGCGTTTTAATATTAAGTCAAAACTGCATTAACAGTGTCACGTAATTTAAAAATCAAATCTCGATACAGACCGCATGGGGCGTTTGCGTTTAAACGAAGCCAACGGGGGTGGTTCGGTAATTGCCGGCGTTTATCCAATTACATACCCCAAGTGCTATGAGGGGATGAAATGGTTTTTCTATCTGTATGATAAAGTGTTGCTGAAATCACTTAGATATTTGTTTAGTGGCAAAGTGTTTAGGATGTAGGACGTGTACCACATGTAATGGTTGATCAGAGAGTTCAGGTAACGACATACTCGTTTGGATAGCGTACGTGTAGCGAAACGGCTGGCCTAAGTGTTTTGATGTGGTCACTGGTGGTAGGTCTCTCATATGTAAGAGTCCGTCAGGGTGGGTACGACCGCAATGTCTATTTCTACCGTCAAGCAACAGAGTGCATGCACTGTTGTGTTTCGGTTTGAAGGACATTGTAGCCAGTGTAACTACTGCATATAAATATAATAAGACTTAACATCTTATGTCTTAGGATGACGAGCGCAGTGGAATGCCACACAGTACTTTGAAACTCAAGGTGCTGGATGGTCATGCTACTGTTTATGGGTGGTCGTATCGCTTACCATCAGGCGAACGGCTTGCTCGTCTCGTAATTGTATGACATAAAAAAATGTATTGTTACTTGTGATATACATCTAGCAAGAGAAGTTTATAAGTAATAGTAACTTACAAGGCAATTTGCGTCTCTTGACATGTACTAGAAGTAAACGTTCGCTTTCCTGGATGGTTAGTTAAGTACAACAATCGCAAAATTGCAATTTTAACCTAGAATTATATTATTTGTGATAAATTCTCTGTGCTATCCTGCCTACGCCTTCGAAATTATATGACGTATTTATCATAACATTCCTTTAAATTTTACTGTTTGGATTCTCTATTATACAATAATCTATAATATAATGTTATTAAAAGCGATAATCGAAAACACCTATCAATTAAAAATTAAAACGCGAGGTATAAAACGCAACAGAGGGACGGGGAGAACCGATTATTCCCGCAATTTTCCCGCTATCGAGCGAGTTTATAATGCTGTCCCTTTATTAAAATGGCGTTCGGGGATATTTTTATTTGGGCTGGATAATTTCATATTAAATTGGGAAATGATTACATTTATAATTGAAAAAGGTATTTCCAAAATGTAGGACTATTTTTAAAAAGGATTATCAAAGAGCCATAAGGTCAAAGTCTCTTTATATTTGCATGTAATATAATTTAAATGGTGTAATGCCATAAATATCACCTACACTCTCTCTAACTAAACAATACCTTTAGAAAGGCTCCTAAACACGTTTAGTGTAGCCTCTAAGAGATTTGAAAACCTCCAAAGAAAACTTAACATCATTGCAGTACCTAAGTAGCCGCTGTCTAATCTAACTGGAAACAGAGATTTTTCATATCGTAGGTTAAGAGAGCATTTCACATTATTTACTACAAATTCTAATTCTGAACGACATATGGCCTTCTTTATAATTATGTCCAATGAACTCAATACCGAGCTCAAAGCCCTACTGATTACACAGTCTATACACTGCTAGTATAGATCGACGAGGTTTAATATTAAAAGTGCTTTTAAATACGCATATTGTAACAGCGATACGCACAGAAGTATGATCGCTCACGTTACGTTTGTGTTTGAATTTACACGCGGTGTTAACGTAAACACGAGCGTATCCGGATCTTAGGGGTGCTAGGGATGCTCATATATCTCTATTTAATTTATAATATTTAGAAAATGAGTAGGTACAGTCAACTATAGAAGTATATTAAAGAACAATGAATATTGAAATGAATTGGGTAAGGATGAATTGAATATATTTGAGACTACATAAATATAATTTTGCAGTTTTCGGTGAGTAGAAAAAAAATATTTATTATGTTATTCTACACATAAATTTATAAATAATTTAGTTTGTTCTTATAAGTTTCAAGACTAGTACTCTAAATTACACATTAAAAATATCGCATTTATATTGTCAGAACATTAGCATAAATCAATTAGTTCTGGAACAACAATTTCAGGAATATCCCAATATCAAAAAATATTGTGTAAAAATATCTCAAATTTTAACTATATCAAGCTAAACTGTCGACAAGCTACCCTTAACAAAGTGGAAACATGGGGTGTTACAAAAAATCTCTACCCCCAGGCAGTGGGGGACGTCAGACGCAGGCGCCCCGCCCCTAGCGACTTAAAACAATTATTCGTTCAATACGATATCTGCGAATGGAGTAAACTGTTATGGAATTTTTGAACCATTTCAAGTTAGATTTATTTGTTGAGTTGTTTGGAAATTGAAGGTATTTGTTAAATTGAGAACGTGAGTATAAAAAGGAAATGTAAATCATCCTTAATTTTGAATAAATCTTAATTAGTCTTTTGTTTAAACACTGATATATTTAATTAATTTCCTTGCATACGAAATCTCAAAATTACACCAACCGTTGATCCATTACCAAAACGCTCACAAAATCTTATAACTAACCTGACTATCCTTCAATCCAAGTTTCTCTGCGAGCTTCTTCCTGTCAGGCTTGGAGATGTACTTCTGGACTTGGAACCGCTTCTCCAGACCCTTGCGCTGTAGGTCTGAGAAGACAGCGCGCCGCATCATGCCGCGCCGGGGCTTACCTGGTGGTGAAGGTTAGAAGGTTGACTACTTCATTCCAATGAAAGTGCTGGTAATTTCTTATTTGATAGTGGCTTTCATATATGAGAGTCGATTGGTTCCATTGGTTCTATTCATTGGTGTAGCTAGAATTATTTTCCACTTAAAAAATCAAATAACTTCTGTGTGGCGATAAAAAAATATTGTACTGGTAGGCTGCTTCAACATCCTTGCGGTGGGCACCAAGCAATTCTGGGGTTGGCACAGACCACGCAACACCAAATATATGCCTATGATTCTATGTCCGTCTCAAATCTATTCAAACAATATAATGTTCTGAAGGGTAAAGAAACCCGTTTGAAGGGTAAAGAAGCCTGTGTGAATGTAAAACTTGTATGTACTTGTACAGCAGAGTATTGTCACTGCAATGGTATGGTGTCAATAAGTAGGTACCTAATAACATACCTCTGGAGCTGTGAGCCCACGGGAATCCTCCCGGTAGGGGGAATACTTGAGTGTGAGCTTGTGCTGGCCTCACTGTCAACAAAATCATTGTTTCAACCTGTTTTATTATTTAAAAAAGGTTGGTTAACGAAGAAATTAAGTACACTGACCATAAAATAATTCTAAGTTGAAATTCATTTGTTCGTCGGGACAGTAGATCCTGAATAATTTATGTTGTTAATTTTTTCTACACCTATTTTATAATGATTTTAATTTTATAATAATTTTCTGGTTAAACGACCGGTCCTCTGACTCATTCATTATTTAAAAATATTCTTTCTTAATAAATTCTTAATATCAACTTAATGTAATCTAGGCGTAAAAGTGCTAAAAAAATTAAAGCAAAATATATATTGCTGTTTTATTAAAAAGCTGACCTCAATAATCGTTGCATAATACAATATTCCTTCATACTTCTTAAGACCTTATTTATACGCAATACAATAGATTTTTTGCGATATCACAAAAGAATTATGAAATGGCAAACATAATCCTCATAGTTGCTTTGTGATAGAGCTAATAAAATTGCGTTAAAAAGGTATTGTGTGTAGCGCTGGAAGAAATTTGATGATTTTAACAATGTACAGAGATTTTGGAATCTTATAAAATGTGCTTAGCTCAGCTCTTATAATTGTGCGTCAAGATATATATTATTATTTTATTCTCATTTCTGAAGTTGTCTTTCTACTAGTTATGGAATCATACTGGAACTTGTTTGATGCTTAAATGATTATCAGAAACGTCATTTCCAAGTTTTGTAATCAGAAAAACTAATAATTAATAAGTAATATACGTACCTATTACCTACTATAGATAAAATATTTTTAAATCTGTACATGATATCAAAATATTTTAATAATATAATACGAGTGTATTGTGTAGATTAAAAAGTCTAAGGACTCTAGTTTTATAATTGAAGTTGCTCTAAAAGTGCTATGTTAATCCAAGTAAAAAAACTAAAAAAAAAATATGTAATTTAGGCTTGCGGAACATAATTAATGGCTTAGTTGAGTTGTAAATTGTAATCTATGTTTAATATTTTTTTTTAATAATAATAAATGTTATTATTGTTTCACTTGAGAATTTGATTACCATATAAGGGCCAGTCATCTGCATTAAAGATAATAAAAATCAAAACCATATTTCAAATAAAGAACACCTATCAAAACATAGCTGTTTGCACAAAACATTATAATAGACTGTCAACACCACTTTTTATTCTTTTTTATTTAGTAGCTATTTTTCGGCCATTAAAAACGATACAATGCGATATTTATGTAACAGATTACTTCAACAAAAGGAAGCTTATCAAGACCGGATCAAATTGGGCGTATACGTCCCTTGTTATTTTTATGTTGGCAACATCGGGTGGTCGTTTTTTAAATGTGGTTTTTAATGTTCCATGATCAACTATACCACACACATTGAAACTAAAGAATCAAATTTGGCGTACCACAGCAACACAGTTCTTGTAGTAATAAAAAAAGAATCAAATACGAACGAAAATAACTTATTATATAATTTAAATTGCATTCCAACTGCTGAGTAGAACCACTAAAAAGACAAAAAACTACGTAAAATATGCTACGAGATAATTACGAGTTCATTGTTTTCTTCGTTATCGCTGGTAAGAGGCTTTGCCAATTCATTAGATCATTTATCAACAGTAACTGACGAGCAAACCGCAGATTGCAGCAATCTATTTACAAACTGAAACATTTTTTTGAGACGCATGATAATTTGTTACAGATATAGATTTAACCGAATCGAAAGTCTTTCAGTTCCATTAACATATTTCCACACAACCACGTCTTTATCCCCGAAGGGGTAGGCAGAGATGCAACCAGGGTACACACCGCCAAATGTATTTGTGTCCTAAAATAGATTTTAATAAAGTGTGACTTAAAAAAATACATAGGACATTCTAGAGAACTGACCAGTCAAGTAAGGGTGGTGGCAGTGCGCCAAAAGATGCTGTAGGTGCTGATGCTGTACTGGTATCGGCCTGCTCGCGATCGGCTTTGCGATCGGCCATGGATTACCCATCATGGGCTGACGGTATTCTGCAACAAACAACCAATTTTGAATAATCATTGAAAATTAAAGTAATTGAATAAATAAAATAACTTGCGTCCAAAAAGCCCATTGAAAAGAAAAATACCTAGTAAGATTATTTCTTACAATATAATGAAAGTGAAAATAACGTTGATTTAAAAAAGAACCATGTTCTAGGAGGAAATATCGTTATTGTTTCAACTAGCCACTATTTGTTACTTCCTAGCATCGAATAATAATAAAGCCCATGAGAAAAACAATAATTAGGACGTACATTACTAGTCAATACCTTAGCCATTTGTGAATTAAATGGTACCCCAAATTCTCCTATTCGAGGAAACACAGTAATGAAATAAAATTTAAGCAGCTTTTTTCCTAAACGCAATCTATATTATTTTGTTGTTAAATAGAGGTCGGCTAAGCTGTATTAAGCGAAGTAATTCCATAACAACGCCATTATAAATACAATGCGCCAGAAGATTGTTCTCGATCGTTTGCCAATAACGCGAGTTGTAGGCGGAAGCGGGCGTCAGTAGTGTATTTTGTGGTTTATTTTGTATGCAATAGCGAATATAAAGTTTATAAGTATAACGGAATAAAGATATGAATACGGATTCTTGTGAAAACAGAGCACAAATTAGTTGGGAAATATATTTTTTTTATGTCTTTGTGAGGCGTAAAACGAACAAAGACGTCAAGGGTGACGTCATACTTTACTGAAGTGCAAACTATGGCATCAAAGTTTATAATATGATTTTCCCTGAATAAAAATAATGAACATTTAAATAATCTGTTATACAAGAAAATGATGATACAACCCTATTAATAAACCGACTTCAAAACCATTGCAAACCAAAAAATAATTCAACTTTATATTTGCTTAGTAAGTATATAGTACGTATTTGGAGTCGATGCTTAATTTAAATTGCCAGCTAAGCCAAGGAAATACAAGATCAAATATACGAAAACATTGTTTAATTTAAATTAGGCACCGACTCCAAATATACGTATATGTATACTTACTAAGCGAATATAAAGTTGAATTATTTTTTGGTTTGCAGTGGTTTTGAAGTCGGTTTATTTTTTTTTTAAAGTTAATTTTATTTCTTGCTTTTTTGTTACTTAATTAGTGTAATAAAATAGTGTAAACAATACATCATAGATATACGATTGCAGCATTCGCGAGTCATCTGCTGTTAGTTATTGAAGAGTTCCATTGTGTATCTCCGAAGATCTTCATCAGATCTTCATAAATTATATACTTAAACCTTCCCTGAAAACTATACATTTGAACATCGAAAACCACATCCAAACAGTAGTTTTTGAGAAACTCGCTGTCATACATACATACATACGGATCGAATACAGAACCTCCTTTTTGAAGTCTGTTAAAAAACAGTGCATTACTTGTATAAATTAACTAACCTTGTACAAGCCTTTTAAAAAAAAAACAATTTAGTGGACAGTTTCATAGATAACTTCTAAAAATAATTCATAATTGGAACTATCTCATTCATAGAGCAGCCACGAAACCGCGCGCTCCGGTCGCCCGCGCCGCGCCGCTCGATTTCTTACTACCCCGCTGTCAAAGGCACACCGTACCTAATATATCGCCTTTGTAATACCATTAATCAGAGAGAGCCGTGTTTTTGACTCGCTTTATATTAATTTAAATCTATACACCGGTTTATTTTCATTTAGTGGAGGGGATTAGGCAAAGGAAACGTTTTTATGCGTGTTTTAGAAATTTTAATTTGATTGTGATTAGGTTGCGTTTAAATTTTGTATACGCCATTATTGGTGTTATAGGGCGAGTGCAGTGTACTGGCATGCAGTATTTATTGTTCTAGTGTTGCTAGTGTTTATGGGTAGTGCTAATTTACAGGCGAATGACTCGCGTTGTCACGTTGAGTTTAAAACTTCTTTATTCACACTTGTCACCAGTTGCCGTAGAGATAGATAAACAAGTCACACCTTTAGAATGAAAACGACACAATTCAAAAAGATAGATAATTGGGTTATCGTCATAAAATTACTTAAAACGAAGTACTTAGTACAACAATAGTTGAAACACAGCCATATTCAAGCAAGAAAAGGACAAAACTGTTATATCGGTCCCTTTTTTATTATATTTTTATAAATAAGGGACTAGTTTTTAGTCATTTAAAAATGACAACATAATTTTCAATTTTTTGAATTGTGTCGTTTTCGTTCTAAAGGTGCGAAGTACTCCCATAGTTTCTTGAGCTAATTTCCGTCTCACTTTTTACCATACACAGCACGTATCCCTAGCGACTCAGTATCGTTTCTCGAATCGAGATCAACTATATTTAGCCCCTGTTTATAGATATCTTAATAAACGCTCATCGAATTTAATATAAAGCGACCAAAAACTATAGTCAAGCTCCCAAATAAATGGTTATCAAATGAGAATAATAATTTATTTCATTCCATTGAATGACGAGACGAGCATGCCGTTCGCCTGATAGTTAGCGATACGATCACCCACAAACAGTAGCAATACCATTCAGCACTCGTACTGTCTGGTATTCCATTGCGCTCGTCATCCTGAGATATAAGATGTTACATCTCATTATGTCCAGTAGTTACACTGGCTACAATGTCCTTCAAACCAAAACACAACAGTGCATGCACACTGCTTCTTGGCGGTATAAAAAGACATTGCGGTGGTACCCACCCAGACGGACTCTTACACATGACAGCCCTATCACCAGTAAAATAACTGTCTTGCGCGTTAGCTGGCGTACATTGTGAAACGGACCCTTAGGCCGAGTTTTTTCAATTGTAGTTAGGGTAATCTTCGGTGTTATTAAGCTGGACGCGCTCGTACCGCTTCACGCGTCACACGTCACGCGTCACGCTGCACCGTTCCATTCGACCGCGCCAAATCGAGACGACCGCGTTTCGTATTAACCGATCCAGAGGACGAAATCACTCTGGCCATCCGCCGCAAGAACGAGTTCTTGAAACTCCAACACTCCACAAGACCGTAGTTCCGTCCTCGCCGTCGAGGACCTCGCCGCGTTCCCCGTCGCCCCCCCGACCCTCCTAGCAGTTCCAGCCCACGTGCCGATGACAACACAATCTAATAGGATTAGGCCTAAAAACCAATCTTTCCTTAGGGACGATTTAACAACGATTAGTCGTTGATGTCTCATCCTCTCTCAGTGGCCGTCCTGAGCCGAGGTTCGTAACCCATTAGTGGGTTGCCCTCAGCATGGTCACTCAATTCAAAGGGTTGCGCGCGCCTTCTGCGTTCACCCTAAAGACCGGTGTGGCGAGAAAAGCCGTCTCGCGTCAGGTTACTGGCAGTATGGCCATTAAAAAAAACGCTGCACCGGCTCACTCGCAGCTTTGCGAGCGCGTCCAGCTTAATAAGATCCGGAGAAAATATAACTACAGTTGAAAAAACGGAGCCTACGAGTTATAAATTTCTACAGGCAATACGTCTGTATTGCCTGTAGAAATTAGTGTGTGTAGAAAGCTTTATTAAAACATAATATAAATATTTTGCCCATATAAAGAATTCAATACAGAAGTACATGTTACGTAAATAATAACTATCTTTACAAAGCTGGCTATTTTATGACTTCCGAATTTACCTTTTCCCCTAAAATCTTTCCTTCCGAATACCTTACGGTTACCCTAAAAAAACATAATCCAAAGATATTATGGAGGAGTTATGAGTATAAACCGCTTAAGGTAAAGAGGGGCTAGACCCTCTGCGAGGAGGCGTTACCTCGGAAAACTTCCTTCGCGAGGGCTGTTATTTTAATTACATGAGCCCTTTAATTACTCTGAATAAATAGTAGATTTTTTTATTGCTGGTTGTCTACCTTTATAAACAGTTCTTTGAAATTATAAAGTTCTTGATTTTGCATATTTTTTATAAAATAGAATAGAATAATTTAAATTCAAAAGAAGGTAAGTTTATATGCCCTAAAATTAGTTTTCTTTCTGAAAACCTACATCTAATCTTACTAATATTATAAAGGCGAAAGTTTGTAAGTATGTATGGATGTATGGATGTTTGTTACTCTTTCACGCAAAAACTACTGAACGGATTTGGCACACGGGTAGATCATGTCCTGGATTAACACATAGGCTACTTTTTATCACGGGAAAATATAAACCGGGACTTTTATCCCGGAAAAACTATTTAATGCGGGTGGAGCCGCGGGCAAAAGCTAGTATATTCTAATTTGAAGTTTCATAATTTTGTTCTTTAAAATGACTCCTCTACGAGGTTAAACATATATGTAAAGTAGAATCCTTCGAAATTTAATAAAAGATAGAGTCTATTCAACGAAATCTAAATTAAAATTGCGCACACATTTAAGCATGGCAAATTTAACAATTTAGCACTTGAGAAAACAACCTAACAATAGCTAATAAAATTCCGAGCAATAAGGTTTAACAGCAAAAAGTTTTTAATCGTAATAAAAAACTTTTTTGCACAATTGCACACGAATTGCATTTTTTTACTGGCCTTGGCTATGAGTAAAAACGAAAAAAAAACATTCGTAAGTAAGACGAACATAATTCACTGAACAGGTGGTAGTGTTTTCGTACGCCTGAGTCCATCCGTACGATTAGGGTTACCATTCCATCCCTGTATTATATACTGGCCACTGCAGATCACGGGCCTTATCTACCACTGAGAGGGTTTGTGCCTTAGTCCACTACGCTGGCCTAGTGCGGGTTGGCAGACTTCACATACTCTCGAAATTCTTATATAGAGCTTCTCAGGTATACAGGTTTCCTCACGATGTTTTTCCTTCACCGTTAAAGCGAGCGATAATTTACAAAGAATACACACGATTTTTAAGAAAAGTCAGAGGTGCATGCGCCTGGGTTTTGAACCTGCGGACATTGGCCTCGCCAATGCGTTCCACTCCCAACTAGGCTATCGCCTTAAAATGCTAGGTTATTCTCTAGTAATTAAATAATTTTCGCTGGTATTTAAATTCGAGAGCATTAGATAGTCTTTAAACCTATATACCTACACCCTACACCGGCATGCCAACCAGAATCCACGGTGGTTGATGCATACGAAAAAGCCCCAGGGTATCTTGTTGCGCTTAAATATCTGCACATAACCTTAGTTTAAAAATTAGTTATCTGATCTAAATCATGTGTAGTATCATATGGACATTATCTAACAAGAGTAGTGCCACGTAGGTAGGTGCTATATATAAGTGCTAGGTCAGTAAACGACAACAACAAAGGCATCTGTCTTTCTACAATCTTCAAACCTGACAAAAAACAATGTATTGGAATGATAAATCTATCGCTAGGATATAATTATCATTCCCATTCCTTTTTTGTTTTCTGTCAGCGATGATGATAAAAGAAAGGCATTTTGTCTGAGGGACCTTGTCAGTGTTGTCACTTATCACGAGTCAAACCGACTGTCTAGTCTCGTGATTCAATACTTATTATTTATTCATAGCATTTCTTATCAAAACGATGAAAATTTATCATATAAGTACCTACAATTTCTTTTTTGTATCCCTTATACTAAAATTTTTGAATATATATATAATTTTTTTAGCTAATTATGTATTAAACTCTTACGTCACAATAACCGTAAACCGTGACAGAGAGTCATACGAAGCCAAATCTCCAATCGAAAGCTCTCAAATCCCCTTTGACCGGACAATAAAATGGCAGATTGGTTTTTAACGCAGTGGCCGTCGGCAGCTATTATATTATGTTCACACCGTCGGTGCGAGCTGTCGCTATCGATTGTGAGGGGCTCAATAGTCAACCGGTGGAACCGCGATTTTCTCCAAATGAAGTCCGTGGTAGCATCGAATTTAGTCTACCAGGATATTTAGATCCGTAACTTTACTCCTGACGGGGCAGGTTGACGTTACACTAAATTGCTCGGTTATTTTTATCTTGAATTGATAATAGGCCTATTGCTATATCGGATATGATTTCCAGTATAACAAGAGCTCTTTGAGACTGTGCACCACAAAAGGTATTATCGTCAGACGAGTGAAGTTGTAAAAACTAAGCCTGCAATATGTTGGAAGTGTCTTGTGACTCGTATTGATATAGTATAAGAGCAGACGGAAAAATGAGACATTCGGGAACACATCAAGTCATAAAAGAAGCGGGTTGCTTGTTGATAGAGATCTCTACTCTACTAGATCCAAACTGCTGTCGTTTCATGCCGGTCTTCTTTAGTTCTTCAATCCTTAATTCATCCTGATATTGCAAAGCTTACTTGTGACGGTATATCGGGGTACATGACTGCCTCGATAGGGTAGTTGTATTACTGTAGGACTGCAGTGCTGAGATCTTGGGTTCGATCCCCGGGTCGGGCAAGTTAATATTGGATTTTTCTATTCAGTATTAATCGGGAGTCTGGAAAGTTTGGTTATGGCGATAGGCTCTTCCCCTATGACATCATGGGACGAAATACGTACGTTATCCAAACCTCTTCACAAACTACATCAAATTTAAATGTAAGGAAAACAATAGTGGTAGAGTCATTTGATTCAACGAGATTTTAAATGATTAAGATCTTGTCGCCTGCCGTTTAAACTAAAGAAACGTAAGGTTTACATTAGCGTTAAGATATCTCATAAGGAAATGCGCGGTGTGCCTAGCTCTGGGGTTGTGCTCGAGATGCCTTTCTACAATAGTTGAAACCAAATTAAATCAATTTATTGCACTCCACAATTGTTAAATAGGTCTACAAAATAAGAAAACTTCATAATCGTAGACCCTATAGGGCACGGCAACATAGAAGAGAGGGATAAACTGTTTTCTTAAATAAAAATTGTTGTTTATAGTAGTTATTATTTTTGTAATTTTATTGTTAATATTTTTTTTCAGCTATTAGTCTAGAGAATTTTTATCTAGATATCATTATTAATACAATAAGAGTGTAATTAAATATATTACTATGTCATACACTTACATTTATCATAATTGTATTTAATTAACTTATTCAAAATTACATCATATAATTATTTTAATGTAGGGTGTCAAAGATAGAATTATAGTTCATCATTAAAGAAATCAGTTAAATAGTAATACCATTTTTAATATCGTAATGTTTTTAGTTCGTGTACAAATATATTATTTTTGTCTTCTTCAGTTATTTTTGATGAACGCTAATAGAAAACAAAAATAGTAACCTCCTTTGGAGCCGGTTAAAAAAATACGGGAATGACATATTCTAACGATAGATTTAATGTCGATAGATTTATCAATAGATTATGTTATTCCCTTTTTGTTTTCTATTAGCGTTAACGATTTAAAAACGCATCTTGTCTACGGCTCCTGTAGAGAGATCATTTTATCATATATTATAGAGAAGATAATATAGATATCATATACAATACTATAGAGACAATACCATATATAGAGATAGAATATTAGAAATTGTAAACTCCGTGCATAAAACAGTGCCTTATGTTATGTCTAATTACATATGTCAAATGACTTGTCCAAAAACTGGCTTAAAATTCTAACAAGATTTTTTAGTAATCACAAAAACTAGGCCTTTGTGATAAATTGTGTAATTTTAAAGTCCTCCGATTTTGATATTTATATAATAAAAAAAACTACACTTAAAATGAAAGTTTTTAAAAGTTAATTTTTTTTTAAATGGATTCCAGGTCCATATTTTGTCCCCTCAACTTTTAATATCCACAAAGTTTAAGCCTGGTGTAATTTCGAGGTCCAGGACCCATACAAAAAGCGGCATCTCCTTTGTATGTTTCTATAAAACACACAAAATAAACAACTGATTCATAACCATGTAAAACAGTATGTCTGCATTTACGCCATTTCCGCGTAGCATATTGTTGCCAGTAAATGTAACAAACAGACCGCAGACTCGTTGGTATTCGCATGTCGTGTGGTCACGCCGTTTCAGTTAATGACTATGTTTATATGCTGAATGATGACTAATCTAATAACTACTTAGTTACTGTGTCACTAGAGAAACAATAATGCGATGAAAATTGAAAAAAATGAATTAGAAAAAAATAATTGTAATAAGTTGAAGAGACTTCTAGCATGTTCAAAAAAGGAAAGGAAAATCAAAGCAAGTGACAATTAAAAAGGGAGGAAATATCGCATAAAAAGTTTGTCGCCATGGAGACATACGTACATAACAATTCCATTGATTTCTTTGAATGCTAAAATATGACAATTTTATACTATACTAGCTGTTGCCCGCGGTTCCGCCCACGATAAAAAGTTTTTCCGGGATAAAAGTCCCGCTTTATATTTTCCCGGGATAACACGTAGCCTAAGTTACTCCTTATTACATCAGCTATCTGCCAATAAATGTCCCGTCAAAATCAGTCCAGCCATTTCAGAGATTAGCCGGAACAAACAGACAGACAGCAGACAAAAATTGTAAAAAATGTTATTTTGGTGTATGTACCGTATATATATTCATATACATGTAGTAAAAAACGGTTATTTAAATATTACAAACAGACACTCCGATTTTATTTATATGTATAGATGTATAGATAACAAACTCAAATTAAAAACGAAGAAGAATAAGTCAGGACACGTCCTAAACAAAATTCCAGCCTTAACTAAAAGAATATACCTCGGGAGCGGTACGAGCTATGGTTTTCATTGCATGTAGCGTCATTGTCTAGTAAATGAGGTAATATCGGATTTTAATAACTATTTAATCATTGATGTAAATAATTGTGAAGCCCTGATTTTTTAAGTTATTTAAAACAAATTAGTCAACATAATTTTCGTAGGCATTGCTAGCAAATTCGCCTTTGTGAAAAGCCTTTACCGCTAAAAGTCCCTTAATCACTGTGGCTATCCATAGCGCCACTTTAAGATTCTAGCACCATCCACTTAGAAAATCAGATTGAAAATCCAATTAAGTTAATCTAGAATATGGTGTACCCGTGTGCCAACTTTAAAACAAATTCGTTCAATGGTCTTCGCGTTTACTTCTAACAAACATCCAAACACGCGAACATTTAAACATCCAAACTTTTTACAACAAATAAAGACTGACAAACGATAAGGTTCTTACTATGTAGGTTATCCCAAATTAACATTATACGCATAACGAAAATTTTCTACTTCAGAACTCTTCGCTATCAATATCTATACGTCCAAATTCCAACATTTGCCTCCAAAACCCAACGTGAAATCAACTCACGTCCTAACCAGCAGTTGTTACAGAGAATAAAAGAAAATTCCTATTGGAATCTTATAAAATTATGCATAACGCCCGCCCGAGCCATATTAACATGTCATTGGCCGCCATCTTCCCGTATTTGACTTCGCAAGTGTGTCCTAATGTACTCGGGCAGCCTTCCCAAACGATTTCCAACCTTCGTCCCTCAATTTAAACGTCTGTTATGCAGCCACGTTCGTAACATAACCTCACTTTTTGCAGTAGAAGTGTTCGAAACGATTTCTAACCCTAATATGATAAAGTTATAGCATATTTTCTATTGTTTTCTTTTTAACATAACCTCATTTTTGTTCGAAATTGATTTTCGATCTTATAAGTTTGGCATAAGTGTTTTATTAGGTTGAAATAATGTTTCGCAAACGTTTCCACTATATATTCTTGTATTTAGAAATGATTGAAATAAAATAATTTATACGTAGCTATTCAGAACTCTTTATGATCTGTTATATTTTTGCTGGGTTTCATTCATTTTATAAAAGCGGAACACAACTGATCTTGTACATGTACTTATATCTATAGATCCAGTGAACACATAAGTGCTAAGTCTAAAACTTTGAACGTAGTCCAAGTGTAATTAGTATGCACTTTAAAACTTAACACCTCAATTATATGTCAGAAAACGAGAGCAAAGCGGAATTTTAATCAACAAATGCTGCAAGACCATTCATTTAGTAATTGAAAAATCCGAATGACGTTACTAAGTTCGTAGAGGCTACGTTTTATCTATGCGCTAGTTGTAAAACGATATTGTTGTCGAATAAGAATAAACCAATAAGTACCCATACAATCTCTACCATAAAAAAATAACCGTTATTATTACAAAATAAACTTAATTAAAAATAGAATAGCACATAACAGTTACCCTTAAACGAGCTCTATTCGCTACATCTTAATCTACTAGCTAACTCCAACATGGCGTCTACTTTTTCAATAAAAGCTGTAACATCTGGCGAGGCACTTAAGCGCGGGGGCGGGACAGAGATGGCGCTGTACGCTACCCTGCAAGATAGAAAGAGACGACGACACCACGGTCCGTCAAAAATTAATATGTCCATTTCTTCAGGACATGGTGGATTTTATTATTTTATTATTGATGTGGATGTCTGTTAATATATTTTTTGTTACGGTCCAATTATGGACGATATTGGAATTGTTTTTGCCGATGGCGGATAGTTCCAGCCAGTTAGGAACATTATAGAGATGTTATAGCTTCATTTCTACGTTACTCACGTCTGAAGGCGTCTGTTTGTAGGTACAGATTATCTGCTTCTATTTCTAACGCTAAGCAACAGTGTCCATGACTAAACGTGTTCTAGCTTGATGGGCAGTCTAATTACTGACTTTATGGTATATGTTATGTCTCATAACTAGTGTAGTTCACCTATTTGTAGGTCAAGTTTATAGTAGAGTTACCACTTATGGATAGTCTTGACCCTTAGGTATTCATGTCCTCTTGGATTGACCTTTCATGATATTACTGTCTCAAAATACCGATACCAGGCAGAGTACAAACATACACATATTTTGGCGATATTTAGTTGTTCAGAGGGATGGACATGACTTGATGGGAGAGACTAATTGGGTTTCTGAAGAGATTATTATTAATTTTTAATAATTACATGACTGGTTATCCGATAATCATAGCCAGTTTTATAGTCATATTGTCACACCAGACTGCCTCGATAGCGTAGTTGTATAACGGTAGGTACGGTTGCAATGCTGAGGTCTCGGGTTCGATCCCTACGTCGGGCAAAGTGATATTGTTTTTTTCTAATCAATATCACCCTGTAGTCGAATTTATGCTCGATATGGAGGTTTGCTCCTTATCACATAATGGCACGGAATACGCACGACGAAAAGTGAGAGCACTAGTTGCGCCTCTACCAACGCCTTCGGGGATAAAAGGCGTAAGTATCACAGTAAGATAAGTGTTGCAGTACTTGGGTATGAACTACTGGACTTTAAGAGACACGCTAGCGAACCCCACATTTGTCTCTATACTGTAACCACGATTCTCTTGAACAATCATTAACACTAAAGGGAAAAAAATGGGAATGACAATCTGATCGACAAGTCTGTTGATAGAATTTATCATTCCCATACATTTTGTTTTCTATAAGCGTTAATGATTTAGAGAAACATCTTGTCTATGGCCCCAGTGAGTCCAACGCTCGCGTGATGGTAAGCGCGACGGTTGGCCATGGAAAGTAACAGCACCAGTAAATTGCTTAAATTGTAAATAACTGGCTCACGGCTTCGACCTCGGGAAAGAGTTTTTCCGGGATAAAAATCCCGCTATATATTTTCCTGGAATAAAAAGTAGCCGGTATACTTTCCAGGGTTCCAAACCATCTTCATACCAAATTTCAGTAGTATAGTGTTTGAGTTTATCGCGCTCAGACAGACGCGACGCGGTGGGGGACTTTGTTTTATAATATGAAAGATGCATGACATTGCTACTATGGGCCTACATTACTATGGTTAAACGTTGAATAAAATATAAGAAAACCAAATACAAAAGTAGAGCTCCTTAACAAATGGTAATCAATAGCGCATATTCAGCATTAAGTATTCAACGCTTGCTGATATTTTTTTTTATTGCATTCAATGACGAAATAAGCATGCCGTTCGCCTGATGGTAAGCGATACGACCACCCATAAACAGTCGCAACACCACATAGCTACTTGAGTTACAAAGTACTGTGTGGCATTCCGCTGTGCTCGTTACCCTGAGACATAAGGTGTTGTCTCATCAGATGTCCAGTAGTTACACTGGCTACAATTTCCTTCAAACCGAAACACAACAGTGCATGCGCACTGTTGCGTGACGGTAGAAATAGACATTGTAGTGGTACCCACCCAGACGGACTCTTACATTACATGAGGCACCTACCACCAGTTAAAAATGCTACTCGTCACGTAAATGTATGTCTTTCTTTCGAGTTTCGCATTGTGAATACTAACGACTTAAATTTCCAGAGGCTTATACGATGATTACCACTACCTATGAGTGTTAGAATAAGAAAAAATAATTTTCAAGCCTTTTGCTAAGTCGCTGATTGGAAGAAACGCAACGGAATAACTTCCGTCGGTGTTCTTTGACTAGTACTACAAAATACTGAATAGCAGTACGTACTAGTACTATCTATTGTTTGATAGACTGCTTCACAGATGACCTCGAGAGCAAGAAATGTAGTAGGGCTTACTATATAATAATCAATTTTACGTTTAAAGCCGATTTAAAAAAAAGGTTTTGTAGTCGACCCGTATCTATGTATGTATGTTAGTATGTTATAGTCCGTCCAACCTAACTTTTGACATATGCACGCCTATGAAATTTTATAATTCTTGACAAGGAATCGAAACAAAATAATTGAACACTTTATGGAGGCCAGTTTTTGTTTTCCATAGTGAAGGGACTTGCTGTTCAGCTCCGATATTAATTATCAATTGATATTCGTTACGTCCACTGATTGTGTAACAAAAATAATTCAAAACTTTTACATTGAAAAACAAAATGGCGCAGTGTAAATTTAAAAAAATCTTTTTACTTACATATGCGTAAGTATACAATAACAGATAAAATTAACTATTCAAATTAAATTTTGACAAAATGATATTGGATATAGAATATATACCTACAGAATAAATTTATAAAGAGAAAATATACACATTTAAATGCTTAGGCATGTTTATAAAACAATACAAAATGTTGAGCAACAATAACATTTCAATGTCGATCGATCAAAACTTCTGCATAAATTAAATCGATTGCTACAAGAAATCGAATCAGTAACACATTAGTACATCCCCAATTGATTAGAAACCGAAATGTCAAAAATTAAATAAATGGTTGGACGGACTATAACAATTTTCTCGAAAACTATTGATCTCATTTAGATAGGGTTTTCATTGTTTATGTATATTTTTGACTGCCTCGGTGGCGTAGTTGTATTGCGTACGCGTTACGAGTACGATTTTCGCGCTGAGGTCCTGGGTTCGAATCCCGGGTCGGGTCAAAAAAGTTTGTGACTGGGTTTTTCCATCTTAAAAAAAATTACTCAGTCGCAGCTCGGAGTCAGGAAGTTGGCGGTGTGATACCCCCGTGCCTCGGAAAGCACGTAAAGCCGTTGGTCCTGCGCCTGATCTCTCTCCGGTCATGTCGAATTGCCGTCTCACAGGACTATGAGAGTGAAGGAATAGCGAGTGCACCTGTGTATTGCGCACACACTTGTGCACTATAATATCTCCTGCGTACCTGGCTGATCTCCGTTGAGATTGGCCGCCGTGGCCGAAACTGGCTAGGAGGATTTCATGATTTCATATTTTTCAGGGATTTTTTTTACATTTTATATTCGCCAAATAACAAGTGAACAAGTTTGCAAATATGAGAGTTTCTAAAGTAACTGATAATACAATTTTCTGAGTACATGGTTTATTTAACTAAAATAGTATAGTCAGTTAATTATACACAGGACGTGCACCATGTGAATATTTGTAACGCCATTAAAGGACAAAAACAAGAACCATCTTTAGAAATATAATAAAATTATTCTAGTGGTAGGTCTCTCATATTTAAGAGTCCGTCTGGGTGAGTACCACCGCGATGTCTATTTCTACCGCCAAGCAGCAGTGTGCATGCACTGTTGTGTTTTGGTTTGTAGGACATTGTAGCCAGTGTAAATACGTGTGGACATAATGAGACTTTCCATGTTACCTATGTCTCAGGACGACAAGCGCAGTGGAATACCACACAGTACTTTGTAACTCAAGGTGCTGGATGGTGTTGCTACTGCTTATGGGTGGTCGTATCGCTTACTATCAGGCGAACGGCTTGCTCGTCTCATAATTCAATGCCGTAATAAAATACTAGCCTTCTTGTCTGTAATACAATTTTTATCCCTATCCAAAGTATTTTTTTTCCTCATCCTAAGAATGTAAGGTTCCACTTACTTACATTGTTAGGGGACCTAAGAACCTTATTCCTATTTAAAAAAAAACGATAACTTACAACGAATCCTCTAGTTTTTAAAGATTGGCAGCGATGATCACATAACACAGATTTAATGACTTACTAGTTTTACAAACAATATAATAAAAAATGATCACAGCCGCTAACAAACCCTGTAGGTAATATAAGAAAAGAAGTTTGGCCGTATATTTCCCAATAAGACCACTAAAGGTCCTTTACCGTGTTAATAGCTACATTGTGTATCGTCCAGCCGTACTAGCCTTGATAGAAAGCAACTAGGAACTTTTTTATAGTCTCTATAACTTGAGTCTGTGAAACATGGATAAAAAAATCTATAGTAATCGCACTCACCTCCTACATTAGTATTCTTCCCGATACTGTCCTCCCGATCTCCCAAAATGGCGCTGACGCTAAACTTCAAAAGAGGCTTTTTTTGCTCGTTAAAATCCTCACAATTCCTAACCATGTCGTCTGTGTTGAACGCCTTTCCATCCTTCTCCGCCTCATCACCAGAGGTTTCCTGGTACCCGCCCAAATTGAACCTCTTTTCGAGTTCTTCTAACCTCCGTATGCCAGACTTCCTACAGGCAAACGGAGGACAGTCCATGCTACAGATTTGACACCTCCTCACCAAATTTGGTATGTTAAGAACGTCTTTATCACTTCTACCCTCTTGATTATAGAAATCATTATTAAAATAACTTTCGTTTTTAACTGGTGTGAAGTCATCGTCACGACTCTTGGAATCTTCATCTTCGATCTTAGATTCTTCAGCGCATTGGTTGTCATCTTCGATTTCAGCCAGTTTAGTCTCATCCACTTCAGGAGAATTCTCCCTGGAATAGTTCTGACGGATGACGTAATTCTCCAGTTGTTGGTTCAGGTATTGGTTCTGGAAATCATTTTTTTGCTGATGGAGAATGTTGTCAACTAAAAATGGCGAGGTCATGTTAAAATTCGTATTTTTGTTATAACACAAATTCTGTATGGTCTTCAACATAATGTTGTGGTCTAATTTTTGCACAAATTTCAATTGTCCATTTTTCAAATTGTCCGTTGGGTACATAATTTTAACCGCTATGTCATTATTTAAATACCTTAGCCGGTAAAGCTAAAAGAATAAATACTCTTAAAACTACACTTGACAGATGTCAACTGAATTCGAAATTTGAAATTTGCGATCGCGTAAAACGGAGAAAGAGCGTGCATCCCCCTCAGCGGTTGAGCATCGACTGAATAAGGGAGTGGTTTCACAAAGGGGCGGGCTTCGGGCTGGCTTTTTCGCCTCTATTGTTATACAGCCAGTTTTTATTGACCCACGTCGAGAGACGAACGGCAGTTTTTTAAACCACAGTTTTGAGACGTCATGGCTCTTTTTACAATGGTCGTGTTATCCACTTACAAAGTTAGGTTTGCAGTCTTCTTAGCTCTTCTCTATGTACTTTAGTAGAGAAATCTAACATTCTAACGGTATTCTAAATTTGTTATTGTTAGCGGTCAGTGCCTATGTGTGCTATTCCGGGTTAAATGGTAATATGTGGGTATTTTTTTATATGTTATATAAAATTTATTGACTCTCTTTGTGAGCTCGATACAAGAGCATACGCCGTAGACTTATTTGCTTTCATGATAGAAATTGGTTTTCATTATTATGAATTGTGATTGTTTCGTTTATTTATTTAATATGCTTGGTAGAGTTATAGACTTTCAAATTACTTCGCACTAGAAATACAAATATATTTTTATGTTAAATGATATAGTAACTTGATTAATATGTTAAATTCTGTGGATAAGACAAGTATTTTTTTGCTTTTTAATAACATAAAAATAAACTTCAAGACAATGTTATAAGATGAATAAATAAATAAGATAACCAAAATCTCGTAGCCATTTTGTGGTTCGTAGCGCTACGGCGTAGCAAGTAATATCGTAGATGGTTGTAGCTCGTAGCGAGATCTACGCTATGATATTGTTTTATTGTTTAACAAAAATGATGTAATAAAAAATTCTCGAATTACTTTCAATTCAAAAATAGGAAATTGAGCGTTATTAATGTCAGAATTTCTAAATAAGTGCACTTTTTTCTGATTCTCAGTTGAAATGATTCTATATTACACTCTCTACGATTACAAACTGAATAATTTTAAACAAGATCAGTTGCATTTCTACTATCTTTCTACATAAACGAATTGAAAAATAAATTAATAAGTATTTAGTACTATTTTAAATTGTGAGATAATTTTTAAATATCTTTTTTCTTGGGAAGGAATTTACTAAATTAACTTCAAAAGATAGCACGAGTTATTTAATGTGTAATCTATCAAGTAATTTGTTACCAAAAGAATCTATCGACAACATGAAGAAAACATTTCGGAGCTGGTATCATTATATTTAAATTGCCAGGAAAAATATTCATACAAATTGGCAAATATTACATTTACGGCCAAATAAATATCCTATCCCATCGAAGTCTGGGACGACACTGGCTAGAACGCGAACGCGAAAAGAAACCGCATTCGCGCCTCAAGAAAAAAAAAGCAGCGCTCCAATTTTGAAATTAGCCACACCCCCGGTACGTTATTGGTCACTTTGCTTACAACCATAAAGATGTAGATATCGAAGTTATAACGATGTAATATAGACTTTAAATACATAAAATTAAGTTGAAACTCGTTTGTAGAGTGATAAGAAAAATGCTAAAGAAAAAGGTAATAAGTGAGCAGCCGGTATGAATAAGGGATGAGATTCAGTAGGTCAAGTCGCTCATTAAAGCATATTGTCCTAACATTGCATTAGTGGTGAAGTGTTACTGTAAGCATTTATAACATTGGCGTCACTTTTTTTCATATAAAAAGTACCTATTTAGTGATACTAACCACATTTTAAAATTTTAACTCGTATAGGTACATACATGGTCAAAAGAGGAAATAAACGCAACAAAATGCTTGATGAATATTAAATATTTTAACGTGAGGTATAATTTATCTCAGTTTATTTTAGTATGGGATAAGGATTTTCTATTTTTTTTCTTTCTTTTCAGCAAGGTCCTAATTTAATTAATCACGTTTTGGTAATTTCAGGCGTCTGATGGAATTGGAAGTGTATCGCAATATTGATCAATAATTTTAACAAAATCATTTTATATATGTGTTAAAAATCAGCACTGAGACTCATAGAAAAGTGAGTAACATTTTGAGGTATCTAACTTTAACAACTTATACCAGTAGATTGCCCGTCGGGACTAGCTAGCAAGTACGCATACAGTCAATGAACCTACTAAGCTTACATGCCACACATTATGTGTCGCAGCAAATGAGTAAGGTCTGACGGCCTTAGGATCTCTACCTAATATAAAAAATTAGAAAAAATGCACATACACTCACGCTTTTCATGCCCGAAAGTGTATGCAGGGACGGAACTAGTGCACCCAGTTTTCACCGTGTATATTCCGTCCCATGATGTGACGAGCCCATCGCCATATCGGGGACAAATTCCAGACTCCGTGCTGATACTGAGTTATAAAACCCAATATCACTTTGACCGACCCGGGGATCGAACCGGAGACCTCAGCACTGTAATACAAATACACAGGTGCTCATATAAAAAAAAATATGTTATCTGACTAAAATTTTTTTTTCCGTGAACGACCGATTTTTCATAACGGTACCGCAAAGTAACCATAATACCTGATGGTGAATGCAGTGGGATTCGTATGGTGTGACTGACGAGAGAGGATTGTCTGTCGCCAATCAAATCAGTTCAAATAAAACATTATTCTTTCTTTGTGTAAAGTAAAGTCAATCCGTTTAATTTTATTTTTGTGAAGAGAAAACGAAAATTGGTAAGAACACAAAAGTGTGTAGGCGATTTGAAGTTTTGAATTTGTTCAGTGACTTATGTGGCCGACTGTACATAAATACAATAAGTACTGAAACATAAGTGAAACCGACATATTATCGTAACATTGATCCGTAGTTACTTAAGTAACGTTTGTGAAAACGGGCCTAAATGTTAATTCTCCTGATTATGCGAGAGTTCATTTGGGGTCATGGACGTATATTCTTATGGGGACGTATTTTTTAATTGCATTACATGGACGAGACGAGCATGCCGTTCGCCTGTTGGTAAGAAATAAAACCACCCATAAACAGTAGAAATACCATCCAGCACCTTGAGTTACAAAGTACTGTGTGGCATTCTAATGCGCTCGTCATTCTGAGACATAAGATGTTAAGTCTCATTATATCCAGTAGTTACACTGGCTACAATGCCCTTCAAACCGAAACACAATAGTGCATGCATACTACTGCTTGGCGGTAGAAATAGATATTGCGGTGGTACCCACCCAGACGGAAACAGTTTCCTCCACGTGCCAAACTTTTTCATTAACAATATTAGTAGGTAATGAGCATTAAAAATACTTTTTTAATATTGGATAGCAGTATGAAACAAATAGTGCACGACGAATCAACTCCGCACCCCATAGCGTTTATATTCAAATTATTTTATTTACCGAATCCAAATTAGTTAAGGACAGTTGGCCAAAGGGGTTGTCAAAATATCTTTTCAACCCCTGTGTTTATTGGCGAGATTAGTTTAATTGCTCTGCCTGGGCTGCGTGGGGTTAGCGTGATGAAATTAGCAAAATAGATGTACAATTTAGGCCATATATTTGATTTACGTTGGTAGCAATAATTTTATAGAATGTACAAAGTTTTTATTTTATAGAAGCACATATGGATGGACAAATGAGACTAGACTATTTTATGTATCTATTCCCATAAAGCTTTTATAAATAAACATTTCGAAACATTAACCTAGTATTTAAAAAAAAATGTTGCCTACATACTTAATTTGTCTTTTAATTTTTTGTCTTCGACTATCACACTTTTACCTATTGAATGCATTGATGTATTCATCAATGATTGGATGGTTAGAAAACAGTTTTGAAACAGTGTATAATTAAAATGCTATTTTAATTATTTATGATTCGTGGATGTTTTTCTTTCATAAAAATCTTTTTTTACCTACGGGCTTAGGTATATATTAGTATATTTATTGCTGCATACATTCAAGCCAATTTTAACGAAGACTAAATCTAAATATTGATAAATGAATAAACATCCAAGAAAAATTAAAAGCTCTAAGATCTCGGTACAGGATTCGAACCCACGACCCCTGGATTCACTGATAAATTCTCGCACACTTCTCGTATGTTGTCCAAAGACCTGCGAATTTCAATGTTTTCAACAAAGGATTAGATAAAACAAAATGAACCCTCGTAAACATGTTTTAGATTTATTTAAATGTGGTGAAACTGTCATTCGTCGCGTGCTGCCATCTATGGCGCAATTGGTCATGCTTTGATTTGTCACGCATATTACGAATTGTCATAATTTTATTTATACCGCTTTATTTATGAATGTACTTTTATTATTAAGTAATGGGGATTTTACGCTCTGGTTTCTGTTTTTAATTTATTTAAATGCATCCATGGGATAGAACGTACCACACAAAATAAAAAATGATATGTTCGATAGTGTAGTAAAATCTATTACAATAATAATAATTCGACGGTCCCATAGAACAAAGTCGTATATGTAAAATGTTAGCTTTTCAGTAAAGCGCTTTGAAAGTCTAAATTAATTGTGAAAATCACAAGTTATACATGAAGGAAACATCATCTACTAGGGTTCAGTAACAACTTTGAACCTAATGTGTGAATATAGCATTAATTCGCACATGAATACAAACTTACGACTTTCAAAACGCTCTACTGAAAAGC
Source organism: Lapara coniferarum (assembly GCA_949316025.1). Classification (NCBI taxonomy): domain Eukaryota; kingdom Metazoa; phylum Arthropoda; class Insecta; order Lepidoptera; family Sphingidae; genus Lapara; species Lapara coniferarum. Next base: position 25,683,589 of record OX438931.1, on the reverse strand, counting down.
TAACATTTTGCACATACGACTTTGTTCTATGGGACCGTCGAATTATAATCTTTGAAATCCTTGGTATAGGGAATAGTGACGTAACGAATGTCCAATTTCCAATATTCGCGAATGCGAATGCGAATATTTGACTCCAATATTCGCGAATGCGAATGCGAATATGGGATTTTTATTTGACACCAAAAGATTTGATCGTATGTTACGTGAAATTATAATAGCTGCAAATTGACCCCACTGCACCTGATAGTAAGCTTCGTGAAGTCCAGATAGAGTGGCGTGGTGGTGTTTGAAATATATTCTTATTACATTTTCCAATAATTTTATGACCTAATAATAGAGAATAATATGTATAGATAAATCTCGTATAAATAACAACATATATCCTATTACGTTGTGATATCGGTATTAAAATAATTTTAAGTAGGTACTCAAGTGCGTTTAGAAAGTTGGAAGTTTATTTTTATCAAAATATATAATTTTGTGGGTACTATAAATACTAACATAATTATTATTGTTACATTGTAAATATAATCTGGTGCAGTTTTATAAATTATTGACACATGTCATAGCCAAAAATATTGGCAAAATATTCGCATAATTTATTGCGAATGCGAATATCAAAAAGATGCGAATATTCGCGAATGCGAATGTGAATGCGAATATTTGTTACACCACTAATAGGGAACGTGCACGTCGTAAGCTCTGCCATCTGGTGGTGCAATATGAATTTTTTTCAGCTCATCGATACTTGGCATCAAAGTATAATCTTAGAACTCTTTGCTTGGCAATTACGTAAAATATTCATATCAAAAGGATGAAAAATAACAATGGCAGAGCTTACGACGTGCACGTTCCTTATCCCAAAACTAATCATACGTATATGGTTATGTAATGACATCTTGCGACTTAAGACTTTGTAAGCCCGGTACTACTCGATGGATACTACAATCACTAGTGACCTCTAGCGTCGAGTAGTGAAGTGATAAATATTTTCAATGTAGCGACATCTACATTTTATAAACGTAAGTGAAATAAAAAAAAACGATAAAGAAATAACATTATTATTTTTTAGTAATTGCTTAAAATTCATTGTGAAATTTATTTTAAAATCAAAGAAAATATCTAATACGCTACTTTCATCAAAATATAAATCCTGTGTAACTACTTATCATAAAAATATGTATACTGTGTGAATATATAAAAACATTCTGCAATAAACAATTTTAATAACCTATTTTGTTTTTTTACGCAGCTCAACATAATATTCTAGTCTTTCTTTTAATTAAACTCACCTTAGATTAAAAAACGTAAACCTATATTTTTAAAAAGAACGCATCCTTTTCTGGAACGCGTCTTTATAATACCCAATAAGAGACGGAGAAGCGACATCGTTATTTAAAAAAAAAAAATTCAGCCAATCAAATTTGAATTTTCATCTCACCGGTCATATACTACGCCGTGATTCGTTGAACAATTAAACAGGTGCTATGCGTCATCCGCCATAACGTTGATTGAAATTCGTGAAAGTGCTTTGTGAACGATTAATAACGAAATTTAGTGATTTCTCTTGTGATATTTTTGTTTTAAAGTGTTTCAAATGAGCTTATAGACATGACGGAGTGTTATAGAATGAAAACTGGTTACAACAATAAGCATAATTCATCAGAACTCTCTGTTGAAACTTCTTGTGAAATGACAGACTCTTTTAACATATTTTCGGACAATTTAAGCCCTATACCGGCTTCCATTGTGCCTAGGAAGCTGGACTTTAGTAATTTTGATGACGATGACGGCAATAGAAATGCATCTCCAGCGCCTGCGTCGTTGAGCCCCCCTTATAAACGGGTTAGGGCTTTGAGGTAAGTTCTAGGTTTCTTACATTACTATGACAAAAAAAAATTACCATGCAGTACCTCAAAGCTTTCGTGGAAGTCGTTTGACACTTAACTATTAAAAATTTGCATATGTAGTACAAAAACATGATTTCACTTTCTATTATGTTTGCTTATGTTTTTGGAACATTCTGGTATTATATAATGCCACGAAACGATGGAAAGTCTTTGAAATACATGGGTTGCTGTTGCTGGGTGTGCATAATGGACATTTCACGGCCCTTAATAACTATTAATAGATGAGGTCAGATGATTAATGAAATCACATGAAAACATGTTTTTATATCAAAATAAGTTTTATCGTAGTTATAGTTATGTTAATATAGTATTGATTTAATATAAGACTATTATATTCAAACTGATATTATATTTATAAACAAAACATGAACATTATTCCAAAAAAATTTTGTTCTTTGACTTTTCATAACATTGCCTTCCAACACAATTTTTTGCATAATAATAGGAATATACAAGTTGTTTTTGCCTGTATTGTAGTTGAAATAAGTGCTACTTTGTAATTTTGGCAGCAATGGTGGTTTTTCTACAAGAAAAAAAAATATTCCACTTTTATAATTTCACCAAATAAATTAAAATCTCTGCTTGAATGGGATACCAGATTCTTGTACAACCTTGTTCTTACACTGAAGAAATTTTGTTCTTGGTTTGCCGCCTAGCATGTTATCTTGAATCAAAGACATTAAACAGTATATTTATTAGCCGGGTCCAAATTTTTCGTCCAGAAGTTATTACCAATTGGTAATAAGTCACTGTCTTGTCTGACACATCCATGTGCCAAGATGTCTCGGTATGCACAAAATTCGTAAAAAAAAAAAAGCAATATTTTGGACAAAAATATGCCAATTTGTGCATTACAATCATGTCAAAGTGTGTTCAAATACATTTTACATTGTTTTTTGATATTCCACAGTAGATTGAGGTACTAACAAACAGGCTCAAGATTTTTGTATGAATAATATTCCAATGTCCTCTCTATATAATCTTAGAACTCTTTGCCTTGAATAAAGTAAAAGCGATGAAGATAAAATATTTGTGTGAAATAACTATTAAAAATGATAAATTAAGCCCTTCCATTTCCTGTAGCAATAATTGTGCACACAATACTTCTCTAGCATTGAATATGTGAGAGGCAGTGTATGCCACTTATATTATTTCCTATTAGCAACTTCAAAACATCTCAATTTTGATAAATTATCGTAGTTTTAAATAATTTTAAAGTGTTTTGTGTATTAGGATAACAATATACTCATTACTGTTTAGCATAACATGGTTTTTGTACGTGAAATCTTAAAATCATTCAATCATTCTAAGGAGACAATTTTATTTTTATAATGGTGAAATATTTCACCAAGGTGAACTGATCACCCGTCTGTGCATGTTCATGTTGTGGGGCTCCTTTTTCCGCACTTAGCCCATAAAAAGTCGGGCCGTTGTGTGTGATGTGCCTGCTAGAAGTCTAGCCAGCCCAACTCCTTCCAGAAGCGCAGGATCTTTCTGGTTCCTACCTGTCTGTGCGACTGCATAGGCCCCCACTAAACAAATAATGAGACAATTTGTGAGTTCATTTGTACATTGTGGTAACCACTCTTGCCTATTAAAAGGCAGCTCACTTTTTCCACCCTTCTGCTTCCTCATTTGGCTCCCTACTAGATAAGCAGTATAAACCCTCAGAACCTGTTTAGTAGAAGATCTTCAATGTCTGTTTGCATTTGTTGTTAGTGTTGACTTCTAACTTCATTAAATACTTAAAGATTACTTCCTGAATTTGTTTACTTTATTTGTTTAGTAATTTAGCAAATCTGGTATGGACTTCTCATTTATGTCGAAGTACCTACAATCTTTATCATGAACCAATAATTTTATTAATTATATTAACAAATTATAAATTTCAAAACCATACACATTAAATTACATGTATCAGACACCACACTACAATCTGAATTAAACTTATTTCAAGACATATTTTTTTATTTCTCCCATAGATTAATAGTAATTTTTAATCACTAATATATCAAGGTTTGTTTTTTTTTATAATCATAACATAAACAGGGGAAGCCATGTCCAAATATAGACTATGTATATATCAGAAGTTGTAATGAACAATGTCAACAGGTACAAGTACAAATATTTGTAATTCACACAAAATTCATAATTTTATCTTTCTATAGAACTCAACCGTTAAGCCTGGTTTAGACTATGACTATACATACATACCAACCACATTACTAATAAACATTTTACACATCTGTAATAGATATTCAATGCTTTTGTCCCATGTTGAGTGACATTTATCATTGGAAGAAGTGAGACAAAACATTGTATAGTTATGGCAGATATATACAGTGATTATTGGTAAGGCCCAAAGCGTCTGTGAGAATAGGGATATCTCTTATTGTGTCATTTACAGACACATATTTAAACATAGACACTCAATGTATGCACTGAGTGTTTAGAGTATAGTTTCATAGTCTAAACCAGGTTTAACAAAGTTGAACAGAATTGTACAGTCTTCATTGATCAATTTCTTTTGAAGATGATCACCATCATGTTGCTTGCATTGTTCTACACAACACATACAATCAGATGTAGTATAATACTCTCTATTCTGAATTGTGTGTTCACCTTGCAAAAAATATAAATGCTAGCTTATGTTTGAAAGCTTGCTTCTCTATATCTACCAATCAACAGTATGTTTAAATCTAGTTTGAAGGACATTATTATAATTATTCGTTAATCTAAAATTAATGGGCAATAAAGGTCTATAATTGTTAAGCCTCGACGACAAGCATAGACCATTACCTGGGAGTACTGTGTTAATTAAAGTTCTAGCTTGTGTTTTAAGGACTAATAGTCACTTAATAAGCATAAGTTTGTAATAAGTAATTTTTTGTACCTCAAAAACAAAAACTGCCTCGACGGCGTAGTTGTATTATGGTACGACTGCTATGCTGAGGTCTCAAGTTCGATCCCTGGGTCAGGCAAAGTGATATTGAGTTTTTCTATTCAGTATCAGCTCGGAGTCTCGAATTTGTGCCCGATATGACTATAGGCTCGCCCCCTATCACACCATGAGACGGAATAACGGCGAAAAGTGGGTGCACTATTTGAGCCTCTGCCTACCTTTTCGGGGATAAAAGGCATGAGTGAGTGTGTGTGTGCAAAAACAAAAAAAAATACGAGGTCTACACATAAAAAATCATACTTAAATACAATTTTGTGCTAACAATAAACCAATTTAAACTACAGAAACCAGCTTAAGCATGTTTGTGCATGTATTTGGGCCAAACTGGACACAAATGGTAAATCTGGGCAAAGTGTAATTTGTATTTTGGGCACACACTGTGACACTTTCATTGTAAACCTGTTTTCTATGTGGCTAGGGCTGCCATCCGTCCAGATTTCCCCGGATTTGTCCTAGTTTGAAGGGTGTCCGGGGGCCGTCCGGCAGGGGTTTTAAAAAGTGTCCGGATGAAAACCGAACACTTGTTGTCAGGGGAAATATTTTTTTTTATAGATAAGCGATAAATTGAAATAAACCTTAGTTAAAAATTCATTCATAATAAACCGCATTCAAGAAGGCACGTCAAAATATTTTTTCAGAGGTGTCCGGGGAAAAAACCATATTTCGCCCAAATGTCCGGGATTTTTGGCGTGTATATCCGGCGTCAGCAATTTAAGGGATGGCAGCCCCATATGTGGCCGACAGCTTTATGAGAGAGGCTAACTGTGTCTGTGATCATGTAATTTTGTTTCTTTTTTGGCCCAAAAGATTATCTTAATTAAGTAAGTAATTAAATTCCATACTGTACCAGGTGTTTTTATTTTACAAAGACTGTCTAGGGAAATCCGAAAGTAATAAATACTACGAAAGTCTTATAGGACTTGTTTAAGTATTTTTTTGTCAAAATCCAAACCGGGGTTGTTTAAAAATGAATTAAGTTTTATTTGATCCTCTTTCAAAAATGGCTTTACCGTATTGATTTGATTTTTTATGATACATTTTTCATGTCTTCCTTGAAAATGTTTGGATCGTATTTTTTTAAATAAAATCGTTTGCAGTTTAGACACATCATACCTAAATTAGTTATCCAACAATACTTCTTGGGAATACTAGGAAGTTGACATGGAAGTGCGATGCGTCATGTTTTGGGCACTGGACGCAACTCGCCAGCGCGTCTAAACAGGTTGCAACACGAATCTGTTTCCATCACCTAGTTAAGAACTGGTTTTATTTGTGGCCAATACTGTTATTTTTCTATAAGTTTTTTTTTGTAAATGTGATGGGCAAGTCACTCGCCTAATGGTCATCCCCACGACTGCTAATAAACAACAGAATCCAAGACTGAAATGCAAATAAGTAACTGTAGATATGACGCCGGTCACTTGAGACATTAGTAGATAAGTCACGTCATAATGTCCAGTGGTGATACTTGCGACGATTTCGATAAAACGACTATCTCTAGATAAACCATTGAAAGTGAAAATGCATAAATCTATCATCACTAACTATACTTACATAGCATAAAAATTAATGAAAAAAATATAAGTACAAAAGACAAGGGTGGTATTAATTAGTAAATGCGACTCAATTTCGCGCTGAAGTGCGATATAAACTGAGAGGACAGCTTAAACTTGGTATATTAAATACTTAGTTCAATACATTAAATGTCTAAGTACTTGAGATTTGACTCAAACGTGAGATTAATTTATTAATACCGCCCTAAGTATTCTATTTTTATTTTAGGCTTATTGCGAGCAGCCCGAGAAACATAAAATCATTTAGGATAGTTTGTAATGCTATTTACGTCTGTATATCCTAGTTTCTGCCTGCTGAATTCGCCGATTATCCTGTGAATTTAAAAAACATAAGCCAACGTCGCAATTAATCATAACCACTGCTTTAGATACTTGCCGAATACAGAAGAATAGGCACGAATCCAAGAGTGTAAACAGCTTATTCGGGTGTATTCGTTACTTATAAATTATAATTAGTCATAGTCATATTCGTGCACGAATTTTTCGCCTAGTTTTTCTGCCAATAATTCGCTAATATTCTAAATAAGGCCATAATACGTTATCATCTTATAAGATGTTTTGTAATATTTTGTCATAAAAAATAAGTATGACGCATTTGCTAAAGGCAAATGGGACCAATTACACGGGACCCAAACCTGCGTAATTTATCGGCGGATCATTAAGTCATTCCAAAAATTGTCTCACAACTTTCTATCACGAATTTTCGGTTGAAAATCCGTTGAAACACAGTTATCAAAGCACAATAGAACCGAACATATGATTCTGACATCTGCCGTGTGGCAAAAAATGAAACACCCACGAAAAAAACACAAAAAAAGCATCGCTAACAATTTTGAACTTTAAAATTAAGCGACAGTGGCTATATTTGTATGATGTGAGTTTCTTTCCGATCACCTGAGGTAAAAAGAAGTTTTGGCAAGTTCTCGTGAATTTGTATTGCATAATGTTTTCTTTTTTACGTTTTGTGAGTAAATAGTGGCAAGGTAAAGCTTTTTTCGTGAATTGTATGAACGAGGACATATTTCAAGCTTTGGTCATGGTAGCCGATTTGAATTCGGTAGCGTCGTGTGTACCTTTACATTATTCAGTATTCTCAAAAATACAGTAATGTTAATAATTTCACGTTCACTTAGAAACGGCGGAGCTAATATCTATGCGACTTTTACTATTTTTTAATAGGCTACAAAACCAGTAAAAATGTTTAGGGATAGGTAAGCTATACGAAATTATATATTAGTAGAACCCACTAGAATCAACGGGAATCGAACCAGACACCCTCACAGCTTTATACGCTACTGCTAGACCAAGGAAGTGGTATTCATCAGAATGAATAGCTATGACTAACAACAATTCTTTTTCCAGACTGTTCGATAGTCCGCACACGCCCAAGACCCTGCTAGAGAAGTGCTCGACGCCGTCTCACCACCCGACGAGGACAAGGCTGTTCCCGCCCAAGTTCAATGTGCAGACGGGTAAGGACATAAGATACTTTATAACCATAGCCATAGAGGATATAATCGTAAGGCGATCGTAGCTTTTCCCTCGCCTGGGGCCGTAGCCCAGATGAAATGAAGCCAAGATGACTTTCAAAAATTTTTAACACTAATAGAAAACAGAACAAAAGTATGGAAATTACATATCCTAACAATAAGTATCGCTGGGATATGTCATTCTCATACATAATGTTAGCTTTAATGATTGTAGTAAGTAGGGCTGCCATCCGTCCGGATTTCCCCGGATTTGTCCTAGTTTGAAGGGCGTCCGGGGGCCGTCCGGCCGGGGTTTTAAAAATTGTCCGGGCAAAACCCGGACACTTTTGTTGTCAGGGGAATCCATTTTTTATAGATGAACGGCAAATTGAAATAAATTTTAGTTAAGACTTCATGCATTTCCCCGCATTTAAGAAGGAACGGCAAAATATTTTTTCAGAGGTGTCCGGGGAAATACCCATATTTCGCCCAAATGTCCGGGATTTTTGCCGTGTTTATCCGGCGTCAGCAATTTAGATGATGGCAGCCCTAGTAGTAAGGCATAGTGGCTACAGCCCTTGCAAAAGACAGTTCATAAATTAAGTTAATTTGTGGTCATTATAGACCCACTCATCATAATAACTAATCAAAATAATTTTCTTTAGGTGTACCATCAGGCTCGAGTCATCACCTCCACCCGCCGTCGGGCGACGAGGACAGCGCGCTGGGCAGCCTGCCGCCAGACGAGTTCGATGAGTCGAGGCTCGCAGCCAAGAGACCCGTGGCTAATATCAACCCATTCACACCGGATGGTAATTTGTTTCTGTACAAGATAAATATAAGCTGTTTTAATTTTGATTTATTAAAATGAGTAAAAAGAAAATCTTCTTAGGGGTAAACACAACATAGTATATTAATATTAACATTTATTTTCTTGTCATGCAGGTCAGGCGTTGAACAAGAAGAAACGTGCATTATCGAAGACGCCAACATGGGACGCCACGCCTGAGCAGCCGGCCAAGAGGCTAAGGGTATGTTCAAATGTCGTATTTTTATTTATACAACTAAATAAGACAAGCGGATTTCCCCTCTTAGTTTCGTGACTTGTTACTGCCGTCCAGAACTTTCAATAAAAAAATTACATTATGGCACCACTACTCGTAATTTTATCATAATAAAAATATCTGCTGGAATACATAATACCACCCGTTACACCAACAGGAATCAAACATATCCCGCTACAACGTGGAGTTCATCGAGCTGTGCGTGATCGGACGGGGTCAATTTGGACGCGTGACGAAGTGCGTGAACAAGCTGGATGGGTGCGTGTACGCGCTGAAGCGGTCGCTGCGGCCCGTGGCGGGCTCGGCGGTGGAGCGCGCCGCCCTCACCGAGGTGTACGCGCACGCCGCCCTCGGGAAGCATCCGCATGTCGTCAGGTGCGTGCTGGGTCAATTTCGACCCTCTAATTACAATACTGTTGCGATGGTGCCTTATTATATATGGACATGTCGGAAATAGTGATTTTCAGGAGAGCGAAATAAGATTCAAATCAATGTACAAGAAAATACATTTAATTAATAAAATAGCGAACGTGTACGAACTGTAGATGGAAGTACAAAACCGACACAAGAGCCACATGTGGATAAAAAAGAAAACTTTTACAACCTATAATTTATTTATAAATGTTGTGTTATAATATGGCAAAAATATAAAATATGGCTTCCAGTCGTTTATTTTTTTAATCAACGTGGCAAAATATGCTTTATTAATCGACTTCAAAAAGGAGGTTCTGTATTCGATCCGATGTATGTATGTATGTAAATTTTTATGGCCGCGAGTTTCTCAAAAACTACTAATTCGAATTGGGTGTGGTTTTCGATATTCAAATGTATATTTTTCAGGGATGGTTTTAGTATATAATTTATGACGGATCTGATGAAGATCTTCGGAGATACATAACGGAACTCTTCAATAACTAACAACATATGACTCGCGAATGCTGCAAATCGTATATCTATGATGTATTGTTTTCACCATTTCATAATTAACTAACAAAAAAGCAATAAATAAAAACTTTTTAACAAAAAATAAACCGACTTCAAAACCACTACAAATTAAAAAATAATTAAAATTTGTATTCGCTTAGTATATACGTATATTTAGAGTCAATGCCTAATTTAATAATTCAGTATCAGCTCGGAGTCTGGAATTTGTGCCTGATATGGCGATAGGCTCTCCCCCTATCACAACATGGCACGGAATAATGGTGAAAAGTGGGTGCACTAGTTGCGCCTCTGCCTACCCCTTCGAGGATAACAGGCGTAAGTGTGTATGTATGTATGTTTTTAATTTGTAGTGGTTTTGAAGTCGGTGAATTTTTTGTTAAAAAGTTTTTGACCCAGAAAAGTCTTGGTCAGTTGCTGAACCGTTTGTTTTTGTTAGGACAAAATGCTGAACAGTTTCTTTATGAACAGATACTACTCTGCATGGGCGGAGGACGACCACATGATAATCCAGAACGAGTACTGCGACGGTGGCTCCTTGCAGCAGAAGATGGAGGAGGGCCCATTGGCGGAGAGTGAGCTCCTGCTACTGCTGGCACATATCGCCGATGGGTTAGCGTGAGTACACGTTTCTTTTATGATTTGTATAATATTTGTAACTATGATCACCTTCAGACAAAAAAAAATAATTACCAACATCATCATGATTATAATGTTGACTCCTCAAGCCCCGTGACGGACACCGGTGTCCATATATTATAGGGTTTTCCCATACATCTATATATATAAGCGGGGCTTGAAGGGTTAATAGAAATACCAAGCACTATATTTACAATACACTTGTATTTATATTGTCGTTGAATTATTCCAAAGCAAAATTAAGCATGCTAACTCCATTAAACAACGAATGCGTTTGTAGAATCTAAAACAAATGTTTTTCTTCATAAATGAAGTCAGAAAGATTCAATAATGAAATTTGTGTGTGTGCAGTTACATCCACTCGCGGCACCTCGTGCACATGGACGTGAAGCCGGGCAACATCTTTGTGTGCTCCGGTGACGGGGCCGTCGACAACGACTCCGACGACGGCTACGAGGACGACGAGCCGGCCAACGGACACATATACAAGATCGGTATGTAGTACACTATACTTGAAAAAATAAAATATTGTGATAATAAATAATACCAGCCCTGTATTATATACTGTCCCACTGCTGGGCACTGGCTTCCTCTACAACTGAGAGCTTTAGGCCTTAGTCCACCATGCTTGCTTAGTGTGGGTTGGCAGACTTCATGTACCTTCGAAATTCTTCTAGAGAGCTCAGGTATGCTGGTAATTACGGTGTTGTTTGTTGGCAGCAGGATCTTTTTTTTTGGCCTTAATATGTCTACTGCACTTAATGGTTAGCAGAGTATGGTACAGATGGAATGTTGAGTGACAAGAGATAATGAGTATTGTTTATCAATTATCGTTCACTTTAACGGTAAAGGAAAACATCGTGAAGAAACCTACACACTTGAGAATTCTCCATAAGAACCTCGAGGGTATGTGGCGCGTGGTGAAAGGCCTAGCCCCTCTCGGTAGTAGAGGAGGCCCGTGCTCAGCAGTGGGCAGTATATAATACAGGGCTGATTGCATTGTACTGTGTTTTTGTATACATTTATTTTTTTATCAGGCGATCTTGGCCACGTGACGTGCATTTCGTCGCCGTCGGTTGAGGAGGGCGACTGCAGGTACCTCCCCAACGAGGTGTTGCACGAGGAATTGACGCATCTCACTAAAGCTGATATATTTGCTTTCGGTGAGAATCTTATCGCTACCATTATATACATTTGCAAAAATCCTACTATATTTACCCATACTTGTAATAGAACAGAAGTACATGTCACATGTGAAAGTCTGAACGAATTTCGATGCATATTTCCATTTAATTTTAAGATATGGGTTTTAAAAACGCAAGATGTGATTGGGAGAAGACATAAAAGTTAAAATGGAGTGGTTTATTAGATAAGTAGTTAATATGCTGCCCACCCTTTGAACGACGCAGTCGTGACGTTATATCATTGTTCCAGGGTTGACACTGTTTGAGGCGGCAGGCGGTGGTCCGTTACCCAAGAATGGACCGCTATGGCACGACTACAGGGAGGGCAGACTACCTGACTTACCAAACCTGTCCAGGGAATTTAATCAGCTACTAAAGGTCAGCGACTATGTACAATTTTTATTGATTATTTCGAACTTTCGATGCCCTTGGGGTGTAGACAGTTATAATTTAGGTTGTAGCCCACACTCAAAAGTTTGATATTACAGGCACTTATACATATAAAACAAATGTAAATACTTGTTTTCTATATTTATATCTTAATTAGTCTATTTCCATGACCTCAAAATGAGAACTGCCTTTGCTGATAAATGATAACTATACAGGGTCATTTTGTAACCGAATACATAAATTTAACTGCGATAAAATCAATTTGAAAGAAACACCATGCAGTTAATTAATTTAACCATAAGTGTAAAATAAAGAAGTACATTTTTCAAACAAAATAAATAACAAAAAAGGTCTTTTAATTTTAGACATCCTATTGCCACTACTAGTAAACGAGAAATCGTCGGAGCGTCAACATCGCACTGAGGTATGTGTGTTTCATTGATAATATGCTCACGCACACGCGAACAAGAGATGCACACACGGAGCGCAACGATAAGCTGTCACATCGCGCCATCGTAACCAAGAAGCTTTATTCCAAACCGAAAAGATGAGGTCGTTATTATTACCAATGCTTGTGTGTCAGGTCACATAGGTCAATCTAAACAACAGTCACTTACTAGATTCTGTCAGAGCCAGTTATGTCTCCTTTAAAAGACTGAAATCATTGCGGCATCTTCGATAATGGTCACAGTCCGTACACCGCACGTAGCTTATCAAAAAGCCTCACAACCCTAAGATTCTATCAACTATCACACGATACATCAGCAAGAATCGCACGCTCAAGCCGTCAAATTCGTCGATCGATTTCGTGAAACCAACTATGATGCTACCGTTATGATACGAGTGTCAGCGAGGTTCTGGAAAATTGGAATTTTGAACATCTACTCAGTAATCCCTAAAAGTACAAAAGACATTTCAACGACCTTCTCGGAAACATTAACACTTTATTCACGAGCTTTGCTTTTGAGCAAGGTCACTCGGATCGATACAAAACGATATAATAATAAAATTACAATAGTTACGAGTAAGTACATAGGGCGCATCGGCCTAACATTCGGTACATAAATCAACATACGCCACGTCGTGTTGCTGCCGGGCGAACGGCCGCTGGCAAAATGACAAGTGCCGAGTACTGTGGCCGAGTGGCGACTGGCGGGCGACGCGCGCGCCGTCCCCCGCTTTCCCGCGGCGCATGCGCCTGAAGGAGCCAGTGCGGGGCCATAGGCATGAAGTCCACGAATCCCGGACCGCGAATCTCGATGTATTTCGACACGTTACACATTTTGATAAATATCACTTGTACTTATTGCTATTACCTGGATTTGTCGTAATTTACTAGTAGGGTAAAAAACGTTTAATTTTTACCACTTCATAGAATACACGCACACTTTTGTCAAGAATAAGTAACATTTACGTACGTTTTAAATACTAAAGCTTCCAATAGTGAGTAATGACTGAACTTAATTTAAGATAACCAGGATATTCAATTGACTAATTACCAAAATTTTTGTAAGTAGGTAAAGCATAGGTATTTAGAAGGATTTTTATGCACTTGGTCGAGTCACTTTATAAGTGGTTAGTAAATAACGCCAGTTTTAGGTATTATTACTCAGGCAGGAACAATTAAAAATTGCGATTGTTATTGCGGTGCGGAGATACTGGGGTACTCTGTCAGAGGTGTCCGGGAATAAACCCATATTTCGCCCAAATGTCCGGGATTCTTGCCGTGTTTTTCCGGCGTCGGCAATTTAGGTAATGGCAGCCCTTTACAAAGAACATGCCGACAAGTGCGCCGTGCGCCCGCTGGCGCGCGCGATCGTTGGCCCCGCCAGCTGATGTTCGTGTTACACGTGCTCCCACAGGGATACCAAGCTTTGGTACTATTACCTTATTCTGCAATATCTTGCAGTTTTAGTTTTACATTGTTCTATTCTATTTAAACCGTACCACAATGCATATTGAAATTAAATGATGTTAGAGCTCTGGTATGCTTTATTGCTTAAAGTAATGTTATTTTTACAATACAAAGATATTGCTGCGTATTCATTTAAGTAGAATTTTCATTAGCATAATTACCCTAGTTATTTTATTATTTAATGCACTTATTTAAGTGTGTTAGAAATCCATGTGATAAATAAACTTATATCCGATTCTTTGAAAAGCTGTGTCATTTTAGCAAACTTGTCGGTTAAAATGTTTATACTGGCAACACAGCGTGTTTTGGAGTGCGTGTTTGTAATGAATGGCGTGCGAAAGAGACATAACATGTTGGTATCTGCACGTTAGTTTCAATGTGTTAGTAACAAGATCAACGACTCTGACGCGATAGAAAATGTAGCTAGAGATTAGAAGGTACAGAAGGCATAATAAGGCGTTTGGTAGTATAAAGTATTTACGTAAACCTATTTTAGGCATGACGTCCAGAAATATTGATGTTAAAATTAAAACGAACTTTGAAATATCAAACGGAATCTAAAAAATATGATATCAATAGATTAAAATCCTGTAACTTTTTTAATAACCCGACTGCGAGTTGTTTAGTACCTACCTATTTCGGTAGGTAAACTTATTTATTAACGAAAACAAAGTTTATTATTAAAGAATTAATACTTTTCTTTACAGCATAACACTTAAAAAATAATTAGTTCCTTTTCGTACAATAACATGACAATTTTTTATTTCATGTTGATATTTATAACGTATTGGTTAGGGAGTAGGGACTGCCCTAGTAGCAATTTAATTATTTTATTTCAAATTCCACGTCTCAAGCGGTACTGCTGCAGCTATGTGAGTGAATGTATTGCAAGTGAATTTGTGAGTTGCCCTTCTTAATCCTATAAGTTTTGTAAAAACATCGTCAGCTGTGACGTGATTCACTGAATAAAGTCAAGCGCGCTAAAACACAGCGTGATCAAAAAACTATAAAACTATAATCGGGATTATTGGCGAAAGTATGCGTTACCCATGGATAATATTTTGCACGATGTTAGCAGAGGTCACGCTGAATATGTGGTTTCATTTAGTAACGCAATGTTGAAATGACACTGTATATAGCTGTGTAGTTATCACTCAATTTCACATGAGGCAGCAGATTCTTCATTCTGTTATTGAAAGCGCAAGAAACAATGTAGGAAGCTATTAAAATGAAAAATAAAAATTCATCAACCATATTCTCGAGCCTCGACCACAATATTCCGTGACTCGGGACAACGAAATATACCAAGTCTCGAGACTTTAAGACACAAGTAACCTTAGTAGAGTATTAACCTTACTTAAGTAATATTTTTCTTTTTTATTACCTCGAAGGCAGACAAGCTAACGGCCCACCTGATGGTAAGTGGTTAACGTCGCCCATGGACGTCAGCAAGGGCACAGCTAAGCCGCTGCCTACCGTAATAAAACTTATAAATATAATATAGTACAATTATTTATTTATTTATTTATTACAGAAAATGGTAGACCCGGACCCTACGGTGCGTCCGTCGGCGGCTCGGCTCCGGAGACACCCGCTACTGCACCCGTCAGGCAACAAGAGCAAGAGTCAGCTGAGGAGGGAGCTCGCCGCCGCCAAGATGAAGAACGAGCTGCTCTCCAGGAAGCTGCAGGAGGCTGCCAGGTAACACACTTTAAAATATCGTAGTTTATAGCTAACAGTGTAGTTTTATACCAATAAGAAAAGTCACATATTTTGTGACAAGTTCGAAGGGTTTGTAATATGTTGACCAGGGCACGCATATGTCGTATATAGGCGTTATATTTCAAGTTTTAATCCAATTTTTATTATTTCCTATGTTTGATTTACCACCAACAATATTAAGTTATATTTTACATAATTAACACAGTATTTTATTTTCAGATGCATAAAATCATTAACGCCAAACATAGTAGCGAATCAAGAATCGGCCAAGTTCCGCACGAGGTCGGCTAAAAGGCTTCAAAAGCCGCTGAAAGACTCTCACATAGCAGAGATGATTCAATCCGTCACATCGCCCATAAGGATAGACAGAAGACCCGAGCGAAGGACGAAGAAAGTTTAAAGAGTAAGAAATCAACTTACATACATGTTATTGTCGATGTCTGCTCCACAAAGGTAATGCAACTATTGATCTGAAGTTGTGTTGTCTGTGGTAAACTTAACATCCAATTATCCACTAGTTTCGATCCATACTGTTAAGTATTGTAGTCAATGTATCAATATTTATCCAAATTAATTGTCTATATAAAGACAGTGTAGTAGTACAAAGTGGGAGCAGACAAGACAGATTCAAATTTACACTTATCGCGTACAAACTTATGTGATTAAATGACGGACACACACGTCTTACTGGAATGACGTGTTTATACGTCGTACTTAACATTGACATGAACCTAAGTGGCGATTATGGACGTCAAGCATTTTGTTAAATACGATTACGCTTGACGGAAATATACGTCACAACTTTTGCCGCTCAAATTAAATGTAAATTACTAACATAACCAATCATAATAATATAACACTTTGTATACTTATATTTATTCGAATTAACAATATAAGTTATAATTTTGTAAATTTTGATATATCGGTTTCGTTCATATTTTTGACTAATCTCAGTGACTGACTCGACTGACTGACTAATTTGACTATTACAGACTTGCAACCATAAAAGTGTGGTTGCAAAAAAAAAATCTGTTGATGGTTTTACGTCATTTAATTGACGTAGGGTCCTTTTCGGTCCCAATGGTGCCCCTATATTATTTTGGTGATAAATTGTTATTGAAATACTTTCTGTTTTTATAAAAAAAATGTTAATTAGGGGCACTCTACGCCCTAATTTAAACCATCTTAGACATGACTCATTTGATAAATCCCAGTAACTAGGTGCCCCTATGACCCTAGATTTAAGACCTTGGCATCCTCTATTATAAAAGCTTATACACATAATTTGAGCTAATTAAATGTTAACTATATTTTCGCTTTTTTAGTACGTTGAATAGAATACTAAAAATAATAATTGTTATGTAATAGGGTTGATTCTTTTTCACTCTCTATTATTTATAAGCATTTGTAAAGGGAGTCAATATATTCCCTTAATATCGTCAGGGGCAGCGAATAGGGGCACTCTGAGTACCCCATCGGATGTTACTATAAGTGCCTTTAATAATACTAAATATACCCTAAATGTGATCTGTATTGTGCTTTTTTATCGAATTTACGTGTATAAAAATATAGTAGTATTAAATGTGAGGATATAATGGATAGGGGCCGTCGCAGTATTATGAAAGGGTTATATTCATAGGGTCAGTGTTTTAGGAAGGTAATGGTCACTGATCAGATGACTCACTTCATAGTTTGCCTTTTTGTTATGAAATATCACAACTATTGTCATTATGAAGATGTTTTTCCCCTTCTCACCAAACCAAAAAATACAGAAAAGCCCCTAATTGATGCTCAAACGGCCCCTGTAGTGACTCCTAATTAATTCTTCCATAATTTTCCCCGTATGTGATAATATTAAGCTTAGATTCATAGATATAGGTTTTTGGAATGTGGATTTTGGTGTCTATCTAAATATCCCCTCCCCCTTTTTTGGAACTATGCATTAACTGGGATGAAAGTACGGGAATTTCGTGTTATATAACAAAAATAACACAATAAGTCCTCAATTATGGTATACTTTATTTCAAGTTACATGAAGTTCCATCAAAATATTTTCAGACTTCGTATCATGGATTAAAGTAAACATGCAATGTAGGCCAACATTGCGATACTAACTGACAAGAGCTATAGTCATTTATACTACACTTTATGTGTAGTGTAAATGACAATAATGATCTCAAAATAATTATCAAATTACGACTAGACACCAAAATCTATAAAAGATATAATATAGGCAGCTCATAAAATATAAACTTAATAACGATAGTTGTTTGTAATATTTATATATCAATTCAAATATTTCTTTTTATTGTATAGGTGTAAAATAAACTAATTCTAAGAAAAGTTTTTGTGCGTTGACGATTTTGCGCGATTGTTACGTAAATTCAAAAAATCGATTAATAATAATTAGTCACAAGATAAATCACTTTCAAATAAAAAAATATTTAAAGCCTGTTGACTAGACAAAATTTACTACATTATGATGTAAAAATACCTTCATATTTTTCGTTCTGAACCCAATTTTTGTAAGACCCTATATTTCTATTAATATATTCAGTAACAGCTCTTGGCTTTTGAAATCGCGAAATCTTGTCGCCGTACAAAATCCTAGATCGAATAAAACATAATTTATGTATATGCTAAGGTTTAGTGAGTATCTGATTATCCCTATATTTTTTGACAAATTATAGTTCTTGTAACTTGGTGTAGCTCTCAGTTTACGTGACCCATACCAGCCACTTTCAAATAAATTTTATACTGAAAACTTGATCAAGCCTAATTTTTTCGAACAGGCCAGCATAGTTGTTTCGACTGGCTATTCATATTCATCGTTCGTCAATAGTTATTATTTCTGAACGCCACTATTTACTACAAAGTGCAGTGGAGCCAAATTGCAGTGCCAATAAAAAATATTTAAAAGTCTACGCGTAATGCATCGATTTCTCTAGAACCGTGAGTGTTCATTCATCCGTTATGTTAGATGAATAACTCGGGTGAGCAATACAGCATAGTTCTATATTGATAAGACTTTTGGTGAGCCAACTTTTTTTTACTGATAGGAATATTGAAATCACAAAAATATTTTTATTTCTTACTAGCTTTTGCCCGCGGCTCCGCCCGCTTTAATAAGTTTTTCCGGGATAAAAGTCCCGCTTTATATTTTCCCGGGATAAAAAGTAGCCTATGTGTTAATCCAATCCAATCCGAAATCCGTTCAGTAGTTTTTGCGTGAAAGAGGAACAAACATCCTTACATCCTTACAAACTTTCGCCTTTATAATATTAGTAGGATTTTGTGCACTAAACGCTTTCTAGAAATCATAAGTTGCGCGACAGTGTTGATTTATAAATTCAAACACAATAGACATAGGATGATAGGAATAATGCTTAGCATCGTGCATGCAACTTGCCAGAGTTATAATTCATTTATTAAATAAAATTAGATTACTAAACAATAATTATAATGCAACGAAATAAAGTGGGTCATGTAACCAGTAGAAAAAAGTAAAATGACTAAAGTATAACTAATTTTAACAGTAAATGTTTGTGAATTTATTAACACTCAAAATTGTTCCAAGTAATTTTTTGATGTTTTTTGTAATTCAATGTAATTAGTATAGTTTATACTTACCCAACACAGTTTGGTAGGTTATTATTAATATTAGTTTAACAGATCTCATGCTGCTATTGTATACAGGATGTAGCCTGGTTTTTATTTTTATAATAAAGTCAATCTTTGGTCCATTTCTATCAACAGATTAATAAAATAGGATTTTCAAGCTTTTCTAAAGCCATATTGATAAATAAATCGAGGTAATAGGTATGTTATTTGCAAATGTTGAAACATTCAATATATTATAATGTAGGTAACTACTATCTGGTTATGCATAAGAGGTAATCTCAATTCTATCAAGTCAATCAAATATATTTTTGGCTACACCTGTATAATACTTTAAGAATTAATACATTTATAACCTATATATGTTTTGCTCTTTATAAATCAAAATTGTTTTGTAAAAAATTGATGTGGGTTTAGACCAGACCTATGCATTACTGAATGCATCGCTGTATTATTTAAAATGGTAATATTAATAAGGTTCACAAGTGTTCCTAAAGAAATACTCTAAATTCAAACAGTATCAAAATCCATCAAGCCGTTTGTAAGTACTAAGAAGCTATTAATAACATAATAATTTCATTTTTTTATAATGTTGAATACTACAGCTATGTTTTTGGTTATATCTTATGACGTCACATCCACCTATATTACAATCCCACCGAACTATAGATATTATTACGTTTTTAACAAAATGTATACGACTTTTTATAATTTGTCTTAATATTAAAGGTTTGAAAAAGTTTTAGAGATTTTTTTTATATCGTATTGAATCATTTTTATGTCTATACATTATTTAAAGTTGTTATATTTGTACCTTTACATCAACATAGATTTTGACAGACTGATCCCATTTTCTGCAATATATGATTCAAATCAATAAATCTCTTTAACTTTAGAATTTTTAATATTGAGTTTGTACTGTTTCTAGATTTTTAATTTTGAATAGTATTTAAATGACGTCATGGATATGAAAATGTAATTACGTTAACGTAGCCAGGTTGTGAAGGTAGCCTTGAATTAAGGTGTTTTAAGACCTTACCAAATGTATTTTAATTATGTAATACTGTGGTATGAGGCACTTATTATAAAATCTTATTTGAAGCTTCCAGAAGGTTCTATTAAACATATTTCCAGAATAGACATGGACTATCTATGTACTAAATTTCAACCGAATTGATTCAGCACTTTATGCCTGATGGTTAACACCAAGATCCACCCTTTGAGGTTCTTCGCACAAAAAAGTATTAATAACCTAATTTCCAAGGACCCACTTGGTACTAATTAATAAAACACCTTGGCTCTGTTTACGTAAGTCGGGTCTAACCCCACGCTTGTAAATATGTTGTAACTTGGCTGTAGCTCAGTGACCAAAGTGGCCGCCACCATACGTTATATGTTTGTATATTTTGCTATTAATGATGATTATTGTATGAAATAAAAGTGCTTGTTTCAATTATTGTTGTGTTTATTTTCACCCTTTATCCCCTAAAATGAAGTCTAATTATATACTTTCTACACGAAATAATCACTTAGTAGTTAATAGTATCACATTGTGATACCTCTCGTCGTGTGGTTGGGGCGAGATTGTTGGGAGGGGTCCACCCCGTGCGGCACTTTTGGGGGGCGGAAAAATTCCAAAAAGTAAAATCTTTTGGCGTGGTATGAGGAGTGCACACGTGACTCTAATTTGCTGGAATGATCTTTTTTGCTTTCTAAGGGCGGCAAATTTTGATCCGCCCTGGGCGGAAAATCCACGCTACGCCGCTGGTCTCGTATTTTATAGCCACATATAGGATACTATGTAAAGTACCTACTAGTAATACTACTAATATTTATTTTGTAAATATATCAACCGGTACATACATAACTTTTCATTAAAACTGTTTTTTTTTTGAAGAGACGAGCATGCCGTTCGCCCTGCTTTCTCTGTTCTGTGCGTCCGCCTCAAGGTAAGCGATACGAACATCCATAAACAGTAGCAACACCATCCAGCACCTTGAGTTAGAAAGTACTGTGTGTCATTCCACTGCGCTCGTCATCCTGAAACATAAGATGTCAAGAGTCATTCTGTCCAGTATTTATACTGGCTACAATGTCCTCCAAACCAAAACACAACAGTGCATGCACACTGTTGCTTAGCGGTAAAAATAGACATTGCGGTGGTACCCACCCAGACGGATTCTTACATATGAGAGCCCTACCGCAAGTAAAAGTAGTTTCGTACAGTAAAAAAATTCTCGCTCTGCCGCTGCTGGCTATTTGCCACGATCTATTTCACTGTTGCCTATTCAATGCAGTTCTGTCGAGATCTTTCAAAGATTATTACATAGATTTTGCTCGCGGCTCCGCCCGCGTTAAAACGTTTTTCCGGGATAAAAGCCCCGCTTTTTATTTTCCCGGCATAAAATGTAGCCTATGTGTTAATCCAGGACATGATCTACCCGTGCGCCAAATTTCATCGAAATCCGTTCAGTAGTTTTTGCGTGAAAGAGTAACAAACAACCATACATCCAGATACATACTTACAAATTTTCTCCTTTAATAATATTAGTAGGATGGATCAGTACCCCGCTACATTTATACAAACCGATTATATTTTAAAATTTAAATTGACACTGTTTTTATTTTTTACGAACGCAGCCGAAGAATATTATATACATTGGGAACGCAGCTCTCAATGAGTCATGTTGCCATAAGCCATTTTGAATATTTAATGACGTTAATAGTGATGCGGCCAGCGGCTATACATAAATTTCAAAATGATTACTGATGTAATTGTTATTACGGAATCGGTAAAAAAAATATATCACATAATACCGTTTATCGAAATACGCATGACTTCCTCACATATTTTTGAGGTGAGTAAGGTCTACATTAAATTGTAAATAAAAATCTCCAGCAGTAAATAAATACCACATTTTTTTTAGCTTATCATTGGTGTGCAAAGTATTAGGTTACCTATACCTTTTTACTCATTATAATCTTTTTCTCGAAGCAAGCTCGTTAGTGTAAAATAATTTTGTTCAATGTATGTACCTACTGGTATAGTATGAATGAATGAATGAATCCTTTATTTGCGAAAAAGTTGGTACAATGCAGGTCTTAAATAGTTGTTTCTGATCAATCAACTTTTGTCAAATTTATTGACATGCAAATTTTTTAATGTTGATAATAATAATAGTACCTATAATATTATGTAAAACGAAGTCATCGAAAATATTATAATTGAAGATTATCATATTTTCTTTTGTCTTTTATGGTTGTTTTAACTTATGTGCTTCGCAAGGGTTGGCCGTCCATTTATTGCCCTATTCTTCATAATTGTAGATGGGCACTGCTGATCATTTGGATCAGACAGAGGCTTGTTTCGTGGTCTGCAGTCTGCTATAAAAAAGACGAATATATTATGTTATTTATTCAATTATTATAATTTGAATTTCAAACACAATGTAATCTAAAACTACATAGTATTTTTTTTTTCGTGGCCATCTTCGGCGCATTAGGGACGGCTGCGGGCTAAACTACATAGTATAGAATATCGATTTGAATCTGTCATCACCTCCTTACGTTTGACAACTCGGGCCTCGGGAGTAGAGATGGGTAAATGCCCGGGTATTTTGGGTAGATTGAATAACTGCCCAATAACCGCCCGTAAATTCCTGCCCTTGGGCATTTGTGGGCATTTATATTTTATTCACAAAAATCTATATTATGTAAGAATTGTAAATAAATCAACATTGATTTTTATCTTTTACTTCTTACTTTAATCACATATTTTGAAACACTTTTTACCCAAAATATGTTTACAAAACTATATTTGTCAATTTTAATGTCTAGTAGTTGCCTCGGTAGCGTAGTCGTATTACGGTATCTGCCTTGGTGGCGTAGTTGTATTACCGTATGACTACAATGTTGAGGTCTCGGGTTCGATTCTGGGTCAGGCAAAGTGGTATTGGGTTTTTTATTCAGTATCAGCTCAGAATCTGGAATTTGCGCCCGATATGGCGATAGGCTCGCCCCCTATCACGACATGGGATCCCAGACGTATCATTTTCAAAATTTTTGATTGTGGCGATGGCCGATTTCTTTACTAACTTATGAACTATAAACTGGCTTTCTGCAGTAGAAATAATTATTGAAGTGTTTTGTTCAATATTTAAAAAAGACATCATTCTTTCTGACATTTGTTTCTATCACAAACAGCAAACATTTTTTTTTAAATATTAGTTTAATATTCACTTACTTATGTAGGTACACTAATATACACAATAAGCTTAAAACAATAAATAATAAAACATTTTTGCACGTAGGTACCTAAATGTACCTGCGGAAACTTCAAACACCACGCGGTATTGAGTAAAAATATTACGCAGCATTTATAACAACAGAAACTGCAGTTTATACTCACAACAAAAGCCGCGCCAGTATTTTTTCGATGCCACGAAATGCTAGATATTACACACACACACACACACACACACTCACTCTCTCTCACACATATAAACACGGTACGCGCGTGAGCCGCATTCGCGATGGGCCAATTGCATTGGCTCCTAAACCGGAACAGTAAAATGACAATCCGCAACAAATCAGGATCTTTACGACTTACATTCGAGCTATCATGATGTACGCATCGCCCGTATTCGCCCATTTACCAGCTGCTTGTTTTCAGCGCACTTAGGTCTTGCAAAATAAAATGCTCAGGCATGCTCTTGGTGCCCCGTGGTACGTTCGCAACCGCAACCTCCACGTGGACACCAATATGCCGACCATCAGGCATTTCATGCATATGGCCAGCAGACGCTACTACGATCGGGTGGTAAATCACCTAAACACGTTAGTCTGGAAAGCGTCAATGTATACTCCATTCGACCGCGCTAAATGGAGACGGCCGCATTCAGTATTAACTGATCCAGAGGACGAAATTACTCTGGCCATCCGCCCTAAGAACGAGTTCTTGAAACACCTACACTCCACAAGACCGCAGTTCCGTCTTCGCCACCGAGGACCTCGCCGCGTTACCACTCGCCACCCCCGCCACCGCTATCAGTTCCAGCCCATCATCTCTCAGTGGCTGGCCTGAGCCGAGATTCGTAACCCGTTAGTGGGTTGCCCTCAGTATGGTCGCTTTAATTCAAAGGGTTGCGAGCGCCTTCTGCGTTTACCCTGAAGACCGGTGTGGCCAGAAAAGCTGACTCGTGTCAGGCTACTGGCCATAGAGGATATGGCATATAGAGGAACAACTAATGCATCCACTGCTGCCCAAAGCAATATTTGAAATACGAAGTACTTACTGCCCCATTTCTTAACCAATTT
The DNA here is from genome assembly GCA_949316025.1 of Lapara coniferarum. Taxonomy (NCBI): domain Eukaryota; kingdom Metazoa; phylum Arthropoda; class Insecta; order Lepidoptera; family Sphingidae; genus Lapara; species Lapara coniferarum. Next base: position 25,658,884 of record OX438931.1, on the reverse strand, counting down.
TAATTCAGGTTTCACAAAAAGGTTACTTTTTCGTATTATTTACAGTTACATTATAAGATAATGTACAAAATCAAACACAGGATAATCCCTATAGTTCTTGTATACAGCTTCCCACAGATGTTACTGTTTCGAAATAAAAAAATATAATTTGTTTTAGTCTTAATTTATCTATTATTATGATTAATATTCCTTAGTTCACAGTGTTGTAAGATAAAATTAATATGCCCACAAGAAATAACCATAGTTCTTTTATAATTTTATGAAAATAATACTATTTTCGTTTAAATCATTAATCTTTGTTCAACTATCTGCCTATATTTTTTCTGCCCAGCAAATGGGCGGTTATCGGGCATAAATTTATTTTTGCCCAAAATGCCCGGCATTTATGATATTTTCCCGCCGGGCAGAAACACATTACCCATCACTACTCGGGAGTCAGGGTCAAAGAGAATTTCAATTTATAATACTACCTAGTACCTACTCCATACTACACTACTCCGAAATCCAAACAATTCGAAATCTGCTGCAAGTTCTGTATTGTTTTATTTCTTGAACACTTACCAAGAAAAAACATTCATAAGTGAAATAAATGTAATATAAATGAACTTACATAATTATTTAGCGCACATAACTTGAAAAATGTGGTTTATATTGTGTTTAAAATTTACTTTGTTTTTGTGTATGGTGTGTGAAACGCAACAGTATAGAAAAAGCGATGGAATTATATTCTTTTATAACAATACGTGAGTATTTTATTCCTAATAAAATCTTGTATTAGATATGATTTTACAGGGTTTTATAAGTGACCATATTGTATGCTTAGAAAAGAATTTCAAAACTACTTTCAATGCATTCCTTTTTTTCTTTTATCATATTATTATTTCGAACTCGTCGCATGTTATGGTGCAATATTGTAGTTTTATCAATTCTGTATAATCATATAATTAAAGAGAATAAGATGTAACAAAATGTATGAAAAAATAACACAAATAAACAATAACTCATTTAAATACATAAAAACATTAATTGAATGACCTACTTGTAAATATTAATTGTTTGAGTTGAACGTCTTTGATACAAACTGAGCACAAAAAAATGGAAGAAATAATTAATAAAGGTCGACTAATTTTAAAATTAGTATTCCTACATAATTATAGACTGCTTTTGTGAAGTTACTGTATGAAATTTTATAATAGAGCTAGAATGTAACAGCATTTGTAGGCAATTTTGAATATGGTGATCGGCTAGCTTCACACTACTATAACTCATAGATTCAAAACGGTAAAAGAGCTTTGGAAAAAGATGATTTAAATAAAGATTTGACTTTGACTGAAACCAAGGAATACTTCCCCAATGCTATTTGAAAGATATTTATTTGTATGTCTATTTTAATTAAGACTCGTTGGAATTAAATCTAATACTAAATTGAGCAGAAGCTGTGAATAAATATGATATAAGTTGCAGGTGAGGTAATAACAATACAGGACTAATATTAGTGAACAATAAGGGTTGTTAACAAACTTCTAATTTGGTTTTAATTTTAAGGTTGAAACACACAAAACAAGTATGAGGTTATTGCAACTTCAGGGAAAATTAGATGTTTTATAAGATCTATAAGATTACTTCACAGCTAGTTTTGTCTATATTATTTGACTATATGACTGCCTCGGTGGCATAGTTGTATTACAGTACGACTGCAAAGCTGAGGTCTTGGGTTCGATCCCCGGGTCGGGCAAAGTGATATTGAGTTTTTCTATTCAGTATCAGCCCGGAGTCTGAAATTTGTGCCCAATATGGCGATAGGCTCGCCCCCTATCACATCATGGGACGGAATAACGGCGAAAAGTGGGTGCACTAGTTGTGCCTCTGCCTACTCCTTCGGGGATAACAGGTGTGAGTGTGTGTGTGTGTGTGTATTTGACTATATGTGAAGTACCAATGACTCATACAAAGGAAAGTATTAGCTTGATAAGATAGTAATACAGTCAAGTTCCGATATAATTTGTAACATCTGGTCCAATATGCAACTAAGGTGTAAAACAAGGAACTTCAATCATCTCATATACATATCTAGGTGTGGTACAAACTATACTTATAGTTCTGATACCTACAAAAACACATTACAATATCTAAGGCCCTATGCAGTGGAAGTATTTTTATATAGTAACAATTTTCATTGGACATGTTTGCTGGTGATAGAGTATTTTGAGTCCACCTGTATAACAAACACCATATCGACGGTCCCATAGAACAAAGTCGTATATGCAAAATGTTAGCTATTCAGTTGAGTGCTTTGAAAGTTGTTAGTTTGTATTCATGTGCAAATTAGTACTATTTTCACACATTAGGCTCAAAGTTGTTACTGAACCTTAGTAGATAATGTTTCGTTCAAGTATAACTTGTGATTTTCACAATTAATTTAGACTTTCAAAGCGCTCTACTGAAAAGCTAACATTTTGCATATACGACTTTGTTCTATGGAACCGTCGATATATATAAGGTGTAAAATCGCCATATTAGCCAGCATGAACAGGCTGTCACAAATGTGTCAACTGATATTTATCATCATCTATCATCAATTGGTATTATATAGTATAATAAAAAGACTGCCTCGGTGGCGTAGTTGTATTATGGTACGAGTGCAATGCTGAGGTCTCGGGTTCGATCTCCGGGTCGGGCAAAGTGATATTGAGTTTTTCTATTCAGTATCAGCTCGGAGTCCGGAATTTGTGCCCGATATGGCGATACGCTCGCCGCCTATCACATCATGGAACGGAATAATGGCGAAAAGTGAGTGCACTAGTTGCGCCTCTACCTATGTATGTAATAAAAAGACATAAAAATGACACATTGAAAGTATATTCTTAAAAGGGCACATTTTGGATGGCATCACGTTTACGGTGCTTTGGACTGGCATCAACAGTTCATTTAAAAATTATGTGAATGCTAATTATTTCAACACAAAGATCTTACAGACACAGTTCCTTCAACTTTAACGCTTGTTTTTATCATTAAAGTGTACTGTTTATTTATTATAATAGGTACATTATAATCAATAAACACACATCAGCCAGTGAGTCAGTCAATTTGCTACTCTGTTCATAGTCATGCTGCAACAGGTTTATAATATATTAGATTTCTGCGCGCGGCACCGCCCGCGTGAAAGAGTTTTCCCGGGATAAAAAATAGCCTATAGCACTCAGGAGTAAAGTAGCTTCCTATTAGTGAAAGAATTTTCAAAATCGGTTCAGTAGTTCCTGAGATAAGCGCGTTCAAACACAAACAAACTCTTCAGCTTTATAATATTAGTATAGATTATACACAAACACACACACACTCCTTTTGTGTCCAAAGGTGTTGAAAAACATGCAACTTGTGCACTCATTTTGCCATCCACCCATGTTCCAAGATTTGATAGGGGGCAAGCAAGCTTATTGGCATATTGTAAACACCAAACTCTAGGCTGATTCTGAGCAGGAACAATAAATCTTACTTTATCCAACTTGAGGATCAAACCCAAGACCTCAGCATGGCAGTTGTACTGCAGATCTTGAGAAATCTGGTGATTTTTAACTGACTTCAAAAAAGGAGGTTCTGTATTCGACTTGTATGTATGTGAATTTGTATGTTTACGATTTCCTCAAAAACTACTGTGGACTTACAATGTGGAAAAAAAACACGACACATCTCTGTTTCGTTTTATTGGGATCAGTTGAGAGACTAACACGTGATTGACGTCTTAACATTCTAAACCTGCTGATCAGATTTTGATGGCGTTTTCGTTATACCATTGCATATTTTTCAGGGAATATTTTAGTGTATAATTTATAAGGATCTGATGAAGATCTTCAGAGATAGACAATGAACTCTTCAATCACTAACACCATATGACCCGCCGAATGCTAAAATTGTATATCTATCATGTATCATTTACACCATTCTAAAATTAACTACCGTAATTGAGTAACGAAAAAGCAATAAATAAAAACTTTTAACTAAAAATAAAAAAAATATATTAAAAAAATAAAAAAACCTGACTGTGTCAATATATGCAATCTTTATTAAATTCATTGAAGAACTGAAAAGATAGGAACAAGATTTTAATTTGAATACTTTAATTTGGTTTTGAATAATCTTAGTTAACAGTGTTCACAAACTCTGTCGGAGGCATAACACACTCACTTCTCATAATTTGGTTGGTGATATGGGTAGAGCAACAAAATCTCGGAGTGAGCAGATGCCTCCGACTGCGTTTGTGGACACTGTCAACTAAAATTATTCAAAACCAAATTAAAATCTTGTTCCTATTTTTTCAGTTCTTTTTATTTTATGTTTTTGTTGGTTTCTAGTGGTTTTGATGTCAGTTTTATTACCCGACTGCGAAAGAAGGAGGGTCAGGTTTTTCGAGTGTCTGTATGTATGTATGCTTATTTCTTTGGCACGCCCTAGAGCCTAAACGGCTTGTCGTATTTTTATGTGGGTAGTGTCAATAGATTCGTCTTAGCCGTGAGAGTGACACTGGGTATATCAAAATTAAAAGAAATCAAAATTAAAAATTTTTGGCGGCAAAAAGTAATCTCATAATAAAAATTATGTCTTCAAAATACATCGAGTGTGGTTTCAAAATAAAGAATTTTTAACGGTGATTACGAATATATGTACAATTTATATGTTTTATTGGAGTTTGGAATAGGAAATGCTAAGACTTATTACAACAATTATAGTAATTTAGCAAAAGTAACAATAGTTTTTTTAAATATATTTGTATCTAACATGGAGGGTTGCTAGTTGCTACCTGTTGAACTTTATTAGTTAAACGGGAAAATGTATAATTATCAGTCATATCTACATCCATGACAAAGGCGACAGAATACATATGCTGTCACCGATCTTACGAACTGATGCTGATTTTTACATTTCTTTCAGGTACAAATACAATGTCCCGTACACGGTGTCTGTCAATAAAAGTACAGAATACATCTTAGAGTTTGGCGGGGTGAGTTTCGTGTATATTGTACTAGCTTTTGCCTGCAGCTTCGCCTGCACGAAATTTTTACTGGATAAAAGTCCCGCTACACATTTTCCAGGGATAAAAAGTAGCCTAAAACCTTCCCAGTATCTCAAAGTATCTCCATACCGAATTTCATCGAAATCCGTTCGACAATTTTTTAGATTAGTAGTATTATTACTAGAAGCAGACCTACGAACATCGCCGAGAAGACTAACAACGCAGACATCGTTCCGTGTATTACTATCGCGACACCCACGACCACTCTGCCAAGAGTGTCCGACTGAGAAGTTTTTGAGATTATCGCGAACAAACTTTGCCACTCCTTTTTACTGCCTTAGGGTTTGAATTTCGCAAAATCACGTCCTAGTGAGCACCCACGTCCTAAAAGGAACCCCCATGCAAAATTTGGGATTCCTAGCACTTGTAGTTTCTGAGATTTTGTAATGAGTGAGTGAGTGAATGAGTGACCTTTCACTTTTATACTATAACTAGCTTTTGCCCGCGGCTCCACCCAAGTTAAAAAGTTTTTCCGGGATAAAGGTCCTGGTTTATGTTTCCCCGGGATAAGAGGTAACCTAGGTCCTCCCCGGGGTCTAAAACTATCTCCTTACTAAATTTCATTGAAATAGATTCATTGGTTTGATCTTTACGGCTCTAACGGCGAGATTAAAAAGTCCGGGATAAAATTCCCGGTGTATGTTTTTCCGGGATAAAAGTAGCCGATGTCCTTCTCTGGATTTCCAACTATCTTTAAAGTTGTTTTCTTGCGGTTCCACTCGCAGATAACGATTTTCCAGTATAAAAGTCCCGGTTTATATTTTCCTGGAATAAGACGTACCCTAGGTACTTCCCGGGTCATAAACTATCTCCCTACCAAATTTCATGGAAATCGGTCGTGGTTTAGCCGTACCGACTCGCGAGAAAAAAAATTGCGGGATAAAAGTCCTGCTTTACATTTTCCCGGGATAAAAAGTAGCCTATGTGTTAATCCAGGACATGATCTACCCGTGTGCCTTTGTTTGTTTGTTTCATCGAAATCCGTTTAGTAGTTTTTGCGTGAAAGAGTAACAAACATCCATACATCCATTCTTACAAACTTTCGGATTTATAATATTAGTAGGATTTATAGATTAAAGCGCACGGAATAGTGATGCCTTGTTACACCTGATGATAAGCGGGGTGGAGTCCGAATAGTGTCGACATACGAGAGATGCTTATGCCTGTTTGATAACGGATATACACAGGCAGATAGGATATAGACTAGTGGGTTTTCACACCTTGTGTATGGTGGTCGTTATCCAGGCGGATACATATATCTTACCACCTGCAATGGGTATTCAGATTTTTTTAATTCTAAGCGTGAAAAGGTCATCCCTCTTTCCTCATGTTGAGTCGTTTAAGCGGAATCTTAAATTCAGGCATAATGTGCTGACTATTAAGAGATCGAGACATACGTTTTTTCGTCGTAATTTCTTGTTACCTTTCGGTGTTTATATACTCTTAATATTTGAGAATCTTATATTAGTATTTGGTACCTTGAAGATTGTTAACGCTTAATTACTCTGCTATTGTGGAAGAGTGGCGGTGATCACTTATGTGGCCAAATTGCTAGATTTCTCTTTTAAAAAAATATCCCCACCATGAATAATTTCTGTACCAATATCAAAATGTATCAGCACTATTACACTTTTTATAAGAAAACTAGTGCAACAATTTTGGTGTCTATCTCGCACGCCCTCAGTACAACCGCGTTGACGTTGTACATAGACATTATTCTAACAATCTTGATCACCTGTTAACAGGACTTGGAAGCGTACGACACGCCCGCACGGGTGACAGTAGCTAGCGACTTCGCCAACAGGACTTATCCCTTGTTCATCACGGCGAGACAGCAAAAGGGTAAGTAAGGTTTCTGGCTAACAATTTAAAATTAAGTGCTGCGTAAACTAACGAAAAAAATATTTGCTATACACGAACATTTAACTCGAGAGTAGAACCCGTGGTCTTTCGTTACACGATACACATTATCCGCTGCGTCAAGATAAACGTCGCTCGTAGGAGTTGCAACGGCAATTTTTTTTACAGTCTGTAAGCAGACGCCACCCATGGCTTCTAGCAATGTCAAGGACGCAGCCAAGCCGTTAGATACCTGTATAAATAGATAGATAGTATCCAGCAATTTTGTTCCAGGTGTTTTCTCCTGGCAGCTGCCGATGTTGGTGCAGACGCCAATCAGCCTGGAACAGTTCACCAACATCTCCCGGACTCTGTGTCCGCACAACAACTTGTACGACGAAAATGAAGAGAGCTGCGGTGAGCGAAACAAAAGATATGATTTTATTATAGTATTTATGGGAAGTGGTTCTTTTATACTCATATCAGAATCCCAGAATCATACATAAATTTTTAGGAAGAATCAGCAAATAAATGATTGCGTTTCACAGTCAGAATTTAGGGCGGATTGGGCGAATTCTGTATGCCAGGTGGAATCTTTGTAGTATGCAATCAATAATATATATGTACATGGGTTATTTCGTGGCGAGTTGAAAAATTATCACACAAACTTGAGGCTGTATCTACTAGTACCATACTCACCCGAGTGCATTCCAATATAATTTATATAGTAAGACAATAATTTACAAGGTACTTTGAGATAATACGGTTTTACAATAACAACCTCACGTGTTCTTCTAATATCTACCTTGTCTCCTCACCATAAAAACTTATTTCAGATTGAAAGATATATATAATTTGTTCCACATATTTATTTTTCCTTTTTTTTCTGTTCACGGCTGCGTAGTGGGAAGTCGGATTAAAGTCTACTGTGGCCCTTTGATACGTAATATTTCTCCCTATTTATTAAATATTTTTAATTTAGCCCTTAGGCATAGGACAGTGCCTAATATTGCTAGAAAATAAGACAAGGGAATGTACGTGGTAAAATTATGATATTTGCTGTCGATCACACGATATCGCGTGATTTTATACGGATGATTAGCCGAAATCGCGTTATATTATTGACTTAATAATAGATGATATTGAGGTACGTGATTTACATCACGCGATATCGTGTAATTTAGTTGTCATAGAAATAAAGGTTGGGAATTCAAACAAAGATATTAAAAGGTGTTTTTATAAACGTATATTTTAACAGCCCTATTACACGTCATCCGCTGATTATATTCTTAGTAGTTAATCATAAATTTACTAACTTAAACTTACGTCCTATAAATTTCGACAAATATTTTAAGCTATTTAGGGCCTGTTTCACAACTTTCGAGTAAAAGGTGTTCTTTATATAAAAAAAGGTGCACAGGGACAGGAACAGAAAGTAGTATATTACTCGTACTATGCACCTTTATAATAATGTGACGCAATTATACAACAATGGTTGCATAATGTAATGTAGTATTGCATACTTTAAAATAAATAATAAAAATTTACATTTTGTACGTATTATGGGTTTATCGCCTGAAATAAAAATCCTTTTTTCTTTAATTATAAAAATTTTAGCCGACTAAATATATAAGTCACACCTTTATCTATGCTCTCAAATAAATGGTAATAAAATGAGTACTGTCTACATTAGCTGTTTACTATGTAAAGAGCCTATGTGAAAAACATATGGAATCGTGATGGGCGTGACTTAGCGTATTTCAAATGCGAGGCGCCGCACGGCCCCGCTGAGATAGATCGCGCGCCTCGGCCCTCGTCGCATCGCGTCGTTGCGACAGGTCGTTGCACTCAAGCCCGCGAAAAGATCGTCATTGCAAATGCATGTCTGTGTTGTAAATATTATAGTTATTATAATTTCTAATAAATTTATAACTTATAAAACATAGAATTTATTTTAATTCGTTTATAGAACCATTATTATGTCACTATTATCTACCTAATTACTTGAACATTATGTAAAATGACATTGTAAGTTATCTAAACTCATCGAAAGTATTATTCACTTATAGTTGACTTTTGTTGACAAGATAAAATTTGGTGTGGTGGTAGGTTCGAGTCTTACTCCTACGTAGGTCTGTATATAGGTAAAAAGCAAAGCAGTATGAAACTTCTATAATATGTTTTAAATTATATTTTGCTTTGTTTTGATTTATTCTTGTGGACTTTCCTAACTTTGATGGACATAAAATAAATAATAATACAATAAATGGCGTCACTATTTTTCGGCCCGACTCGGGATTCGAACCCGGGACCTCAGCACAATAGGCGTATCGTGTGTGCAACTACGCCTTGGAGGCAGTCAAACATAGCATCACACCTTTTCTCCTCACTTTTCGTTAGCTATTTTAAGTCTTATCAAATAGGAGACGAGCTTATTGCCACATAACGGGCCCAATTCAACAGACCGAGCTGATACTGGACAGAAAAAAATAGTATTTGCCCGACGCGGGATTCGAACCCGAGACCTGAGCGTGGAGGCCGTACCGGGCACGTAATATAACTACGAGTTGCGACATCAAGGTAGTTTCGACAAGTCATTCACGATGAAACTTCTTCCCTGGAATGTCAGGTCTATTTTACGTAAATGATGCTTCACTCTAGTGCCACCATGCAATTTAAAAATCGAATTTTGTATGTAAAGGATGTTCGAAATTTATGCAATGCAATAAAATTACATAGCTTGATATGAAGATTGATTACATTATTATGGTTGAATAGTCACTATATAGGATATAAATGTTACAAATGTTGAAGGCGGCCGCTACCTATCTAGATAATTTTTATAATTTTTAATTTGAACTGTATGTAATGTGGGGTAAGAAAAATATAGCAAGGTCATTCTTACTACGCGGGTACTTATGCTTATAGAAAATTTGAAATGTTAATTACTTACAATTTTTTAAATATTTTTGATATTTTGTACAGAAGAATAGACTGATGTTTACTGCAACAGCTACTTCTTCAATTCTAAGGCATTTGTTTTTGTTTTGCAATATAACAAAGCTCCGATATCCTTATTGACTGAATGAAAAATAATGATGGCCATATTTTAAAAGGAGACGGGAAAAACTTCATAGAACTTTGGGCTTAGTGTTACAGAGATAATTTATGCATTATTTTATAGTTATATTAGAACTATTTCCAAATGAGAAAGCAAAATCTGTCTGTCCAATGGGAGTAAAGAAAGAACCGCTGTAGAGTAGAGCTTCTAAATATTTTTTCGGTGAATAACTTTTTTTTACCTGATGACATAAGATGTTCACAGTACCTAACCATTGGATTGCCCTATTGAATAGTGAACAGAGCTAGCTTAGACAATAACCAGAATTGAAAATATCACATGGAATCGACGAGGACTGATATAAATATATAATGGCTCATTTACACTCTCGCGCGAGTGGTACGCCGAACACAATACGAGCCACGACGCGAGGTGTGAAGCTAGAGTGTTAGTGAGTCAATAATGTATTTCAATTTGACATTACGTCGGGAGCGCTGAACAAAGTTGCCAGTAAAATTAAATAATATCGACCAATATTAAATATCCCAAAAAGTGAAAATGTCTTTTTAGTTTAATTTCTAAAATACCTATAGTTTTTAATTCTTATTCTTTTTCAGCCTTTAAAAGGCTACTATTGCACATAGGTCTCCCCCAAAGAATTATTAATACTATTATGTCAATATTATTCTTGTTATACATGTTTGGTATTCTTTGAGTATGTAACCAACGCTCAAAGTTGGTGCCAGCGCCGTATGTAATATTACACGAACCACTTGGTGCCACTTTTCACCTTTCTATAACTCAAAACCTATTTAAAGTAAACACATAAAACTGTGTGAGTTTAATTATATCTATAAGGACATCTAGAAGCCCAAATTTCATGAAGCTAGCTCAAACGGTTATAAAGATATGAAGGTCAAAATCGTAAATTTTTGTACTGACTGACAGACTTATAGTATCTAAACCTAACCTACTTCCAGATGACCTAGAAGGATAAAATTTGGAATCCAGCTCGGTAATTATGTGTAAGCGTAAGAAAAAATCTAAAAATAAAAAAAGTTAAAAATACAGGGGTCCACATAAAAAAAAATATATTTTTAATGGTAGCGTTGGAACCGTTACAAGCAAATATTTGAAACAATCCCAATATATGTTTTATTATATTTGCTTTATAACAGAAATATAAAGATAAAGTTAAGCCAAAACATTTGTGGTGTCCCCATAAAAAAACACTTGTAATACGCGCTAAACAGCCGGCCAACGGTGAGTCGTCGGCGGCGCGCGGCACCACACAACTCAATACCTACCTAGTTTTCTTTACAAAAAGTAATGATATCCCACCAAAAACATATATGTAAAAGATATCACATTTGTAAATACCAGCAACTATTATAGGTATTAGGGCTTTCAGTCTCGGTGCATTTACGAGTCTCGGGAACAAAAAACGAGACTTGGTCCGGTCTCGAAAAAAAACGAGACTTTCGAGACTATTTCAAAAATAGTCATTATACTCGTAGGCCACGACTCATAGACTTTTTAGGCAGTCAATACAAGATATATCAATAAAGTACTTTATAAATCACACTGTTATAAACCCATATGGACGTTAAATTACCAATTATTTATACGTTTTTTCAATTTTTATAGTTGTCACGTAAAAGACACAGAGCGCTGGAAATGGCTGGATAATTACTTTCAGAGCGAGGATTTGATTTTTTTACAAACTAGATTTTGCTCACCGCTTCGACCATGTGAAATAACTTTACCAGGATAAAAAGTAGCCTATAGCCTTTCCAGAGTGTCCAACTATCTTCATACCAAAATTCAACGAAAGCTGTTCGGTAGTATTTGAGTAATTTGGCGTTAAGACATACATACAGACTCAGCGGGAGATTTTGTTTTATAATTTTTAATTAAGTAAATGACATTAAAAAAAATAGATTAGCATTAGTGTTTGGGTCATCTCGTGTCTCAAAGTATCGGGACTTTTTGTATTTTTAACGGTCTAGCGTCGCAGGTTTTTGGGGTCGAAACATGTCACACTATAGTAAGTGAAGACTCCCTTCTCGTAATAGACGTAGAAGAGACTATCTCCAGCCTCTTTTAAACTGGGCCTGCAGACGGCGGTTGGGCGATCGGCGACCCGCTACCGTATAAATAAAGTGTATGAGGGTGCAGCGTAGTGTTTCATGCTTATTTGACATTTTTTTTATTCGAGTCTCATCTTCAAACAGCGAGTCTCTGCTCTAGAGCCGACTCCTACGTGAGTTGCGATAGCATGCACATGTGCACTCCGTGACCTTCGATATGCTTAATTATAATCTATACTAATATTATAAAGCTGAAGAGTTTGTTTGTTTGAACGCGCTAATCTCAGGAACTATTGAACCGATTTTGATTGACCTATTCTTTCACTAATAGGAAGCTACATAACTCCTGAGTGCTATAGGCTACTTTTTATCCCGGGAAAATATTTTTGTCCCGGAAAAACTTTTTCACGCGGGCAGAGCCGCGAGCACTACTAGTGTTATATAAATACTTTGGGTTGTCTCATGGCCTGGGATTTTCGTAACTTTCCAAACCATAATTAGCAGGGATTTAGCAATAGTTTGAGTATTTCCCCCTATCGCTACCATTTTCAAAAAGAGATCTTTCCCAATTTATCATAACAATGATGAACTTAATTATAAACACCCGTATATGTTTCAATAAGGTTATCTTGCGACTTCCGACAGATTATCAAAAATTTAATTTTTCTGTGTTGCCACTGACCCGGATTTAAAAAGATCCTGATAGTTTAGTCATTTTTTCAATAATAATAATTATTTGATGCAAGTTTCGAAAGTCTCGTTTTTCCCGAGACGGGAAGCAGCAGTCTCGAGTCTCGAAAATACAAAAAAATCGTGGAGACTCTCGAAATTTTCGAGACCGAGAGTCTCGAAATGAAAGCCCTAATAGGTATTCAATAAAGCAAACAAATAGAATTTAATACTTGTTCATAATGTTATTTTGTTCCTATAAATACATATTTAGATTTTGCATAAAACTTGGCACACATTTAGATCTCCATTCTTTTTGCGGCGAAGCCCACAGCTAAGCATAATTTTGGTATTGAACTTGGCTATCCTTTTTTACATTTATGTTTTTGGTGGGATATTTTTAAATGGAAGACATAAAAATAGAAGAATATTGATACATGCTTCAAAAGTGTAAGGTCAAGCCCAATTTAGGCCGTCTCCTTTATACCTATTAGAGTTTGTGGCCAGTCATGTCCAGCGGATTTTGATTTTAAAGCCAATAGCCTTTAAAGAAAAATAAATCTAAATGGCGGCCTTTATTTAAAATTCTAACATTACATCTGCCTTTTGTGCACAAAACAATGCCCAGATATCGATTTTGAGTTCGATTGGCCTTAATACAAAAAACTTCAAAATGGTGGCTACTTTTTCAATTCTGACATTGGATCACTCTTTTGTTAATAATGTTACACCCAGATATCGATTTTACGGTCGATTAACCTTAAAACAAAGAAATTCAAAATGGCGGCCACTTTTTTCAGTTCTGACGGTGGATCTGCCTTTAGTAACTAAAGTGGTACTCAGATACCGATTTTGAGGTCAATTGGCTTAAAATAAAAAAATTCAAAATGGCGGGCAATTTTTTCAGATCTGACATTGGATCCGTCTTTTGTACCTACAGGCCTGCCCAGATGTCGATTTTGAGATCGAATGGCCTTAAAACAAAGGAATTCAAAATGGCGGTAATTTTTTTCAATTCTAACATTGGATCCGTCTTTTGTACCTACAGGCTTGCCCAGATATAGATTTTGAGGTCGATAAGCCTTAAAACAAGGAAATTCAAAATGGCGGCCACTTTTTTCAAGTCTAACATTAGATCCGTCTTTTATATCTAAAGGCCTGCCCAGATATCGATTTTGAGGTCGATTGGTCTTAAAACAAAGAAATTCAAAATGGCGGTCACTTTTTTCAATTCTAACATTGGATCCGTCTTTTGTACCTACAGGCTTGCCCAGATATAGATTTTGAGGTCGATTAGCCTTAAAACAACGAAATTCAAAATGGCGGCCACTTTTTTCAAGTCTAACATTGGATCCGTCTTTTATACCTAAAGGCCTGCCCAGATATCGATTTTGAGGTCGAATGGCCTTAAAACAAAGGAATTCAAAATGGCGGTCACTTTTTTAATTCTAACATTGGATCCGTCTTTTTTACCTACAGGCTTGCCAAGATATCGATTTTGAGTTCGATTGGCCTTAAAACAAAGAAATTCAAAATGGCGGCCACTTTTTTCAATTTTAAAATTGGATCCGTCTTTTGTACTTAAAGGCCTGCACAGATATCGATTTTGAGGTCGATTAGCCTTACAACAAGGAAATTCAAAATGGCGGCCACTTTTTTCAATTCTAACATTGGATCCGTCTTTTGTACCTACAGGCTTGCCCAGCTATAGATTTTGAGGTCGATAAGCCTTAAAACAAGGAAATTCAAAATGGCGGCCACTTTTTTCAAGTCTAACATTAGATCTTAACATTTTAGTTATTATTGATTCATAATGTATAAATAAATGAGTACTACAAAAAATCATACTAAAATAATTTTATGGTGTAAAAATTTGAACAGCCTTTACATGCATACGAATATATACGAATTTTTTAAATGTATGAGCGGCACGCAAGCGTCATTTACGCAAAATTGGGCCGGCATTCCAGGGCGTCCCTAGCTATGAATTACCCAATATAAATAATACATACATATACTCTCACGTCTTTTATCCCCGAAGGGGTAGGCAGAGGCGCAACTAGTGCACTCACTTTCCGTCGTGCGTATTCCGTCCTATGATGTGATAGGGGGCGAGCCTATCACCATTTCGGGCTCAAAATCCAGACTTCGGGCTGAAAAGAAAAAAATCCAATATCACTCTGCCCGACTCGGGGATCGAACCCGAGACCTCAGCATTGCAGTCATAACGTAATACAACTACACCACTGAGGCAGAATAAATAACAAAAAAAAAACAGTGACTATTGTTTTTCAATCAGGGATTCGAACCCGGCACCTCAGCGTACCGATCACTAAATATAACTAAAGCAGGTCTCCGACTAGAAACAATTTACAAAGGTGAAAGGATGTAATAATTACGCTTGCTGCCTATCTTATAGACCTAATAGAGCCTATAATTTTATATTGATACACGGACGTGAGCTGGATACACTATAAAACAGAATTTCCAGGGCACCTCCAAATTTGCCGCGCGGTAGCGCGGACCAATCCCTACACTAGACGGCCAATTCGAACTTTGAAGGCGTCCGAAAATTTCGAGCGCACGTCCGTCGTCAGTAAAGATTCCGGACGACTGAAGCCGGCACGGGCCACTCCCATAACAGCGATGGCGTATTTGGACGTCGCAGATGAGAGAAAGTGACGGGAGGCGCACGCGTATGCCGAAATGAATTGGCGTAAGCGCCAAAACAATTTTCTTTTAATTGTGATTATACTATTTAATTAGTTTTAATTGTGTATTGATAAAACTTTGAAAAAATTGTTGTATTGTATTTAAATAAAGTTACGAATGTACATATTCCACCATTTAGATATAAAGCGTGTTTAAAGAAAATATCAGAGGTAACTTTGAATTTTTTTTCGATCGAGAAAATTTATACCAATTGTGTTTTGGCTTTGACATATTATTGAGTTATACGTTCAATTTACATATATCCAAAAATCTAACTTCTGATCTTAGTAGTTTACGAGAAATTTTAATTTGAAAGTCCTTAAAGTTCCTGACATAGGCTCTTAACTGTCTGTTCTCCATTCGATCGCACCAAATGGAGACGGCCGCGTTCCGTATTAACCGATCCAGAGGACGAAATCACTCTGGCCATCCGCCGTAAGAACGAGTTCTTGAAACTCCAACACTCCACAAGACCGCAGTTTCATCCTCGCCGTGTTCCCCGTCGCCCCCGCCCCCCCCGCCGACCCCCTAGCAGTTCCGGCCCGCGTGCCGATGACAACACAATGTTAATAGAATTAGGCCTAAAAACCAATCTTTCCCTAATCGTTGATGTCTCATCCTCTCTCAGTGGCCGTCCTGAGCCGAGGTTTGTAACCCGTTAGTGGGTTGCCCTCAGCATGGTCACTTAATTCAAAGGGTTGCGAGCGCCTTTTGCGTTCACCCTAAAGACCGGTGTGGCCAGAAAAGCCGACTCACGTCAGGCTACTGGCAGTATGGCCATTAACAAAAAAAATGTTCTGTCAAAAAAAATTACTTGAAATTTGTGAATGAGGCCCTTTTATAAAAATACTTTGGATCATGGATGTTGTGTTCAACCAAAACTTATGTACACGCCATACAAGGTAAATGTTTCTTTCGCAGACATATCCACATTTAACACACCTATCGTGCACTTAACTTCCTCATCACCTGACTCTATAAACGTAACAATATTAGTGGAGACTGTAGAAGATTTTTACATTGCGCTGAACTCGACAACAAACTTGACAAGTACTCCTAGCCAGCCGAAATATTACTTCTATCCGTTCAAGCAAGAGCCACACAAGATGTCAGACTTATCGATGCAGAGGGTTCAAAAGAAATTCATCTGCAACCAAGAGTTGGAACCGCATGAGAAGAGGCAGCTGGCGATGTACAACATGTACAGACAGTACGACTGGTTGTCCAAGCCGAAAAGTGTCATTCTCATGATAGAATCTGATGATGATATATGCGCTGTTGTGTCGATACAGAATTTTTCGGTGAGCTATTATTTATTTTCTTGTGTAATATAGTCGTCACTTGGTATAATAGTCTGACTTATAACAGTCGAAATGTTTGTGACAGTGATTAAATTCAGTGTTTAATTTCAGTGCCCAGTTTTCGATAACGAGCGGGACATACTCTACGATGGCTATTATTTAACTATGACGCGACGCGGTGGGATCACCTTAACTGTAAGTTTATGGTTAATTTAATTACTTATGAATTGCGAAAAGAATTCTAAGCTTGGAAATATTGATAATCCTAAACAAATCAAGAAAATAAAAGAGACAGACAATATTAGCGTGGTTTCTGGAATTTGTGCCCGATGCGATGATAGGCTCACTTATTGTCATATCATGGGACGGAATACACATAGCATAGCCCTCCGTGTGTGTGTTCGTGTGAATTAATTGTAATCTCTTTGACCTCAACCGCTAGCAAGACACGTTCCCGCTCGGGTTCTACATAGTGTTCATCGTGAAGACGTCGGACGGCGACTGCGCGGAGCACGCGGCCAACACCACGCTGCCCAAGGTGGCGCACTACTTCGGCTGGGAGGACAGCGTCAACGTCACCACCAACGACGGTCGCGTCAAGCGGTTCAGGTTCGATTTTTTATACTGACACGCTAAAGTGACAACGCTGCAGCTGGCGGTGAGTGGTGTAGGATCCAGATAAAGTATCGATTAACGAGACATCTGTAATCGATACAATTTCGCCGGCTCTATATTATGCTCTTATCAAATAGAAAGAGACAATCCGAGTAAACTGCTAATACCTGCCTTTTTTGCACCTCTATATTGTGCAGATTGCCTCGGTGCAGACTGCCTCGGTGGTGTAGTTGTATTACAGTACGACTGCAAAGCTGAGGTCTCGAGTTCGATCCCCGGGTCGGGCAAAGTGATATTGAGTTTTTCTATTCAGTATCAGCCCGGAGTCTGGAATTTGTGCCCGATATGGCGATAGGCTCGCCCCCTATCACATCATGGGACGGAATAACGGCGAAAAGTGGGTGCACTAGTTGCGCCTCTGCCTACCCCTTCGGGGATAACCGGCGTGGGTGTATGTGTATATTGTGCAGATCTCATCCGATACTACAATGTTAAGGTAAATGAGCTATGTGTCTATGACGTGGATTGATTAAAATAAAAACAAGATAACCAGTGGCCGCACGATTGCTTTATCTCTCTCGCACTCTTGTGACAATATTTCACATAAAAGCTACATAATATGAACTAGTTCTCTATGTTTAATATTCTATCTTTATCGTGTTTATGTACAACTAGTACTGTACTCATAGTATACCAACTGCTTGACGGGCTCATTTCCGCCCTACTATCTGATAAAAGTAATTCGTATCTTCATAAATTGCATTATTTTTTTATCGCGAGTAAATATATAAACTACACTGCACTTGATACTCAGACAGCACAAGTATGATGTGTACCGTTAAGTTTCTGAGTCTAATTCTCAGAACAATAAAATGTGACTCTTACAATTGATAGAACATTTTGAGTCGCCCAGGATATGGCGATAGATACCCGGGTATCTGGTCAAAAAGATTTAGGCTCTCCTTTATCCAGCAACTTTTTTAACGTCACAATAGCATTTTTATGGCAAACGCTATGTAATGTCGCTGATAATTGCGCACTAGTTACGCCTCTGCCTGCCTATTCGTGGATAATAACGAATTCATTTTACTTTTTACTCTTACTTTATATTTAAAATGCTTAAGATTGTGAAAATGTTTTAATATTTGTTAAAAGTAAACTCAGAAACAGCTGAACTGATTTTGATGTCCTGGATTAACCCGTAGTCTACTTATATCCCAGTAGCTAGTCTCCGTAGGAAATAATGGATTATTTATTTGATTTTTAAATTGCTTTATTTTTTGTTTCGTCGAGAAAGTACATTACTTCTACCGCCCAGCTTTCGTGGGAGTACGACTGGTTATGTTGGGTTGACCATGCCTTTCGACCCGGCGTTGAGCTGCCCGGAAAGATGTAAAGCATCGGGCGACCGCCGGGCCGAGTCCCCAACACTATGTAAACCCTACGCACGGCATACAACTAAAACTCCGTGGTGGCCATCTTAGTTTCAGGATCATAGAGACAATATCGTACCAGGAGTACATGATCGCGGCGGGGGCGATGCTAGCGTTCTTCGCGTCTTTCTACCTCGCGTTCATCGTGGTGGTGCTGTGCCATAGGAAGAAGATGAGCAGCGTCGACACTAGTCAGGAGGAAGGTAGGACGCATCGAACTTCATACAAAACTAGGTTTAGATTAGCAAAAAACCTTGTAGAAGTCGACTTCCGGAAGTCGGCAAGTCGCATGTCTATAGAAATATTACCGCTACTGTAATCTTGGGTAATATATTAGTGCAAATACTTGCTAGTGTAAAATAGTTTAAAAATTATTTGCCCACTCTGCTCTGCAGTCGTATAAAAAATTGCCTCACAGCTGTTTACAATACTTATATCTTCAATATGTGTCGTTGTTAAACGTTTAACGTTAATTTACAAACGTACCCATATCTTTCGATGTATAAAAATCTAACCTTTGCAGACGGTCTAATCCCACCATTGACACCGCACGATAACGACTCGGTGCCGTCGACGCGGCGGCGTCACGTCAACTTGATGGAAGCCAGCGGCGAGAGCACGTCGCGTCAGTGCGCCTGCCAGGGAGACACTGTCACGTCACAGCATACAGGTCAGGGAAAATACATACAGTTCCAAGATGAAACAAATGTACGTGTATCAGGAAAAGCCAATTATATATTTTTTTTAATAAATATAACTTACGCAAAATAGTTTAGTGCGACTCAATATAAATCTGACGGTAAAACCCCGCGTGTCATGCTAAGCCAAGCAAGATGACAATTTTACACATACGAATGTTTGTAAATATATTATTTTTATTGTAGAATGCTGTTCAATATCAGACACAGAATCTAATTTCTCGACGCCTGACGAGATTAACGCGGAGAAAAATCTTTACCTACTGGGAGGGAAGCTGTGTGTGGCCAACCTAGCGAGGTGAGTACATTATCAACATCGTTGAGAAAGTATTTCTGTTCTGGTTATAATTTGAATTTGGTATTTCCTGTAAGAATTTCCATAAGAGACGTGTCTTCAATACCAATATAAAAAAATCCTTTTTTTTTCGAGGTTAATGGATCCCTTTGTTTCTGGATTCGCATTAGGTCTCGTGGTCCCTATTGCTAGATCAACATAATTATTTAATGAATTATTTTTTTTTTATTTTGATTCATCTTTTCAAGATTTTAATTTGTTGCGATACTTTACCGTCAAATAAAACTATTTTATTTGTCGACAGATGTCACCCGAAAGTGTTATCGAGCCGGTCGAACATGTACCTATGGAACGTGCTCACGGTCGCTGTGTTCTACACGCTGCCCGTCATACAGCTCGTCGTTACTTACCAAAGGGTCAGTATGTGCACCAATCACTTCTAATAACATAGTTATTGTCAGAACTATCGGTGCCCTCGTCATAAGACATTTTCCGTAGCTTAACCGCTGGCATTAACTCGAATAAGCCTTGTTAACTGTCAATAAATCGAAGTGCCAAAATTTTTTGTCACAGTCAGTAACTTTAGACAGTTGCCTCCGGTAACTTAGTTATTACCTACTATTGTCGAACAAGGTAATCATAACATTTTCCATTTTAGCTCCTAAACCAGTCCGGAAACCAAGACCTATGCTACTTCAACTTCCTGTGCGCGCATCCGCTGATGGTGCTGTCGGACTTCAACCACGTCTTCTCGAACCTCGGCTACGTGATGCTGGGCGTGCTGTTCCTGTTCCAGGTGTGGAGGCGGCACAGTTACCACAGAGCACGGAGTGCTGAGCAGGTGAGTCCGAGTACGCGATTTCACGCGATTTATTGTGATAGGTCAGGTGAAATCGCGTGACAGGATTGTGATATTGACACTTTTCATCACGCGAAACCGCATACTCGTATGCGATTTAACGTGATATCCCTTCAATTGAACGTGATGTTGTAGAAAGAGATGGGTATCCCGCAACACTTTGGCCTACTGTACGCAATGGGCATCGCGTTGGTGAGCGAGGGGTTCCTCTCTGCCGCCTACCACGTCTGTCCCAACAGCATGAACTTTCAGTTCGGTGAGTTATATGTTTGTTAATCGATATAAGGGCTTAAGTTACGCAAAACTCAAATTTATGCCCACTTTGAGCGTCAAGAATAAAAAAAACACTATCACTTTGGTGGACCTGGGGATCGAACCTGAGATCTCGGCGCTGCAGTCGTACCGTAATACAACTACGCAACCGAGGCGATAAGGCGATATAACTTAATATGATAAAGGGCGAGCCTAAGGCTATATCCAGCACTATTTCATATACTTACTGGTAATATTTCGAAGCAAAATGTATCCAATTGAAAAATCACAATTTGGGAACCAAATACTAGAACAGTACTATTATCAATGACATGCATTTCAATAAAATCGAAAACGACACAATTAAAAAAATATCGGATTTGAATCATCGACGTAAAATGACTTAAAACTATTCCCTTTTTCATAAAAATGTAATTAAAAAGGGCCGATATAACAGTTTGGTCCTTTTCCCGCTTGAATATGGCTGTGTTTGAGCTATTGTTGTATTGAGAACTTCATTTTAAGTCATTTTATAACGACGACTCAATTTTCATTTTTTTTTAAATTGTCGTTTTCGTTCTAAAGGTGCTAAATGATCTAAATTTGAATGCTCAATTCAATCCCGGAAATTAACCGACCAAATAAAGTCATTTGTAAGCATCAAAAAACCTTTTTTATTTTCTTTAATTGCATTGACTGACGAGACGAGCATGCCGTACGCCTGATGGTAAGCGATACGACCACCCATAAACAGTAGCAACACCATCCAGCACCTTGAGGAACAAAGTACTGTGTGGCATGACACTGCGCTCGTGATCCTGAGACATAACATGTTAAGTCTCGTTATGTCGAGTAGTTACACTGGCTACAATGTCCTTCAAACCGAAACACAACAGTGTATGCACACTGCTTGTTGGCGGTAGAAATAGACATCGCGGTGGCACCCAGACGGATTCTTACATTGTGAGATCTACCAGCAATTAATTAAAATAAATAGGATTGCTTATTGAAACTGGCGGCAAATGTACAAAGTAATGTGTTGTGTGTTGTGGCAGACACGTCGTTCATGTACGTGACGTCGGTGCTGTGCATGGTGAAGATCTACCAGGCGCGCCATCCCGACATCAACGCGAGGGCACACGCCACCTTCGGCGTCCTCGCGCTCATCATCTTCATCGGTCACTCTTTATGCTTACTACACACACACACTCTCGCTGTTCCCCGAAGGTGTAGGTAGAGGCGCAACTAGTGCACCCACTTTTCGCCGTTATTCCGTCTCATGATGAGATAGGGGGCGAGCCTATCGCCATATCGGGCACAAATTCCAGACTCCGGGCTGATACTGAATAGAAAAACCAATATTACTTTGCCCGACCCGGGGATCGAACCCAAGACCTCAGCTTAGCAGTCATACTGTAATACGACTACGCCACCGAGGCAGTCTTTATACTTACTTACTACAATTATATTTATTGTACCGGCACACTGTGATGGCCGTTTTGACGGTTAATATTGTCAATAGTGACGTGCAGATGATGATGCTTTATAAACAGTCTGTAATTGGCACGCTAAAATTTAGCTAAATAGCAGCAATCGGTCTTAGTTTCGTGTCAGAATCTACTAAAGTTTATCATCCAGCGACTATATAACCCCTAGACTCCTAATAACAGACGATCGGCTTCGGGCAACACATCTGACAAATAGATCCAATGTAGCTTACCGTTCAAAATCTTCAAGTCAGTATCGACCACAACTGTGAGCTGTAAATACTTCCGTGTTTGTGAATAAATAACTATTGTAATGAACCCGTGCACAATAAAATGGTGTGGTATAAATAGCCATAATTCAAATTTTCAGAAAAATGGCATTACATTTCACAGGTAAGGCAATAACGACACATAATCACATTTTATTTAATATTTTACGGAGTTCATCTTAGACTGGCCATTTGAGTGTTTACGCGCCATCTTGTTATATTTGCATCTCTTTCCGACGAAAGTACTTTTTACATTTTCTATTTCGTTTTGTTTTTTAACATTAAAAGTAAGTGATACACCAAAAGGATTTGTCGATAGTTCTATCGATAAAATTAAAAATAAAAGAAACTATCGCCCGAATACTCAAACGCTACTCAACTAATCAATTTATCTGAGGCCTATTTAATTTTAACAGGCTTCTTATTTTAAATGGTTAGTTCATTAGTAATAGTTAATTCATTTTAAAAATGATTAGGATATATTCTTGACTAGCGGTATCAGAAATAAATGTTATTAGGATAATTTTTTATTTTGTTTGTTGATTATAACGATTGTTTTGAGTTATTCTTTGTGTTATTCCTACAAGTCAGCTCAAATATTCTTGTTAATGTCGATGAGACTTACTAAGCGCCATCTGTCATTCGATAACATAAAGAGTTTCGTTAAAATATTAATATGTTTAATAAATAATAATAATATTACTATAAAACTTCATTACATAAAAGTAATATCGATAAAAAAATCTTGTTTTCATTTAACTCGTCCTATCCCTATTCCTATGTTTCTAAGGTTATATAATGCGATAAGGTGTTGGAAGAACCAATCATAATACAGTACCCCGCTTCCTCAAACCTCAGGTAGTTGACAGAATTAATTTGAAGAGAAATATTGAACATTAGGAGTCTAGGGGTTATATAGTCGCTGTTATCATCTAAAGAATGTTTCGTAAAACGTTGTACATGATAATAATATTATGATATGCTGTAACTCTTTCACGTGTCATATTATAGTTTGTTATTATAACTTAAGTTAACTGTGTGTGTGATATGCGCCATTTTGAAAACTGAGTGCTGCATAGATGTCGTATCTACACCTTTTTATGAAATACAATTGACTTACTAGCTGTGCTTATAGCGTGAAAAGAATTTTCCATTACAACAGTCCCCACGAGCGTAGCTAGAGTAATTTTTCAGGGGGGGGGCAGAGTCCCAGACAAAAAAATTAAATGACTTTCGGGTACTTGGAGATTTGATAATTTTGGGCGTTTAAAAATTTATAGCAGTAGGATGCTTCAATATCCTGTAGGTGGGCAGCAGGCAATTTTGGTAGTTTAAACATCGCAGTATGATTAATATGAGTGTAACGTGAACAGGACTGGTGGGCATACTGAACGCGAACTTCTACTTCTGGATCGCGTTCACGGTGCTGCACCTCGTCACCTGCCTCGTCATGACCTTCCAGATATACTACCTCGGACGATTCAAACTCGGTGAGTTGTTTTTTAAGTTTTGTATTAGTTTTTGCCGTTTACCTCACGGTAAGCGATACGACCGCCCATAAACAGTAGCAACACCATACGGATCTTTGAATTATAAAGTACTGTGAGGCACTCCACTCGTAAAAACTTACAACTCTTCAAACTGGAACACATCGACAACACAACAGTGTACGCACACTGTTTCTTGGCCCAGGAAAATAAACATTTCAGTTACACCTACCTGGCCTTATCTGTATAATTAACTGACTTTAAAAAAAAAACAGGAGAATTAGGCACCGACTTCAAAATTGGTAACCAGTATCTGAGTAATGTTATCGTATATTCATGTATTTATCTCGCTTAGCTAGCAAATTAAATTAGTCACGGTATATAGGTAATGTTAAATTATCGTTCAGTTTTTAGTCGTTTTTGAAGGCGGTTTAATTTTTTGCTAAAAAGGTTTTTATATTGACTCGTCAAGCCCCGCGACGGACGCCGGCGTCCGAGTATACAGGATAATTTTTACATTGCGTTACTAAATGAAACCACATATTCGTCTATACTTCTGCGAACATCGTGCTAAAAATTATCAATGAATAACAAATACTTTCGCCCTAAAACCCGGTTGTAGTATTCCAATTTTTGTATAATTTTGTAGTTTAGTGCGAATATGGTGTGTGTGTAAGTGTATTTCTGACTGAAAGTGTAATGTTGCTGCTGCGACGAAGTCTCCAAGAGCAGCCATAGTGGCATTAGGGCGTGTAATTTTAGTTACATTTTAGTGATATTTATTTTGTTCGAAACTTACACTTTTTATTTTACATCTATGATTAAAATAACTTAATGGAAAGTATTATTTTCAACGAAATAAGTATGTGGTTTTATTTATTAATATTTATTAATGCAATGTCAAAATGACCCTGTATAGGGTTTCCCCATACATCTATATATACAGGGTGTCCCAAAACTCAACGTCAAGCCGAAACGGGGTGACAGGATTGATTGTAACCATCATGAGAAAAATCAGAAAAAAAAATTATCCCATGCAGTTTGAAAATTATGGGCATTTAAGAAAAACCTAGAAATTTGGTCAAACTGTATCATTTTGCTGTTGTTGTGGTTAATTTTTATCATTTTTGTTCATTTAAACTTTGGACCCAAAAAAGAGCCTTAATAAAATTTCTAGAATTACACTAAAAAAAAATGACATAATTACCCCAAGTAGCTTAGAATTAAGACTATTTGTTATACTATGAATTTAAAATTTTCCAAATTTGTCGACTTTGAAAGGACCTCCTTTAAAAAAATGCACTAGAGTGCCTTGGCAAGTGGCATTAGCGCATTTAATTAGGATCGTAAAATGGTACAATACTTGTTAGTTTTATACTAAAAAAAAACGAGTAAAAAAATAAAAACCTCAAGTAACCCGATTTTGTCTAACTCATTTTACTCAGATAAAATGTTTTTTATTCGCACAAGCTCTTAGTAGGTCCTTAATTTTACGGCAAAATGATGAGAGAGATGGATAGTCGACATGTTTGCCATGAGCAAGCGAGACAGATAGTGACGCCACACAGTCAGACGGAGATGCGTCGTTTAAACGAGTGCGGATGAAACAGATACAGACGCCATACCAAGCAAATGGCTAGGTACGCTACCAGTCTGACACCAGTGCCCTATTCATCAAACATTACAAGTCTACAAGCTCACAAGCTACATATTAAAGATTTTTTTTACGAGTTCTTGTAAATTATGTTCATGAAATACTTTTACTAGACTTGTAGATTGTATCAACTTGTGGTGGTGGCAATGGCACTGCAATGGTGACGTCTCGGGTTCGATCCCCGGGTCGGGCAAAGTGATACTGGGTTTTTCTATTCAGTATTAGCTCGAAGTCTGGAATTTGTGCCCGATATGGCGATAGACTCGCCCCCTATCATACCATGGGATGCAGTATGCATAGCCTGCACCTACTTCGTGCGTCTGCCTACCCCTTCGAGGATAAAAGGCGTGAGTGTGTATGTCTGTATCATCTTGCATTTTAAATTTACAAGACGTCTTTTGATGCATTACCAAATAATGTTTCTATTATTTTTATATGACGGTAATATAGAAATTACGGTAAAATAACTAGTCAAGTTAATGTTAAAAATAAAAACAATTTGCAATAATTTGATTTTTGTGCGTAAATAACCAAAATAATAAAACAAAAAACAATAAATAAATAAACCATAGTAATAAACCTAATTTATAAGTTTCATGAATTATGATTTATGGTTAAAACTTTAATGTTCGTTTATAAGCGACTTAAAGTTTGAAAAAAACATGATGGTCTATTGCAGACCCATGTAGGTACTTTAAAAGCTTTCTTGGAGATAAATAACATGGTAGCAAATCATTCCCGCCAGGCATTGATTTTGTTACTCTTCGAATTACACTTCTTCAATTAATTCGTGATAAAACAATTTATTTACTTATTTATTTTATTACGGTGCACCAACAGCATATTATATATTAACAAATTGGTAAAATATATTATTGGCTTCTATATAAGTGCCCAGTTTATTAAACGTTACGAGGCTTGTATTACAATAATGCGTTCATCAAAACTAAACGAATATACTACAAGCTACAAGTGATATCACTTGTATTATAAGTACTTTTTACACTTGTATTTGTTATTTCTGTTTATCAAAAATGCCTTTGTAACATGTAGCTTGTAACTTGAGACGAAAAAGTTGAAGAGTAATTGTGGATTCGTAATATGTGTTACAAGCCAATAGTATCTCTTTCTACTCTGTTATAATTAAGTTTTTAGATAGTTTATAGGTAAATTCAATACAAGTTTGTGATTTCCGAATTGGATTTCGACAGTTTTGGGGTATAAGTCGATAATTCAAGAAGTAGCAAATCAATTTATGGCGGGAATGATTTGCCCCCATGTTATTATTCTCAAAGATTTTTAAAGTACTTTATATAGTTCGTCAATAGACCACTAGTTTTTCCAAACTTTAAGTCGTGCATAAAAGATGGTTTAATTTGTAATCATAATTCAAATAACTAATATAATGAGTTTTAAAATAGGTTTTTACATACAAAATCAGACTATGTACATGTAAGAAAAAAAAAAACATTGCCTTGGCTAGTTATTGTCAATAGTTATTATACCATTATTTCTACCTTACCAACATAAGATCGCATCTTTGCTTCAATAACCTCATACATCTAGAAGATTCCATACTTAAATAACACTTTACTGAAGCAAAGAGGCGATATAAAACTATATATTTTTTATAAACATATCAAAAATTAAAAAAATGACTTGTTAATTAAAAATACAAGTATGTACCATCTACAAGTCTTGTGAAATTATTTGATGAACGTAATTTACATAGTCTTGTATAAATATTCTTGTATCTTGTAACTTATGGGTTAGTAGACACATATTTCTATGAACGCATTTTACAAGAATTTGTAAAAATTTTTTGTACCACTTAACTTATGAGCTCCTAGACTTCTATCTTTAGATAAAAGGGCATTTTGCCTTGTTTATAAAACTTTATAACTTTTTTGAAACAAGTTACAAGCTAGAAAGGCATTTATGATAAACAAAACCACAAATACACCTGTGAGAAAGAACTTGTTATGCAAGTGATATTACTTGTAGCTTGTAGTTTACACATATAGTTTTGATGAATGCATTTTTGTAAAATGGGCTAATTTACAAGAGAAAACGCTTGTAATACAAGGCCTGTAACGTTTGATAAACAGGGCACAGTTAGTAAGTTTCGCTCATTCGTCTACTCCGCACCTTTCCGTATTCGCTTGTGTTGATTTCATACTGACAACTTTGGCTTCTCTTTTTGGACTTGGATTTTTATGAATTGGATTTGTTGATTACATACCGACAGCTTTGGCTTCTCTCTTTTGGAATTGGACTTTTGTGTTGGCATCCTTGTTATCTACCATGCTTATGCGCTACGCTCCACAAGATTATTCTTGCGAACATGCACCTAATTTATGGGGAATGCAGATGCAACGCAAGTGCCGCCGCTAGACTTTATCGTAAAAGATATCATATAAGCATAGCGCGCTATGCTTACTGTAATTCTAGAAATGTTATTTAGGGTTATGGTTCCAAAGTTTAAATGAACAAAAATAATAAAAATTAACCACAAACACCGCAAAATGATAACAGTTTGACCAAATTTCTAGGTTTTTCTTAAATGCCCATAATTTTCAAACTGCATGGGATAATTTTTTTTTCTGATTTTTCTCATGATGGTTACAATCAATCCTGTCACCCCGTTTCGGCTTGACGTTGAGTTCTGGGACACCCTGTATAAGCAGGGCTTGATGGGTAAAGTATGGATTGAAGGCATAATGCCTTATTGATTTATGTCCCCCCCCCCCCCAGACGTGGGCGTGGTGTCCCGCGCGGCCCGCTCGGTGTTGTCGCGGCCGCTGGTGGCGATGACGCCGACGCACTGCGGCCGCTGCGTGCTGCTGCTCATCGCCAACCTCGCCAACTGGGCCATCGCCGCGTACGGGTATGTAAACACACTCAATTATATATACGCCGACGGGTAGCACCGAAGAGCGATGTCGTGCGGTGTTCCGCAGGGGTCGGTTTTGGGCCCTCTCCTGTGGAACATCGGGTACGACTGGGTGCTCCGTGGTGCCAACCTCGGCCGTCGGCTTGACATGCCACGCCGACGTCACATTGGTCACAGTCACCTCCAGGACGTTCCAGGACGCCGCTACCTTGGCGGCGGTGGGCGCCGACCACGTAGTAAGTCTGATTCAACTATTGGGTTTGAAGGTGGCCCTCGAGAAATCCGAGGCCATTTGTTTCCACCCACATAGTGGTTGAAGGGATGCAGATTCCCATGTACTAGTATCTGGACTCTCCACTTACCATCAAGTGCACTGGGGTCATTTATCCGTGCCACTATATAAAAAAGATTTAGTCTTTTTTGTATAATCAAGTAATGCCAAGATCACTACAAATATAGAAAAACTTTTACGTAATATAAAGCTTCATATTACCCTTTATTTTCTGAAAACAGTGAAGCCGCTTGTCACTAATTCCAGTTACAAAGTATAAATTTTATAAATAGCATTCCTACAAAAAAAAAACTAATAAACGAGAATGTTGGACAACATACTTGTCTTCACAATATATTTAATACCAACTTACTTGACATTTATGAATATCACACCATATCCTATGATTATTTCTATACTAAAATATTACAATGTATGTGTCAGTGTTGCGCAACACTCGCGTGACTTCGCGTCGCACTTGTTGCTGGTGTTGATGAGCAACTTGTTCCTCTACACGTTGTTCTACATCGTGATGAAGCTGCTGCACCGCGAGTCCATCCGGTGGTACAGGTAAATGAAACATTATATGACATTAGGAAGATTATATAATATTGTGTAAACTTTAAGAATATTGTATAGATCTTTAATGTGCTAATTACCAACACATTCACAATGGTCTTGCCACTCGTTAGTGAAAATATATTTTTAGCAGTTTTCATAGTTATTAGTATCCTATTCAAAAATATCTATCCTTTTCAAAAGTAACATATTATTTATAGAAATGCTATAACAGCATATCTCCACCGCAATGTCTATTTCTACCGGCAAGCAGCAGTGTGCATGCACTGTTGTGTTTCGGTTTGAAGGACATTGTAGCCAGTGTAACTACTGGACATAATGCGACTTAACATCTTACGTCTCAGGATACGAGCGCAGTGGAATGCCACACAGTAGTTTATAACTCAAGGTGCTGGATGGTGTTGCCACTGTTTATGGGTGGTCGTATCGCTTACCATCAGGTGAACGGCATGCTCGTCTCGTCATTCAATTCAATAAAAAAAAATATTAAGATTAAATAAGACTGTGTGATTGTCCCAGCTGGGTGTTCATCGTGCTGACGTACAGCGTGTGGTTCGGCTCCAGCTACTTCTACCTCGACCAGAGCACCAACTGGGCGGTAGATATACTACTAATTATTGATATTTGATAACATCTAATTATTTAAAGAGAAAAATGTTTTTTGTGTCTAATGGATGAATTATAAGAAAAAAAAATAACTCGGAAAAGTGCATAGTGGCGTTTCCAGACTAAGTCTTTTGTGTGGGGCTTCTGAATGTGAAGTTGAATTGGGACGAGAAGTTTGTAAGATGTAATTGAATTATAAGGACAAAGAGATATCAGTGGGGCTAGGATGTGAAAATAAAACACGATGCGTCTCCGCTTCGCTTTATTGTGATTGGTTGAGAGACTGACGTGTCGGTATTTTGATGTTTGTGATTGATCGAGGGATCGACACGTCAGTCTCTCAACCAATCACAATAAAACGAAGCGGAGACGCATCGTGTTTTATTTTCACATCCTAGCCCCACTGATATTTTTTTTAATTTTAAACATCATAATAATATGTAATCCATTATTTAGTTTTATTATTAAAATAATATTTGAATATTTGTCCCTCACAGCTGACTCCGGCACAGTCTCGGCAGAACAACCGCGTGTGCTCGCTACTGCAGCTGTACGACTCTCACGACATCTGGCACTTCCTCTCCTCCACGGCGATGTTCTTCTCGTTCAACATGTACCTCACCATCGACGACAACCTCGCCACCGTCTCCAGAGACCACATC
The DNA here is from genome assembly GCA_949316025.1 of Lapara coniferarum. Taxonomy (NCBI): domain Eukaryota; kingdom Metazoa; phylum Arthropoda; class Insecta; order Lepidoptera; family Sphingidae; genus Lapara; species Lapara coniferarum. The sequence continues at coordinate 25,628,084 of OX438931.1, read as the reverse complement.
ATGGTCTTCTAAGGTAGAGCTCAAGGTGTAACAAGATGGTTGACTGGCGAGGGTTTGCTCGTCACTCGATACTCCTCTTTTCACTTATCATCAGGTGGTGGGTGTCTGCCGTCAAATATAAGATAATGGTGGATTTGTCCATGGTTCTGGGTGGCGTATTCCAAGTTGCGCCGATTTCCAGTAAGCTCTCTATTTTTGAAACCAGGAAATATTATAGAAAATGTATTTTAATTAATTAATACACGTATTTTGCAGTTACATTTTAACTCAAAGAAACACTAATCAAAAGCTCCGACTACTTTTCTATCACACACACACTCACGCCTTTCATCCCTGAAGGGGTAGGCAGAGGCGCAACTAGTGCACCCACTTTTCGCCGTTATTCCGTCCCATGATGTGATAGGGGGCGAGCCTATCGCCATATCGGGCACAAATTCCAGACTCCGAGCTGATACTGAATAGAAAAACTCAATATCACTTTGCCCGACCCGGGAATCGAACCCGAGACCTCAGCATTGCAGTCGTACTATAATACAACTACGCCACCGGGGCAGTCTATTGATACTTTTCTATCAATAGTTTACTATAGATAATTCTATCCACGATGACGCGCGCTATCAATTTTTAAGAGGACTTTGAATTTATGTATGTATTTACAAAACTCAAACACAAGCGGAAGTTGCCCACTTGGACTGCAAGCGATTAGAAAAGTTAGTGGGGCGCGTCATCGTGGATGGCGTTATCTATCTAAGGGCGGTATTAATAAATCAATCTCAAGTTTGAGTTACATCTCAAGCAGACATAATGTATTGAACTATTCATACATTATGTCTGCTTGAGATGTAACTCAAATTTGAGATTTATTTATTAATACCGCCCTTAGTGACGGCCGATATTAATTGAGGAGGTTCTTTTGAAAACTTGATTATTCCACTTTCGACAGAATTGTCTTTTATTTATTTATTTATTTATTTAAAACTTTATATACAGTAAATGTATACAGGTGGACTTAATGCCTGAGGCATTCTCTAACAGTCAACCTTTGGGTGATGCAGAGATGAAACAAAGTGGGTGTATATAAAACATAAATAAGACAAAACATATATTATACATACATAAATACATAATATATATACTAAAATACATACATACCTACATAAGTAAATAAATACAAATATAATAATTCTGTAAAATATATGATATTAAAACAAAACTGAATTAGGAAAGTTGTGAATTTGCTACACTATTGGCGAAAAGCATCCGAACTTTTAATTTGAAAGTGAACCTGTTTGTCGAAGCCCTGATTTCTGAGGGGTTTCTTTTTTTGTGGTTGTAATATTGAAATAAAAATGCCGCGAAAATTAATTTCGATCAAAACTTTTTTTTTGTACTGTAATGAACAGGTTTTGATCGAATTTTATTTTCGCGGCATCTTTATTTCATGTTACAACCACACAAAAAAATAAAAAGACTATTCTGTCAAAAGTGGAATAATCAAGTTTTGAAAAGAACCTCCTCAATTAACGATATCAAATCGAACGCGGAAATATACCAATCAGAATAAAGTCTGATGGGTTTATTTTAGAGGTGGATAGCTATCGTGATAATTTCTGCTGTAACATAATGTTTGCAACGCGTCAAATTATGATTATTTAAGTGAGATTATATATAGAAGTTTTAGCTGTTAATTTAAAATCATTTAGCAGAGATTAGAAACTTATGAATTTAAATAACTTGCAGACAATTTAGACAATTTGATTTTGTTTTTATGATTTTTTTTAGTTAGAAATGTCTTGTTCTACGACTATAGAGACAGTGAATTAACCCTCCACACAAAATTTTCTTAGTTTTTGTCAAAACTTGAAGATAGTGATGTCAATCAATAATAATAATTTTCAATTTGACTATAACCTCTACGGTTACTTAAGTTCCGGCCTAGTGTCCTATACAAACTCTCATTTTTAGTCTATACATTTCTTTTGTATATTAGTAACACTGACAAAATTCGCTGTTGAAATCAGTGTATAGCCCACTCATATCCATTTTGGTGAGCTAAAATTGATTTGCCCTCAGTGAAGTATGTACTAAATCATTATTGATAATGTTCTTATGAAAGCGTTTAGTCAAATTTCATTTGTTTACTGTCTGCAAGTTCTTACACGTGATATGAACTCATAAAATTGTAAATTATAATAAAAAATGCTATCTTGTGATTTTAATGTAATTATAATAAGACATTGTTTATTTTAAGTTATATTTTGTCTGTATAAAGTGACAAAGTTTATTTTGAACACGAATTTAAATATGAACGTATCATTTTTATTTAAACTAATAAATATTATACAAATGTATTGTAAGGATGCACTCGAACGTAGACAGGTGGCAATGTTAGTGTAAGAATATCATAAGCCATATGATGTCTAGCGCTGATCATAGCCCCCCCCCCCCCTAAAGATTGAGTTTAAGACTTGAAAAATAATTTATATTTTATAAGCAGTGTAAAAACGCTATGAACTAAAAAAAAAAACGTGAATATTAACTTTTTTATAATACCTACGTGCAATATTTAGGTAGTCAAAAACAAAGTATTTATGTAATTTTATTTAAAAAAACAATTTAAATAAATCGGCTATGGACGTCGTTTCGGGAGCGTTCTCTCTCGTTGAATAGATAGAACAATATGTATGTAAATAATATTTTACAGCGAACGCCAACCTTTATGGTCTGAAGTTTGGCACAAGTGTAACTATTGAATTAACCAACTTCTTTTTAATAACTGGTGACAAGATGTAGGAAAGGTGACAGGAATAAACACGACTGACCATAATAATTGGTGTCAGCTGATACGTTTGATATGCTTACATTGTAGTATATGAACATGAAAATTTTATTGACTGAAAAATCTGGTATTAGTTTCTTGCATCGTAGTATATGAATGTTGAAATTTAAGACACCGTTATTATATAACATCAAATTTTACTCAACATTGATGTTATTTTAATTTTCTATAGTCACAAAATTCTCAATACTGCCGTGCTAAGCTTAAAAGCCGTATCTCAAAAAATCTTATAAACTTGTTATTTATACCATCAGATAGATAAAAAAATGCACATCCGATGAACAAAATAGCCAAATAGCAGTATAATTTTAAAATATCTAATTAACATTAAGAAAAAGTCCCTCTCTCAGTTTTACCTCTAATTACAGAGTGAAAAAAATATGTATTTATAAAACTTAAATTTTCTCGAAACTAGCTCGTTAACATACCGCTTTTGCGCTTAACTGGTAGGATAGGGGTTAATAGCGCGCAGCCAACTATGGTTCCTAATAAATGGCCACACAATGAGTAGTATCTTCATAAAGTGTGTAAAGGCTCTTTTAGACGGATCAATAATTGCTAGCAATAATCGTACACAATTCTTGAACCCCGTCTGAGTATGCGCAACGGGAAAGCAATTATCGGCTGCGTTGACATACAATAAGTCTTTTGACAGATGTTCAAAAAATTACTATTGCCAGCAATCATTGCGTGTGTGAGAAATAGAATGTAACAATAAATAAAAGGTAAGTAGAAATGTATTAGGTTAATCCCCATTTTAAATAATAGACATTGATCCATTGTGAAAAGTCTTTAATTTTAGCAGTACTAACGTTTTAAGCCTTATATACTTGTATATATATATTATTTATTTATTTATTTATTTACACTTTGTACACATGGTATACAGGCGGACTTAATGCCATAGGCATTCTCTACCAGTCAACCTTAGGGTGGTGTAGAGAGATACAGAGGCAGGTGCAAAAAAAAAAAAAACAATAAATACTAATAATAAATAAATATACAATGTATATAAAGTAAGGGTAATAATAAAACAAATGTATGAAATAAATATGTTACATACCATTTTTAAAACTATATACTATATATATATCTAAAGAAAATATATATATTATATATATAATATAATTATATATACATAAATATATAAATACACTAATAAGCTAACGAGGAGAAACTGCTACTTCAGCCAGCAATAGTTGCCGAACTCTCAATTTAAAGGCCAGGCGTGTTGAGGACGACCTGATTTCAAGCGGGAGTGCGTTCCAAAGAAGGGTAGATTGGATAGCGAAGGAAGAGTGAACAAAATCAGAGCTATGCGGAGGACATTTTAGGAGGAGTTTGCTGGAAGAACGCAGGTTCCTATCATGTCCATCGCAAAGGTAAACAAAGTTGGAAGATAAGTAAGTAGGAGGAGTAGGTGACGTAAGAAAAGAAAAGAGAGTAGTAAGCGCACGCAACGAACGGCGCTGGCGTATGGGAAGCCAATTTAATTGCGATCGGTAAGAAGAAATGTGATCGTACTTGCGGAGATTAAAAACGAATCGAATGCAGTTATTAAGAAGGCGGTCGAGTTTATTGAGCAAGTCTGCATTCAGATCAAAATAGCACACATCGCCATAGTCGATTATTGGGAGGATTAAGCAATGCACAAGCATAATCTTGGTCTTGGTCGGAAGGAAATTCTTCAGGCGATAAAGAGAACGGAGAGTGCCAATTACTCTCTGACTAACAAAGGTCACCTGGGGCCGCCAGCTCAGGGTGGCATCGATGTGTAGTCCGAGGTCCTTCACACTAGAGCACCAAGGAATGATGTTGCCGTCAAATTCGATAGGAGGAATGTATGAAAAATTTAATCTACTGATCATTCTAGGGCTGCCCACTACTATAGCCTGGCATTTCGTTGGATTCACGGACAGTCCAAAACTGTCTGACCAACTTTTGATATGAGCCAGGTCCTTATTTACCCTGACTACAGCAGTAGACACACAATCGATGTTAGCCTGGGAATATAGCTGCAAGTCATCAGCATACAGATGATACGCACATTGAAGTTTAGAAGTAATGAGGTTGATGAAGATAGAAAATAACAACGGGGAAAGTATACCGCCTTGAGGGACTCCAGAGTCGATGTTGCGCCAATTTGACGAGGAGTCATTGAAACGCACCGACTGCTGGCGCCCCTGAAGATAAGATGAGAACCAATCCAGTGCACCAGGAGAGATTGAAAGATGGGAGAGAATTGCTAAGAGGATATCGTGACTGACGGTATTGAAGGCATTAGAGAAGTCCACCAAAGCCAGTACAGTGACTTTGCTGTTCTCCATGCCCCCTCTAATATCGTCAGTCACTTTGAGGAGCGCGGAAATGGTGCTGTGGCCAGGCCTGAAGCCAGATTGAAGTGGGCACAGCAAGTTGTTTAAGTGCACAAACTGGGATAGTTGCTTGTGCACACAACCTTCCAGCACCTTTGAAAGGAAAGGGAGAATAGAGATAGGACGGAAGTGATTAACGAGTGTGGGATTCGGGATTTTGGGAAGTGGAATAACAAAGGCTTTCCGCCACAGCGACGGGAAAACACCAATGCTAAGGGAAAAGTTGATAATATGCGTGATGGGAGGGAGAAGATGATCGAGGATAGCGATTATCATGCGACGACTGATGTTGTCATAGCCAGTCGCATTCGATTTAATCGCAAGGATCATCTTTCTGATCTCGCCGGGCGCAACAGGAGAAAACTGAAAAGGATTAATTAAAGGCCTGGGAAGACCAGCTAAGAAATCCAAGGTGCGACGCTTGGCTTGGTGATCAATCAAGGAAGCAGTGGAGAAATGATGATTAATAGCATCCAAACCAATGGAAGCACCATGGAGATCAGAGTTTTTGCCTTTGCCAATACCCAGGGTCCCAAGGAACTTCCAGATATTGGCTGGGGACGAAGAGGAGATATTACTAAGGATATGTTGGCGTTTAGCATTACGTATCATCTGATTACACCGATTCCTTGCAGCTTTAAAAAGGCACCAGTTAGCCTCAGAACGATCCCTTTTGTATATGCGAAAAGCACGGTCCCTTCGTCTTATCGCCATCCGAATACCAGGTGTCATCCACGGCGCAGGAGGACGCTTCAGTTTAATTTTCTTAACAGGGGCGTGAATATCAAAAAGGGATAGAATGGTGGTGTTAAAAATTTCAACTTTTTTATCAATCGAGGTGGCATTAAACACGTCGTCCCAATTTAAATTTTCAGCGTCCCTGTCAAGCTTTGCCCTGTCCATCCGACCAAAACAACGAATGCTGACTACCTTGGAGGGCAACTTCGGGGGTTTTAGGGAATAACAAGTATATATGAGGTCGTGGCGGGAGAAACCAGGGGCAGGAAACTGACCATGAAAGGAAGCGAGGGAGGGTACAGAGGTGAGGATAATGTCGAGCCAAGTATCGTGACCATCAAAATTATGGTGAGTGGCATGTAGAGGTAACACATGTAGGCCAACAGATTGGAAGATAGAAAGGAGTTTACGGGACCGAGAGGATTGGAGGGCCAGGAGATCGGTATTAAAATCGCCCATGACGATGTGATGTGCATATTCTGATCCTAAAGATTCCAGAACTGTTTCCAGACTGGAGAAATAGTCAAGGGAAGGGGGACAATAGACTACACCTAGTAAGGTTTTCACTCCCTTGACCCAAACCTCGAGGAAAAGATATTCCACTGGAGTAGAAGCCAGGCCAGAAGAAGAGGCGGTAATGCTATATTTAAAATCGCTACGGAGATAAATAGCAACGCCACCGCCTCTCCCGTCAAGTCGGTCGTTTCTAATCAGCACAAACCCAGGTAGTGGGTATAAAGCTGAAGGAAGATGAGGTTTGAGCCAACTCTCTGAAATCAGGACGGCATGAACGTTGGCGTCAGAGAAAGACTCGGACAAATCGCTATAGTGACTTGGCACGCTTTGTGCATTGATATGGCAAACGTTAAAACTATGAGTAGTAGTGAGGTTAAACGTTTGACGTACCAAATCACCAAGCCCATCAGCCGCTGAACAGTAGCTTTCGTCACTAGATGAAGTAGCATCCTCATTGGCAGAATAAAACGATTCATGATCAGATAGCATATATAAAAGTGTATAGGCAATAATATATATAATAAGATATTAAAAATAGAGTGAAATTAATAATAAATGATATAATAATATATAAATTGTTATTCAGCGTTCCGGTGCAACGTATACTGCCTGCACCACCCGCCAGCCAACCTGCACATAGCACACAATGATACACAAAATAAACAGAAAATAATACATAGACAACGGAAAGAATAACTACTACCACAGCTCAAGATTTAAATTAAGAGTGACAAAGGAAAAAAGAAAAGAACAAACATCAAGTGACAGTCATAATAAAATAAAAACATAAATAAAACCGAATAAAACACACAAGAAGATGTTTCCGAACGAATGAAAAAAACAAATGTCACATGGCGACATTGACACTGACAGTTGTTAAAAATTGTTAAAATAAAAAACAGAAACAAAAACATATTGCTGGGTAGTAGATTAACATTACACAACTAAAAGTTAACAATCGTAAACAATCGGGTAACAAAAGTGAAGCGTTAAAACAGAAAAATAAACAAAGTGTGTGAACCGTACGACACTCACTTCCTCCGCGATTTCAGGTTGGAACCCGAAGTTGCTCCACTTCCAGCCGCCGTTGAAGCCACTTTTGGAAATTTGGCCATTGCAGTGATAAGTTCCTCGATGGAATAAAACTTACTCCGCTTGCCATCCGGGGTTTTCACAACTACACTACCATCCTGAGTCCAGACCTCGCGCAAGCCGAAGTGTTGCCGTGCCTTCGTGAATACCAGCTGTCGTGACTTCGTCAGGAATTCCCTGACAGAAATAGAGGACCCCTTAAGCTTCTTCTTGGCCCTCCACACAGCTGAGCGATGGTCTGCATGTGAGAACCACACCAGAATTGGCCGATGGTGTTCTTGACTGGGCGTTCCAATCCTATGGCATGAAGAGAGATGAAGAGGTGATATATCCTTCAGTGCTAGGGTATCATTTATAGCACTCAGAACAACTGAAGCACAGTTCTCCTGACTGGTCTCTGCAACCCCAAGGAAGATGAGTGCTTTTCGTCTGTGTCGTGTCTCAATATTATCTATTGTGTGAGCGCACTCAGCAATTTGCTTCCTTAACAGCCGCAGCATCTCAAACATGAGCTCTCTGAAGGTCCGAAACTCCTCAGCTACTCTGGCCACAGTGTCCTTGCCTGGCCCACCGGATTGGAGTTTTGCCTCTAGTTCTGCCATCCTTCGGTTAAAGCATTCCTCGAGCTTGAACTGTGTGTTTTCAATGTCAGCCAATTGTGCCATAGTTATAAGTGAAAGCAACCGTGTTGTTAAAATTCAAAATGTGCAGGTGATGTGCTGGTGGGTGGTGTTCCAAGAACTTACATTAACAGTGTTTAGAATGTAAGTACTGTATTAATGCAATAAACCGCACGAAAATCAGTCAATAAAAGATATGAATTTGCTTTATTTCTAATTATTTTACGATTAAAATATCAGCTGATTTTCCGAATACGTCCACACTTTTTCACACCTACCGCCAAAAAGTCAATATTACAATATTATGTATTATGTAAAAAGATTTTGTTGGCCACTATACTCCTTACAACCAGCAATTACTAACTAACACATGTGTATATATACATATACACATACACACATGCACAGACACACACGTACATACATACATGTACATACATACACGTACATACATATACGCACATACACACATGTACACACACACATATGTACATATACATACACACCCAAATATATAGCATAAATGGTAAGTCATTGTAGAAAAACGATTTAATAGGATGTACTTCATATAATAAGTATGTCTATTATTTATTTGAGTTTTGGTAAATAATAATCGTATATATCTTAAGATATTTTATTTTATCTATCTATTTATTCATAATTTATTATGTAAACAAGATACTTATCTTGGACCTTACCGTATTACCAAAATGAAAAACGTCCTTCCCCTGTCGTTGTCTCTTGGCAACCGAGCCTCTTTGTAGCGAGACGATGCTTTATATTGTAGATCCCCACTACTTTATTCAGACGACGCGACCGGTAGTTTTACATTTTTTTATTGCTTTTTAAATGTTGATTTGTTAAATTACTCGGAAATATTTTAATAAAAGATGCTATCACTTAAATTGATTTGTTTTATGATAATTTTAATATGTTTTGTCTAAATTATGATATTTAACAACGAGAATATTCTAACACGTGCGACAATTGTAAGCAATAATTTCTCCGACTAAATAAAAAATTGTGATTTTGTTAATTTACGTCGAATGTATGAATTTTGCAGTCTCAAAAGGTTTTAGTAGTGTTAAGGAAACATTTACAATGTGACATTGCCGAGAGTTTTTTACAGGCGGTATAGAGCCTGGACTCGGACTCTAGACAATATGCTTTTCTACAATGTTTAAGGATAATAAAAAAAGTATAGGAATGACACATTAATGTCCAACGGTCTTATTCGTAAACAGTTCATAAACCTAGTTTACCTATCAAATGTTTTGTCTTCTTCGAATGCATTTTGAATCGAAATTGAAGGAAGAAGACAAAACATTCTTTGACTAAATTATAAACTGTTTATGAATATGCATTTTGAATTAAGTTTGAAGGAAGAAGGCAAAACATTCTTTAACTAAAAGGGGTTTAGAAACTATTTATGAATAGGGTCACAAGTCTATCGGTAGGGTGTCATTCCACGACATTGGTAGAATCATCGCATATGCGGGAACGACATAGTAAAAAATATATGTGTCATTTAATATTTTTTTTTTCTATTAGCGTTAACAATTGTAGGAAGGCATCTTGTCTACGGCCTCCATCTTTGATTTTATTTTTTAATTTAGCCAAAGTTTAGATTTTTTGTGTGTTTAATTAAGGTGCTATGATAAATTTAGTATTGCATTGGCTTTTAAAAAAATAGGTATTAAGGTACACAAAATACTGTTTACATAACCGTCACAATGCTCTAACCCCACACTAGTGAAGGAAGCGTACACACGTTATCAAAATTATTGTTCTAAACTCTGTTGTAGATTCAATAATAGTAATTATTACTTATGAAATAACGATTATTTTTGCGTACATGCATATATGATTACGTAAAAACTAAAAACATTTTGATCAGTATAATTAGGATTATTAAGAACGATAGGTAGTACACCTAAGTAACAAATATTTGCAGACTCACAAACTATTGTCTGTTTTGTTTTAATCTTGTTGATTGGCTTACAATTAAACAAATTTATTTTAAGTATTTAATACTTATGTAATTTGACTTATAAATACACTTTTTATAATATTTGTGTTTTATTTTTGAATAACTAATGTCACCATCTATCTTACTTTCATGAGTATTTAGGATCATAATACATAATATAATTATGGAATTTATATAGTATCTCGATTTAAATAAAATTTTGTCTTAAGTTGAAACATTCGGATGTGATAATACATAATAAAAAACTTCGCTCAATTTTCATTTTGCGGTGTTTTACCCATGAGTTCAGTATACGCTCTTGAACACTAGTGTAACACATTTGTTATTACGTGACCCATTTTTTTTGTAAAGCTATTTATTTCGGAGAAAATAAAATAATGTCATAGACAACGTAATAAATATGCTGACAAGTGAGGCAAGCACTTCTAGCAGTTATAGGTATGTGAACATTATTCTATGTTCGAAAGTGGAGTAGATTGTGCGGTGCGGCGATCGCCACGTGATATTTGCGAAGCTTCGGTTTTACTTTAGGAGGGACAGTTGCAGGGAGCAAAAAAAGCACGTCGAATTCAAAGGTTTGCACGACGCGAGGCCTCTAAGCGCACACTTTCTAGTGGCCAAAAATTATAAGCTTCATGAAATATAACAAAACCTATGAAGTAGCTTTGCAGTACATACCTAGGTAATTCGCGGTGGGAACTGGGAGGATACTCGATAACCGACGTGGTTTATATCCGGCTGGATACAAACAGTAAAGCTTAATTCGGACTGTGCTAGTGTTTTAGTCTCGTGGTTTTTGTGCCTGAATGTAGCTACACTAACGTATGAAAACAAATATGTGTAGCTACAATACAAATAACCCTCCAACACCATATGGTGCTTGTCATTTGCCAGCTACTACAGTTCGAACTAGGCTTTATTTGGACTGCATTTTATTCTGATATGCAATTAGTGAACATTTTTCTCTGTTCGTATTTACTTGACATTATCTCCTCAGAGGCGCAGCTAGTGCACTCACATTGAAATAAAAATGGGTAAACTACCTAAAGCATATCGTAAGTCAATGCAAATCAAGACTATCCATACATACCGGGTGGAAGGGAAACGCTCTCGGAAACGAATACAGGTGATAGTATTGGTGATTCCTGACGTGATGGCACTAAAAAAATCGCGATCGCATTGTTACAATTTTAGTAGGATTTTCTCAAATTTCTGTACAGCTTCACGTATGGATAGATAAATCAAACTATTATTCTGAAAAACAGTAAAAAAGGTCAATATTTAAAAAAAATCGTAGTGAAACACGTACATCAGCTGACGGGTTAACGACCGCGGGCCGGTCCCGGCGCAGCGCGACGGCCGCCCAGTTCTTTGTACGCTTTACATTGCGCGTGCATGAATTACGGAAATACTAAAATCATAAGAATTATCGCTTAGCTTTGCAAATGAATATAGTTTTTCGTTAATGTTATGGTTCTTCTCTCTTACCGTTCCGGTATAGAGAGCGTTTCCCTTCCACCCGGTATAAGTACATAAACAATAGCTATCTAAGAATCATAACCATTGTTTTCTGTCGTATTCGGGTAAAAATCACGTGCAAAGAAAATAAAACAAAACTATAATTCATAATACCTTTTTATTTTGTATATCATTCCATTCCTTCGTACGTCGTCTACAAGCTTATAAATATTGTATATTTTACACAAAAATCATACAGGGCCGCAGTCGCGCGTTTCATTGGGGGTCATATACCCCCGAGTTTTATTTTGCCGAATCTTGCACTTTTCAATTTAGTGCAAATGACGCGACTCCAGCCGGCGTAGCTCTCATAACTGGAGAAGCTTAAAGCTCGGTTGTTTTTTACATTTAATAGTATCAGCTCAGGACCGAATCGGGCTATTATTTACCACTACGTTTACGTATATAATTAAAGCCGTTTCTGAAGACTTGTATGTCGTTGCTTATTCACACTACAATTACCGGAGACAGACGCTTGTATGAAGGATAAAACAAATCACTATTGTTCATATTCCACCCAAAGTTCTTTTATTTTTATAACAGACCTATCAATTTTGTTAATCTAAGCGTTTACCCGGCCATACTTATTCATTTAACATATTCGTAAAGAGATCTTCCAGCTACCGATAACCAACGTATTTTTGCTATCGAACTCAATTTTATCAATCATACAATAAAACTGTCAAAGTTTATGTGAATATGTAATTAGTCCAATATACAAATCCTCTACTTACTGTTACAATATCGAAAGCACATATACAATTATAGAAAACGCTAAAAACTTAGGGCAAATCCGAAATACGAGTAACACGTGAAGGGGCCCCACAGCAATCGACCGAGTCCGGCCCTGGGCATGCGCGAATAACAATATAGTTTCTTACACTTTTAATTTTTTCACATACGCTTTATATGGGAAAGTGTGTGGGCGCACTCAGTAGGGGTTGTGAAGGCACCTGAACCCTGAGATGATACATAATTACTTTGGAGATGATAGCCGTGAATAATGAATATGTCAAAGGCAGTCTTGATTTAATCTATCGTCCTGCCTAGAATCATGATTAAATTTCACGCCATATATTGAATGTAGGTGACTAAATTATCGTAATTTATCTAGAGTATGATTCGTTACAAAAACAGGTATGAATATTAAAAAGCAAAGTCAGTGTATATTTCTCAAATTCCATATTCAAATCCATAAATATTACCGGCCCCCGTTTCGCCCCCCATACCTTAAGTACGCCCACATGAGAATAGAAATAACGCTATTTAATATAGTCGTTTATATAGTTTACAAAACAGAATTATTTTTTAGTTTTTACATAGTTTATTTAGAAAATGGAAAAATGTTTGGCGGTGTCACAGTCATATTTTCACATTGATTTTTATGTTTATCTTCGCAACTGATAAATGACAAGCCGGCATAGTTATTGCAACCGTGGACGAACACCACGTCTCTAAATGGTTGAAGTTACAGTTCACGATGTCTTTGACTCCTCAAGCCCCGCGACGGACACCGGTGTCCCATGTCCATAGGGTTTTCCCATACATCTATATATATAAGCGGGGCTTGAAGGGTTAAGCTATAACCATACCATTTGAGTAGTTACTACCTCATTTCAAAATTCTGTATCTGCGGCAGTCTACACTCGCGCAGTATCACGCATATGTTTTTTATTTATGCAACTGTGAAGATAAACATATAAAAGACACATTCATAACAAGAATATTGGAAGTTATTTGGAATTCAAAATACGTAGACATAGTCGTTACCAGGTTTTATAAAATACGAAGTTATAGTTAGTATATATATTTTTTTATTACATACAAGAGCAGTTTGCTGGCGGAAGCATTAGCAACACTTCGTAGAACTAAATACAATAATATGGCACTACATCCTGAGGAAATAGATATTGAATTCCGGACTACACCAGAATACTTTGAACTTCAAATTTAAATACAACAAAAATCAACCTGGTAACAACTACATTTAGTTGGTATTGGAATTTTTAGAAGCACAATGTTTCTATACATTAGTATCAATATTAAATATATAGGAAAAGTAGTACGAAAATGAATGCAAACAATTAGTAGCTTTCTTCCGAATACTTTTTCTAGATCTGTCAACAATGTCGATTATTATAAAGATAGATAATTGTTTACATTTAATTCGTTGAATATGGTACCATCATAGTTATATGTGTGAAGTGGTCAAAACTTTGTTCGAGCAAAGTCGCGATCGAAGCCTATATTTAGTAGTCGCTGCTCGGTTACATGCGGTTACACATCCATAATAAGTTATTAAAGACACTATTTCTTTTTATGAAACATTTTTCGCAGTTGCTTTAAGTGCCGACATTTTTGACTGCTTTATACAATGAGGCCTTATTTAAACAATATTGGAAGATTTTTATAATAATTCAACTGTCACAATCAATGCACATTAATATATAAGTTTGGTGTCACAGATATAATAAGACGTTAGAAAAACTCACATACCTATTAAAAGTATTTGCAGATCACACTAAAATGTATCTGGAATCATATCTACAATCTCATAACACCCAATATGAAATGTAGTCACCAGTATAAGTAGCTGAACAAATTCAAAATTTCAAATTGCCTGCATATTTTTGTGTTCTTACTAATCTTTTTTTACTCTTTACAAAAATAATAAAAAGAAGATTTGCTTTACTTCATACGAAGAAATTTTTTTTCAGTTTAACTTAACGCGTATATAGGCGATTTGAAATTTTGATTTTGTACAGATATTTATGCTGCGCACTGTACAGAGGATGTTTATTTGTTAAAAAAAAACTAACGTTTTCAGGAGATACCCTTTGAGAAAGACCAAAAATGTCGGCACCAAAATGAATAGACAAAAAGCAAAAAACATGTCTATACAATTCCATAACGAGTGTCTACATTATCCATAAATATCATTTACAAAAATATAGATAATAAATGCATTTTTATTACATTTTTTTTATTTATGGCAACAATCGAATAAAAAACACTTATAGATGTCGCTAGTAGATTCTCATTCCAAGGCAAAAGGTGTAACAAAAAACTGGAGATTCATAACAATTTTTTTGTGATACTTTAAAAACAAAATGGCGGTGTATTTATAAATGCAATTGTAAAAAACACAACCTATAAAGTAAAGCATCATGATAAAATGCATTGATTTGTTGTTTTCAAAAATAAACAATGATTAACCTATTCCGATACGTATTACAATGTGTTAAAATATTTTTGGATATAACATAACAGCTGCCAAAACTATACACACGCCATGTTGTCAAAGTTCAACAAAATCTTTACATATTGAGAAAATTAAAATTAAATAATACTCATTTGATGGTGTGATGTTAGATACAAGTGCAATGTCACGGCACAAACAGACATCAGACTTTCTTGATAATTCCGAGCTATACCCAGCAGTGGACAGCGTGTAAATATGTTCCACTGGGGTAGCCGCTGTGTCAGAAAAGCGGCGGGAACAGCTATGATTTACGTTTCGATTATTGAGAAGGCTTAAAGCAACGACTCAATAATTTTTCTTGTTCCCATGCTTGTAAAATACTCTGTGTAATGTAACACTTTGGATTTCTAAATGAACACCGCCCCTGAGGATTATACGAATTTTTACAAATTACCTTTTATAATCTATGTGGAAAGAATAAATTTCCTTTAGATTTCTCCATAAAATTTGAGACTAATAAATTGTGAATGAAATATCGTTCATCATAAAACGATTTAATCTCTACGATGTCATCTATCATGACCACATCACTTTGCCTTAACACCTAGAAACAAACTTTAAAATTTAGCTATGTTTTTACCTTATAATTTAGACCCAATACATTTCCTGGAGCGTTGGCTTACAGAACCACTGCCCCGTGACATTGCACACAAATTAAGAATACGCAATAGTATATTAATAAATAATTTAACGTAACAAATTCTTACATATAGACGAAAATACTCGCGCAGTCGCGGACTGAGTCTTACGATTAAGGTATTTAATAAATGAGATATTTTTGAGATTTGCCGAAGTTTAGTTTTTTTTTATTGTTTTATGAATAGAAGATGATGTTTTGTGAAAAGAATAATCGTCTTAGACTGCTGGATAATGAAAAAAACACTTTTTGTTTTTTTTTTTATTTAATTTTTACGAGTATTTTAATATTTCTCTCCGAACAGCCCTCTAGCCCGTGACTGCGAATCAGCATTTTCAGGCACAACTTAATATTTCTTTTTCATAATACAATTAAATTTAAATTATACAATAACAATTAAAAAACGACTCTTTTTATGTTATATGGCGTGGTTTTGAAATATTAAAAAAAGGGAAGTTACTTCGATAGCAAAATTCCCAAAAAATTATCTAATAGGTTTTTAAGACCATACAATGATGTTTTGTCCGAATATATTTTACTTCGAATTATCAAAATTCACTACGCGCATTTATTATAATTTGTTGCATTTTTTTTTAAACCTTTGATTACTGTTAATTCAATAAGTTCCCACAAATAACATACAAAACCACACCGCATAACATGTATGTTAAATTATAAATTTAATTGAAATAAAAATAAACGCGTTGTCAACCCGTGTGTTGTGTTTTTTGTTCAAATATGGCGGCCATGTCGCGGATGTTGTACGATGGTGACGACTTCTCTTTTCTGGAAAGGTTTCTTATTTATATATTTCATTTATAGATCATAGAGGATATATTAGATTTTTGTCTGAAAGCGGTTTGTCCTACTTTTTCTAGTTTCGACTAAATAAAAATTATTGCGGCGATTTCAAAATATGTTGGAGAAATGACTGTGCGGTTCATATTTTTTAAAAATGAAGCTATTTCAAGAATGAAGAAATATCTATATTCGTCAGAAAAGAAAACCAGTTTAAATGATCAAATCATAGATATTTCTGAACTGTATATATTTTTTTATTTGCATTAATAAATAGCTGACATAATGCCACTTTCAAACAAACATTCTTTGAATGATAGTAATATTTACAAACAAAATAGTTAGTATTATTTTTAAAAATAAAATTTAGAAAAAATGGTTATGTTGAATTCCAATTATTAAAAACATTATAACGCCAATCAAATGAGTACAAACAAATATATTAAAAAAAAACAAGAAAATGATTGAGGTGGTACACATAATTCAAGGTAAATTTATTTAAAATGGTTAATTATTTTATTTTTGAAGCGATAAAATAGGTAACATTTTTTTCTAATAAAATCACTAATTCCTTAATTTTGAAGTGCTTAATTTTCTTACTTTTAATACAAACAGGCCGTACGACCTCAACCTTAGTATAGACTTACCTCTCACTTTCTCTTAACTCGACGCTCGGTTCCCCTTTCTCAGGACTAGTGGGGGACGCTATAGTGTCCAAATTATTTGCACTCTTGGCCACAGAAAACCTCATCCTTTGACCAAGGTCTACTGTATTTCTCCTTTCAAACTTAGGCAGGTCATTCAACCTCTCACAATCGCTTTTATCATCTAAATCCTTCTTTATCTTAATCCTTGTTAATTGCTCTGGATTACTTCTGAACGATTGGGAACTGTATTTCTCTCGTAAGAAGTTCCTCCTTTCCTCTTTGTATTTCTCTATCCTCTCTCTGCTTAGTTTCTTTTCCGTATCACCGCTTATTAAGGTTTTAATATCTGTGGGCCGTTTTTCATTAAATCTTTGTATTAACGATATCTTATTTTCACTTGTAGGTGTTACACTAATTTTAGATTCATTGTCCTCCATATTGAGATTTAAATCTAACAATTTTGTCGTTCTTTTAACATCTCGAACCTCAAGACTTTTCCTTCTATCAACGTAGCTTTTTTCATGTCCAAATTCTTTTACGAAAGCGCTTTCGTCCAGCGACCGCGCATTGCTAGAGCTCCTAGCTAGTTTAACCTTGGAATCTTTGGCATCTTCTTTCCTTCTGTCCTCTTTCCTTTCCAAACTTGGATATTTAATTTCGGCTTTAAACTTCTCGAACGTGAACGGTGGTTTTTGTTCAGTTGGACTTTCGAACCTGATGGCTAGTTCACGAACATTCAAATTCTTTTTAATAACATTGCCGTTATCTTTTTCTACGGGATCCGGTTCTTTATTATCGACTTCAGTAATTTCTAGTTTCTTGTCACATAGTTTGAGCTCCACATTGATATTTTCATAATCGTTGTGCCTATCAAACTTAACGTTTTCATAATGGCTTTGATCTTCTTCGTATCGGCATTCAGCCTCTGGGGAATCGAATATCAGTGCGTTGACCTCCTCTATGCTCTTTTTGAAAAATTTCACTTGGCTATACACATCTACTGGATCTTCAAATCTCTCTGTGGGAGTTTCTAGTATAATGAGATCATCGTTAAAATGCTCAGGTTGGCACGCCTGTTGAGTTGGGAGACTTGCATCTGTTTCCGGTACACTTGCCTCTTCTACTATAGACAAGTTTTTCTCTAAATCAATGTCTTCATAGACCGAATCCCTGTCATTTGTGGGCGTGTTATTTCCGTCTAACTCTTCAAATTCGTTTTTTACTTTGGTAGGAGATCTAAATGTGATGCTTATGGTAGATTTTAACGGGCTTTTTAAAGGAGACCCTGGAGAGCTTTTGCTAGTACTTGATGATTGTAAATTAATATAATTAGGTCGCGTAAACCCGTAACATTCATACAATTCATCTTGCTTAGAGCTCACATTCGAGTAACTCGATGAACTCTCGTGCGACGACGTCATCACTTTAATGACGTCATTGGCTCTCTTCTCCTGATCGGAATTCGACGACGTCGACACGGCCGACAATCTATTCAAATTATAACTTCCAGAATGCACAGGACTTGGATCCAAGCTGTTCTCATAAACTTTGGACTCAAAATCCGTGGCCTTCAATTCACATTTGAGGCACGTCTCTTTGTCGCAACTGACGCAAACGTCATTTTTGATCTGTATCGTTTGTTTGTTACTCTCGCTGATCTCGGAATCGCTTTCCAACGGGTCGTACACCGGAGTGGCCGGGGTCATTGGACTCGAGTTTATCGTGCTAGTAGTCAAATTACTCATAGAGTTGTTCTCGACCGGCCAATCGATTTTGATCAGTGTCGAGTGTCCGTCTTTTCCGTGCCAACTGAGTCGTGTTACGGCGACCGTCTTTTCGTCAACTGGATGGTGTACACCGCTGTATCGTGTGGACTTTGTCTTTCGTGGGGAGTTTCTCTCTCTGCAATGTTAGATGTGAAGCAAGCTTGAAAATTATTTTTGTTATTTTTGAACGGTGGTGTGTGTACGTGTGCGGTATTTATTCACTTTAAGCATTAATTTGAAACCTTATATTTTGCTATTATGCTTGCTTTTTAACGCGTTGGTAAGTTCTAAACTGTTTTAACGGTAGTTAGTATCTAAAACGCTAAAAACATTGGACATTTAGTTTTCTTTGAATATTACTTTACATAGAAATCATGAAAAAGTATATTAAATGAGTAGGGTAACATTGAAGGTTTCTTTTAGTTTCTGTTAGGTATTATTTTTCACTCAAAATAAAACATCTCATATTTAGCTTGCAGTTAAACTGTTAATTATTAAAACCACAGACACACACCATCGTACACATAGTGACAGGCTTTGGGCTCAAACGGAACATGTCAGACGAAATTAAAACTTACAACAACACATTCGTTATGAATTGTCTATATGCATCATAGTACGAGGTTTATATTCGCATAAAACTTTGCAGAAGTCAAATTTTGCAAGCAATTTTCACCATGTAAATAATCAAAGCGGACTTCTGCAAATTTTAAAGCGCAGGACTTCCGGCAAGTCGCATGTGTATAGAACTATTGAAGCATTACCGTTGGTGTATTTTATGAATCTGAAAGTTTTTGCACCATAATATATTGTTGCAAGAACTTGCTAGTCTAAACTCAGCGTTAGGAGACGTCACGTGCACATTATGAATTTAAACGTCAGACTGTCCTTGAGATATATTGGTATAAGTTCTTTCGTATTTTTCCCCGAATGAGAAATAAAAAATCAAATAAATACATTAAATGGCAGTTATGTTATTTGACAATAACAAAGTAAGAAATCAAAGTAATTGTAACATTGCCCAACTTTACCAACGTTTGGTAATTGGGAAGTGCGAGCTATATATTGACCCTCCGACAAACTTAGTGTCCGTACAAAATGCAACAGCAAAACCGTAGGTCATCTGCAAGGCCATGGCACCAGCCTGGTCGGGCCGACACACTCATGCTATAGAGTATACAGAAAACACTGACAAGCGTATTTGACGCTTGACCAGATGAAAGTCGACTCTATCTGGACCCCTCTGCTTACTATCAGCTGCAATGGGGTCACCTTGCCATGTCAATATTTAAAAAATATCTATTTATCATGAATATAATTTAATGGCACTAGAACAATTAAAGTCATATAAAATGAGTATAACAAAAGTTGTGAGACATATAAAAAGTATTATTTCATCTAGATTAATAAATTAATTGAAGTCGGTCTAAGATTTAAACATATTTTTTAATATTTGTTTTTATATATATGCCTGCTATAAATGCAATATTACATAGATAATTCATAACGAATGTTTTTTTTTAATACCAATCAATGTTATGCATTTTACTCACCTCAGTTTGACAGTATTCGCGGTGTTCTGGAAATCCGTCTGAGGCGCCATGGGGCTGTCGCGGTCTTTACACAGTCTGTGGGAAATGCTGCGTTTTAGTATTAATCTAGTAAGGGATACTGGTACCAACTAAAAAATAGAAAATAATTTTGAATCAAGAATAACGTAAAAAAAATAATATATATTGATAAAAAAGCGTGCGTTGCTTATTGAGATATTGTTAAAATGATAATCCTTCTACGCATATTATTTGTCAATAAAATATTTACAACTATTGACACTATGCACCCCACGCTTTTTTTAACAGTAAATGTTTTGTGTTCTTATTTACGCTATTCTTATTTAAAATTTAATAAATTTTATTTTCTGCTAATAATTTATTGTTGTCGATGATTGAATTTGTTAGTGACAGTCTCGTTCATCACTCTCAGCGGGATTTTTATTGAACCAAGTTAATAGTTGTGTATAAATACTGCGACTGAATCATTTAGGTCTTTTTTATTAATGGGTATTTTATATAACACAAATTAGTTTGGACTACGCTAGTGTCTTAGTCAAGTAACGAGTTATTTAGAAATTAAATGTATCTATAGTACCGGCACGCTATAATGCCCCTTTTGACAGATTACAATAGTGACGTGAAATTTCAATTCATCATCGAAAAACATATGATCAATTGCAAGTTGTATCTATAAATTTATCAATTTATACTAAGAGGTAGTTGATTAAAAAGTTTAATAAAAACAAAAATAAAAATGTTCACCTAATATATTTCAATAAATCGAATATGGCAATGATGTTTTGCTTTGAGATTTGACGCAATTTTGCTGGATGTAGAAATTGTGCTGGCCAGCGATACTATAAGTGAAGATCGTACTTCGTACAATAAAAAAAAGCGCTGAGTGGCGCTTCTCGGGCGGGGGGGACTACTGTGTGGGAGTGTGTACAGTGTGTGGTGTGTACGCACCGCTTGGCGATGTCTGCGTGCGCGGGGCTGGCGGGGCGCGCGGAGTGGCGCTTCTCGGGCGGGGGGGACTACTGTGTGGGAGTGTGTACAGTGTGTGGTGTGTACGCACCGCTTGGCGATGTCTGCGTGCGCGGGGCTGGCGGGGCGCGCGGAGTGGCGCTTCTCGGGCGGGGGGGACTACTGTGTGGGAGTGTGTACAGTGTGTGGTGTGTACGCACCGCTTGGCGATGTCTGCGTGCGCGGGGCTGGCGGGGCGCGCGGAGTGGCGCTTCTCGGGCGGGGGGGACTACTGTGTGGGAGTGTGTACAGTGTGTGGTGTGTACGCACCGCTTGGCGATGTCTGCGTGCGCGGGGCTGGCGGGGCGCGCGGAGTGGCGCTTCTCGGGCGGGGGGGACTACTGTGTGGGAGTGTGTACAGTGTGTGGTGTGTACGCACCGCTTGGCGATGTCTGCGTGCGCGGGGCTGGCGGGGCGCGCGGAGTGGCGCTTCTCGGGCGGGGGGGACTACTGTGTGGGAGTGTGTACAGTGTGTGGTGTGTACGCACCGCTTGGCGATGTCTGCGTGCGCGGGGCTGGCGGGGCGCGCGGAGTGGCGCTTCTCGGGCGGGGGGGACTACTGTGTGGGAGTGTGTACAGTGTGTGGTGTGTACGCACCGCTTGGCGATGTCTGCGTGCGCGGGGCTGGCGGGGCGCGCGGAGTGGCGCTTCTCGGGCGGGGGGGACTACTGTGTGGGAGTGTGTACAGTGTGTGGTGTGTACGCACCGCTTGGCGATGTCTGCGTGCGCGGGGCTGGCGGGGCGCGCGGAGTGGCGCTTCTCGGGCGGGGGGGACTACTGTGTGGGAGTGTGTACAGTGTGTGGTGTGTACGCACCGCTTGGCGATGTCTGCGTGCGCGGGGCTGGCGGGGCGCGCGGAGTGGCGCTTCTCGGGCGGGGGGGACTACTGTGTGGGAGTGTGTACAGTGTGTGGTGTGTACGCACCGCTTGGCGATGTCTGCGTGCGCGGGGCTGGCGGGGCGCGCGGAGTGGCGCTTCTCGGGCGGGGGGGACTACTGTGTGGGAGTGTGTACAGTGTGTGGTGTGTACGCACCGCTTGGCGATGTCTGCGTGCGCGGGGCTGGCGGGGCGCGCGGAGTGGCGCTTCTCGGGCGGGGGGGACTACTGTGTGGGAGTGTGTACAGTGTGTGGTGTGTACGCACCGCTTGGCGATGTCTGCGTGCGCGGGGCTGGCGGGGCGCGCGGAGTGGCGCTTCTCGGGCGGGGGGGACTACTGTGTGGGAGTGTGTACAGTGTGTGGTGTGTACGCACCGCTTGGCGATGTCTGCGTGCGCGGGGCTGGCGGGGCGCGCGGAGTGGCGCTTCTCGGGCGGGGGGGACTACTGTGTGGGAGTGTGTACAGTGTGTGGTGTGTACGCACCGCTTGGCGATGTCTGCGTGCGCGGGGCTGGCGGGGCGCGCGGAGTGGCGCTTCTCGGGCGGGGGGGACTACTGTGTGGGAGTGTGTACAGTGTGTGGTGTGTACGCACCGCTTGGCGATGTCTGCGTGCGCGGGGCTGGCGGGGCGCGCGGAGTGGCGCTTCTCGGGCGGGGGGGACTACTGTGTGGGAGTGTGTACAGTGTGTGGTGTGTACGCACCGCTTGGCGATGTCTGCGTGCGCGGGGCTGGCGGGGCGCGCGGAGTGGCGCTTCTCGGGCGGGGGGGACTACTGTGTGGGAGTGTGTACAGTGTGTGGTGTGTACGCACCGCTTGGCGATGTCTGCGTGCGCGGGGCTGGCGGGGCGCGCGGAGTGGCGCTTCTCGGGCGGGGGGGACTACTGTGTGGGAGTGTGTACAGTGTGTGGTGTGTACGCACCGCTTGGCGATGTCTGCGTGCGCGGGGCTGGCGGGGCGCGCGGAGTGGCGCTTCTCGGGCGGGGGGGACTACTGTGTGGGAGTGTGTACAGTGTGTGGTGTGTACGCACCGCTTGGCGATGTCTGCGTGCGCGGGGCTGGCGGGGCGCGCGGAGTGGCGCTTCTCGGGCGGGGGGGACTACTGTGTGGGAGTGTGTACAGTGTGTGGTGTGTACGCACCGCTTGGCGATGTCTGCGTGCGCGGGGCTGGCGGGGCGCGCGGAGTGGCGCTTCTCGGGCGGGGGGGACTACTGTGTGGGAGTGTGTACAGTGTGTGGTGTGTACGCACCGCTTGGCGATGTCTGCGTGCGCGGGGCTGGCGGGGCGCGCGGAGTGGCGCTTCTCGGGCGGGGGGGACTACTGTGTGGGAGTGTGTACAGTGTGTGGTGTGTACGCACCGCTTGGCGATGTCTGCGTGCGCGGGGCTGGCGGGGCGCGCGGAGTGGCGCTTCTCGGGCGGGGGGGACTACTGTGTGGGAGTGTGTACAGTGTGTGGTGTGTACGCACCGCTTGGCGATGTCTGCGTGCGCGGGGCTGGCGGGGCGCGCGGAGTGGCGCTTCTCGGGCGGGGGGGACTACTGTGTGGGAGTGTGTACAGTGTGTGGTGTGTACGCACCGCTTGGCGATGTCTGCGTGCGCGGGGCTGGCGGGGCGCGCGGAGTGGCGCTTCTCGGGCGGGGGGGACTACTGTGTGGGAGTGTGTACAGTGTGTGGTGTGTACGCACCGCTTGGCGATGTCTGCGTGCGCGGGGCTGGCGGGGCGCGCGGAGTGGCGCTTCTCGGGCGGGGGGGACTACTGTGTGGGAGTGTGTACAGTGTGTGGTGTGTACGCACCGCTTGGCGATGTCTGCGTGCGCGGGGCTGGCGGGGCGCGCGGAGTGGCGCTTCTCGGGCGGGGGGGACTACTGTGTGGGAGTGTGTACAGTGTGTGGTGTGTACGCACCGCTTGGCGATGTCTGCGTGCGCGGGGCTGGCGGGGCGCGCGGAGTGGCGCTTCTCGGGCGGGGGGGACTACTGTGTGGGAGTGTGTACAGTGTGTGGTGTGTACGCACCGCTTGGCGATGTCTGCGTGCGCGGGGCTGGCGGGGCGCGCGGAGTGGCGCTTCTCGGGCGGGGGGGACTACTGTGTGGGAGTGTGTACAGTGTGTGGTGTGTACGCACCGCTTGGCGATGTCTGCGTGCGCGGGGCTGGCGGGGCGCGCGGAGTGGCGCTTCTCGGGCGGGGGGGACTACTGTGTGGGAGTGTGTACAGTGTGTGGTGTGTACGCACCGCTTGGCGATGTCTGCGTGCGCGGGGCTGGCGGGGCGCGCGGAGTGGCGCTTCTCGGGCGGGGGGGACTACTGTGTGGGAGTGTGTACAGTGTGTGGTGTGTACGCACCGCTTGGCGATGTCTGCGTGCGCGGGGCTGGCGGGGCGCGCGGAGTGGCGCTTCTCGGGCGGGGGGGACTACTGTGTGGGAGTGTGTACAGTGTGTGGTGTGTACGCACCGCTTGGCGATGTCTGCGTGCGCGGGGCTGGCGGGGCGCGCGGAGTGGCGCTTCTCGGGCGGGGGGGACTACTGTGTGGGAGTGTGTACAGTGTGTGGTGTGTACGCACCGCTTGGCGATGTCTGCGTGCGCGGGGCTGGCGGGGCGCGCGGAGTGGCGCTTCTCGGGCGGGGGGGACTACTGTGTGGGAGTGTGTACAGTGTGTGGTGTGTACGCACCGCTTGGCGATGTCTGCGTGCGCGGGGCTGGCGGGGCGCGCGGAGTGGCGCTTCTCGGGCGGGGGGGACTACTGTGTGGGAGTGTGTACAGTGTGTGGTGTGTACGCACCGCTTGGCGATGTCTGCGTGCGCGGGGCTGGCGGGGCGCGCGGAGTGGCGCTTCTCGGGCGGGGGGGACTACTGTGTGGGAGTGTGTACAGTGTGTGGTGTGTACGCACCGCTTGGCGATGTCTGCGTGCGCGGGGCTGGCGGGGCGCGCGGAGTGGCGCTTCTCGGGCGGGGGGGACTACTGTGTGGGAGTGTGTACAGTGTGTGGTGTGTACGCACCGCTTGGCGATGTCTGCGTGCGCGGGGCTGGCGGGGCGCGCGGAGTGGCGCTTCTCGGGCGGGGGGGACTACTGTGTGGGAGTGTGTACAGTGTGTGGTGTGTACGCACCGCTTGGCGATGTCTGCGTGCGCGGGGCTGGCGGGGCGCGCGGAGTGGCGCTTCTCGGGCGGGGGGGACTACTGTGTGGGAGTGTGTACAGTGTGTGGTGTGTACGCACCGCTTGGCGATGTCTGCGTGCGCGGGGCTGGCGGGGCGCGCGGAGTGGCGCTTCTCGGGCGGGGGGGACTACTGTGTGGGAGTGTGTACAGTGTGTGGTGTGTACGCACCGCTTGGCGATGTCTGCGTGCGCGGGGCTGGCGGGGCGCGCGGAGTGGCGCTTCTCGGGCGGGGGGGACTACTGTGTGGGAGTGTGTACAGTGTGTGGTGTGTACGCACCGCTTGGCGATGTCTGCGTGCGCGGGGCTGGCGGGGCGCGCGGAGTGGCGCTTCTCGGGCGGGGCGCGGGCGCGGGCGCGGGGGGACTCGCCGTCGATGTAGCCGAGCTGCGACAGCTGCTCCTCCAGCGCCAGCCGCCGTCTACATACATACATGCATACTTGATCATACCACTGCAGTGTAGCTACACTTACGTACAATTTTTTTTTTTATTGTTTTTCTTTATTCAATAAATTCACAAGAACCACTACATTTTGATTTACAGACGCTCAAATTGAAAAACTAAATAACTGACCTTTCAGCCAATTCGTTGGCCGCTTCTATGTCCACACGCAAGTTCCTCCTGGGACTCGGCTCCACGCTGCACAACCCTGACTCCGGTGGGGTCGAGCAAAGAGAATCATCCTGCAGGAGTAGCACATGTAAGGTGAATATATTATTTATAAATATTTTTTTATGTCATTGTGTTAGCAATCACCAGCACTATAAAAGGTTTTGTTTTTAGAAAACGGTCCTCTTACACTGGGTATAACACTGTCAAGTGATTAAAGAATCTATAGACCAATAATGAACACCGGTATCATACAAAAAAATTGGACTACTCAAGGAATTATACCAGTCTTATTGGGTCCGCCCTGTGGATTGGGGGCGTTTGGAGAATTCCACCACGGTATCCCCTGCCTGTCGTAAAAGGCGACTAATAGGGGCCTCCGGGGGTCACGGGTGGGCGGGACGTGCCGCCCACCCATTAGTCTAGCCAACTCTTGTGACCCCCGTGATGGACATGTCCGAGGCAGCGTGTCTCACGCTGCCTCGTACACCAAAAGGCGGACACGGTACGGTGTTTCGGGGGCTTCTGAGCCCCCGCAACAGGAAAAGGACCGCAATAGCGGTACGTGCAGGGGCGGTTGCGGACGACAACTTAGACGTGAGTCGGAGGAAGCCCGCAGCCGTCCCTAATGCGCCGAAGAAGGCCCTAAAAAAAAAAAAAAAAAAAAAAAAAAAAAAGTCTTATTGGGTATGTACAACCTAACTATAAACGGTTTATTATCATATTATATACGGTAGGCGCTATCCAATCGGGCGCATATATTATGCTGTATAAACAGATATTCTATCGATAATGATTTCTTATTTTTACGCGAATTGAAATGAAATTACATTACGGATTCAATCGCGGTTTTTTAATTCATGTTTTCTTTCGACATTTCGAAGGCTTTGAAGCCTTCATGGTCACGGTGCGGACTGAGGTATTCCTTGTCCAAAAAGTAAGTTACAATATCGACCTACATTTAACAATCATAAGATTTTAAAAATTATATTGAGCTATTCTATCGTTTAATTACTCAGATTAGCTACGTTTCTTGTCCCACATCATCAGCCACAGTTGAAAATATGCCTCTCCTAAAGATTTGCTTGCCGATCAACATGAGGACGTTAATGCCAATACTCGCCACGCTCGACAGGTGGGTTCCACTTTGTTTCATAAGAATCTTGATGGCATGGGTAAAGAGAGAGAAATAAGGAAAAGGGTTCCCCTCTCTCTCTCTCTTTCCCTCGTTCAATAACTGTGTATACTTACGTGCGGTCGTTGTTGCGCGTCGTCCTCCTCGCTGAACATGTGCTTGTCTCTCTCCTGCGGCGAGAGGCGCAGGCGCATGTCCGCCAGTTCCGCTTGCCACGGCTCAAAGTAAGAGTCGCACGATGATGATCTGCACATAATACAGTACGGTATATATAAGTTCACAATACGTAGATTAATTATGTAGTTATGTGAAAATAGTTTAATTGTCTAGATGTTTTGGGTGATCAAACCTGTGACGTTGGGAAGATTGCCTGTAAGAACCTTTTAAAAAGGGTTTAGACTAGCAAGAAAATTGCAGATGGCACTTTTCGCAAGCGTTTTTTATCGTGTAAACAGCCACGGTAATTACCTTCTGGAAATTTGAAAGCTAGAAGGAATTGTGGCGATTTGCAGTATAGCAATTAGAGTAGAGAATTATTGAAGTTATACTTCTTAGCCGCGTTGTAAAAAAATGATGAGAGTGAAGTTTCACGATGCGCGCGCATGTGTCACGCAAAATTCTCACGAAAAAGATTGAAGCTGTTTAATGAAAACTTTTTGATAAAAATGAAAAGTAAATATTAAATTAAGAAAACAATAAATATTTAAATAATAAATAAACTTAAATTCAATTTTTGAATTTATAAATTTACTTTTAAGATATTAAATAATTATCAATAATAAATATTTAAAATTAAGAATCTTAGAATAGTACAAATTACGTCATACATATTTATTATTCATCTAAATTATACTTTTGAAATATTGCCGCTAGTATAACTGCATGTGTAAGTTTTTGCGCAACATATAGGTGCGAGAACTTGCTAGTGTAAGTGTGAGTTTAGTTGAAGGTTGAAAGTATATACCTGGCGTGTTGCCGCAGCGGCTGCGTGTGGGCGCGCGTGAGGGGCGGCAGCGTGTCCGCCTCCGACACCGACTCGCACGACCGCGACGGACGGACACCGCCACCACCACCACCCGGCACACCCTCCTGGCACAACACCCATGAATATCAACAACTATGTCTTTCTTATGAAAGGACCCGCTCAAAAACGGGCCTGAAAATCTAAAAAAAACAGTTTATATATATTTGGATAATCCTGAAAACTAGCCTTTTCCAATAAATCGTTTAATTTTAAAGACCTCCGATTTTGAGATGCATGGAATTTAGTTTGGCTTGAAAACTACACTTAGTATGAATATTTTCAAAAAAGTTGGTTATGAATGGAGGGGTCTAAAAATATTTTTTTTAATGGATCTAAGTTCCATATGTTGCCCCTTTAATGTCCCTAAAGTTTGAGCCTGTTTAGATTTTGAGGCCAAGCACCCATACAAAAAGCGGACATCTCCTTTGAAGTGTCAAAAAAAAAATAACTTTTTACCGTTTGATAATTCCTGATTAGAACAGCTTATAAACAAATTGCTACTTAAAATGACATAACCGTTATCAGTGCACCGAGCACGAATTACGCGTTTTGTATTGTAACATATTCGATCGTATCGAGTCACATAACGCATTAGACGATACCATACGTGAGAAAAGGGGCACACGTTAACATTTCCACACATATTGACACATACTTGTCTATGACTTTAGTTAGCGATTGTGATAGTTTATTGGAATCTGCTTTGTGACTATGTATAATCAGCCACATAAATAGCTAAACAACTTCAAAACTTCAAATCGCGTCTACACTTTCGTGTTCTTACCAGTTTCTGTTTTCTCTTCACAATAATAAAATAAAGGCGATTAATTTTACTTCCCTCAAAAAAAAAAAATCAATTAAACTTAACGCGTGGTGATCCGCTGTACAGTCAGCAGCATAAGTTAGCTGAAAAAATTCAAAATTTCAAATTGCCTACATTCTTACTAATATTTTTTTCTCTCTTCACAACAATAAAATAAAAGAGATTAACTTACCTTCCTACAAAGAAATTTTTTTTTCAATGAAACTTAACGCGTGGCGATTTGAAATGTTGTATTTGTTCAGCTACTTATGTGTACATACCTGCGCGATGGCGGCGGAGGCGGCGGGCTGCGGGGGTGGGGGCGGCGCGGGGCGCGGGCGGTGCTGCTTGCTGCGCGTGAACAGCCCGCGCCAACCCGACGGAGACCGCTTCACTCCACGCTTGGCGCCTGCACACCAACCAAGTACATTGAGTTACTAGCTTTTGCCCGCGGCTCCGCTCGCGTTATGAAGTTTTTCCGGGATAAAAGTCCCGCTTTATGTTTTCCCGGGATAAAAAGTAGCCTATGTGTTAATCTAGGACATGATATACCCGTGTGCCAAATTTTATCGAAATCCGTTCAGTAGTTTTTACGTGAAAGAGTAACAAACATCCATACATCTAAACATCCATACATTCTTACAAACTTTCGCCTTTATAATATTAGTAGGATTTATTAGCTTATAACCAGTGCCGTAATAGGGTAATTTCCTATGTTTGATTTGGTATATTATTTTATATGTAACAGAAAATAATACGAAAAGCAAATTCTTCTGTAAAATCAGAATCAAAATTGATTGACAACTAAAGCAATTATTAATATTTGAAATATTGTTGTGAGCAAAAGTGGGGACGTAGTGGGGATATCGCGTCATTTGTTTCGCACGCACGCAGCGTTATGGCTGGCGACGCTCAGTGACGTCACATTCTGCTGTGTCCGTTATCTGACAGATGCCCCTTTCACAAAACTTCAAAGCTTTATAACTCATTTATTATTGCTTGTATTTTAAAAATTATTTTTCCTCTAGATTTTAGAAGACATAAATGTGTGATAAATGTATTTAAAAAAAAGTAGTCAACTACCCTATTAAGGTGCCAACGGTGGTCAAGCACAAGCCGTCGATCCTGAAGAGGCGCAGAAATGACCAACCAGGACCATGTATGGGTCATCCGTTGGCGCAGTTATAGAAGCTCACACCGACCGCATATAAGACTAATTACGGTACTGATCATAAGCGTACAAGAGTCTCAGTAAATCGCTTTGCTATTTTTGCCTCAATCATAAATACTATTTATTCGTTTCAAAGCACATTAAATTCATTCAATTAGTACTAGTTATGGGATCCTAATAATAACTGAATACGGACGACATACATACATGACATTCTTTACGTGAAGAGTTATATGAGAGGGTATATAACTAACCTGAGAGTGGCAAGTCGAGCACTGTGTGGTACTGCGGCAGATTGTTAGGTCCGGAGCCGACCTGCACACATGTTAGTGGATTAGTGCACGGCTTTATTATTACCTCATTATTTAGCTAATTACTTAATTATTTAACTCACCTTTTTCATTTTTAGCTAATTTATTTACCATGTTGCTAATTATTTTAGATTTAATGTACTTAGCTAATATTTAAAAATGCATATGACAACATTTAATAGATTATGATATTAAAGTTATGAGTGAAGTGTTATGACAATGATATCGCCTACACGTGGGCCAGTTCAAATTACCACTTTTGCACACCATTTATGTTCACAATATTGATTGAATAGATATAATTACCATACTAACCTCTATGTACTGCGGCTGCAGGTGAGCTGTGGGTCGCAGCGGCGCGGAGGACGAGGCAGAGGCGGAGGGCGACGGGGAGGGGGGCGCCGGCGGGGCCGAGCGGGGAGGTGACGAGCCACTCGCTCGTCCGCGGCGCCGAGCCTCCTCCAAGCTGAGGGACCACAGATACGTAGGTTTAGTGTAAATCGATTAACTAAATCTGATACGTTCACAATGCATTATTACAATTTTACACTGTATGTGAAAAAAATATATATTATAATTGCAAGAACAGATACATGAATGCAAACACGCAAGCAGCATTATGCATACACTGTTGTGTTTCGGTTTGAAGGGCATTGTAGCCAGTGTAACTACAGGACATAATGAGACTTAACATCTTATGTCTCAGGATACGAGCGCAGTGGAAGCACACAGTACTTTGTAAGTGAAGGTGCTGGATGGTATTGTTACTGTTTATGGGTGATCGTATCGCTTACCATCAGGCGAACGGCATGCTCATATCATCATTAAATGCAATAAAAAAAACCGCAAAAATGATCGATTTGTTGATGACTGAGGATGATGTGTGTATCTTATTTGTAGATTTTCGTTAACAAGAAATAAAATCACCTCAATAGCTTGGTAGGTGGGTTGATGGGCAAACTCTTGGGACGTCGGCAGGACTCCGTGCCACGGAGCTCCACCTCTTGTGTTTCACACTGTTCCTAGAAAACGTAAGAAGGTTGTGTTTTGACAATATTCTTAAGACCAGTCCTCACACGTGACTCACGAGCATGGCTCAAGCGTGACTCACGAATATGGATCACCTGAATCACTGTCGCATGCAATCCATAGTCTTGACTTTCGACTATGAATTGCATGCGACTCACGGTTGTGAATCACTCGTGACTCACAACTATAGATCACATGTGACTCACAACTATAGATCACATGTGACTCACTGCTGCTACTAGCATGTGCCAAACAAACTAGAATCAACTTACGCATGAGTTATGCCCACACTACACGTGACTCACGGATGTCCCATTTACACACCTGTTCCAAAGACTCCGGTCCCGAGTCTGCCCCCTGCTCCTGCGCGAACAGCTCCTCCGCGTAGCATATCAGGAACTCAGTCACTACGGCCTACGGAAATATACCATTGGTAAGTTTGTTTCTGTACATGTGAGGAGATTGAGTTTTTGTGTTTAAAACTGCAGTTTAGAGTGTCGTAATAGTAGACATGTTACGAGATGAGCAACTATTTTTTTTTGTTGCAGTTAAATCAAGAGGCATGTCGCGTTTATGGGTGGTCGTATCGCTTACCATCAGGCGAACGGCATGCTCCTATTTTCATTCAAAGCAATAAAAAAAAAAGAAAAGAAAACCTGTTTGTTAACATTCTCAAATACTTTAATATTATTGTGTCTCATCTCAGTAAATTAAGTAATGTTAATTAAATTAGATTTTATAAAGTTACTTACTAAAATAATTCATCTATCTATGAAAGTGAGATCTAGGAAGACCGAGTTGCTCGTTGCATCGTAAAAATTCTACTAGTTACCTACACTACAAGATTTTAATTGTTTGCTCATTGTCTTATCATAACATATTAACTAACAGTTCATTTTGAACTGAAAAGCGAAAATCCTGATTTGATCAATCCGACCGGATCCGGTCTGGTTGGATCCGGCCGGACTGAAAATGACGCCGGATTGCAATCCCTACACACTATACAGAACTTTGAATTACAGAATACTGCGTGTCGTCACCCGCCGTCTCCATACGCGATAAACTCAAGAACTACCGAACGGATTTCGAGTAAATTTGGCATAGGTATAGTTTGACACCCTGAAAAGGTTTCAGGTTTTTTTCCCGGGAAAATATTAAGCGAGACTTTTATCCTGGAAAAAGTATCACGCAGTCGAAGCCGCGAGCAAAATCTAGTGTGGTATGTCTGTAATGACTGCCTCGGTGGCGTAGTTGTATTACAGTACGACTGCAAAGCTGTGGTCTCGGGTTCGATCCCCGAGTCGGGCAAAGTGATGAGTTTTTCTATTCAGTATGAGCCCGGAGTTTAGAATTTGTGTCCGATATGGCGATAGGCTCGCCCCCTATCACATCATGGGACGGAATAACGGCGAAAAGTGGTTGCACAAGTTGCGCCTCTGCCTTCCCCTTCGGGGATAACAGGCGTGAGTGTATGTGTGTATTGTGGTACCTGCACGGCGACGCCCTGCAGCGCGTGCTGCGGCGCGGGCGAGCGCAGCAGGTTGGGCGCCCACACTATGGCCATGTTGCGCGCCGTCATGCCCGTCGACTCGCTCAGCAGCGACACGCGCCGCAGGTGACGCATCAGGTACGCCATCGTCCTGGAAGTAACACGTCTCAACTTGCTGGTAGAGCATATACCTGCCCAATGTACACAAAGTATAAAACCCGCTATGATGGCTTCTTTAAGTATGTCGTAGATCAGGATCAGCCTTATATTGCTTTTTTTTTCTAATCCTATATTATGATTTTTATACATGTTAATGACCATGTAGTGCCTGGAAAATGTTTTTATATTTTTATGGAAACATTGAAAAAGAAACATCCTACTTTCGACTGTTTCTTTTTCAATGTTTCCATAAAAATATAAAAACCTTATATTGTTTCTGAAACCTGGACGCCACATTACTCACCATCATATAGTAAGTTTACTATGCCCGAATAAAAAAGTATGATCATTATTAAGTAAGCCGGTATATGAACAATAATTATTATTGTCGTAATGAAGTTCAAATGGCAGAACACTTGCCTATAGTGTGGTGGTGGTAGCTTGACGACGACATCCCTGACGGCCGCGAGTCGCGCCGCCTCGTCCGGCACCTGCACCGCCTTCACGAAACGCTCGTACAGCTGGTATGTGCACAGGGGGTTTGGCAGTTCGCTGAAAGTAAGTGATACTTTAATTGGTGATTAGTTATCGAATCACGCGATGTTGCATGATTTAGTAATGCGGTGACGCGATGTCATGTGATTTAATTCGGTAAGTGTGTCTTTAGTGTATTATATAGTAGGAACGTTATAGTGGTGTAAATGCAGTGATTTGAGTAAACATTTTGGTATGTTGGGTTACTGTTGTGTAGTACAAGAGATGCATACCGGAAGTACATCTTGAGCAGACTGGGCACGGCGTGCGGGTCGGGCACGGCGAGGTCGGGCGCGGCGAGTGCGGAGAGCGCGTGCGCGCCGTCGAACTGCGCGCGCAGCCGCTGTGTGAGCGCGCTGCCGCCCGACAGCCGGTACACGCCGTCCACCGCGCCACGCTGCTCGATGGCACGCGCGCACGACACCACCACGCACGGCACTGGCCAAGGGGAATACATCATCAAATATTTTATTGGAATACACGAACTCAATTCATTCAATATACTACAAGATACTGTTAAATTTGCCTATTCTAATTAAAATTAAAAATACCAACAACTACTGGTATTAGGTATTCAATCCGACAACAAAATTGGTAATCTTCGACTATGTAAGTAGAACTCTCTGGATTTAAAGCACTATGAGACACACGACTAAATCACAACAAATCGCAAATCGCTCACCGTCCTCGCCGCAGTTGAGCAGATGCTCGCCGAGATCGCAGCCGAACACTCGCTCGCGCAGGATGCCCTGCTGCTTGAGGCTGCGCCGCGACGGCCGCGACAGTATGAAGCTGCGGAACAGCGATATCAACTTGCCGTGTTTACGCAGTACCGGTTTGATTGGAGCGACCGCCACCGATCTGTGAGTACATAAGTTTAGTGTAAGCAAGCTGCAATGACTGTTAATTATGTTATAATTACGGGTAAGTTATTGATTTAGCTATTAATTAAATAAAGAAATATTCAATAGAAATATAACAGTAACTTTTCTGTCCAATTTTAAAATATTGTCGGTCGGTCTCTATATAAAATTATGTTATGAAATACGATAATATTTGCATGATGACTTGCGTGGAGAACAAGTAAAATGTTCTGTAGTACAAAGTCGCGTGTTCTACGATACTGTGATAAAAGAAATGACGTTATTTATAATACAAGGTTAAATCATACGAAATCGCGGGACTAGTGAATATAAAACCAAATAATTTTAGACCACGAAGCCTACGACACGAATATAAAGTTAAAACGTTAACAGCGTGATCAATGAAAATGAAAATACTAAATGACAATGAGTGACTATAGCTAATTAATCCACACGAATCACTTGTAAATCTTATCTCAAATATTAACAAATCATACCAAGTCGCGTGACACAAAAAATTTAAAATCACACGATATCGCATGATTGGTATCACACGCAATGTCACGTGTTTTTTTTAACATCAAGATATGATACTGACCCGACTATAGGTGGTGGTTGCGTCATGTGTCGCGGCACCTTGTCCCCGATGACGGCGACGCAGTGCCGCGGGAAGAACCCCACGCGGAATCCGCGCTTGCCACGCCACCACAACGACTCCTGGGGACCTGGGGAAACAATATTTTCAATAGCAAAGTATTATTTTTCTCTCATTGTAAGGGTGACATACCATCACTAAACCCACCTGCTTTTTCGTCTACCTCTAGTCTAGTAAAAAAGCATATTATTTACTTGACTGGATAGTAACCAAGTTAAATCTAATGAGAATGATTTCTGTTTATCAATTAAATACTAACCCGGCATGTCGATGATGGATATCATGTCACCAACTTCGAAACTGATCTCATCTCGGGCCTGCAACCAAAGTTCATACAAAATTCTATATTTTATCCATTCGCTATACACATCACCATATTTTAGACAAAAAGAACAGGCAATGGTTATATGAATGAAACAACTATCAGTAGTCAGAAGTGCAATAAAAAAAGATTTGGCATAGGAAGGAATGTGCAAACTAATGGCAAGGAGTAGAATAAGACCATTCCTACCGGGCAGTGGCATGTCTTACTAATCTTGCTAAGAAGCCAAGAAAAAAGTGTCTGCTTCAATATTGCAAAAAGAAATCACCCTCCACGATTGCTACAAAATTTTATATATTTTAGGCAATACTGAACTTATTGAGATGTAATTGCTTCAACTTATCCATACAAGAAATAAGCAAAAAAGAGATCAATCTACATCATACCTGCGATACATATTTCCTGACCGAGTAAGCAGCTGCCACGGCCGGCGTGTTTATCGAGCTCGAGTCTTCATTCGCCACCAGCAGTTTGTGACCTGAAATCAAAAAATGCTATTCAGACTCGCTGCTTAATGAACCTAATTAATTTTTTAGCCACAGAACTTGCAAACGTAATTATGGTTGCAGGGATAAACAGTCACGAGGACTCGCCTGTTTTTATGAATTAAAAAATATATCAGTTGCCAGTTGCGCGAATCACGGTTGAATCTTCACGCCACTAACAGAAGTTTTCAATTAACGATCCCAAAGTTAATCTTCGAGTCGATCCCGAGAATAAACATTGATTGGTTTTATAACAAGTCATTTGTAAGCATGACTAAAAGAACTTTGTTCTGATTGGTCCATTTTCACGATGGATTAAAAAGGCGGTAAAATAAAGCCCATGCATAATAAAACAGGTTCTCACCTTTATTATCCATTTGCAGCCAGTTCAAAACCGGTCCGCAGTTGATAGAGTCATCCGCTATGATGGACAGGTGATGCACGTAGTCCGATATAAGCCTCTGGTACTCGTCATCATCCTGTATCAGCGCTGGAGTCATCTTCTCCGTGAGGTTCGGCAGACCGGACACCTTTCTGTCGTATATACATCTGTGGAACAATGAGGCGGTTATAATTATTTTAGACTCATGTATAAAGTAAGGAGTCTTTTGATACACATGACTTTTCACAAAAAAAATATGCTAATATCATTTCCTATCAGAATGGCAAATAGGTGTTTTTTATATCACTGTAATTAATGTTGATTTGCTTAGTTGCATATTGCAAACAGATGGCTCCATCCATAAAGATTGCAGTCAACGTTTGAATGAAGTACAGTAATACCCCGACTTACGCTACCTCGACTTACGTGAATTCGGAGTTACACGATTTAATTTTCTCGTTGTTTTGAACGCCGCACAGTCAAGTTCAAGCGCCGGCGTTCGTTTTTGTCGCCCTAATCCTCCTGATTCTTTAGACCCAGTTCAATTAGATCAAATGACAGTTCAAAACTTGACAGAAGCCCTCAATTAAATTGAAAAAGACAAAATACTTTGTATGTATTTATATGCAAAAGTGTACCCCGACTTACGCAAGTTCGACTTACACAGATAGCGCTCGGTCCCACCTATCGCGTAAGTCCGGGGTATTACTGTATGTATATCTTAGGACTCCCCTGCCCGTTCCCCTGCTCTCACCTGTGCAGCATGTCGTCGAGCGCGAGGAAGTTGGTCCTGTTCCGGAGGAGCGTCCAGTCCCTGGCGTCGCCCGGCTCCGACCAGCTACAGGCCAGCGCGCGGCCCTCCAGCCACTCCGAGCACGACGAGTTCACGTGAGAACGAACCTTCAAGCACACCCAGCCTGCCCACAAAAACAAACAGCGTTAAGTATCACAGGTAAGTGGTTTATCAAGTCACTGGGTCCACTAAAAACCTTTAATATCAACAAACACTGCACTTAGCCGGTGGCCCGTCATTAATAAATATTGTGATATCAGATTAATTTGGCCCCATAGCAAGTATCTGGAGGATTATTTTCCATGTTTATGTTGAGAACTGGTGTACATAAATTCATCATTCAACAGTCTAGACTTACATATTTAAGTAGGGTGTTATCTATCAGTCAGGTACAGTTTATTAAGCAAATGGGGGGGGGAGAGACTATCCCGCCCTCACACCCGCCACTGCAACTCCTGTAAGCCAGGATCGGCAATGGCACGCATTTTATGACACCGAGCGGTGAAGCTCGGCGAGTCTCAGGGAACACTAATATGTCTGTAACCCGCAACGAAATTAATCAAAAAGAAAGATAGGGAGGAGTTGGAAATATTTATTGTCCACTTCCCTCCATAGCAAAGCGGCAGACAAAAATAATGAACTAAGGAGGTATTTTAACCTCAAGTTTAGAGACGTTTACAACTAGAAAAGCCAGTTGTAAAGCACCACGGATAAAAATTCAATGATTTTCAATTTCAAAAAAAATTCAATGATTCAAATGGGGGGGAGAGTGAGTATTCATAAACAATTACCCTACCCTGTCAAATAAGGCACTGATATTTTTTTACAACCACAGACAAATATTATAGAGTATGACCTTCGTCCGCTGAGTCGACGCAGTCCTCGTCACAAGGCACAGTCTCAATGGCGAGTCCGCCGAGCGACACGCGGTCGTAGTGGAAATGCGCGCAGTCCTCCAGCTTCGGGAACCGACATGACGGCACCGGCGGCGGCGGCTGGAAAAATAAATAATTAGTTTTTTTTTTTTCGATCGTTTAAGGGCATTTTGGCTGTGGTCTCTGTATCAACGAGTCTGGTAAAGTGGTTATCCGCTCAGTGTCACCCTGGACTCTGGAGTGTGGATTACCGGCTAATGAAAATAGACTCGCCTCTAGTATATGTGGCCTAGTACAGTCGGCGTAACGAGGGTGTGTACACTTAAGCTTACTCCTAAAAAAGAAAAAGTCGTGATTCCATGTCATTTATTTTGTGTTCAGACGCTCAGGTAGAATCATCAGTGTTTCCCAAATTGTCCTATGATTTATTTGTTGATGCGCTGGCAGTTACCTACCGACGAAAGTCGATAAAAGACGTCAATCACAGAATGTCTAAAACAAACTTTACTTTTGTCTCACTGACCGTGTGCGGCAAGTCGAACGCCGTGGAGGAGGGCGGCGCGGACTGGCTCATGGCGGAGCTCTGTGACGTCACCGGCGTCACTGCCAGCGCCGTCAGCGAGATGGAACCTGCAACATTACACATTATACACAATTATTTTATGCGGGCACGGCAAACTGTGTACAGTCGTCAGTCAGCAGCAAAGTATCTGAACAAAATCAAAATTTCAAATCGCCTATATACGCGTCAAGTTAAACTGAAACACTTTTTTCTTCGTTTGAAGTAAAGTAAATCTCTTTTACTTTATTTTTGAAAAGAGACAAAATGAATAGTAAGAA
Source organism: Lapara coniferarum (assembly GCA_949316025.1). Taxonomy (NCBI): domain Eukaryota; kingdom Metazoa; phylum Arthropoda; class Insecta; order Lepidoptera; family Sphingidae; genus Lapara; species Lapara coniferarum. Next base: position 25,589,207 of record OX438931.1, on the reverse strand, counting down.
CATGAAAGTATGTAGGCAATTCGAAGCTGTTGACTGTCTTGGTGGCGTAGTTGTAATACAGTACGACTGCAAAGCTGAGGTCTCGGGTTCGATCCCCGGGTCGGGCAAAGTGATATTGAGTTTTTCTATTCAGTGTCAGCTCGAAGTCTGGAATTTGTGCCCGATATGGCGATAGGCTCGCCCCCTATCACATCATGGGACGGAATAATGGCGAAAAGTGGGTGCACTAGTTGCGCCTCTGCCTACCCCTTAGAGGATAACAGGCGTGAGTGTATATGTATGTATGCTGTTGACTGTACATCCGGTCCACACGGGCCGACATAATTGTGTCTAATGTCGAAGGATAATCATCTCGTGAGGGCCTACTCTAATACCATCTGGATACCACTTCACCTACCAGCAGATGCAGGGGAGTTGCTTTACCGTTCAAGTATAAAAAAATTGACCCCACTGCACTTGATGGTAGGTGGAGTTGGCTAGTGACGAGATCCGGCTGATCCCGAAACGCGACACGCTCTGGTGAATCACTATGACGGTTTTACACCTTGTGTACGATGGTCGCTATCGAGGGGGCGGATACCTCGCACTCTTAATAAAACAATGAATTAATCCAAAGTCGTTGGACTTACAGAAATCGTCACAAAAACAAATTGTATACATATTTTTTAAGTTGGGCGGGGAATGAACATATATTCAAACAATTTTGACCATATCCCAATATTGACACATTTTTTTTCTAAGTCAATGCAGCTTTCCCTTTAGGGTCCATATTTTGCTAAAACTAATCTAGCCAAAATTTTGGATTAGGTCATTGTTTTATTAAGAGTGCGACCTTCTACCAGCATATATTTGATATGAAGAGCTATGCTATACACTTTGGTCTATAAGGTTTAACAATTATGATTTGACTAAATGATTTGGCGGTTTTACAGATAACCGATGTGAAGTGAGCACTTTTCTGTTTTTTTTTTCTGTGTTGGTGAAATTACCAATTTCACTGCCAAGTTTGCTATCATTAAAGCAGTGAAGCAGTTGCATGAAAGTCAACTTTGCAAGTAAAACGTCTCACCTGGCGTTTCCCGCTTGCATTCTGGCTCATTTGGCGTTCTTGTGGAACTTCGCGAGTCCGAACTGAACCTTACAGACCTGCGAATGATATTTTTTGTATTAAATAGCAGTTTAGGTATACCAATTAATGATTAAATACCTAGATGGAGTTTGTTTATTGTATACATATTCTTATAAAACAACATAGGAGCAGCCCGGCGAAATTTATAACTCATGAAAATATAGTGCCTTTTCAAAATGAACTATTCTATGACACAGGGTTAACCAAGTCTTATATCGTGATTACCTGAATTTTAGGATTAGACTACTCTTTTAAACAGACCGAGTTAGCATACCTATCATCCGTCCCTGTCGCTCACCTGTGAAATCCCGAGCAGTGTGTGACGCCGTCCTTGTCTGGCTCGGCGAACGCACGCGCCGCGAGCGACTGGCACGACATCACAGACCCGTGGGGGGAACCCTGCAACAATAACAACACACATCATTACATTATTGTTCTACATAACACTAGATGTAGCCCGTGGCTCTGCGCAGTATATAGGATTAGGGAAGTGGTCTATTACTATTTCTAAGTCTACCCAATCTTTCCGTTTGATTTTGATTCGAACTAAAATTCGAATACAGAGAGGCTACTGCGAAAAACGAAATCCGTAGTTTCGGGTGACGGATAGCACGTTTTCTTACTACGAAGTGTTACGGATCCTTCTTTATGAAGAGTTGTTGCGTGACGAAAGTGTTGAGCGAAGTCGGAAGCGTCGCAAACTGCGTGAAACCTTCGTTCAACGGTGACGGATCCGAAGTAATTTGGTAGTAAGGTTAAATCCGAAGTTTGTCGTTTCTTCGTTTCGGACCGACGTTTCGGATTTCGTTTTTCGCAGTAGCCTCTCAGGAAACTCAGTTTGGAGAAAGATACGTTCATTTAGGAAATTGCGTACTTTTTGCAGGGTCACCAGATCGTCCTTCATCCAAAAATAATCCCAAGTCTACAGCGCAGTATATTCTTGATACCTATATGCAATACAATTAACTGATCAACATAAGTTATGAAACGTATTAACATAATAACAACGCACAATACGAGGTGTTCACAAACAAACTAATACTACACTAGGAGTTGGATGACATCACTCATTGTTCTAATATGATTGTACGTCAGTATCAATCGATCATTCATAGGTTTTGCGTAATACTTTCGAGTGTTTGGTGAGGACAGTATAAAATATAAACGTAATGTTAGCGAGGATACAACGGACAGACTCAGATCGCAATTTCCAACCGAACGCGCGCATCTCTGACTTAACTCAGTTATGTGTTACATGTTTAATAATTGCTTTAATGGTAAAAAAACATCGCAAGGAAACCTTCCATCCTGAGAATTCTGCGTAAGAAATTTGAAGGTATAGGATATCTACAAACCCGCAATAAGTCAGACGCCTAGCATGGTGAACTAAGGCCTTTCTTGTTCATTTTCTTTTCAGTAACAGAGCGGGTACACAACTGACAGACATCAAAGCAGATTGACAGATAACTTCGTAGCCCGCTTAATTCAAGACCGATATTAATTTCTTAATTTCAGTATTTTGAACTCGATTATTTGTCGACCGTATACACACTAAAAATACCATAAAGGACTCGTCTGGATACTTTTTCCGAGAGTTATCAGTGTTAAGGACCGATTTTCAAACGCCAGATAAAGCTTATCCATCATCAATTTATAACCAGACTGCATAGAGGAATCAATCAATTAACCGATTTTGTTCATACAACTTTTGATATTTGATTAGTGCATTTTATCCTATGAATAAATTTTATCTGACAATAGAAAAATCGGTCCTCAATCAAATAATCGTCGACGAACACGCAGAGTTTCGTTAATCGACATAATATTTACAGTATAGTATTACTTGTATGCACTTTTAATACAAGAATAAACTTGCATCCCTTTGAAAGGGGTCTACGACATAAGCACTGCGCAAAAAGAAAACTCACAAGTTATCGATTTGTAAGTAACGTGAGAAATGCTAGTGTTTACAGTTAAATGGATTCATCTGGATAATCTGCAGATTAAGCGAATAGCCTGCATTTTCTTTAAAATTTTTACTCTGCTATTAACTGTATTTTAAATAGTATTGCTTCAACAAAGTTCATTAAGTTCTTATCTATAGAAATCGCCGAATGTAATTTCGTAATGTTTTACAAGGTTTTTGAGGGTACAGTAGCGATTTTAATACTTGTGATTAACAATTCCCTTTACAATTGCATATTTATCTTTCCATTGAACAACAAAATGACAAGAACAGCAAGTCGTTTGAGATGATAATCGCTTGGTGATTTTAAACAGTGTTAACACTCAAGGTTTCCAATCACAAAACACGCAACTCATTACACTGATACATAAAATTTTCCCATAAAAATTCCAACCCAGTTAATTAGGTACTTAAACATCAAATTTGTATATTTCGTAATATATCTTTACAGATGATAAGTCCTTCTCATTAATACTCTTTCATCTAAGAGAAACATGTTTACCATTTCCAAGTAACTTCCATAGTGACCCAATTCCATCGATGCTTTGCAAACTTCCCAGCATCAATTTCCAATACCCAACTAATTAAATTCTTTAGAAACTCGAAGGCTTTTGTGTGTAGCACAGAATGATTTATTGAGATCGGACAGTCCATTGTGAACCAGCGTTATGTTTTATGTTGTAATAAAAATATACAAAAATTAGGTTAACTATTATGGTTTAGAGGTTCTTTTGATGGCGATTAGCGGAAGAGTAAGCGGTAGCGGCAACGGCAAGCGAGTAACGGAATAATTAATCGGCCATCTTCATTTCACCTACAATTTCGGATCACAGGGTCAACGAATATCTCTTCATGAAAACTTTACCAAATCTTTTTACAGCATGTTTAAAGTATGTTGCGCCGACGTCACTTAGGATAAGGAACCGGAAAATTATAAAAAAAAATAAGATCGGCGAACAATGGGTGCCCAAGTTACATACTCCTTGGAAGATGTAATCTTGAGCTGCATTATGACTTATGTCGTAATATATTACGAGTTGAGACGAGGACACTGTTACTTTTGTTACATAAACATACATTATGTATTGGTAAATATGTTTATCGTATTTTACCACAGTATTTTGTAACTAAGTTGCACATTCTGTATTTGTGCCGCAAGAAAATATGCGAAGAGAATAGGACATATTTTCAAATGTTTACAAGTGGGTGTGTACCGTGTAATATTTTATATTCACGATGCAAAAAATACGCAAGAGTAGCTCACTTTCCGTTTCCAGCCAGAGCACAGGTCGACGCAAGTATGATGACCGTCGAAGGTTGCAAATTGCAATAGCAAAACACAAAAGCAATATTTGCGAGCCACTCAAACATTTTGTCTGCGTGCGGTTCTTCTAATTTTTCAAAATATAGTTTATCGCTGAGCCATAGAATTTCAGTACACTTTAGCTTATTCCTTAATTTAAACATTCGCTGCCTGCGAACACTCACACTGCACCCTAATTACACATTTTATAGATCGTAAAAGAATTACAATGATCAATAAAACGCGATATTTTCACTTAAAATGGTCTAGCAGATATTTAACTGCACAGATTTTTTTATTTGGTGTATGTAGGGGAGTAGTAAATGTAACATTAACATTTATTGACATTCATGATTAGGGTGCTGTATAGGGGCGTACGGAAGTCGGGAGGTGAGCATTTATACCAAACAAGGCTAGTATATAAATCTTTCAAACAAAAATGGGCGATAGTGTTGACTATATGAATCATAGACGGCCTGAAGGTCGGCGGTCGTCTTCCATGAAACCTGAGTGGTAACTTTGTCCTTTGTAGTACCTAATTTAAAGAATATTTACAATATCTGGCTTGTGTAAGTATTAACTGGCAGAAGCTGTTGCATGTATGATTGTTGGTTGATCTTATTTCCGTCCCTTGTCCGTTGTACTATAAGAACAAGCCTATCACTGAACCTGGCATCAATTTCTCACGTGGTTTTTTTGTGGCGTGCACTTTCCTGCCACTTTTCTATAAGAAGACAGCACCGCACCGGTTGAGCCGACCATCTAAATATAATACAATGAGTCTTTAATAGACCTAATACTTTATCCTTGTACGATAAGTGCACAGAGACTTTATCTCTTGGAAATTACAATGCGTAATTATGTTTTCCTTTACATCTGACTCAAGGTTGTTAGTTTTAAATTGTCTCTAAAATTACGTTTTCATAAATTGCATGGTAATTTAATAAATCCAAAGATGGCGTACTAGGATGGTTCTTTTGTGTTACGGTACTACATTGTACCAATGAGGTATACAAGCTAAAGTTTAGGAATAAAAGCTACGGTGCTTTTACTCCAATTCTGATCAATGTGACTCGCTCGTCATAAATAAACATAGGTACTTATACTAACTAGCGTTCGCCCAGTGATCGAAATTCGACCGTCGATTTTAATATATTGTTGTTACACGTATATTTTATTTTTCTTTCTGCACTTCTCTATATGAACTTTATCTGTATCCGTGCGCGTAATGTGCTTAAAAAGGGGAACAAAGATTTTACACATAGTATTAGCTGAATAGTAAATAAATGCTGAAGATGCCATTACTAATGGAATTGCTGATGCCTACCATACGGAATACCAGTGTAGGATTAAGGACCTTGATTGAAGGCCATATTACCGAGTACAGACTATATACGATTGTATTGATAGACTCCTTGCTCTAATCCTACAAACGTTTCAAGTGTGGGAGATTTAGAAAACGTTTTCATATTTGTGAAATTAAAAGCATAAACCGCAGAGTCCGCAGAGTGGAATTAGATAAAATATGGCACACTGGGAATCAAGTCCTAGGCCCAGTTTTATGACTGAAAGATAGGGCAGGTACTTACAATAAAGACTGCACCCACAATTCAGTTAGCACCTTATCTTCGTCCCTTCGTCGTGCACAAACTGTGCACGACGAAGGGACGAAGATAAGGTTTTTTTTTTTTTGAGAAAGGTCTTTCTCGCGAGCGGAGCCGCCGTCAAAAGTAGTGATTTTATGATATATGTCGGAGTGACTAAAATACTATAAAATAGGATGCTAGCTAATTACCAGTATTTCAATATTGCACAGTGAGATTTAAAATACACAATGTTGCAGATTAATTTGAATTTGTAAAATAAGTTGTTGATTTGACTATTTTTATTTATGAATATTGTATTACTGTTGACTTCAATGAATCAAGTAGTATGAAATTATGTAGAGGGGAGCGAACCTTTATAATGAGAGTGCAGACGCGCTTCAGGGCATTCGAAGTTTAGTTGGCTAGCTCAACAGAACGTTGTTATTATTCTGTATTGTTGTTCAGACGAAATATATTATGTTTATATGAGAAAAACCAGCTTTTAATTATTATTGAAAGTTAAGCTTTCAATCATAATCATGACGAAGTCTAAAACATGGAAATACCACCTTCGCCCATACATCCATCAACCAACTCCGAAATCAGAAGTGGGATAAACAATCAATGCCCACAGAAATAGATTGCGCTCACTACATAATATGAACGCCATGTGGAATTCATACAAGGTACGATGGAGATATTTGACTACCCGCAATAAACATCAAGAAAGAAAATGCGCTGAGTAATATCGGAAGAAGAACTAGACTACAACATGAATAAAAGTGACCACGTGTGAAACATTACCATCACATATTTATTTCTGACGTCATGTGCATACGGCTTCAAATGAACAAGGATCTGCGTGTTTACCGCGATCAAACGTTTCTGTTGGTGTTCAAACGTTCCTGTTGGTGTTCAAACGGTCCTGTTGGTGTTCAAACGGTCCTGTTGGTGCTCAAGCGTTCCGGTAGATATGCTGCGTGTGGTGTCGCAATTGATGTCTTGGACAAAGTGACCAGACAACAACTGGCGGTTGATGCTAACTGCCCTATTGTAGAGGAAGTTCATCGTTCAGGAAGTTTGGTATCGTATAACCCATAACCCTTCTTTGAGGGTTCTGGTTCCTTTTATTTCTTGGTAACCTTTACCAATATTGAGATCTTATGACCCTTAACCCTTCTTTGAGGGTTATGGTTCCTTTTATTTCTTGTAACCTTTACCGATATTGAGATTTTATTTAACAGGGCATGTGCAGACGTAGATTAACGAGCAAGTCATGTTTATTATTAATACAGAGCCGTCCATGAACTTAAGGACTTGGACAAAAATACCTGTTGTAGTAGACTATGACTGTACATGGCCTTGGTTGACAAGTGATCCAGGTGCATAGTGTTAAGTCTGAAGGATTGTTGGTATTCTTTTGTAACTGATTGCAGCACCGAACTGTTTAAAACTTTGGACAAAGAGAGAGTTATGCGCCAATTTTGAGGTTATTCTAACATTAAAATGACTATTGAATTCGTAGGCGCAGTTTGATGCAACATTATATTAAAGGCCAGGGTAGACTGAACAGTTTGATGCTGATGTGATATTTTTGATTGTAGGAACTGAAGATCTTTGCAGGGAGCACTCACTCAATATTTGTAAAAGACTCGGTAAAGCGTGACTACTGAAGAGCCTCTGTGGGGTCCTTGGTAGATCTGACATTTACTGCAACGACAGAGGACGTTTGGACAAGGTGGTCCATGCCGGTACCTTTGAGTACGGAGATGACAGCACAGTCGTAGAGTACTATGTACCTCAGTACTATGTACTATTTGCTCAGAGAAGCTATGATCCAACGCCTGAGCATGTCCCTTAAGGCAGTCTCCGATTGAGGCCATGCCAATCTGGTCAGGTTCATCGCAGCCAAGATAGGCTTATCCTTTTTCTGCCAAAAAGAGGCCATTTGACCTGGCTCCCTCTTTCCTTAATGCGTCCGTGCCTATAACCGACCATCTTAATCTTGAGTTCTAAACTCATAGTCAACGATACCCTTGTTAAAGCTCGATTACAAAGCCTCGAGCATCGTCGCAAAGTTGCTAGTCTATCTGCTTTTTACCGGATACATTTCGGAGAATGTGCAACGGAATTGTACAATTTGATTCCTCCATCCCCATTCCACCACAGTACCAGCAGAGATACGACGAAGCGCCATTGTTACATAGTCGAAGCTCCAAGAGCTCGCACTAAGCGCTTTGCTTCCACCTTTATTGTACGGACAGCCTAATTATGAAATTCGCTACCGTATTGTCTATTTCCGCATAAATACAATTTGAGACTCTTCAAGTCTCGAGTGAATCGGTTTCTTCTGGGCAAGCGTGCTTCACCTTAGGCCGCATCTTCGCTTAGCATCAGGCGGATAGCGGACAAACGTGAGCTCATTCAGAATTATGTAATGTATGCCAGAGTGGCTCTTTGGGCTGTGCAAACCGGCGCAGAACAGCGTGCTACAGGTAGCAAACTGCGAGGATAGAGGGTAGTGTACAGACCAACTACTGAGCAGCCTCAGTGGAAAAGCCTCTGCAGATCATCGTTTGACGGCTGTCAAATTTAGGGTGACCCTTTGAAAGTTTGTAGCTCCGCAAGGAGAAGCTTCCATTCTGTTTTGTGTTAAGATTTAATTTGTCCTTATGATGGTTTATAGAAATGCCTGAAGATCAATTGTAGAACAGAGTAGATGAGGCTGTTGATTAAAATAATAGTAAACACGTTGCTTTGTGCTCAACGGAAGCACAAGTATGGGAAACTCGTGTTTGCGTGTTCTAGCAGAGAACGCACGATGGAGGCATATCCTAGAAACCTTGTGCGTGGTGACACAAGTAGTTACTGGAACGCACGATGGAGATATCCCGGGAGGATCGTACTTAGAGGCACGATATCTGAGCGTTTGGCGTCTTTTGAAATCATGTAGTAAACTGACCAGTTGATAAATCAAGATTTGTGTTGTTGATGAACCTTCAGACATTTTTCTAAACTCTCCAAACAGTGTTATTAAGTTTACGTGATGATAGATTGCGTAAATAGCCGGAAAGTCAGAGCATAATCGATAAAATTGAAGCCGAGACAAGTAGTACTGACAGTAATTAGGTTTGTATGATGATCGGGGTGGACCATACCACAGGTTGTCATGTAACCATAGCTCAGTAAAAGTCGTTGCCTACTTTTAGTAGGGTCGAGCACGAGTACGCGGTAAGCAGCCACCTCTGGCGGGGGTCGCATAGAGTCCGGGAGAGGTTCTGCATTCCCGTGGGGGTTTGCATATGAGGGTAACTGGAGGTTACTGGGCTCTGAGTAGCCAGAGGTCACATGCAGGCCTTCATTAGTTAGGTTAATTGATTTCATTAATAGGATGGCTCGATGATAATCAAGTATAAGTCTGAATTTCACGGTTGATGCATTTGATATTGAAAAGTAATTTTTGGAAACTCATTTTGATAAATTTTCTTTGATTTGATTATTTTCAGTAAATGAAAGTTGGTTTATTCAAAGTAACAATACAAATCTCAGTAAAATCTTTAAATAAATCGGAATAGAATTTATCTGGTTTGGGTCAGGAATGGCAGAGCTGTTGCTGTGTTTCTTTATTTTTACAATAATTGAGGTCATTATCGGTTGTACCACAAGTGCTATGCTTGTTTCGATTGAAGAGCAGTCTTCACTGTGGCTGCTGTTGGACATTTTCTTAGATAAGAGTTGTTTCAACTATATTCAGTTTAGTAACTATTTGACAGCCGTGTTGCTGGAGAAATTGTTAGTATCACTTCTTGATAATTGAACAAAGTTGTACTATAGGGGTAACGAGGGATATGACCTAGTCCAGTTGTATCATAGCTGAACATTTCACCTACTAAAGGGGATAGATGATCTAGTCAAGCATTCCGTAAATTGAAGGGATTTCATCATTGGAATGAATATCTAGACCCGTATATATTACACGATGAAAGGGTCTTTTTATGACCTAGTCCATCAGTAAGATCATTTGATTCATAGCTAATTTTGGAAAATTGTCGTTTGTTTACATTAAAGAAAATTGCGGCACTTAAGGGCGTGCGATTGTCAGAATGACCTTGACAGTGGCAATTGTGAAGTACAGTGCAAGACAGAGATTTCGATATCTTGCGCTGGCGGCACGTGCACCGAACGTCATCGCCCCCACCTAATCACGCATTTCTAACGGATGCGTCTCGGTGCACGGACTGCTTGCTGTCTCTGTACAATTAGTTGGTACTCCTACTAATTCATACCATTTCGGAACCTAAACGAGTCTAAGACAAAAATACAGTTTCTTTAGATTTTTCGGTTTATATTTATTTTATTGTTTTTGGCACTTAATTTCGGAGATAAAAAAAAACAGAACGAAAAATTTAAACAAAAAATTGATTTCTGACGTCATACAAACTGTCGAAAGTAGTTGTTTCCTACTATTTACGTGAATATGTGCGTTGAGTGCCTGGGTATATTTCCAACTAGATGATGGACTGCAGGGTTTGTTGTGTTGAACTATGACTTAACAACTCAAAGTGAAATTCGTGAGTAAAAGAGTTTGAATCCTGAGAAAGAAAAAAAAATGTGGATCCCATAATTTTGGATTTGGTGTCACTTACAATATAAACATTTTGGTATATCAAAGGAATGAGTTATTGTTCCTTAACTAGTAAGATTTAAATTGTAATTGAATCATATTTTGCTTCTGATGTCTGAGCCAGTCTCGACATTCAGAATAGCCGTGTCGGAGTATCATTAGGTAGACAGAGTATAAGTAGAGCTATAACTTTATTGTGTTTTTAAACAATTGAGAATTCTGTGTCTCCTTCGTATTGCATTGACACTCATCATTTACTGGTGGTAGGTCTCTCATATGTAAGAGTCCATCTGGGTGGGTACCACCGCAATGTCTATTTCTACCGCCAAGCAGCAGTAAGCATGTAGTGTTGTATTTCGGTTTGAAGGCCATTGTAGCCAGTGCAACTGCTGGACGTAATGAGACTTAACATCTTATATCTCAGGATGACGTGCGCAGTGGAATGCCACACAGTACTTTGTAACTCAAGGTGCTGGGTGGTGTTGCTACTGTTTATGGGTGGTCGTATCGCTTACTATCAGGCGAACGGCTTGCTCATTGCTCCTGTCATCCAGAGCCAAAAAAAAAGAGAAAAAAAAAAAAAAAACCTTTCGAATTGTGTTGACATTTGTCGATAACAATCGAATTGCATTCGTTGATGGCAGAGGCCTCCGAATTGCGTTGTGTGTTGGCATTCGTTTGATGGCAGAGGCCTCCGAATTGCGTTGGCAGTCGTTTGATGGCAGAGGCCTCCGAATTGCGTTGTGTGTTGGCATTCGTTTGATGGCAGAGGCCTCCGAATTGCGTTGGCATTCGTTTGATGGCAGAGGCCTCCGAATTGCGTTGGCATTCGTTTGATGGCAGAGGCCTCCGAATTGCGACTTTTAATTTTCTTTACAGGTCAGAGGCGACCGTATTGCAGAATGGCCGTGTCGGAGTGACTAAAATACTATAAAATAGGATGCTAGCTAATTACCAGTATTTCAATATTGCACAGTGAGATTTAAAATACACAATGTTGCAGATTAATTTGAATTTGTAAAATAAGTTGTTGATTTGACTATTTTTATTTATGAATATTGTATTACTGTTGACTTCAATGAATCAAGTAGTATGAAATTATGTAGAGGGGAGCGAACCTTTATAATGAGAGTGCAGACGCGCTTCAGGGCATTCGAAGTTTAGTTGGCTAGCTCAACAGAACGTTGTTATTATTCTGTATTGTTGTTCAGACGAAATATATTATGTTTATATGAGAAAAACCAGCTTTTAATTATTATTGAAAGTTAAGCTTTCAATCATAATCATGACGAAGTCTAAAACATGGAAATACCACCTTCGCCCATACATCCATCAACCAACTCCGAAATATAGGAACCATACCTTACAAAATTGCTCTGTCCAAAGTAAAATTGTTTTGCGTCGCAGGCGCCTCAAAATATGCTGATTCTCAAAGCAGATGTAAGATGATGAATCGCGTATTTTTATTTAAATTTAACCTTACGATGACACAAATGACTTTCAGTTTAAGATTAACTCATGTTCAAATTAGATGAATTTAGTATTACATCATCTTCATTAATTATAAATAAACAAAATGGAATTTGAGCCTCTGAGAAACGGAATGATGTCACAATTTTGTTCTATTGTTTCATTATTGTTGGGTATTTCGAGCTATTAAGAACCTTTCAGTGATAATAAAACCTCACTTATGGTTATAAATGTTAGGCATTGGATATGTTTTACTGACTGACGAAATAACTAAGCAGCTAGCTTGATGGTAATACTAATGTAGACTAGTAAGTTCTTGCAGCGATATATTTCTAACAAAATTCCAGATGCATTTACACTAGCGACAATATTACAATAGCGACTTGTCGCAAGCTGGGCAATCTTCAAAATTTACAGAATTTAGTTTGCTTGTTGCCGTGATTGCTGGCGGAAGCAGAGTTCTGCAAGTTTTCTTGGTAATATAAGCCTCGCTTAAATATCTCTAGTTAACACCTAACAATAAGCAATACCTAACAGCATGGGCGAATATTAGGCGAGGTTCAGGGGGTTCGGACCCCCCCCCCCCTTAGCTTACAATAAACCACGCTACGCCACTGACCGATGACATTTTAGCGAGCCGGAGCCCACCCTTAGTTTCTAAAATATGGTAACATGCAAGGCATACCCACGCTACTAAAATTTTTATATTGTATGACACCCCCATGTGTAAGCTATAGCTACACCTACTTTACTGAATATCACTGAGTCTATTACTAATTTCCGGCAGAAATAGAATCCAAAATTAGCTATTTTTACATCAGACTAACTGATCGACCAACATTGAATTCAAAGCTGCACTTATTGCATCAATTCAAGCACATTGTCACTTGTGCAAAATAATTGATTTTGGAGATTAAAACATAGTATTGAATCTAAAGTTTAAGTCTCATAGTCAATGCTTTAATAATCAGCCTAAGCAAGGGATAGCATTTATATACTGATTGATGATTATTCTGGTACAAATAAACCCTTATTTTAAATATATTAGCGCACAAGACTAACATCCATGATCAAAAAACAAAATATGATGTTATTTCATGAACTTTGGTGAACAATATGGTGATGTAATGTGTTAATCAATTTAAAATGGTGGCATAATATGTAAGTTGTTATTGTCAAGTTGTTTTATAAACACAATATGGACTTCTGTTAATAGTAAAATAAGCTAGACTGAATAGTTAATTATTAAAGACTAGCTCTTGCCCGCGGCTCCGCCCGCTTTAAAAAGTTTTTCCGGGATAAAAGTCCAGCTTTATATTTTCGCGGGATAAAAAGTAGCCTATGTGTTAATCCAGGACATGATCTACCCGTGTGCCAAATTTCATCGAAATCCGTTCAGTAGTTTTTGCGTGAAAGAGGAATAAACATCCTTACATCCAAACATCCATACATTCTTACAAACTTTCGCCTTTATAATATTAGTAGGATTAAGAGTGACCAACGGAATTTAAAAGTCACAAGATGAATTTCCAAGCATTCATTCTTAGTACTCAGTGGTATTGTACATAGTATATTTTTACCGGTGGTAGGTCTCTCATATGTAAGAGTTTGTCTGGCTGGGTACCACCGCAATGTCTATTTCTACCACCAAGCAGCAGTGTGTTTGCCCTGTTGTGTTTCTGTTTGAAGGACATTGTAGCCAGTGTAACAACTGGACATAATGAGACTTAACATCTTATATCTCAGGATGACGAGGGCAGTGGAATGCCACACAGTATTTTGTAACTCAAGGTGCTGTGTGGTGTTACTACTGTTTATGGGCGGTCGTGTCATTTACCATCAGGCGAACGGCAAGCTCGTCTCGTCATTCAATGCCATAAAAAATATATATATTTAAAAAAAATGCTCCTAGAGCCAGTAGTTTATAATTTTATTGAACAGATTTCATTTATACTTTGGGGTATCAGTGTGTATAAGAAAATGGTTTATGAGTTTTCTCTTATTTCTTGGCTGAATACTTGTCCATTTTGACATTTTTGAACTGACTTGCAAAAAATATAAACCATCTTCAATGTACCAGTTATTACGTAACCAAAACAATTGAATTAGTATGTAAGATTCAACAATATTCACCCCAATCAAGATTATCAATTTCTTGTAATTCTAGCAATACCATATTATCCACCAAAGCTAGACAAAGATGCATGCATAAAAATGAAGGAAAATAAAAAATTTAAAAGTAGAGTAAAGAAAAAACAAACATACAACATCTATTGTGTTTGGGGAGTGACTGTTTCCCTCACATTCTGACCGCAGAGGAGCCAACTGTCCGAACAGACGCCAAACACTCGCCTCATGGCTTCAAACAACTAAAATAATGCAATTTTAAACAAAAAACTGCCATTTAGTCACACTGAGTTTGGATCACTTTCGGTTTTACAGCCTTGAACCACCTTTATGCTTGTTTGGATGTGAAATTGTCTTTGTTTAATATGATTAGTTTCATTCTGTGTACTTATTTTAAATGAAATAACTTTTTTATAGTCTTTTTATATCTTTTGGTGGTTTGTTACTTTTTTTGTTATACGACACTCGAAGATAATATTTACTCTACAGCCTATCATTCCAAATTCAAATATTATAATTTTTACAATGCTTAGGCAAACTTTTTTTTTAACGATATTTTTACACAAGTATCACCGTATGAATGATTGGCACAGCACTTTTAGCACACATAAAAACCTTTGAGTACTCTCGTTGGCACAAATTCACATCACCAAAGATGAAAATTTCGAAAGTCAGCGCGTTTCAGGCAGCGCACGACTGCAATCTTCACGGTACACTGACTATCGACGAAAAAGGTTTAAAAAAATCAACACCAACACCGCAGTTTCGACACCAAAAACAATATTTACAATAAAAGTGGGCTACAAAACAAAAATAGATGCGCGACTCCAAGAGCGTATGGAATTCACTGTGGCATGAGTGGCGAACGCGCGATCGTCCCGTCTATCGTGCTAACGAAACGTTACAAGCGGAATGAATTGGGCAATAAACTGCGAATTAATTCAGTAAAAAGCTTTTTCTAATTAATTAATCGCGAAAATACATCTCGGATTGTATTATGGAGTTTGACAGCAATGTACCCCCGCTCCGCGCCGCCGCGCACTGCCAGCGGTCGATGACGGTGTTGCCAACAAAAGATTTTTGCCCGACACGCCACACGGTGGTAGAATTTACACCAAGTCGTAAAATGTCAAGTAGTATCATAGAATACGTAGTATTATAATTATCGTTTTTCTTAAATAATTGCAAGATTTTGCTTGAGCCAAATTATAAATGCTTTATTGTAAAAATCTTGTTTCGTTAGTTGATGTAGGTAGGGCATACTGATATGAACAGTAATCATGTGAATCAGAATACAATATGTTAATGTTTTCAAATACGTGACTTCGTCCAACAATATATTATTATATTGCATAACTAGTCTGCCAATAGAGAACATCCACGAACTATACAGATACAGTAATCAATGGAAACACTATAGTTTTAAGATGGTCTTCGTCGAGACAACGTTGGTCACGTTGCCTTTGTTGGATTGGTTTTGCGCGTTTCTTTTGATAGCTTATTTTCTCACGACATTACATTTCAGACATACTTACCATGATACGCAAAAAAGCAAGGATACATAATACATATTATTATAAACTCTTAACAAAATAAGTTTTTCGTTATTTCATTAATTAAATTCTAAATAAATATCATAACCTCTAGATGAATTCGCGTAACAATACTTAATACATCTTTTACATGAATTATAAGTATTTTCTCTGCCAAAATATATCTTCTACAATATTAAAGTCCTGGGCCCCTGAACGCCCAACTTATATACGCCCATGATAATACTTACTCAGTACTTATAGCTTGGTAATTATCGAAAGTAATTCTACTACTATGATACTAAAAAACCAACTAATAAGTATAATAATATTATCATATAAATGGTCGCTTATAAAACGATTTAACAGATCGACCGGTAGTCGATACCATCACGGGCGATTAGAGTCACTATTAATAATCATAATGATGCGATGTGAATCTGAATAGAGAGTTAACAGGTTGGATTCTGTTTAGGTCAAGTATTTGGGTAATCTGAAATATCTTAAGTTTTAGATTCTGATTACATGAGCAGGCTCCTCACAGCTTAGCAACACTGCGTAAACACTTGTGGTGGGTGAGAGGGTCATTGTAGACACTGGCCAATGTAATGAACAGTAAATGTATGACATATTTTTTTTATTTCATTGAATGATTGATGGTAAGCGATACGACTACCCATAATCATTAGCAACACCATTCAGCACCATGAGTTACAAAGTACTATGTGTCATTCCACTGCGCTCGTCATCCTGAGACATAAGATGTTAAGTCTCATTATGTCCAGTACTTACACTGGCTACAATGTCCTTCAAACCGAAACACAACAGCACATGCACACTGCTGCTTGGCGGTAGAAACGAACATTGCGGTGGTAGCCACCCAGATGGACTCTTAGATATGAGAGACCTACCACCAGTAATAGTACATATGCTGGTATGGCGGTAGGATATACTTCATATCCTCCTTGGTAGCATCCATAAGGTGTCCAAACCCGTCATAGTGGCCTACGTAAGGGTGCCGCGTTTCGGGATCATCCTGAGTACCTAATTGTACATCCGGTTTAAACAGGCCGGCATAATTGTGTCGATTGACTAGTGAGAATCATCTCTCGTCAGTCGGCACCCTATCAGGACCCCTCTCCGCTTACCATCAGGTACAGTAGGGTCGCTTTGCCGAGCTAGTACTTATAAAAAATAGACAACTTCTAATACAGAATGTAGGTTCTGCCACTATTTATAGACAAACGTTACGATAACTAGAGTCGAACGAATAGCTCGTCTCGACATTGAATTTAAGAAAAAAAATACCAGGGTAGAAAATACAAATGCACGTTTTTCTTTGATAAGTTTTACCTACGTTCTAAAAAGACATAAAGATTTTATTAATTAAATTTTACTACCCGCTTTTTATCTTAGGAAATAAACTTTGACCGGATATTTTGTGTGGGTAGCTTGTCAGTGCAACTGTTTTGCTTTATATATCCGTAATCTGGCAATAAATAACTTCTGTACGCCATACGGGCTTATTTAAAAACCAATTACTTTTGGAGTATTTTTATAGCAGAAATTCAGCATAGTATAATATAAGCAAGTCCGTCACCTGATGAGAAAATGAATGAGTACCTAGATATTTACAAAAATATCCATGAATTGATTGCCGACCTCTGACACAAGGGAAAAGTCAATGTGAAATAAAGGCCACAGGCAGTGGTACGGTATGACTGGACAAATATTATTGTTATCATAATCGGTCATGCAAATTAGCCATTTATTATTATATATCCAAATTAATTTACATCACAAAACACTAAACCCAATCCCACACAATTTCGATACACAGTTTCCTCATAAACCATCAATTGTATAAATTGCAGACCAAACGCACACACAAACACTGGTAGATATCACACACACATACAAAATCGTAAAGCGTCGACTTTCTCTAAAACCGCCGTGGAGGTCGTCCCGTTCGTTAATAGATCTGTGGCGAGCAACCATAATACCATGGTGTGACGTGGTGACGTCGTGTCATGTGTGAATTAATAGCGATATTATACTTTATGTCTTCTATACGCTTTAAGAATGAACATTATTATTCATGTCGATACCCTATATAATTAATGTACTGACGCTTTCTTATGTCAAATTATTTGACAGAACACTAATCAAAATGTTTATCGGTAAGGCAGTGTGCGTACCTCGTTGGCCGTGGCCAGGATTAAAAACTTGGGCACGTTGCGAGTCGAATAACGAAGTTCTAATTTCAACACATAACTTCCACCAATTCCAGCATACTGGCCGCGCAAATGAGAAACGGATGTTTTTTTCTAACAAGCGGCAAAATGGCGAAGCAAACTAGAAGATTTATTACTTTACTTTAACAACTGGAGTTATTTAACAAGAACCCAGAGCGTCTTAACGAACACTTCTCACGCAATGTGTAAGCTACATGTAAACTTAATGTCTGATTTCGATCATCTTCTAGCTCACTCGTTTGGCCGGAGACGGTGCAATAATCTTACTTATTTTACTTTCCATAGCCGTTCTGAGATACAAGATGATAACTACCATAATGGCCTATAATTGCGCTGGTTAAAATACCTTTCAATCCGGAACATTAAAACTTCATAAAAAAGTTGATGTCCTTATAGATTTTGCCCTTAACCGTTGCACAATGCACGCGATAACCTTAACGGTTCGATTTATTTGGCGGTGGATGGTCACAGTTCCAAATCTGGAATTTTATACCAACAGCCTTCAAAAAGACCAATCAAAACATTACAACGTCAAGATAAACGATTTTATATTGGAACAAAAAGAACGACGCTTGTTTCTGTGTATGTTGCTAATTAATTATACGACAAAGATTTCAAGTAAATGATAAATTTTGCATGAATGTACCAGAAGCCGTTAATTAAGGTCATCCATATCTCATCAAGGTGGTATCTTCGGTGGAGTCATGGTGACAAAATGATTGCCTTTGCGAAAGCTAAACGCAAGATTAATTTACGCAAAGTATTTGAGGATTTACTGATTACTATGGTTAAAATATAGAATGACTTTACTTTTGAATATGCTAGCCGAAAATATTCCACACAGCAATTCTAAAAGTTGAGGCTGCTAATTTTAGGATTATGTATTCAGAAAAGAGACAACGAATATCAGATAAATACACACAAAAGACGACGATATCATAAATAAAGTGACTACACTGATTAAGAAAACTCTATCTTGATTAGAAATAATGTTCAACATGTTAATAGACTAACTGTAATGCATAACTAATTGATCACTGTACTATCGATTTTGTATATTTATTTGTATTATACCATAATTAATAGGATATGATAGTTATTGATTTATGTTTAGTTTTAAATACTACTTTAACCAGATTTATATAATTTTCAAGTAGACCGAATAATCATAGAGCTTAATGTTTAATTATATTATTTTCTTGATGGCAATACTGAATTTGTAATAATATAAAAGAGCGTGTAACGGTCATTTGGGCCTTCTTAAATTGTGAATTATCTAGTAAAGAACATCTTTTGACACGTCGTGTTATTCTCTTGAAGATCCTATTACTTCAGACCACGCCGCCCGCTGCATTCATCATACTTCAGAAGTGGGATCTCAAAATGCCGCCCTATTATACCGGATTGGGTAAGAGGAAAAATAGTTACTCTTCTACTGACACAACCAGCGAAGAAGAAAACGACGGTAATTTTTTTTCACCGCCCAATGTAATGTCGACACCTCGTCCGTCTGCAAAAAAGAAGAGAGTAACTCATCTTGACGCCGAAATCATACCGAAATTCGACCCAGGAAAGAAAACAATAAATGTACAAGGGTGGTTACATAAAATCGATCAACTTGGAGATTTGTACGAATGGGAGGAGCGCGATAAAATTTTCGCCATGCAAATTCGTCTTCGTGGAGCTGCCCGGGAGTGGTATGACGATCTTGAGGACTACGGCACTTCGTGGGATATCTGGAAAGATAGACTAACAAAAGCATTTCCTCGCTCAACTGATTATGTTGACCGTCTTGAAGAGATGCTGGCACGTAAAAAAGGTAATGACGAAACCATGACCAAATATTTTCACGACAAAATTTCCTTGCTTAAGAAATGTAGTCTAGAAGGAGTAGCAGCTATATCTTGCGTAATCAGAGGGTTGCCCTTGGAGTTGCAAGCAAACGCAAAAGCTTTTAGTTGTGATACAGCAGAAGAACTTTACTACAGATTCCTCTCGTCTCTCGAGAATTATAAGAAACTAGAGGTGAAAGCGTCTGATCTCAAATCAACTTGGCAACGAGGTACAACGCACAGCAATAACCCGAAGATTTGCTATAATTGCCGCAAGACTGGACATGAAATTCGAGATTGCAAGTTCGTGCGGTGCCAAATTTGTCAACGGGCGGGCCATTCTGCTACAGCTTGCTGGTATGCTGCTGGTTCGTCGCAGACCTCCTCAAGGGCAGTGCAGTACAAGACACCTCAACAACAAGGATTAGAGGCGTCCCAGCGGCAAATACAGGTGCGCAATGTATATTTTACTTCATACGAAATTTTATCTCAATTGTATACTAAAACTATATTCATTAATAATCATACAGCGCTGGCTTATATCGATACAGGCAGTAGGGTAAATATAATAACCTTAAATATTAAGCAGAAATTGCAATTGAACGTATCTCCATCAGATATTGTAATGCGGGGTTTCGGTGGTTCACATATACGTTCATTAGGAAAAGTACAATTTAATCTTCACATAGATGACGTATTTATTGAAACTTGTGCTGAAATTACGGATGCTAATATTAGTAATATAGACCTAATTATTGGGCAACCTATACTCAGCCATCCGAGCATTAGTCTTGTGGTTACGTCACAAAAGGTAACTCTGTTTAGTACCGATACTACCCAACACTTATCAGGAATCAAGTTAGATAGTGGCGATTTTATTTCAAAAGTTTCATTATTAACATACCATGACGTTGAGCTGTCTCCGGGCTGTAGTTGCGATATAAACGTTTACACCGATCATAATACGCACGCTAATGACACTTTATTAGTTACTAGACCCGTTTTATTCATGTTAGGAACAAAATCATACCATATACCACAAACTATCTTAACACGGAAACCATATCAATTACGAATTATTAACATTGGCGACACAATTATACAATGGAAGCCTGATAGATTAGTCACACGCGCCGATGTTTACTGTTGTCACGACGTACTAACAATTTCTGGCGAACCATATTTTGACCTACCCTCTGTGAAAACAAAAACGTGTTTAAATCTTTCTGATATCGATGTTGGCGAAATAGACAAGTGTAATAAGTTGCGTTTACATGATTTATTGAATAGTTATAGAGGAACATTTGCGGAGTGTAGTAGTGATCTTGGTACTAGTGATTTGATAGAAATGCATATAGAGACTACAACTACAAATCCAGTTTACTGCAAACCGTATCGTTTATCGTGTAAAGAAAATGAAATCGTTCAAAATAAAATTGAGGAATTGATGTCTGCGGGTATAATCCGCGAGTCAATATCTCAGTATGCTAGTCCTGTACTTTTGGTTAAGAAAAAGGGGGGTGATTACAGACTTTGTGTAGATTATCGGGCATTAAATGCGCGCACAGTAAAGGATCGCTATCCTCTTCCACATATCGATGACCAAATAAACCGGCTCTCAGGAAAATCGATCTTTACAACTCTAGACTTAACGCAAAGTTATTACCAAGTTAGAATTTCGGATGAATCTATTTCAAAGACTGCTTTTGTTACTCCAAGGGGTCAGTACGAATTCGTAAAAATGCCTTTTGGTTTAGCTAACGCCCCTGCCGTATTCTCGCGTTTAATTCGTAGGGCTCTTGGTTCATTAGATAATAAAATAGCTATTTATCTGGATGATTTAACAATACCATCTACTAGTATTGAGGAAGGCCTATCTCTTTTGGAGGAAGTGTTAAATCTTTTGACAAAAGCAAATTTGAAACTTAATTTAAAGAAATGCTCATTTTTAAAGACTAGTGTGAATTACTTGGGTCATGAAGTCACAGCGGGAATTATTAGGCCTGGACTGGCTAAAATAAATGCCGTTTCAGAATTCAAGCGGCCACAAAATGTGCATCATATTCGACAATTTATAGGTTTAGCGTCATATTTTCGAAAATTTGTCAAGGGATTCGCAGAAATTGCTCGACCTCTTACTTGTCTTACGAAAAATAACACCGAATGGGTTTGGGGACATGACCAAGAGAATGCATTTACGACCATCAAAGCTATCTTAACAACGCGTCCTGTGTTAGCCATCTATGACTCAGATGCTAGAACGGAAGTACATACGGATGCGAGTAAGTTAGGGCTAGGTGGGATCTTACTGCAATACCAGGCTGATGGCCTTTTAAAGCCCATCGCTTACTTTAGCCGAGTAACTACCCGTGAGGAACAGTATTACCACAGTTTTGAATTAGAAACTTTAGCTGTAGTTGAATCCTTAAAACGGTTTCGAATATATATTATGGGTATTCCAATTAAGGTAGTTACAGATTGCGCCGCATTAAGAACTACTTTGACTAAAAAAGATTTAATACCACGTATCGCTCGTTGGTGGCTTACTATCCAAGATTTCGACATAGAAATAGAGTATCGTCCTAGTAGCCGCATGCAACACGCAGATGCTCTTAGCCGTAATCCAATAGAGACAGTACCAGTTTTACAAATAGATGATATGGATTGGCGCCTAACGTTACAAATACAAGATGAACACGTCCAGGGTATAATTCATCAATTAAAAGAAGGGACAAGTAATCCTGATATTATCAACAATTATGAAATAATTGACGATTGCTTATTTCGTAAAACATTACATGGCAGCAGATTTGTTATTCCAAAACTTTCGAAATGGGGTTTATTGCAGAAATATCATGACCAAGTGGGACATGTTGGTTTTGATAAATGTGAAAAGGTCATAAAATCGCAATTTTGGTTTTCTGGGATGACTAGGTTTATTCGAAAGTATATAAAAGCTTGTTTAACCTGTGCATATGCCAAGGGTAACTATGGCAAAACGGAAGGAGAACTACATCCGATTCCTAAAATAGATATTCCTATGCACACAATACATATTGATCATTTAGGACCTTTTGTTAAAACAAGAAAAGGTAATTGCTATGTATTAGTCGTTATAGATTCTTTTACCAAATTTGTTTTCGCGAGGGCAGTTCGAGGTGTTAGTTCGGTTGAAACAATCAAACATGTACATGACATTATATCTACTTTCGGTAATCCACAACGTGTAATTACTGATCGTGGCGTTGCCTTCACTAGCAGATATTTTAAGGAATTTGCGTTGCAAAAACAATTTAAACACGTTTTAAACGCAATTGCATGTCCCCGGTCGAATGGCCAGGTAGAAAGAGTAAATCGTACTATAATAAATGGTCTCAATACCACAGCGGAAAGCGAATGCACTTGGGATGATAAACTAGTCGATATAATTTGGGGAATAAACAATACCCCACATGCAATTACTGGTATAGCTCCATTCAATTTAATGTTCTCCCATAAAAATTCTCTATTCCCTGCCTATTCAACAACATCAAGTAGCTATGCAACTTCAAGAGCACAATTAGAAGAACGCAGAAAGACTGCTAAATTACATATAGATAGAAACATGACTGTTATGAAGAGTAGATATGACCGACGGCATAAACGTTGTAGGAAATACCAAATAGGAGAATTAGTTCTTTGGAGAGGAGGTACTTCTAGGGACAGCACTACCACAGGAATCCCAAAAAAATTAGGTAGTCTATATACAGGACCTTATAAAGTTACTCGCGTAGATTGTGACATAGACCGGTATACAATAAATAGTATAAAAGGAGTAAAAGGGTATAGAAAATTCAGTGCTGTTGTGCCTGGTGACTCTCTTCGCCCCTACAAGCCCACCATTTCGGACAGTTCGTCAGAATCTGACCGTGAGGTAGACAGAGATGATCTCATCGATTTATTAGAAAGTTAATGTTTTCATGGCTATGTATATGTTACTCAATTAGAAAACTCAAGATAGACAACTGTTGATATTGTCATATATAATTATTTATCAACTACTTTCGCATATAAATTCCAATGATATTTAATTGAATACACATTGATAAACACACTAGTAAAACAGATGCTGTCAATTGCTGTCTGATAGTTTACTAAATAGCAGATACTTTATTAAACTCCTGTATGTGACAAAATTTATATACTTACCTATATTAATACAATTTTACATTAAGTACTTAAAATTTAATAGTACAATAAGCACATTAATACAAAGAATATCAATCCTACTAAGCTATAATATGATACTGTACTCTAGATATATGTTAATAGAACTTATATAAATATTTAGCCTACTAAGCTGTGTGATACTGTAGTCTAAATCTAGGTGAATATAACTTGTATGAATATCTAGCCTACTAAGCTGTGTGATACTGTAGTCTAGATCTATGTGAATAGAACTTATATGAATATCTAGCCTACTAATCTGTGTGATACTGTAGTCTAGATCTATGTGAATATAACTTGTATGAATATCTAAACTACTAAGCTGTGTGATACTGTAGTCTAGATCTATGTGAATAGAACTTGTATGAATATCTAAACTACTAAGCTGTGTGATACTGTAGTCTAGATCTATGTGAATAGAACTTGTATGAATATCTAGACTACTAAGCTGTGTGATACTGTAGTCTAGATCTATGTGAATACCTAGCCTATTAATCTGTGAGATAATGTAACTACTTATATGTGAATAATAATTTATCTGTAAATTATAATCGCAATTGTAATCATAATTAATAATATAAAATAAATAGATTATCAAGTAAAATACATCATAATTATTATGAACTATGAAATTAAACAATTTATAAAATTTATTTCAAAATATTATAATTGATGGTAAAAACAAAATTCTTCTAAGTATATTTATTGTTATTATTTTAAACATACTGCGTTAAATTATTTCTTTTTTCAGCCCCTAAAAACTGCAGACAATTCGATGGATCGCCGTGGGCCACGGCAATGGCAGGACGGCCGAATGTAATGCATAACTAATTGATCACTGTACTATCGATTTTGTATATTTATTTGTATTATACCATAATTAATAGGATATGATAGTTATTGATTTATGTTTAGTTTTAAATACTACTTTAACCAGATTTATATAATTTTCAAGTAGACCGAATAATCATAGAGCTTAATGTTTAATTATATTATTTTCTTGATGGCAATACTGAATTTGTAATAATATAAAAGAGCGTGTAACGGTCATTTGGGCCTTCTTAAATTGTGAATTATCTAGTAAAGAACATCTTTTGACACGTCGTGTTATTCTCTTGAAGATCCTATTACTTCAGACCACGCCGCCCGCTGCATTCATCATATAACCTCATATCACATCACCAAGTGTGGGAACATTAATTGTGTTCCTGCCTTTGGGAATACAAGCAGTGAGCGTAAGTTAATAAATTCGGACACCGATACAGTTGGCCAAATCCAGAATTATATACATAAAATCATCCACATGCACCTAAATCTGACGACGATTCTTTTAGATAAACTCAAATGCATCAGAATGTTTATAGGCAAACATAGCTGATGACATAAAATTGACAAAGCGTTCCCTTACCGCAACATAATAATCATGACGTATTGTGAGAAAATCATCGTCATTGCATTTATTTTACAAAAACAACAGCACGCTCCCGAGCTGTTATGCTAAGAGCAACACATTGTGCCATGTAACATTTTTTATTACGTTATAAATTTCATTGCTTAGAGAGATCAACGACTTTTTAGTGATAAGCAATCACAAAGCTACTACAAATGTACAAGAAATTCCCCAAAGGATGATGATAGTGGCAGAAAAATCCTTTAAGTATTAATCGAATACCCAGATAGACTTTTTTTATACTACTCAAAAATAATATTTGGAAAAGTACTAAAATTGCAGACGTTTTTTTTAATAAATTAATCTTCGAAATTAATGTACCAAAGCTAAGCTTCATTTGCTTCGCATGCATTATAATTAAAGTACCGAAAGAAAACATTCTTTTATGCATGTTTGACCAGTTCTTCATTAGTATGGTCATCTAAGCTTAATTTCCATCTGATCCCTAGATTAACATTTCGCGATTTAAATACCATTGGTGATTTCATATTTTAAAATACATAATTATGAAAAAAACACACACGCACACACACGCACATACACCTTTTATCTCTGAAGGAATAGGCAGAGGCGGAACTAGAGCATTCGCTTCTCGCCGTTACTTTTATAACTAAAAAATCTTTCATGGCGTATTTTACACGATAATTTTTACAATCAATACATCCCGAGAGCAAATTATGCAAATGTAAGACAACTATATTATAATCACGGAAACTGTTCTAATTACATTGTATAAGGTATTAATATTTAAATACTTAATATATTTTTTTTGTATTAAATAGTCAGGTTATATAAAAAGTTATTAGCGAAGATCTTTTGTAACATATTCTACCATTTTGGTAATTAAAAATAATTGTAGTATGGTAATAAATCCAAGTGAAAGAGATATAGGATAGAGAGATGGGATTTTTAAATTTCGAATGCGTCGATTATCCGTTTCCCATAGCGCGACGGAAGCGGCACCGGTTTACCTCATGAACGGCTAGCGTGCCGTGTGTAAATGTTACCCTATTTTGACATATTGATTAGCGACTTATTCTAGCGTGTTTTACCAGCTTTTTATCTATTGTTACACATAAATGATTAATTACTACGAAATATATAGAGAAAATGATTCATTTAGGGCGAAATGCGGTAAATACGAGCATTTAATGAGTGATACCTATAGGCTATTTTAAGTGATTGGCTGTTTCGTCTAGAATTACTGGTCATAAATTGTAACTTTTAACGATACTTAGTACTATTGCCAGATCCCATTTATTGGTATTTTTTCAGTAGCTCTAGTGCTCGATGGAAGATCGTATCAGAAACTGTCGGGTTCTTCTGTATTTCTTCTGTATTCGGTTTCTTCGGTTGATTTCTCGTTGGTACAGAATCTGTACCAAAGAGAAGTCAGCCGCAAGGCTTCCTAACAATTATTGTTGGCATGGCTAAGTTTTAAGATATAATTAACAAAACGTCGTGTCCCATCTGCGCGGCATACGGTGTGCATGACGCAATTTAAATATGGCCGCCATCGACGGGATACCATACAACTGTCCCGAGCTGTGGCCTGTGAGGAAGTGGACATTTTTATTTTTATCTCCAACATAGATATTACACTCATGTTAAATCTAATTTATTGCTTAGTCTTTGTTTGTAAGATGAGGTCATAAGATGCATAAAAATAAAAAGTAAGTAATTTAGAGCAACGGCGTGCTAAGCAGTGGTGAAGAGTGACAACAATCAATAGGAAACAAATTAAACAACATATTCTAATAATTTTTGTATGTACCTATCAATTGAAATAATATAATCTGTTCAATAGATTTTTTTTTAAATCCCAAAGGCGTAGTTCCAGTTTTAAATATAATAGTATAACCCCGCCTGTTAAAACTATTTTGAAGAGCTTACATGTCTGAGGTGATGAGTCACGTCGCAAGGAGTGCCATCAACGCGTGCTGATAATCAAAGCCGGCTAATTGCTTCGTCGACTTCACCTGCGTGCGCTACGTGCTGCATCACGTGTGGATGGTAAAGGAGCGATTCCAATAACGCGACACACAACTGCAGACTAGGCTGATATTTGACGATAGCGTATTCGCTCTCTTCAGGGGCATGCCTAATTAAAAGATTTTATACGGGATAATGTTTTGGCTTTCCTTTTTTATTTTTCAAAGTGGCGCAGTTGAGTGCCGACAAACGATATAAATTTTAAAGTCAACCAACGATTCGAAAAAGTCAAAATTGTTTTAAATTGTGTAACAATGGTAGATTAGATATTTCAAAAGTACCAAATTCAAGCGACAGTGTTCAGTATAAGTATAGGTACCATCATCATAAATCATAATGTTCGGAACCGTAGCATAACGTAAAGTGATTATGTGTCAATCGAGAATTAATTACATCCGCCATTTTGCATGAACGGAGGAAACATGGTCAAGGGCGTAGTGTAAATAAATAGACGGCATATTGTATAGGTGGTGACATAGCGCGGTCCGACAAAGATGAAATACTCGCTTATCCCTTTTGAGCTTTTTTTTTTTTTTTTAAAATGCCATCTTCGGCGCATTAGGGACGGCTGCGGGCTTCCTCCGACTCACGTCTAAGTTGTCGTCCGCAACCGCCCCTGCACGTACCGCTGTTGCGGTCCTTTTCCTGTTGCGGGGGCTCAGAAGCCCCCGAAACACCGTACCGTGTCCTCCTTTTGGTGTACGAGGCAGCGTGAGACACGCTGCCTCGGACATGTCCATCACGGGGGTCACAAAAGTTGGCTAGACTAATGGGTGGGCGGCACGTCCCGCCCACCCGTGACCCCCGGAGGCCCCTATTAGTCGCCTTTTACGACAGGCAGGGGATACCGTGGTGGAATTCTCCAAACGCCCCCAATCCACAGGGCGGGAGACGTCGGTCAGTCGTCCACCCGACGCCTCCTACGTCTCGTCTGGCGGCGGGAGGGATCACCACTGCGCTGGCGATCCCTCTCGGGACTCTCCTTCCGCGAGAGGACCGCCTCGCAGAAGTGGGCCACCGCCTGCCAGGCCTCCCGGCCGCCGACCATGGAAGCGACCACGGCCGGCAGCGAGAGGTCTTCTCCGACGACTGTTTTGAGAGCGCTGCGCTCCTCATCCCAGGCTGGACAACACTCCAACGTATGTTGGGCCGTGTCCATTGGGCAGTTGTCACAATAGTGACACACGGCCGACTCCTCTACACCTACCACCCGAAACAGGAACTCACCGAAGCAGCCATGCCCGGTGAGCACCTGCGTCAGGCGGTATGTTGCCGCTCCGTGGCGCCTGTCCAGCCATTCGGCAAAGACAGGACGCACTGCCTCTACGACCCGGTGCCCCCACGACGGGGCCTCCAGCCTGAGACGCCACTCCTCCACGGCGGCCCTCTTGGCCTCCACCTCCTTCAGGGCCGGACGCTCCCCGCGACTGAACGCCTCCTCCCGCCAATGGAATACATCGGCAAGGGATTTGGCGTCCAGGTCCCAGGGCAGAAATCCGGCCAATAGGCAAGCCGCCTCGAAAGAGACCGTGCGGTACGCCCTGACCGCCCGCTGCGCTAAAGCTCTCTGCGGGGCGCGCAGAAGGGCGACGCAGGGGCGGCCCAGGGAGTCAGCCCAAACGGGGCTGCCATAAAGGGCTATGGACCGCACGACTCCGTGATACAGCCTCCGGCAAGGGAAGCCAGGACCTTCCAGGTTGGGCAGCAGGCGGGAAAGAGCGCCCGCTGCCCGGGACAATTTCGTCCTCAACTCCTTAAAGTGGGTGCGGAATCGCCATCGGCTATCTAGGACTAAACCTAGATACCTCATGCTAGAGCCGATGGGGATCCGCACCCCCCCAACGACGATGCCGGCACCGGCCGGTGGCCCTCTCCGAGGTCCGTGAAAACACACGGCCTCGGTTTTCTCGAGGGCCACCTTCAACCCTAAACGGTGGATTCTTCGAACTACTTGGCCGGTGCCCGCCGCCGCCAGAGTTGCGGCGTCCCGGAAGGTCCCAGCAGTCGCTGTGACTAACGTATCGTCGGCGTAACAAGTCACGCCAACGCCCCGGAGATTGGAACCACGGAGCACCCAGTCGTACCCGATGTTCCACAGGAGAGGGCCCAAAACCGAGCCCTGTGGAACACCGCACGACATCGCTCTTCGGTGCCACCCATCGGCGCCCGGATACACCACGTGCCTGTCAGACAGGTACGCGTGCACCAGACGCCGGAGATAGGGCGGCACCACGTGGTACCGCAGTGCCTCGTGGATGCAGGGCCAGGGCAGCGAGTTGAATGCGTTGGATATGTCCAACGACACCGCTATCACTACACTGCCTCTGGCCACTGCATCCTCCGCCTGTGCCTTCACCCGCAGAATCGCGTGGACAGTGGAACGTCCCCTCCTGAATCCATACTGTTCGTCGGCCAAATTCGGACCGACCCTATCGAGGTGCTCGACGAGGCGGGTATGGATGATGCGCTCGAAGAGCTTTGCCACCTCGTCGAGCAACACGATGGGCCGGTAGGCCGACGGCGACTCTGCGGGTCGTCCCCCCTTCTTCAGCAGGACGAGCTTCCCGGTTTTCCAACGCACCGGGAAGACGCCCTGCTCCAGGCAGGCGGTGAATAAGCCGCGGAGCCTCGGGCCCAGGTACTCGAGGGCTAGCACCCAGGCTTTCCCGGGGATGCCATCGAGCCCTGGGGCCGTGTTTTTGCTCCGCAGCCGAAGCACTGCCGCCCGCATTTCAGCGGGCGAAACCTCCGGGATATCCCTTGCCGGATTCTCATTCGACGATGACGCCACATCCGGTGGCGCCATCGGTGGAGGAGTGAACTCCTCGGTGGCCGGGAACAAGGCCGCGACGACGTTGGCCAGTAATTCTGGCCGGAGACTCTGCGACAGCGGGGGCGCCGCTGGGCGAAGCTTCTTCATCACCATCCGGTAAGGGCGCCCCCACGGGTCCCTGTCGAGAGTCCCCACGAACGCCTTACGTGCCGCGACCTTGGCCCCATGAATGGCCACCCGCAGCGCTCTCTTTGCCTCTTTGTAGAGGCCATAGAGCTGCCGCTCCTGGTCTGCGTGATTCTCGTCTCTTAGCCGGCGACGACGATGCCTGGCGTATCGGCGGCGCGCAGCCACGCACGACGCGCGCAACTGCGCTAGCTCCGCCGACCACCAGTACACCTGTCGCACCGGCGAACGGCGGAGAGCTCGGGGCATGCCGGCGTCGCAGACATCCGACATTGCCACCCCGAACCACTCCGCCTCCTGCTCAACCCGTACCGGCCCGTCCGGCACGGGGAGCCACGACATGACCAGAGCGGCCAGCACTAGGGCCTCCCCATCGAGGCGACGAAGCGCCCACCGCGGGCCGTCCTGATTTGGGGCACTCGGTACACCACCGGACTGGACACTCGGGGACGCGGAGACGCCGAACCTGATGTAACGATGGTCCGACAACGTCTCCACGCCCACGAGGACTCTCCAGTCCCGGACACGGCGTGCGACGGCGGCACTCGCCAACGACAGGTCTATAATAGACCCGCCGTTGTGCCGCACGCATGTGTCCACCGACCCCCTGTTCAGGACGACCAGGCCGACAGAGATCGCCCATTCCTCCAGGACCCGACCACGACCGTTCGTCGCCGGCGAACCCCAAGCCACGGATTTGGCGTTGAAGTCGCCGGCGACGACCGCCGGGTGAGGTTGGCCTTGTTCCACCAAGGCCCCCAGCCGAACGAGGAAAGACTCAAATTCGGCGAGGGGTCTGTTGGGAGAAAAGTACACTCCTACTATCCAAATGTCTCCCAACAGAACCGCCACGCATCCCCTATCCTTCGCTACTTTTTCGAAGGGTGGGGAGCCAGCGGCGCCCCGGCTGATGATGGCCACCAAGCCGTCAAGGTCCCCTGCCCAGTTATCCCGGGGGGGGACAAAATACGGCTCAGTGACCACGGCCACTTGCACCGACCACTGCGCCAGGCTTTGGGACAACAGGTCCTGGGCACTGGCACAGTGGTTGATGTTCGCCTGGAGGAAATTTAAATCCATTATTGGGCGATCTCTACCACGTCCATCGCGGCCCCTTGCGGTGGGCTCGTTGCCTGCGGCTGGGTCGAAGCCCCAGCGGCAGCAACACTTCGTCTTCCGTCGCGACGCCTATCGCGACGGGAGGGGGCGGGACACGCCTTCCCGCCCACCGGATGTTTGGCGGGCCTCCCTGCGGCCGCGCAGACAGCGCAGTTCGGCGCGGCCTCGCATTCACGGGCTTTGTGGCCCGGTTTACCGCAGCGATAGCACAAATCGCTGCGGTCCGGTCCTCCGACGCAGGTACTCTGCGTGTGACCGTGCTCCAAACAACGGTAACAGCGCATCGGGCGCGCCCCGAGCACGGTCACCCGGGCCACAGTCCACCCCACCTTCAGGCGGCCCGCCTTTATTTTTTGTGCCGCCCTGGTCGGCACCTTGGCCCAGACGGAGCCCAGGCCGGAGCGATCGGGCCGGATTTGGCCCACCTTTACTGCGTCCGCAGCACACTCGCCAGCAAGGCAAAGGGCCGCCGCGACCGTCTCGGACGTGGCTGCGGGATCTAGCTCCGACAGCCGCAGCTCCGTGCATTTGGTGGGCCGGGAGATTTGCACATCGTCCGACCCGCCAAAGCATTCCCTCAGCCTTGCGGCGAGGGAGTCCGCCTTTCGCTCCGACTCAGCCCCGGGCACCTCGTACAACATGGCACCCGTGGCTGCCACCTTGGGCCTCAACCTGTCAATGTCGAGGCCGGCGAGGTCTACTCGGTGCTGGGCATCCGTCAGCACTTTGGCGTAAGTGAGCCCTTTGGCCACCGCCGCTGGCGTCAGCGACAGCACTATGGCTGCCGAGCGTGGCTGACGCAGCTTGGGCTCCTTACGCCTCTGCCTCCTCTGCTGGGGGTTCCCTGCAGGCGCCGCGGCGGGGGTGTGCTTCCCCCGCTTCTTCTTACCCACCACCACGGTCCATTCAGCGTCCATGGACGCTGGGGCCGGTGGCAGTGGGCGGGGCTCCCTCGGAGCGGACTTCGCGACGGGGGGAGCAGGAGGACCACCTTTCCCCCTCCCCTTCTTGGGCACCCCAGACGGCCCAGCGACCGCCACGGCAGCAGAGGTGGAGGGCCCGGCCACGATGGCAGGAGCCTTGAGAGGAGCAGGCTGCACTGCTCCTTTCCCCTTCCCCTTAGAGGAAGGCTGGGGAGCTCCTCCAACGAAACCACCCTGGACGGGGAGTGGTATGTCCCCGGGGGTGGACCGTCTCTCGTGTGCCAATGGAGGCCTCTGGGCCGGCCCTAGGAGCACCGACTCCATTCTGGCCTGCCACTTGGCCTCCACTGCTGCCAGCTCCTCCAGCCGGCGAAGGAGAAAAGCGTTTTCACGCTTCAGCTCCTTCACCGCCTCCTCTAATTTTGCGCACTTATCGCGCCACTTTTTGGCCTCGCCTTTAGGGCGAGCGCTCGGTGCCGGTTCCGCCGCCGCTGCGACAGCCACCTCCTCGGCGGGCACCTTCGGTTTGGCGGCAGAGCGAAGGACCATGCCCTCCTCGCTCTCCTCCCTCCTTGCCCTTTGGCGGGCCTCCCTGCGCTGCAGGAGATCGCGCGCCTTGGCTTTCTTTCTTTGGTCGACTGAATCGTCGACCAAAGATGGTCCTCCTCTGCCGCGTCCGGTTGTCGCTTGCGACTTCGGGACCGGCTCCTCAGTGTCGCTCCCTAAGGACGACCTGCTGTTATTCAGCTCCGAGCGTTTCCTCCAGAGCCTACGGCTCCGAGCGGAGGAAACGCTCATACTCGACTCAGAGTCGACGCCTGTGGACATCTTGTCCGCGCCGACTCTTCGTCCGCCATCAACGGGCTTCCGCCCACCAATCTCCGCCTCTCCAGCCGGAACTGGAGTAGGCACCCTCGTCAAAATTATTTTTGGATGTATATTCATAATGAATCCCACGAGTATGGGGGAAATAAAGAGTCCAACCAGGCAGTGCCCCCTGTACCTGGGTAAGCCTAGCGTAACCCGCCAAGAGGGTCGGCCGGTACTCTGGCGGGGGTCGCACTAGTGACCGAACTACCCATCGGCCATGCATCCCCTCGCGGTGCGCCGCCGCTTGGGATTCGGGGAACTTTTTATAGAGGTTATCTCCCTCGTGGTCCGGGCGATTAAGCCAAGACCCTCGGTCCAGCAGGAGCGCGAGACATGTCCACGGACCTCCATACTAGATTACGATCTGCAACGGTGACAGCGGAGAGGAAGGTTCCCCTCCGCTGCCTGCTCGGGGCGGTGTTAGCGCACACCGAGCCCGTCGACACTCCCGGATGAACCGGGAGCCGCCCGAATAAACGGGCCCACCATCTAAAAATGCGGCAGCCACCGCAAAAAGCGGCGACGACCGCCGAGACCACTGTTGTCAGGATATTGGCCGTAGCGCCGATCAACTCGACCGACGCTCCGTTGCCCAGGGTGCACCACGTGGAGGTTTCCTGACTTCGCACCCCATCCCTTTTGAGCTGTAAAAGTTTAAAGTATTTTGTAAAGGACGACTACATACTTCAAAAATAACAATATTAATAGTCAAATCCGATTTCACCGCTTGCTGATAAACGCGATTTGTCACATAAATGTATAAACCGGCAAAATGTAAAGGTCACTCTAATCTGTGATTCTAGATTAGAGTGTGACTTTTGCGTTTGGTCTGCTATAAGCTAATAGTGACTATATAAGTAGCCGAATTCTAAATTTTCACCATTGTATAAGCCGACGGAAACATGTGGAAATATAGATTTTATGACTACATTCTATTACGTTAATCGAGTATTATTTATTCATTGACATATTTCTGGTGACCGGATAGGTCGAAAGACCGGTACGCCGCGCCACCACGCCGCGCCGCGCCACCACATCCAAGGCAAGCGGACTAGCGTCCGTGGAAAGGTCACTTCACCCATTAACACTATTTTGATCATCTTCGTTATTATGAAACAAGGTCAGCATGATTTGTTAATGACATCTTATCAAGTCGATAATTATGTAACGTGAGGATGAGCTGATTTAAAATCCTTATGCTGTAGTGAAATTAACAAAATGTTTAATAATAAATATTGAATGGCGAGACGGGCTAACTCGTCCAGCAGAAACGACTCTGGCCGTAAACAATATAAAGCTACGTAGGACAAAGTAAATGGTACGGCACTGCGATCGTTACTCAAACACATTAGATGTCTCATGTGTCAAAATGGCCCGTGGCTATAATGTCATATAAACGGAAACAAAAATGCCTGTACAGTATTTGACGATAAAAATAATTCAAAAAACGGTAATAACTACCCAGCCGGAAATATACGTTGAGAGACCAACCAACTAGATGCGACATCTGTGAGCTCACGCGTGAAATAAGTTTCTTGCAACATTTGCATAATCAAATAACAGTTGCAACAGTACATAACTTTATGGGACTTTCTGTTACACTCAAAACTACCGCTATGTTATAAAAATATAAAAGTTTAATGAAAAAACGTGATTTATTGCATTGGAAATATTCTACAACCAGTATAACATACATTAGTCGACCCAGTTTGTGACTTCGTTAAAAATGATTAATTAATGGTGTTCCAAAATAATGAGGTGTTCTGGCTCTAAATAAAGAGTAGGCACTCTAATAAATACATTTATTATTGTTAGCGTCAGGCATTAGGCTAAATTTAAATAGGTCTGATATGGACATTTGCGATAGGCAAAATCTTTTCTGAATTAGACATAATTTATTAGGTTTAATAAATGTTATGTAAAATCATTTTTTATTGTTCAACAAGTAAAGTGACATCGTGCCAACAGAGCACAGAAAAAAATTATTATAATCTAGTTACTCAAACAACTTTGAAGCGTAACAATGAATTACCATGATACTTTTTCAAACCTAGCTATAATACACTATTTCTGATACACTAGCAATCTTTATAGCCACATCCAACGAAGCTGCAATAATGTTATTTTTGAGAAACATCATGTATCTTCACTATTATGTATAAAACATGTTTTCTGTGTATTTGGATCGTCTTTCGACGTGTTACATTATTATGAATATTTTAACGAAATTCGTTGGATATTGGCTAATTAATAACCTCAATAAATAGGGTCTCGTGATTTGATAACTTTGTGGACATCGTTTGGCAAGGTTTTAGGGAAGACAATAGATTATAAGTAATCTAAATAATTCAACTTTGACTCGTCAAGCCTCGCGACTAGGGCTGCCATCATCTAACTTGCCGACGCCGGATAAACACGGCAAAAATCCCGGACATTTGGGCGAAATATGGGTATTTCCCCGGACACCTCTGAAAAAATATTTTGCCGTTCCTTCTTAAATGCGGGGAAATGCATGAAGTTTTAACTAAGATTTATTTCAATTTGTCGCTCATCTATAAAAAATGGATTTTCCCTGACAACAAAAGTG
The DNA here is from genome assembly GCA_949316025.1 of Lapara coniferarum. Taxonomy (NCBI): domain Eukaryota; kingdom Metazoa; phylum Arthropoda; class Insecta; order Lepidoptera; family Sphingidae; genus Lapara; species Lapara coniferarum. The sequence continues at coordinate 25,553,277 of OX438931.1, read as the reverse complement.
TCCGGGTTTTGCCCGGACAAATTTTAAAACCCCGGCCGGACGGCCCCCGGACGCCCTTCAAACTAGGACAAATCCGGGGAAATCCGGACGGATGGCAGCCCTACTCGCGACGGACGCCGGCGTCCTAGTATATAGGGTTTCCCCATTCCCGGATCATAAGCGGGGTTTGACGGGTTAAAATTATAAATATTCCATAAAAAATCTTTAGTTATAAGCTCAGGTCTGTATCCTCTAAAAAGCACGCGGTTTTTTGATTGGCACACTAATGCGTCGATCTTAATTACATCTCGTGGTTATAGATAAAACAAGAGCATCGAAGGTAGAACCTCACTCTAAATCAAGCTAAAAAAATCACAGAATACTTTTAGATTTACTAACATAAAGTACGAATACCCATAAAAAGTTAAAATCCCCTTTTGTATTTCGAAAATATAGACACAGAGTTTAATGCCTAGATTAAAATGTTTAACATTCGCAAACACCTGCGAGAATATCGTCAGTCTACAAAGCAAATAGATATTTTTTTCAATTACCAGGTATTCAATCAACAAGTACCAACGCACATTACGCCGTGTTTACTGATTCTAACCGTCCGTTCAATATAACAGTTAGAACGCAATCATAGCAACCAATCAACGTTTTTAATAACAATACACTTTACTAAAGGAAACACATACACTGATGGTTGTATAAATACGATAATAATTATAACACTATTAATTCCAGGCTTAATTAAATACGATTCCGCAAAGTAATCACACTAGATATTTAGGGAAGTACAGACTGGGTTGTTCAAATATTATACAGGGTGTATCACGATAGTGTTTAACTGAAGCAGGTCGATAGAGTACCTAAATGTGCATAAATTTAACCCCGATGTATGTTGCCTGAAATTTCATAGTTTAAAAGTTATTTAGATTTCTGTTATTTTTAATAAAAGTAGACTTTGCCACTTACCTTCGTAATTACAACTGAATTATTAAGTCTACAGTGTGTCATGACAAAAAAGCATGATTTGCTGCAACTAGCCACTATTTCATAATGTATATATTATGGTAGACAGTATACTTATAATACACTAGCTTTTGCCCGCGGCTCCGCCCGCATTAAAAAGTTTTTCTGGGATAAAAGTCCCGGTTTATATTTTCCCGGGATAAAAACTAGCCTATGTGTTAATCCAGGACATGATCTACCCGTGTGCCAAATTTCATTGAAATCCGTTCAGTAATTTTTGCGTGAAAGAGGAACAAACATTCTTACATCCATACATCCAAACATCCATACATTCTTACAAACTTTCGCCTTTATAATATTAGTAGGATGGGAATCGCTATCCAGCCGGGAATAAAGTATATCAATATTCGGAAAACTAATATATTCAGCTGCTATAAATTGACTAACCAACAAGCACATAAAACATTCAATATTTGCAAATAAAGCCACACGCACTCACTAGAATCTAGATAATAATCAATTACACCGTATTACGTCCATGATCCATGCATAATACACCGCAAAAAAACTACCATGCCACACGCGATATTTTAATTGGCAACACTGAACTCTAACGACATGCAGGGAGCGTTCGAAGTCTAAATTCAATTCATTCGACAACGGTGTTACTTCATGTAAAAAAACTAAAAAATAAACACGTAAGTTTCGCACGCGACACTGCGCGGAAGTCCGACGGCGTCGCGAACCGCGATTCCAGGTATTTGTGTTTTTAACAGTGGTGTAGAAAAGTGACTACAGTACCTAGGTCCTACAGTTGATGGTCTAAATACGACGATGATCAGTGAGTCGACTGTCTCTTGACGATTGTCAGATCACTATTATAATCATTCTGTAAGTTACACACCTAACTAGCTAACGATATTTATAAGTTTGAGTAGCTTCTTTCCTTAAGGATCTCTAGTTCTATTCTAAATTATAACAGTTATCTCTGTATACATAACAACTTTTAAACAAACTTTACACAACAGTACGCAAACGAACCGGTGTTGCATGTCTATAGAACACCGGTTCGATTCCAGCTCGTTACGGTAGCGGTAACCGGGCAGCTGTCGCGTAAAAACACTGCTTGCATAATACAGCTTGATGGGAGGTCCAGACTTATGCCAATGTTTTTTTTTTTACCTTGGAAAGACTTGTTATGAGGACCTGATAAAGACCACATGTTTACCGGAAGGCTCAATGTGACTGATGATGATATCAGAACAAATTTTAATAGATCCTGTTATTATCAGTTCATTGCAATTAGTAGGAGTTTTCCATATTGCACTACCCTAGACAGCCCACCATGTTCCCTATTTGATAGCTTCTTGCACGCTTTTAGATAGTCCAGCGGACACATTGGCTTACACTGAGCTTAGACAGACGTAATAAGTAATATAGATCAAATGACGACCATCGTCGACAATAGTGGCCTTGACCGATGCGAAACTCCGGGCGCAGTGGGAACAAAGAAATAAAAAATGTCCCCGATTACAACTTTTCTTGTAGCTACCCACCGCACCAAGCCATTCGAGTAAGTGTGAGCGCCCCTGTAACGCGCACCGCCCTTTGTCATTTTTCTTTGACAATTTCCAATTGTCTTTTTCGAAACCTCTATTAAATGGTTATGAATTTATCACTGCTTCGGAACGTGTTATGGCTGTGAAGAAACGGCGCAAGAAACTTTGTAAACCACAAAGCTCCAGACAGCCCCCAACCTCTCATAGGCCGCTACTGACTGACGACCGAGACAAGTTTCTACATGGTCGCCAGCAGCTAGTCTGTCGTAGCTGTATAGCTCACTGGCGAAAAAGATATACATGATTATTACGAGGCAAGACCTTAAAATTTGATATGCCAAGTAGCGCAGTCACATAACTTTGATCATCACTTTTTGTTGATACTGTCTTGAGCCGCAGTATTTATCCACATATGGTAGGTATAAACACGTTTTATTTAGTTGCATATAAAATGGTAGGTAATCATAACGCGCCAAGCCTTATAACAGTAAAAGCCCAGTTAGAAAACAACATAAAAGTTTATTGTAAACTTTTTGTAACGCACGCTTCTTTCACACTCCAACAAACCGGATTGTTAGATTTCACTCGGCGATAAAGAACGTTTGGTTTGACTCATCAGTTTTGGTCGCGGCGAGGTGGGTTATTTCTTGGGAAATATGGTCTCCATAATTAAAAACATTTTCTACCATGATACAGATTACAGACGAAATGTGCATATTGGTCGAAGTATCGCTTAATAGTAATAAGGCCATTGCCCTAGGATGTCATAGGTGGTGTTCTTACTGTTTTTGAGAATTCCTTTGCATCGTATCACCCGAGAGACCAGCTCGTCACATATTACAAATACAAAACATTTATTCACCACAACACCATGACAAATTACTCTTTAAAAAAAGTTTGGCCATTCTTTTTGCCTTGGGGTTTTCTACATTAGATCTCAAAATGCCCAGGAATTACCCTGCAAATTGAAGCTAAATTGCTTGGACAATGGACACATCTTTGTCGGCAGAAATAAACAATACCATAGCACTTATGTACCCTGATGTACTCTCGCACTCTACGGCCTAGTATACATGTATATACGTAAACAAAATCTTGACTCACTATCTCATACATAATTTATAACGATTATGTTAATGGGTGGATGCCGGTCAGTGGGCCAGACGGGCTGCATCATCTAAAGATTGTGTAAAACAACTGTTTCCAACGGAATGGTGGCGAGAGGTCGCGGTTTCATTGGGTGACGTCACTCACGGCTTTGGAGCATTTGTTCTGACTACATTCAGTGTGGCACGCCGGCATTTTAGAGCAGTTTAGGTAACAGCCACACACACACACACACGCCTTTTATCACTGAAGGGGTAGGCAGACACGCAACAAGTGCACCCATTTTTCGCCGTATGGATCCCGTCCCAAAATGTGAAAAGGGGGCGAAGCTATCGCCATATCAAGCATAAATTCCAGACTCCGCCGCGCCGAGCTGATATTGATTGGAAAACCCAATATCTATTTTACACGGGGCGTCGATTGACGAGAGATTTTTATGCCTAGAGACACAGTTATGCCGGCCTGTATGGAACCGAAGGGATATACACAATCATGCCGTCCTGTTTGGAACCGAATGGATATACACAATTATGCCGGCCTGTTTGGAACCGAATGGATATACACAATTATGCCGGCCTGTTTGGAACTGGATATACCCAGACTGATCCCAGAACGCGACACTCACGCGGGCCACTAAACCACTGTTTCACAGAAAACCAATATGAAATGACAGCTTGCCTTTGTTCTTCTACTTTTAGGTTATGGCGCCACCGTTGCAGCGGTGATTATGCCAATGTTTTTATGTAGATAGAGTTACACGGAAGTCAAAAAGCATAACTTCAGATTTGACTATTTCCTAACAGGATCTATAACAAGTTCCGGCCTGAAGTGCAATATGAAAGTTGATACTCAAAGTGATCAAAGTATGAAAATTAATGATATTTTTAGATTTAAAAGATGACGAATAAAGCATGATATGCCTTTAGGTTAATGTGATTTCTAACGGCCTAAACCAGCTTCTACCTTTCCATATTTCTTCCGCATTACGTCGTCATGGCTTCCATTATTCTGAATGTCGAAATCATTTAGCATCGTGTGCGTGTTCGATTGTCACTCCACCTAGCTGGATACTGTATTTAATAGTGTGTATTATTTCCGGTGTTAATAATTTTTCCAGGACGAAAAATATATTTTTAACAATTCAAATTTTTTTTACAAGACATTAAATATTGCCATTTTATTCTAAAATATAAAAAAATTGTGTCGCAATATCACAAAAATTTCGTACAACGGTGCACTTCCTAGAATATCTGTGGCTGTACATTTAAGACATCGCCGTTATTTTAGTAAACTGCGCACATTTCATTTCAATACGAGTTTATTTATTTGCATTAGAGACTGGCCGAGGTTGTGGTTTCGGCCAAATGATTTATTTAGTCTTGGTCCAAATCTGTCCAAAATTAATGTTTGTGTATTGTAACATAATGTCTAAACAAATTCAATTATATACTGATTTCTTACATTATTGCGATACTTCGCGGGCTAGCGCGCCTCCTAATATATCGCAAGATTTGCGTAATTTTACGACTCTGTTTAGGTATTTATTTGTACATATATTAATTTAATTTTATGCACACCAATAATATAAGATGTATAGTTAATAGTGGTATTTTTATTTTTAGAAATAAACATTGAGTTTACTTCCATTCGGTATTCGTTTTAGACGTATATTCTCGAAAATTTCACTACGTTAACAATTTAATTTAGCACGATTTTATATTGCAAATAAAGAAATTGTCGTGTTTATCCTTTAGGCGACTTTTATACCAATAGACAATAATTTTCTTTAGTTAGTTTAAAACACGATTTTGATTGAAAACGGCAACAAGTTTGAGTCTCCGTACAACATAATTTCTGAAACAGACGTTGTAACTTGGTGGAAAGATTGAAATTAAAGAAAGATATGAAAAATGTGGCTCGTTTATACTATTAATGTTGAAATAGTCTTTCCGATGTATTATACATTAATCAGATCTGTTTTTTTTTTAAATCACGATGAAAGTTGACTGATATAGTCGAACTTTTAAATGCGGCCTCTTAACGTCGGAAGTAAAAATTAACATTTTTTTTTTTGCGAATAAATTCGTAAATTAGTTTTATTTCAATTTGAATTACACTTTTTTAATAAATTAACAGCAACAATAGCTTAGTTGGGAGTGGAACTGTGTGCCGAGACAATGTCCAGAGGTTCAAAACCTAAGGTACACACTTCTGACTATTCGAAGTTACGTGAGTATTGTTAGCAATTATCGTTCGCTTTACGGTGAAGGAAAACATCGCGAGGAAACCTATATACCTGAGAATTCTCCATAATAATCTCGAAGGTATGTGAAGTCTGCCAACCCGCACTAGTCCAACGTGGTGGAGTAAGGCCTAACTCCTCTCAGTAGTAGAGGAGGCCCGTGCTCAGCAGTATAAAATACAGGGCTGATTGCATTGCAACAGGCTCACGTGTTTTGAATACCATCTCAACTGTAGGTAAATGTCAATACAGGCTAAGATGTAACAACATGCTTCCCTAAATAGTACCTATCTACTCACCCACAATAACTTCATTATTCTGACTCACTAGACGAAACGCATCAGGAAACGGCTAGTTGGAACGAAGTTCCTTATCGCGCGTTGTGAAAGGGGGCAAGACGGAAAAAATTCTTACGAAAAGTTGTCACGACACTTTTATACTTGCCCTGTGAAACCAGCCAGTAACAATAAAGAACTGGCCGTAAAAGTGACATTCGAAATTTAAATAAAAAAAGACAATTTAAATCTCAGAGTATGTATACGTAGTTATACTTACTCTAAGATTTAAGTTCTTTTTTTCAATTCATGCTTTTTAGAGTAGTTTTTTTGTTAGTTGTATGTTAATTTTAATGTCAATGCTTGCTTAGGTGATGATCGTGATTCGATAACATATCTATTGTGTAGGTAGAAGTAAATGTTTTCATTGATGTGGTAACGTTTTAATGAAATATACAATTATTATTATAACTTGAAAGAAATAAAATTTTATTACAATATCTTCACTAATTAATCGAAAACAACTTCGTTCCATCCGGGTGTCCCTTGACACCTCTCAAGTTTTTTTTATATTTCGTTTTCGGACACAACTGAGATGGAAGCCGAAAATCGGTTTACCTTCGGCTTCGGCTTAAAAGTCGATCACTAATTTTCACGTTATTACAGCTTCGTTGTTAGCGTGTTTTTGCAACAACTGTGACTCGGGTTCGTATTACATTTTTTATAGATCCAAATGCCGAGACAAGCAGATGGCTGACAGCGTTACAGGGAACTTTAAATTGCAAAGTAGTTACTGCTGACCGCAAGTGATTGCACTGCTTTGTTTACGCATTTTTTTGTATAAAAATTTATGTGCAGTAGGAAATCTTAAACTCAAACTCAAATCATTTATTATGTAATTAGGCCCCTAGGGGCACTTTTACACGTCATTTTTAACAATGTTTTTTTTTAAACTATATGATTCTACCAGTGCTTCGGAAAAGCCCACTGACCTGAGAAGAAGCACCAAGAAACTCAGCGTGGTTATTTTTTTTTCAACTTGTTTTTTTTTAACACATATGTATTTAAATAAAAATGTCATTTAACAGTATAAATTCATATTATGGAAACATGTGTGAATGCGAGCAACCTAATCCCAAGCATTTGTATCTTCCAAATAATCTCCTATAGTGTAATAGCCTTTTTTGTAAAGTCGTTCTTTGACAGTTGTTTTAAATTTTTTTATTGGAAGATTAACAATATGCATTGGAAGTTTATTGAAGAAGCGTACGCATTGACCAACAAAAGAATTGCTTATTTTATGGAGACGAGTAGCATGTACAACAAGTTTATTTTTATTCCTAGTATTTTTATTGTGAATATCGCATATTCGGTCAAAATTTGCAATATTTTTTCGAACATACATAAGATTTGCAAATATGTATTGCGATGATACGGTAAGAATGTTTATCTCTTTGAATTTTTCTCTAAGAGAAACACGAGGTCCGAGACTATAGATAGCTCTAATAGCTCTCTTTTGCAAGACGAATACTGTATTAATATCCGCAGCATTACCCCAAAGAAGAATACCGTTTAAAGGTTAGGTTAGGTTCCGCCCTGTGGATTGGGGGCGTTTGGAGAATTCCACCACGGTATCCCCTGTCTGTCGTAAAAGACGACTAATAGGGGCCACCGGGGGTCGCGGGCGGGCAGCAGGGGGCTGTCAGTCTTTAGTTTTGTGCGTGTTTTTAGCACATTGCTGCGACCCCCGTGAGTGTGGCAGATAGGCCTCATGCTGCCGTTGACGCCGAGGGCGTCCTTCGGTGCGCGGGGCTTCTGAGCCCCCCCCCCCCCCCCAACATGAGACGGGCTGTATTAGACGGCACCACACAGGAGCGGCTGCGGACGACAACTTAGACACTCTTAGTCTGGGGAAACCCGCAGCCGTCCCTAATGCGCCGAAGAAGGCCACCGCGGAGTTTTAGTTGGTACCTATGCCGTGCGGTGTACAATAGGTTAGGGACTCGGCCCGGCGGCTCAATGCTGGGTCGTAAGGCACGGTGAACCCAACATAACCTCTCAGTCGCCCCTGAAGGCTGGGCGGTAGTAATAAGTCACTTTCTCCGCGAAAACAAAAAAAAAAGTAGGAAATCTTGGGTGAAGCTACTGAAAACACGTTACCCATGAATAATTCTTTCACGTGAAAAGGCACTTAGGCAGGCCGGCATAATTGTGCCGATCAACAAAGGATATCACACCCCTTGCTGCCGAGATTTGATACATCCGTCTCTGGCCAAACATTAGGCTTCACTTGACATTAGGTAGAGTGAAGTCACTGCCTTATAAGAAGTATATTGCGGCACGGTGACTTAGGATAGGGGCAGAAGGGTAATGAATTAAATTGCTTTCTCTATAATATCTCTAACCTAACAAGTAAATTTAATCCCTATTTATCTAAACAAAAGCCATTCAACTGTTTTATTTACATAACACCTTGCATGCACCCATTAATTAAAATACAATACTCTGCTATATTCCTTACAAAATACGGTACAATTTTCATCAACTTTTCTTTTTCTCAAGTAATCCATTTAGCTCCATCAGTCAAAACCCAAATTTATTCTCTCTATGATGTAGTCGTTTTACATAAATTGGCATAATATCTAACGACCGTCGCGAGCCCATGTAACTTGTATTTGAATGTTGTTAAAGCTGGTAATAGTATATCAAGAATTTCGGTACATATCTGTGAAAATCGCACAGTATAGTAAGTGTGGAGTTAACTTTGGCGTGTGTAATGTGTATATTATTATTTCTTACGTTTGCTTTTTATTTTGAGACGGTAATGATTAATGACTACAGTCCAATTTATAGTAGGTACAGTGGAGTCCAAATAATGTCAACTAGGATCTATGCAGGCCTGTCTGGATGTAACGCGGTTAATAACTGAACAAACAGGTAATATCCACAATTTTCATGCTGACTGGCCAGTGATCTGAAACACAAGCCTTGTGCACAATGTTGGACGAGCGACCCCACCCTTAACAAACGCGAACTCTTGACCCGTTTATTCTTTATATCTTGCTTTGATTAAGAGACTGCCTCGGTGGCGTAGTTGTATTAAGGTACGACTACAATGCTGAGGTCTCGGGTTCGATTCCCGGGTCGGGCAAAGTGATATTGAGTTTTTGTATTCAGTATCAGCTCGGAGTCTGGAATTTGTGCCCGATATGGCCATAGGCTCGCCCCCTATCACATCATGGGACGGAATAACGGCGAAAAGTGGGTGCACTAGTTGCGCCTCTGCCTACCCCTTCGGGGATAACAGGCGTGAGTGTATGTGTGTGTGTGATTAAGAGTTCAGAAATTATAGTAATGACAAGTCTTGTCGGCTTTTCTGGCCACACCAGTCTTGAGGGTGAACGCAGAAAGCGCTCGCAACCGTTTGAATTAAGTGACCATGCTGAGGGCAACCCACTAACGGGTTACGAGCCTCGGCTCAGGACGGCCACTGAGAGAGGATGAGACATCAACGATTAGGGAAAGATTGGTTTTTAGGGCTAATCCTGTTAGATTGTGTTGTCATCGCCACGCGGGCCAGAACTGCTAAGGGATCGGGGGGGGGGGGGACGCGGCGAGGTCGGCGACGGAACTGCGGTCTTGTGGAGTGTTGGAGTTTCAAGAACTCGTTCTTATGGCGGATGGCCAGAGTGATTTCGTCCTCTGGATCGGTTAATCCGGAACGCGGCCGTCTCCATTTGGCGCGGTCGAATGGAGAATGACAAGTCATTTCTATAGTTGCGTATTGAAAAGCCAGTGCGTAGATTTATATTAAAAAACAACAATAGCGTCACATGCTAGCGGTACTGAGTACTGACTTCGTGCAGATAATGAACTTCAATGGCCATCATTAGAGGTTCGATACAAGGCCTTTTTATCGCGTGGACCGTACAAAAAATATGTGGCAAGCGCGAGTCGGCATTCTCTATGGACAGGTGTTCGGATGTTTTTGACATTTGAAAAACTATGCGAATTTTTTTTTATAATCATAAATAATCATGATTATTTTAGGTCACTATTATTTGGAATATCTCAAGATTTGCATACTTAACAAGTTTATTATAATTGAAGCAAAACAGGCGCGAACAGAATGACCATGTTGCGAACCGGATTTACTGCGTCCAAAAAACGTTACTCGAGCTAGCGATCGCATGCGACTTCGCACGCATTGATGACGATTCGCGAGTCACCTCGTTGCTAAAAACTAAAGTGAAATTTGGAATTATATTTATGATTCTCGCCACGAATGTTTTGTTCTCTTGGGGATTATGGTTAAACTTATGACAATATTATAAGCCTCTTGGTGGAACTCCACTAATGTCTAATGGCCTAATGGCAATAATTATCGCATCAATCAACAAGTTGCTTCGCGTAGGTGAATATAACATGTCGCGGTAATTCAAATCCGTGCTATTTAGTAGCATTTCTAGATTTAAATCTTATATTTTTCGCAGTATTTTTACGTCATATAATTCGATAATGAGCGACTCAGTGTCATCCCAGCATTTGCGCTCAATTTACAAACGGACACAGAATTCGCAATTTTATTATAGGCAGACAATCATCTTCTTTACATTCATTCATTGGTTGTTAATATGAATGAATTATTGGTATTAAATATTTTTGAGGTCGTGATGATATTTTAAATTCTCCATTAATGGTAATATTGTTGTGGCAGTTGTATCTCTGAACTTATTATTCACCCTGTAGGTAGAATCTAGACCCCAAAATTTACAACCACGGGTAATAGTAATGCCTAGGTACCAAATTGTCTCTGCGATATATATCTTACCCTAACCATGCAAATAAGTGACCGAGAAAACTTATATTTTCTTTTTCCACCACGCTAGTCTCCGAGACCGTTCAGTGGGGCTAGGATGGAAAAAAAAACACGATGCGTCTCCGCTTCGTTTTATTGTGATTGGTTGAGTGACTGACACGTCACTCTCTCAACCAATCACAATAAAACGAAGTGGAGACGCATCGTGTTTATTTTTTACATCCTAGCCCCACAGTTGTCGGTTTTGACATGACATTCTCCTTTTTTCATCGTAGATAAAATTAGTGAAAATATTAACGATTTTACACTACGTAATGACAACTAAAATAATTTCATTAAAATGTACCAAATAAATAATTGATGTGTATCATCAGTAAAATAAACATAGATCTAAAGGTTGATTAAACAGACGCGGGACCCCAAAAAACCTGACATCATACGCCCACCAAAAACGACATACCGTTACATTACCGAATTTGATGCAGTCGTAGTATCCAAAACACACACACGTACTATGATAAGCTAAAACATTCATAATATAAATGACATTGATGACTTGGTAGATACTCAAAGACTTGGTATAAAAAATATTGAATGAATAATTATTCTGTCTTTTTATTCTGCCACGATCATTTGGTTGAAGTGACAGCTTTGTAAAATAACGAACGGTACAAGTCGCTTGGCGGTTTGGGTCAAAAACAATACATGATATTGTTCTGAAGACTTCACCCCAAGGCAGTAGATGATACCTGTCAAAATTCCTAGAACTTTATTAAACTATCGATAATTTCTAAAACTGAAAACAATAATGTTCACACAATCCCCTTGGGTCCCTCGTTGAAAATCAGCGCTGCGGTATTGCTCAGACTGTACTGCAGCAAGAAGCTGAATGAGGGTTCCCGTTGTTGGCTTATATAAAATTTTGTAATTATTATATTCTTTATTATTAAGTGTAAGTTGTTCCAACAATAAAACAATCTTTCTTTCTTTCAATCTATTGCTTGGCGAGACTAATAGGATACATTCCAAATTTAATCAAAGTGTGGACGAATGAAGTAACTTGTAAAAAGATCACCGTCGCTAAGCAATTTCAAAGCAATCATCGATCATCATCATCAGCCACATGAAGTCCATTACTGAATATAATAATAATAAATAATAAGGAGATAGGCCTCTGTCGTAGACATCCAGACGGACCAGTCAAAAGCGGCCTGCATCCAGCGCGTTCCTGCGACCTTTATCAATCTGATGATGGACGCATCGATATACGTTACCGAAATTAAAGGTAGAATAATAAATTCTCTTGAACGTTGAAGGTCTCTAAAACAGAACGGTCTAGAAACAAAAAAAAAATCAACAGACATTCGGAACGCACCAGAATCAACCCACATGTGGTCAAGGACCTCAAACAGACCCTAATGTTGATCAATTGAGAGGAATTACAATGAACTTGTCGGGAAACTGGCCATTCTTGAATTAAATCCGCAAGGTCGCCGCACGGGACGGACTCATTTGCTAACACGCGGCATTGGATCGTCAAGATGGGATTGTTTTTACTGAAAACCCAGAACAAATCACTTTCCAATTGCCATGACATACGCTAATACCACGAATGCCTCAAAATACATTATTTGTATGCCAGTTGTGTGAGTAGAAATTAAATATGCACTTTTCTTAATTTCTTCTATAATAATGAGTCAGACACTTCAAATTGAATTAAAATATCGCATGTACATATTGCTGGCAGGCCTGACTTAGGGCACGCAAATTATAATTAATAAAAAAAAACTACGATTTCCCGGAAACCACTTACATAATATTTCAATTATTTTAAAACGAAATTAATTTCAAATATCATATTCATTACGGCGCATTTACATAATTATATTATGTACCATTGAGGTCTCAAAAATTTATAATAAACAAAAAGATGTAGCGCCCAACGTGGGGCTCGAACCCACGACCCTGAGATTAAGAGTCTCATGCTCTACCGACTGAGCTAGCCGGGCTAGTGGACACTTGACCCAATTATGCTGTGGCATTGGAGAATCGCTGGTTATAATAAAATTAGCACGATGTTATTATTTGTTTCGCACGTTACGAGTGTAGTGATAACAAATCAGTGATTAGTGTTTCAAAAACCAGTTATTCTCTGAAATGTAAAGTACATTGTAGAGATTCCTCGAGGCATATGCAAGGAAACGCAAAAAAAATGCTGAATACAATTTCACACCTTTTAAATTAAAGTGTATTTTAACGATCGAGAAACGATCCAAATTACTATCTTCGGATCAGTCGCGCAAATGGACCAACTATATGATTTATCAATGTGAATTTTGATTTACAAGTGAATTAAGTATTAAATTATTATTCCCATTTATTTAAAGATTGCGGCCGAAAATTAACATACCCATGTATGATTCTTGCACTACTAATTACATAAAACTAAATGTCTCGTGAAATGTAGATCGTCATAGAGAATACAGGAGCTGACAAGATTCTATGATATATTGCTTCCTTAACGCTTCAGTACTCGAAATAAAACTTACTTTATTACTAACATCTTCAACAACATCAGCTCTGTACTATTCATTTACATTATGTACTATCTGTTCTGTGCGGACCTCCTAAGAAAGAGAATCCTTGAGAATATGGGTTTTTAAATAATTCTCTTTGAGTGACTGAAGAGGTACGTATTATATCGCGACTTGTAACCTTTGAATTACAAATGAAACCCCGTAAACTCGTAAATGGGAAAGTATGGACTCTCATACAGAGGTAGTATACCATAAGCCAGTAACTGGAGAAACGAGCAAAGCCTAGGCAGATAGACTTGTACGATATTGCATGCCGGGACATCGCTAGTAAAATATAACTGGTTTGTGATATTATTACGACTCACTCGCGGTATGACATTGAGCCGGCAGTATTTATAAAATAAGAACATCCTCGGGGCTATTTTTATTCTATAGATACGATTTCTCTATTTCCGTTTATAATGTATTTATTAACTACTAGCTTTTGCCTGCGGCTCCGCCCGCGTTAAAAAGTTTTTCCGGGATAAAAGTCCCGCTTTATGTTTTCCCGGGATAAAAAGTAGCCTATGTGTTAATCCAGGACATGATGTACCCGTGTGCCAAATTTCATCGAAATCCGTTCAGTAGTTTTTGCGTGAAAGAGGAACAAACATCCATACATTCTTACAAACTTTCGCCTTTATAATATTAGTAGGATAGTAGGATGTACATAATATATATACGCCTGCCTTTCCCCTTGAGGTAGACAGAGGCGTAGATGTGGAATTTATGTGCTGAAGTTTGAAAAGGTGAAAGATCAAGTATATTATTATGTACATCTATTATTTACTTTTAAGTCACACTTTCTTTATATTACATTAATGAATGAAATCAAAACAGGATGACAATACATAATTATTTAATTGTATTTTTTAATATGCATAACATTAATATGTATTTATTTGCAAATATTTAGGGTCGATTTCACCACATGCTGATAACTCCTACTCATCACATTAATGTATAAGCCGACAAATAACTTATAACACCCATAATGAATATTTTCCATTTACGCTGCTTAATTTCGATTTATCAAGCCTGAAAATCGAACCTAAGATCCAAGGCACGTGGCGGATGTAAAACCAATGCCATTAGCAAACTACACCCGTGAGATAACTGGGTTGAGTCGAAAACCCGTCGAACCATGAATTCTCCCATACTTTTGTTCCTGAATGTAACTGCATTACAAACAATACTTTAACATAACCATTTAGAGTTCATTTTCGTTAATCAATGTTGACAGGGCATAGAATCACCAGGTGTAACATGTATGATGCAGTTTATTGGTGAACCGATTAGGAAGGAATTGTGAGTTTGTTGTGTTTGAACGAAGCTTTTATCATTAATTGAGATAATGCCCAACGTAACCTACCCATGGCACGTCCCGTCCGGGAACTACCGGGGTTAGCCAGTGTAAAGTGTTTTCGTCGACCTTGTTTCAATACTTAAAGTGGGCACATACGATGCGATTTGGTACACCCGAACCATTAAAATGGCATGCCATCGAACCATATCGCATCGTGTGGGGCACGGTTCGATGGACATTATTATTATTATTGTTGGTACGGCTGGTTCGATGGCTTGTCCATCAAACTTGGTTGGATACAACTGGACATCGCATGGTACGGTTCGATCGTGTGGCGAGAAGACTGTACCGCGTGACGAATTGGTCGCATGATACCAAATCTAATCGTCTGTTAGTAGTATTACTATAAACTATAGATACAGTACTCGCCAGTAAATATTGCAGCGAGTTATAGAAACGTCCACTATAGTCGATAATCGATATATCGCTTAGTATTTTCATTTTTAAAACGTAAATTATTTAGCAATTGATCAATTTGTCTTCAACCTGAATAAAAAAATATATTGACATAAAAAATGTCTGCCAATTCTATTGAAAATAATCGAATGATTCACAAAAAAAAGTCTGGAGGAACGCTTCCCCTTTCTTAGCCACCGTTCCCCCCATGATTCACAACATCTGTAGGAAATTCTTCATCCCGTGGTATCCCGGAGTACCTAAATTAATAGAATGAATCAGTCGTGGGCTCAAACGTTATTTTTATGTATTTTCGGCGACAGATTTTGACTCATCAATGAGTAAGTTGGAGAAACTGCGGTAAAAATCGTATTATGTCGCAGTAAAATGTTTTTTTTTTGTTGCGTTGACTACCACAGTACGATGGTCGGTTATTATGCAATCCAGGAAAATGATTAAATCGTATACAGTTTTCAATCACTATCCCATAAATCCTTTAAAACTTTAAAGTCTCATACCTACTGGAGATATTTGTCAAACGTTAGAAATAACGCACTGACGATTAACGAATTAATTACGTCACTTTAATAGGGGTATAAGGGTGAGAGTTAGTGATGTGATTAATGGTTAAAAATTATTAATGGTTAATAGTTAAACATTAAAAAAAAATAACGTGTTAAATTAATAGTTAAGTTATAACGGTCAAGAAGTAAGGAGTTACGTGAAAAGCATTAGCGATAACATGTTCAACACGTGTCTTGCGTCGTTTATTTTAATTATGTTATTTTTTTTAACATTGAACCAATAACCAACAGGTTAATTTTTTTTCACAATAACAGTCACATCGAAATAAACATTTTCTAATTATCACGTATTCATGAACATTTGTGTAAATGACGCTTGCGTGCCGTTCATACAATTGAAAAAATCTGCTTTGAGGTGTAATGACTGTTCAATTTTTGACACCTTAAAATTATGTTAGTATGTATCTTTATATTACTTATTTATTTATTTATTTATTATGGACATTAGCACTATAGTATTCAGAACCAATGTTAGAATTGGTATACACGGCCGCCATTTTGAATTTCTATGTCTTTAGGCCAATTGACTTCAAAATCGGTATCTGGGTATAACTTTAAATACTAAACACTGATCCAATGTCGGAATTAAAAAAAGTGGCCGCCATTTTGAATTTCTTTGTTTTAAGGCCTATCGACCTCAAAATCGATATCTGGGCAGGCCTGTAGGTACAAAAGACGGATCCAATGTTAAAATTGAAAAAAGTGGCCGCCATTTTGAATTTCTTTGTTTTAAGGCCAATTGACCTCAAATTCGACATCTGAGTATAACTTTAGTTACCAAAGAACATTCCAATGTCGGAATGGAAAAAAGTGGCCACCATTTTGAATTTCTTTGTTTAAAGGCCTATCGACCTCAAAATCGATACCTGGGCAGGCCTGTAGGTACAAAAGACGGATCCAATGTTAGAATTGAAAAAAGTGGCCGCCATTTGGATTTTTTTTGTTTTAAGGCCTATCGACCTCAAAATCGATATCTGGGCAGGCCTGTAGGTACAAAAGACGGATCCAATGTTAGAATTGAAAAAAGTGGCCGCCATTTGGAATTTTTTTGTTTTAAGGCCTATCGACCTCAAAATCGATATCTGGGCAGGCCTATAGGTACAAAAGACGGTTCCAATGTTAGAATTGAAAAAAGTGGCCGCCATTTTGAATTCCTTTGTTTTAAGGTCAATTGACCTCAAATTCGACATCTGAGTATAACTTTAGTTACCAAAGAACATTCCAATGTCGGAATGGAAAAAAGTGGCCACCATTTTGAATTTCTTTGTTTAAAGGCCTATCGACCTCAAAATCGATATCTGGGCAGGCCTGTAGTTACTATAGACGCATCCAATGTTAGAATTGAAAAAAGTGGCCGCCATTTTGAATTTCTTTGTTTTAAGGCCAATCGACCTCAAAATCGATATCTGGGCAGGCCTGTAGGTACAAAAGACGGATCCAATGTTAGAATTGAAAAAAGTGGCCGCCATTTTGAATTTCTTTGTTTTAAGGCCAATCGATCTCAAAATCGATATCTGGGCAGGCCTTTAGATACAAAAGACGGATTCAAATTTTTTATTTACCCCCCTTCACCAGACTTAAAAGGCTACTCACGTTGATTACCTTATTAATTTTTTAAAGTATTTAATTTTGATGTGACTGCGTATTTAAATTGTTAAATTAGTAAAATTACAACCTCGATTTATTCTATTTGGCTAAAGACAAGCCCAAATATCTATCTTAAATCCAATCAGTCTTAAAACAAAGAAGTTCAAAATGGTGACCACTTTTCTTAAGTCTACCATTAGATCTGTTTTTTTACTAACGATGGCATGCCCAAGTATCCATTTTGACGTCAATTGTTCTTAAAACAAAGAAATTCAAAATGGCGGCCACTTTTTTCAATTCTAACATTGGATCCGTCTTTTGTACCTAAAGCCATGACCAAATATCGATTTTGAGGTGGATTGGCCTTAAAACAAAGAAATTCAAAATGGCGGCCACTTTTTTCAATTCTAACATTGGATCCGTCTTTTGTACCTACAGGCCTGCCCAGATATCGATTTTGAGGTCAATTGGCCTTAAAACAAAGAAATTCAAAATGGCGACCACTATTTTCGATTCCGACATCCGATCAGTCTTTGGTAATTAAAGTTATATCCAGATACCGATTTCGAGGTCAATTGGCCTTAAAACAAAGAAATTCAAAATGGCCGCCACTTTTTTCGAT
Source organism: Lapara coniferarum (assembly GCA_949316025.1). Taxonomy (NCBI): domain Eukaryota; kingdom Metazoa; phylum Arthropoda; class Insecta; order Lepidoptera; family Sphingidae; genus Lapara; species Lapara coniferarum. Next base: position 25,535,190 of record OX438931.1, on the reverse strand, counting down.
TCCGACATTGGATCAGTCTTTGGTAACTTAAGTTATATCCAGATACCGATTTTGAGGTCAATTGGCCTTAAAACAAAGAAATTAAAAATGGCGGCCACTTTTTTCAATTCTGACATTGGATCAGTCTTTGGTAATTAAAGTTATACCCACATACCGATTTTGAGGTCAATTGACCTTAAAACAAAGAAATTCAAAATGGCGGCCACTTTTATCAATTCTGACGTTACCTAAATAAAGCTATTTTCGCAATCATTGCAAGTGACGATTTTATTGTTCACAAAACACGACAAGGCATAATTTAAGTCTTAGCTAAAGAAAAAATATCATTTTTGTGCTTATTACTAGTATTAAATTTCATTTAATAAATAACGTATAGAGGCGTTATTAGCATTTATCTATGATTAACAGTTATCAAGTTTAGTTGAATGATAAATTAACAGATAGCATTAACTGCCTCCGCAGTCCGTTCATTAGTTTAAACGTTTAATGAATATTGCAATAGTAGTTAATAGAATTAACAGCTATTTTTTATAATGAGTTAAATTAACAGTTATAACGTTTAATGATCACCTCTAGTGAGAGTGGGATGGCGAGATATTTTGCTAATTATTCATCAGAAAGTTTATAATATTTTCAATTTATTTAACAACCTCACCAGCAAATATTACAGCAATTACAACAAAGATTTACATATTTCATATTACATAACGTTACGTGTTATGTAATTTAAAAATAAATTTAACATAGCATCATATTCCCTTGAAGCTTTTGTTCGTCGTGCTACTTGATTTCTTTCTTCAGTTATACGGGCGTTGACACAAAGGCTGCGATAACAATCTCCCCTACTTGCAAGCATTGCCAAAAGTTTACCCATAGCTTCAGGGTATTCGGGCCGGTGACGTCATCTGCGTCTAGGCGGCATGTCGCGACCGTCGGGCGTCGCGCTAATGTTAATGTAGCGTAGCAAATACGACGAATCATAAGAGCACATTGTAATCAGACTAAAAGTAAAGATTCATTTGAATAAATTATCCCAATCTAGTGACGTAGCGTGGGCTCTTGCCGCCCAGGGCGGGCCCAAACCACCCTTAATAGCCGAGAGAGAAAAAACGACACCCGCGCCTCTTAGCTACTGCTACATGCGACAATGGTTGATTTTTTAAAGGTTTTGTGTTAGACGTCCCCCTAAAAGTGCCGCCAATGCCACTTCATCTACGCTACGCCACTGTTTCCATCCCATACTTCATTAATCTCAAGAATAAATCAATCAAAATAAGTTATTTGTAAACATGTAAAGAAAGAAAGAACTTTACTGATTTGTCTATTTTCGCTATCGGAAGCAATTGGGATTGTTTATTGAAATCTGTCGTTAAATGCAATCACCAGTTTTAAAACGGTGATGTTTCAAATATCTATCAATACAACAATTAGTAGTAACTAGAAAGTAAGACACACATATCAGTAAGACGATATTTTTCTTCCAGATAACATTTCTAGTAGGAACATATCGCTATCTCTCTCGCACGCACGCAGTGTCATGATAGTGATGTTATTGCGTGCTTAGTGCATAACGCATGCCTTACCTGTCACTTCATAAGATTTAAATTCTTGCACCAGACACCTTTGAAAGGGTTTCAACATTTCTTTTCTCTCCTTTATGAACTTTTTATAATTGTTTATAATTCTAATAATCCTACTAATATTATAAACGCGGAAGTTTGTAAGTATACTATGGATGTCTGGATGTATGGATGTTTGTTACTCTTTCACCCCAAAACTGCTTAACGGATTTCGATGAAATTTGGCACACGGGTAGATCATGTCTTGGATTAACACATAGGCTACTTTTTATCCCGGAAAAATATACAGCGAGACTTTTATCCCGGGAAAACTTATTCAAGCGGGCGGAGCCGCGGGCAAAAGCTAGTATAATATATAGATCAAAACTGCTCTTTCCTAGGCCCATGAACCATAGCGTGGGCCACGGAGGAATTTCATATGGCCCGTGTAAAAACCAGCAAAGCAGTATTAGTCTAAGCAAAGCAGAAACAGTGTGGCGAGTCGCGGAAATAATTAGGCGCGCCGTCACCAAATTCTCTCTCCCTTGTTTTATTGGATATATTATTGGATATATCGGTTTTATATTATTGGATTTTTAATAGAGAAGTTCCGGTGTTCCCCAGGGGTCTAATTTGGGTCCATTATTCTTCAATATCTTTATAAATGACTTACCAGATGTTTTTCAATACTCTACTCCCTATCTTTTTGCTGACGACTTGAAATTAACTCGGACAATACAATCTGAATCTGACACACGTCTGCTCCAAAAGGACCTGGATGCCCTAAAACATTGGTGTACGCAAAATAAAATGACTCTCAATTGCAGCAAATGTTACCACATAAAATTTACCCGTAGGCGTAATAAAATTCAATCCTCATATAACATCGAGGGCACATTACTAACGGAAGTAGGAATCATTCGCGATCTAGGCATTCATATAGATAGTCAGCTTCGTTTTACAGAACATTTGGATAAAATAATATGTTCAGCATATAAGTCTTTAGGGTTCATCCTACGTTCGGCCAAAGAATTTAAAAGGCTATCAACAACAATGTTACTGTATAACAGTTTAGTACGAAGCAGACTTGAGTACTGCAGCGCTACTTGGAATCCGACTTATCAGGTCCACATAGCGAGAATCGAGAACGTGCAGAAAAGACTGGTACGTAACCTGGCATCACGGGCTAAAGTCAAAACCACAATGCCGTCTTATGCAGAAAGACTAAGGTATTTCAATTTAATATCTCTACAGTCTCGTCGTAGTTTATCTGACCTTGTCTTTCTGTATAAGCTCTTAAATAATAGTATTGACTGTCCGAACCTGCTTAGCAAGATCTGTATCAATGTACCTAGTAAAATTCCGCGTTATCCCTATCCATTGTTGAAGGTGCCCCGATCCCGGACAAACCTTGGTAAACACTCACCAACTGCTAGGTTATCGCATGAATACAACAGAATTACAGCTGTCTCACCAGAAATTGACGTCTTCAGAAATAGCCTAGCAAAATATAAACATCTCATAAAAGAAGTCCTTTTTAATGTGTGAATGTTGCGTACGAGTTAAATTGTTTACGTTTTATGTTTTAAATTTAATTAAATAATAAATAAACTAATTAATTAATTAAGAAAAAGAAATTACTATCATTTAATATAAACTTTATTATTACTTCTTAGATAATTGGAATATATATTCATAATGTTTTTTTTTTTGTATAATGAATTATAAATTACAAATTAATAATTACTAATTACAAATAATTGTTTTTCATAGTCCTAAAATATGGTATGTTTTGTGATAAATATTATGGTATTTTTTAAAAAAAATGTATGAGAAAATTATATATTACTTCTTAATGATATTTTTGACATTTTTTGATGATATATATATATTTTTTTTATGAAATTTTTAGTGGTTGACTTGTATTTTAAATCAATTATATAATAATTTGTTTTGTATTTTTGCACATGATTTATTGTTATTTCTTTAGGATACAATTAATTTTTATCATTATTAATTCTTTAATTAGACTAATTTGCATGATGTGTCTCCTTAGAATTAAAGATGCACAAGGTTTGTATATTTTAGTTACATGTACCCAATGAACCATTTATAATATGTGTAATCTTTTTTTGGAGACCTTGAATAAATAAATAAATAAATAAATAAATAAGTTGATAAATTAAAATAGGAACCGTCAAGGGCCCGCAAAAATTGTCGCGAAGTCGTCCGTTTGACCTCACTGTTAAAGAAGTTGAACAGCCCAGATATAGACCTTACAATTCCTATAATTTATTTATTGTTGCGCCTGCACTTTTTACGTGCATACATACATAGTATCACGTCTCTATCTCATAGGGCTAGGCAGAGACTATGGATAGCCACTTTGCTCGATTCTAGCATAATTCTCACGCATCCTCCACCTTCATTGCCGGTTTAGGGTACTTTTGACTTTATAGAGTCAAAAGTTTATATTGTAATAACTGATAAGTTATATTCCGCTAAAATACGTGCAAAATCTTATACCTGCCTACGATTATGACTACCGGTAGATCGCTCACTTTGATGCGAATAACGCACTGCGCCAATTTAATCGGGTCAGGGTTACCAATACTTCAAATAAATTATAGACAAAACTAGCTTTTGCCCGCGGCTCTACCCGCTTTAAAAAGTTTTTGCGGGATAAAAGTCCCGCTTTATATTTTACCGGGATAAAAAGTAGCCTATGTGTTAATCCAGGACATGATCTACCCGTGTGCCAAATTTCATCGAAATCCGTTCAGTAGTTTTTGCGTGAAAGAGGAACAAACATCCTTACATCCAAACACCCATATATTCTTACAAACTTTCGCCTTTATAATATTAGTAGGATTACTTCCGTTACGATTGTTCATGGCGGTTATTAGCTAATATCTGGTACAACCGTTTCTATTCTGAAAATTCTTTCACTAATACGAAGAGCTCTGTCAAGATAGCAGTAGCAACTTAGCAGAATTAAATCAAATACATTTTAGAATTTGTAGCTAATTTGTTGCTAATTAGTTACCACAATATCGATTTTGTTGCTCAAGCCGTTTAGAAAAAAAGCTGTCACTGCTATCTTGATATCAAGATAGCAGGGAACTAACGAAACTAAGAGATATGTGATCAAATGCGGTATAGGAATTTGTAGCTAATTTGTTGCTAATAAGTTACCGCAAAAATAATTTTGTAGCTCAAGCCGTTTCCAAAAAAAAGCTGTTACTGCTATCTTGATATCAAGATAGCAGGGAACTAACAAAACTTAGAGATATGTGATCAAATGCGGTATAGGAATTTGTAGCAAACTGTTGCTAATAAGTTACCGCTAAAATAATTTTGTAGCTCAAGCCGTTTCAAAAAAAAAGCTGTTACTGCTATCTTGATATCAAGATAGCAGGAAACTAACGAAACTTAGAAATATGTGATCAAATGCGTTATAGGAATTTGTAGCTAATTTGTTGCTAATTTACTTTTTTTTGGAAACGGTTTGAGCTACAAAATTATTTTTGCGGTAACTTATTAGCAACAGTTTGCTACAAATTCCTATACCGCATTTGATCACATATCTCTAAGTTTTGTTAGTTCCCTGCTATCTTGATATCAATATAGCAGTAACAGCTTTTTTTTTGGAAATGGCTTAAGCTACAAAATTGTTTTTGCGGTAACTTATTATCAACAAATTAGCTACAAATTCCAATACCGCATTAGATCACATATCAATAAGTTTCGTTAGTTTCCTGCTATCTTGATATCAAGATAGCAGTAACAGCTTTTTTTTGGAAACGGCTTGAGCTACAAAATTATTTTTGCGGTAACTTATTAGCAACAAATTAGCTACAAATTCCTATACTGCATTTGATCACATATCTTTAAGTTTCGTTAGTTCCCTGCTATCTTGATATCAAGATAGCAGTGACAGCTTTTTTTTTAAACGGCTTGAGCAACAAAATCGATATTGTGGTAACTAATTAGCAACAAATTAGCTACAAATTCTAAAATATATTTGATTTGATTCTGCTAAGTTGCTACTGCTATCTTGACAGAGCTAATACAAAGCTATATTATCTATGCCTTTTATGCAAACAAAAGCTAGTATCATAGTATATTGAGTGAGAGTGGTGTCGTCACCGTGTGAGTCACCCCGGTGCGACCTTTGCCGGCCGAGCCCTGCCGGCCTCGCGCTGACCTTAAAAACGAGGGGTGGTCGCAATTGTTCGCGCCACGGCACGCCGGTGCAAATGGTCCCTATCTTTAGGTGTTTAGTAAAATACACCAATTGTCGTAAGTCTCGGATCTAAGGTAGGTATCAATAATGTATCGCAAAGCAGCTGTATACAAGCGCAGTTCTGATTTGAAGGATCGTGTAATTATGAGCATTTCAGAGTCAACGTCTTACATTAATTCTGAATTACGAATGCAGTTCACCATGCTGCTGATAATTGTATACAAAAATAAAATAACAGCTGAGACCACCTGGCCCTCTAACCTTTCTAATTCCATTCCTATAACGCCGGCAGCATGCCTAGATTCTTCCGATTCTAAGTGAGCCGTAAGGAACACCTAACATCAAACGGCCCATTATTTTGTGAAAAAAATTTAGTGTAATTCGAACATTACAATTTAATAAAACTTTGTATATTGTCACCATTCGCCCAGTAAACAAAGTAAACCGCAAGCCTGCGGCCGCAACGCTAGTATATTGGAACGAGGCTGCATTACGTGGATGCTGAGTAACAGATCACATAACATTCGCTAATATCGATTCAAAACTGGCGCCTCTTCGGTCTAGTGAAGTGGCAGGATTTGTTCTCTAACATGGACTATATTATGAGGTTACATCATCGATTAAAAGTGGTCACGCTTAACAGTCATGTCTGTAAGTACAAGATTTAATTACTTTTACTCAGATAGACGACGTACGGGCGGCGTCGCGAGCACCAGCTAGCAAAGAAAACAGCAAGTTACGATGACTGGACGTTTGAACAAAATTTATGAGTGACTGCGAGACATTTCACTGGAGCGGGCACGTAGCGCGCTTTCCACTTTCCATACAAAGTACACATTTTGACAAACCGACATATGGTGGGCAGGTGAAAATCTGAATTAAAATTATTTACATAACAGCAAGACAACAGTGCGGCGCGAGTACCCTTCAAACCGGAACAGAATGCTCGTCATGCTGCTTGGCAGAAACAGACAGTGACAGTACCGCCTCAGAAAGACTCCATATGAGTGAACTACAGCATAATGAGTCTTTTTTTATCGTATTGAATGACGAGTCGAGCATGCCGTTCGCCTGATGGTAACCGATACGATCGCCCATAAACAGTAGCAACACCATCCAGCACCTCGAGTTACAAAGTATGTCCAGTAGTTACACTGGCTACAATGTCCTTCAAACCGAAACAACAGTGCTTGTACACTGCTGCTTGACGATTGAGATATACATTGCGGTGGTACCCACCCAGACTGACTCTTACATATGAGAGACCTACCACCAGGAAAGCCAGTCAAGAGTCACTCACTATTAATTACATTGTCTTAACATCATATTTGTAGCTGCAAATAGCTTTGTTAGATAGCTGACAATTTAAATAGAATGGTAGTAGCGCCACACGAAGAAACCAACCAAAGTGAATCAATAGCTTTGCTGTAGAATAACATAATATTATAATGATCAGAATGCATGAGGTCCATAATTCTTTATACCTGCTTAAAGTTAGCACGGCTCTAGAGGGTTTCTGGAAATGAGGACTCAGGATATTCTTATAAGTTACTTAATGTTTTTTCTGTCTTCTACCACAAAAACAGTCTTCTACATAAAAAAAGCCTGGTAAACGTTTCTTGTGCCAAAGCCAGCGATGTGCTGGCTGTGGGATGAGGGCATGGGTTCAATCACCGGACCGAGACAAACGTCGGAGTGATCTGCAAACATTTATTGCGGTTCTGTGACTCCAAATCGTGTGTAGTTGATTTACGCACTATACATTGGACTACCTTAGTGTGATAACCCGAATGACACGAATTAGAGTCTAATGCATCGAGTGTAAACTGAAAAACATAAATTACATACATCAACTAGACAAACATTAATCATAAATCGATTAACAAACGATTATAACATTCGAATGAACCGCGACAGAACAGCGGTTGGCGCGGACGGCTTCTACGAAACAAACAATGCACCACTTCCTTACGCGATACGTGATCGCGCTGCTAATGCGATGTTACATTTACAATAACCAGTAGGATATCGTGTGCGCTCAGAATTAATAACGTTTTGTGACAACGCATAATCAACTGCACTTCGTGATGGGTAGTCTAAATACAATCGCTAGGTCAGTTCATTTTATAACCTGGAGTACAGAGGTTTGAGGACGACCCGGAGCAAAGACGTCATCAGCGCGAGTGCAGTGTCGCAGCCACTTTTCAAAGTTTCTATAAAGTGAATACGCGAGGCTGCAGTGCGGCCAGATTGAAAGCGTCCTTAGACTGGATCGCGTCGGCTTACTGGAGACTAGCATTTCCCTTCTGTATACGCCACACTTAGCACGATATATCAGAATGAGCCACTACCATGGCTCTTTCACTATGTGTATCGACTATCGAGTACCGACTACTGTCACCACTATGCACACACAGTCACCCCTTATCCCCGAAGGGGTAGGCAAAGGCGCAACTAGTACACCCACTTTTCGCCGTGCGTATTCCTTCCCATGATGTGATAGGGGGCGAGCCTATCGCCATATTAGGCATAAATTCCAGACTTGGGATAATACTGAATAGAAAAACCCAATATCACTTTGCCCGACCCAGGGATCGAACCCGAGACCTCAGCTTTGCAGTCGTACCGTAATACACGCTTCCGCGGCAGTCACCACTATGCGGTTGGGAAGAAATATTCCAGATATCTTCCTACCAGCTTTTGGTGTTGCCGTATACATGGTTGAAAACCTGTATCAGAAAATGGATCCAATTTCATTTAAATAATACAAGAAACCGAAATATAATCATGCACTAAAGCTGTTGACCTAGTTGCACTTACGCCACCCCTGCAGGAAAAAAGGCTTAGATTTTAGATATTATGTTAATGTTTTTGATTGACCCGTCAAAACCCGCTTATATATGTATATAGATGTATGGGGAAACCCTATATACTTGGACGCCACTTTTTGTGATAAGACCTGCCTAAAATACTTTCATATGCATTTATAACTACTTATTGGAGCATTTTGTTTGTATTTTATCCGTCAGACGTCGTGCACAGCACACATAACCCAGTTCTACGCACATTGTAAATTGATCAAACAAAGGGCCCGTCTTATCGGCCATGTTTGTACTAATTGTTCCCAATTACCGACCAAGCATCGACCGGCAGATTAACGAAAGTTGGGTCATGACAACGGCAATAGGAAAAGTCTGATCAGCTCGCAATGCGAAACTCCGTTTAGGTACATAAAACTATCCCTTATCTTTTTGGCAACTTAAAATGGACAGTGTGAAGAGTCGGTCGGTCCAACTTGAAAATGGTCGCAGAAACACTGTGTGTAGGCTGCTTTTGACAGGTTCATCTGGAAATCTTTAGAGGAGGCCATGTTCAGCAGTGGAATTCACGTGGCTGATGATGATGAATCTCGGTCTCCACTGTTACATAAACATAATGCGACGACTTGAATAAGGCGGCTGTGTAGGATGCGTGCTCCTCAAGACCGGGTTGGTTGGTGCTCAGTTGGGGAGGCCTACGGTCATCAATACATGCCGATAGACTGATTGAATAAAAGGAAAAGCGTCGACATCCAAGAGACACATTGCCTCTCAACTCGCCAGTCATTAGAATTGTTTTGGACTATATCTACTCTGGCAGATCGAGGCACGCCATTGAAAAAACTCAACCCAAACGGCACGATATTGCTAATGAGTTAAATCAATTTTTTACAACAAAATCTAAGTGAAACAGTCAGCAGGTGATAACTAAACCTGTTTCGCAGACACACGCGCTAAATCTAGAATAAACGAATAATTAACTTGTATATGGAACGAAACATGCAAAAATTTACATTACCATGGTTCACACATATTTGGAAATCACTAATTAACAGTATTTCAGTGAAAGTTATCATGTAAAAAGTCAATGTGTTTATTTCTGTATGTCTAAAGTTTAGGATAAAGGCACTATTAACCCAAACAGTTTGCAGTGTTCACTTTTTTCTTAATTCTTACCATAACAATTACATTTTCGTACACCCAACGGCCAACCTTCTACGGGCTAAAAGCGGAAAAAGAAGCCCCGCTATAGTATAATTCTATTTTTTAATTCAATGATTAATTTTGGTTTGTAACGCCAACAAACATTTCAAGAAGCAGAAAAAAAACTGTTGCCTTATTCCTTGTGTCTCCCAGGTTTTTTTTTCAAAATATTTAATATAGTGCCATGGAAAATCTACACTTATGTTAAGCTGTGATAGATCAAATAAATACCTAACCAAATAAAATAAATATGAACTCATTGCCACAAAGTGTGTCCAGAGGCATAATTTTTAGTATGTCCTGGGCTTCAACATCAAATCTTACAGTTATTTGTAGACCACTACAAATAACGAGGTAAGTGAAAGTTTTTTTTTATAAATAGAAGGATGTTATATCGTGCTGAATTAAATTAGCTTAACTTTCATTCTTTGAAGTCTGTTAAACATTTTGAAAAAATGATGAATATCCAAAATATAGGCGGTAAATTATGTAATATTTGATAAAGCACCAAGTGTCACTATCACCTATCATATTAATTTATTATGGCCTTTTAGTCAAATCTGAAGTTTTGCTTTTTGACTTTTGAGTAACACCATTCACATGAATACCTACATAGGCAAAATCATCGCTGTAACGGTGGAGCCATTAACCTAAAAGAAGAAGTATTATGTCCTAATGTATTTTTCGATAGCATAAATTGGGTGAGGTTAAAAAGTACAGAGCAGTTGGCCAACAAGAATCGTCACAGCTTTTCGCCTAGCAGTTGTTAAACTTTTGCTTATTTATATCTTAGCTGTAGGACATCAGCCACCAGCTGACCCCATGGCTCAGACCAGATTTGATACATATGTTGAACTTGTCTCAATCAATATCCACAGAATGCCTTATTATTTGAATTGGTTACAGAATGCCTACATCAGGTACTCTTGAAATTGCTAGATCTTGCTATATTTTAAGTAAAACACATTTATTTTGTATATTTTTAATAGCCATTTGGTTTACAAATTGGCAAATCCTAACAGCAAATTACGTATTGAAATTGAAACAAATCAAGATATAGACGGTAAATAGGAACATGAAAAAACTAGTGATATAATGCAAGTTAAAAAATATTTGGGCAAGGAAAACCTAAATTTAAATTAATAGTTTCTCTTCTCCAATGAGAACGATAAACGTACCAAATACAAAAGAGATGATTGGGACTTACATTTAGTTTACAATCCTTATAAATATTTTTTAGTATTAGAAATTCAAAAGTTTATGCATATGTTTAGACAGCTGATGTAAACCCAGAAAAAAATTAGCATACAGATACCGTAAACAGCCGAGAGGAACCCATAGATAGGTTACTTATTATCCTAGAAATGTACACATTCTGCCTTTGTTTATTTAGGGAAAGAATCTCTACTATCTAATCAGTACACACAATCAATATCTAATCAATGATTTTCAAAAAGTATAGCTATGTCACATACCCTAACAAATTAACCCGTCAAGGCCCGCTTATATATATATAGATGTATGTGGAAACCCTATATACTCGGACGCCGACGTCCATTGCGGGGCTTGATGAGTCAAATGAAAAAAGAGTTCCACTGACATCCATACATTCTTACAAACTTTCACCTTTATAATATTAGTAGGAAATAGAGATAGTTCTGCTTCAGCATAAACACTACATATCTACTGAGTGGTAGTTAAGTATACCAAAATTAATTTTAATATATCATGATTTTAGAATTTAAAGAGACATAAGAAAAATATTATTTTTAAAACTGTAAATGCTGTATATTATGATTAGGTCTCTATAACACACAGTGCTAAATACAGAGCTGATTGCATTTGCATAACTCTAAAGGTGCATTATACTTGGGGACAATTCTGAATAGTATTGTAACAATTATTGGTAGATAATACACACACATATTAACCCAATTTGTCTCCATGAGCACAGAGTCTATCCTACTAATCCTACTAATATTATAAAGGCGAAAGTTTGTAAGAATGTATGGATGTTTGGATGTATGGATGTATGGATGTTTGTTCCTCTTTCACGCAAAAACTACTGAACGGATTTTGATGAAATTTGGCACACGGGTAGATCATGTCCTGGATTAACACATAGGCCACTTTTTATCCCGGGAAAATATAAGCCGGGACTTTTATCCCGGAAAAACTTTTAAATGCGGGCGGAGCAGCGGGCAAAAGCTAGTCCCCAATAATATTAATGCATGTACATATTAATTCAGTTTATTACATTCACATCAACATAAATTTACTTAAAAAGAAAATGGGTTTGTTTCATGGATAAAGTATGTAAGAAGTAATTAAAAAAATTAAAGTAGTACTATATATTCGCTTACATATTTTAGATCTAAGAAGAATCAATCATAAGATATAAAATATAATGATTTAACAGAACACTATGAACACAAAGTATATTATTTTTTTGTTGTAATTCGTTTAGAATATTTATTTAGAGAGCTTAAATAATTACGGCTGTATGATTTTTAAAAGGGTCAAATAAAAATAGCAACTCACCTTTTTAGTAGGGGGTTATAACCGCCAAACTAACAGCATAATCACATTGAAAAAAGTGACAAACACTTCACTACCATCATATTACCACAACACTATAATTTTTTCTTTCTTTTTATGAGTATAAGAACTAAATTACTATGCACAAAACACACGATATAACACTGAGCTGCGAACACGATAAATGTTTGAAAAATACACTCAAACGACGAAGAAATTAAACACTTTTCAAAAACAGGATGTGGGAAAGCGAAAACAAATTAGTTTTAGGTCCGATTGATCGGTACTTGCACAGCTAAATGTTACACTGATGAAATATGCGTCTACACGATATTCTGTTCCTAATATAATTACATCACGTTACACATACTTTTTATAGTTAATTATATTTCGTGGATTATTTTTATTTGATTAGCGAACATCGAACGTGAGTGATACACCCATAAAAGTCAACAACCGTTTGACAGGTTTCTTTTGGCATTAGCAAATTGGCATTCAGTATTCGTCGCCATTTTATCTATAATGTTGCCTTACACAATTATTAAACTCCCCATATATCTTTATAAAACGCATTACTGTATATATTTTGTTTAGCAAAAACAAAAACTAGGTTTTATAATATAATAATACAAAGCATACAAATTTCAGTATGTAAGCTGCATATAAATTATAATTATTTTTAAATTGTACATAAAGTACACAACTAATACTATAAGTCGTTCAATATAGTCCCTAGATGGCAGTAGTTGTCATTACAATCATGGACTAATAAGAGACTCTTATTAGTCCATGTTACAATACTAATAAAAATCTATCAGGATACTGGTGGTAGGTTTTTCATATTATATAAGAGTCCGTCTGGGTAGGTATTGGTGGGTATCACCGCCATTCACCCTTGTGTTTCGGTTTGAAGGACATTGTAGCCAGTGTAACTACAGGACATAATGAGACTTAACATCTTATGTCTCAGGATGACTAGGGCAGTGGAATGCCACACAGTAACTCAAGGTGCTGTATGGTGTTACTACTGTTTATGGGCGGTCGTATCTCTTACCTACAGGCGAACGGCATGTTCGTTTCGTCATTCAATGCCATAAAAACAAATATGAAGGGTAGATATAAGAACTACCTCTGTATAAAAGTGTCCGTCGAAATGCGTTGAATTAGGTTGGGGCAACTTTAGCAGCAAGGTAAATTTCAAAGAAAGCGCCAACAGTTATTACAGTAGGATATATAAATAAATAAGAAAAGAAAAACAGTTAAGACAAAACCTCACTAAACGTATAATTACGCTTCATATTTTTCTCACTGTAGTTAAGATAGTTATTTCATATCAAATCCGGACGGTTTTCTAACTGTTATTTACTACTTACAACTGGTCAATTTTTAACAGGATCCTAATATAAGACTTTCTTCTTTAACTGTACCTACCCTCCATAATCAAGATACAGTAACAGGAGAAAGGGATTTATAATAACAAAATCATTTTGTTTTGCTGATTAAGTTTCGTTTATTTATTGTCATAATATATTCTCTTACATTATATAAAATAAATACATTGACAACATAAAAAAAATCATTTGCTTTAACAATACAAAATGATGATGCTTAATTCAAATAACCGAAATATTATACTTAATACTTGCACTTAATATTAGCTTGTAATCACCTGTGCCTGCAAAAGTGTAGGTATCTACCGTTAATTTCACAATTACAATAATAGGAACTTACAAAACTATTATAATTATAAGATACCTATCTAAAATGAGATCATGGGAATCACAGCTCTGTTAAAAACATAATTAAATCAATATAAAATATTACTTGAAGTTAAATAAATAAATATAAAAGAAACTATTTATAGGATATGTAATGGAATAAGAATACCGAATAATTTACAATTTGAATAATAGATGTCATTAAAGCGCATAATTTTCAGCAACTAGTTTCAATATTTTGGTATTACATAATACTGCAGTTAGCGTTAAGTACTCAAGTAGGCAATACTATTTATTCAATAGACAAAGCCATAAGTTTTGAAGATTTTGTGTCTTTCTCCACACCGGGAAATATAAAACCTTTTTCGGCGAGTTCTTCATAAGTTATTTCAAAGAGATCTATGAAGCCAGCCTTCTTGGCTACTGCTTGAGAAGCCCCGGCTGTAAATACCGTAGCAGTCACCTTAACGCCAAGTGATTTGCAGAGTGGAATTCTGAAACAATAAAACATTTTTTTTTACAAAATTTTTCATCTTTACAACGATTTACGAACACAGATTAGGTAAACCCATATAAAAAAAATATTTGCTTCCTGTAATGTAGTTTGCAACACGAAACCAACATCAGTGTCAAAGAGATATTACAAAGAGCATTATAATACTACGGAACGAGTTATATTGTAATTCTCTTAGCCAGTTTCGGCCACGGCGGCCAATTTCAACGGAGATCAGCCAGGTACGCAGGAGATATTATAGTGCACAAATATGTGCGCAATACACAGGTGCACTCGCTATTCCTTCACTATCATAGTCCGATGAGACGGCAATCCGACATGACTGGAGAGAGATCTGGCGCAGGACCAGCGGCTTAACGTGGTTTCCGAGGCACTGGGGTACCACACCGCCAACTTCCTGACTCCGAGCTGCGACTGAGTAAATTTTAAGATGGAAAAACCCAGTCACGATGTTTTTGGCTCGACCCGGGATTCGAACCCAGGACCTCAGCGCGCGTATCAATCATACTCGTAATGCGTACGCAATACAACTACGCCACCGACGCAGTCATATACATTAGGAAATCAGTGTCGTTTGATTTGGGTATGCTTAGGTATTCACGTTTGATTATGTTACAATAATAATTTAAACCACTCATCGTAATTAATTCTTTAATGTAATTATCTAATTCTATTTCAGGTAACATAATTAAAATCTAATACTAAAATGCTTTCATTTACTGAGTACAAAAATACGTATATCAAAATTTATTACGATCTGTTTTATCTAGTTTATGACGATGTTTGCAATCAACTTTGACTGTCTTTCTATCATCAATTACGTTTCGTTTTATATGATACAATGGTTGTGCAATACCGTAGTCTAATTCACAGTAATATAAGTGCTTGTTTCTATCTGCTGGATTTGGATAGTACGCTGCAAAGAGAACCTTGTCGACCTCATAAATCTTAACGTCAATTGTATGCTGAAATAAAGTACCACTCTCCAACATTCTTTCTATCACACCACAAGTGACATGGCCAAGAGCGTTGCCCCAGATGTTGAGAAATCTAAGAAAATAAGGCTTTTTGATTGTATTTAGTATGTTTAGAATACCGCTGTCAGTCAATTTATTGTGTGAAATGTCCAATGCGCGTAGCTTTGAATAAGGCATGCCATAGCTTAATGCCCTTGCTCCAGTGTCTCCAATGCTATTCCCAGCTACGTTTAAGAGAGTAAGCTGTGGACTATCTCGTAGATATATCGCTAGTAATTCAATGCCGTAGTCTCCAATTTTGTTGTAACCCAAATCAAGATACAATAATGTTTTGTTTAACTTCAAACCGCGGACCAAGTACTCCATGTCGTGGCTGATAAATTCATTCTTTTGCAAATGTAACTCAATGATTGTTGAGTTTCTTGAAAGTAAGTATTCTACGTGATATGCAAGATATTTAGTTTCATATGAATAGCGATTAAATAATGGATCTATTCGGCTAAAGTCGAAAACTCTCACTGTTTCATTTGCACCATGGTCTTTTCTCAGAGCCGTTATGATCTGTGGCACACTTGATAAAGTTTGACCTGTTTGTCCAATATCAAAGAATTCTAAACTTTTGTTATTTATTAAAAATTGGGCAATATATTCGCCGCCTTTCGTTCCTACATCATTTCCATTTAGCCTGAGGTATTTCAATTTGATAAACGGAGCGTATTTTGCTAGATGCAATATAGATTTTTCTGTTAATTCATTATTCATAATATTCAAATTGATTACACTAGATCTGCCTTTGACCAACAGTTTCTTCAACAATTTGAAAAAACCACCATCTGTTATTTGATTGTAACTCAAATCAATTTTGGTGATGCGTCGTTTTAATTCACGTACGTAAATACATATGGCTCTAATATCCAAATCGTTTATGCGTCTTCCGTATCTATCATAGATATCTTTGCCTCTCAATACTAGGAAACCACTTCCATCCGAATTCCTTTCAGTGAAAAGGTTTAACCTGATATTATTTATTTCAGAAAACGGTAAAGGTTTCGGCTGGCCCGTAATTTTCTTTATTAAGCTAGCAGTATTGCAAATGCATCTTCTTTGTTTTCGGCCCTTATAATACATTTTTGAATATAAATAAAATACATGTATAAACGATAGATTTTGTTTGTCTAATTTGACAATTAAACTTCAATTGAACTGCTTATCTCCGCTGTAATTCAAAAAGAGTTTGCAAAATAAAACTTTAATTTAAACGAACTTAAAATATTGTTAGCATAGAGTATAGACAAGTGACAAGTAAAGTGGACGATAGCCTAGTTGGGAATGGAATGGTCTGCCGAGACAATGCCCGGAGGTTCAAACCCGAGGCACACACCTCTGACTTTTCGAAGTTATGTGTGTATTGTTTATCAATTATCGTTCGCTTTAACGGTGAAGGAAAACATCGTGAGGAAACCTACATGCCTGCGAATTCTCCATAAGAATTTCGAGGGTATGTGAAGTCTGCCAACCCGCACTAGGCCAGCGTGGTAGACTATGGCCTAAAACCCTCTCAGTAGTAGAGGAGACCCGTGCTCAGCAGTGGGCAGTAGGCCTATGTAATACAGGGCTGGTATTATTATTATATTATATAGTCGTTCGTTTTGATTTTCCGATAAAATGTTACGATTATTCTTCCATAACTTTTAAATTGGTTATAAGTTATTACAAAGAAATAATTATGGTTGTACACTGAAAATAAAGTAACAAATATAGTGCTACGGTTTAAATTATTTTCTTTGTAGATCTTCATTTTCTTTCCTCGAGTATGATGATGTGTGATTTTTCAAAAATATCTAACGCATTGTTCAAAATTATTAGTAAAATATATTTTAAGCATAATTTTTAAATTGACACCATTGATTACCTACGTATTGTCCAAAGAGAATATAATCACTACGTGTATTGTCTATATAAAGTTAATTTTTTTTTTCATTAATCGATTACGTTTGGTTTCCAAGCGACTTAAAACTTTCCTAACACTATGCACATAAACTGGAGTATACAACATTGTAAAAGCGTCGCGTTCACATGGGTCAACACAAGAAGTTTATAATATTATATAATGGAGAGAGCGGTACACACATTTTTGTGAAGACAAACAAATTACCTTTTGTGTTGTATTCTATCTCACTCACTCTTTAACCTATGTTGCCAAAGCTTACGGATTATTTCCCTACCCATAAAAAAATATCAATACCGTTATTGTCGTCTCAATCATGTATATATAAATATTTCCAACATATCTTATATAATGATATAAGTACTATTTTCATTTCAGAATTATTCTTGTTGAATAAGATATCTTTAAGGTTTTTTATCCTTATTAACATTTTAGTTTAACAAAATCTCCTCATTTAATTGGTAATTGCGAATACATACTTCGGCAACACTGTTATAAAACGTTAAGTTCGATGTCAATATAGTTGTCAAATAAATGTTCACTTCGAAATTTTCTCCGTAATTATCTACAATAATAAGTGTGTTTTAGTGATATTTTAATGTGAATTGTGTAGTTCACGGTTGCAGAAATATTTGGTATCCATCATTTAGTGTGAAATTCTACAGGTAAGTTCATTGTAATCAATATTGTGTAAATATTATAATTTTATCAATATTTATACGAATCGTAATAAAATACGTGAATATTTTATAAATGAACTGTAGAAAAACCTCGCTTAATGTGATTTGCTTTATATATGACTACTTTTTTCATATTAACGTAATGTTATTTGTGATTTTTTGTATTGTAAATAGTGTGTGTATACAAGAGGCTAGGGTGACCATGGTGTAAGCTTTGGTGGACCGGTTTGACAATGGTGCTAGAGTATTTGTAATACTAGCCGCCTTACTAATGAATATTATAAAGCTTATTAATCTTTAACTGCCTTGGTGGCGTAGTTGTATTACAGTACGACTGCAAAGCTGAGGTCTCGGGTTCGATCCCCGGGTCGGGCAAAGTGGTATTGAGTTTTTCTATTCAGTATCAGCTCGGAGTCTGGAATTTGTGCCCGATATGGCGATAGGCTCGCCCCCTATCACATCATGGGACGGAATAATGGCGAAAAGTGGGTGCACTAGTTGCGCTTCTGCCTACCCCTTCGGGGATAACAGGCGTGAGTGTATATGTATGTATGTATGTATGTATTAATCTTTAAATAATCATCGTAAATAAAAACTGAGGATCAACAGTTACAATCGAGTTCACAGTGTATCCAGCATTGATTTATTGAAACTTTTATTTAAAATAAAATCGAGTTTGTATTTCTCTTTACAGATTTCTTAAAGATCTAGATAAGCAAAAACGTGGTTAAATATAAATACCATTAAAAGGTCAATTTGATGTCTGCAAGAATTACTAGTCAACATTTAAAGACAGAAGATTATGATTCTGAATGTGATAATGTGTCTTCTACTTCTGGGAATATGGCAGTAGATGTCAAAAATAATTATTAATTACCAGAAACTCATCCTGTAAGTATATTATTTTTTATCATTTCACTGGTATAATTATGATCCACTTAGACTTTATTATTTACTAGCTTTTGCCCGCGGCTCCGCCCGCGTGAATGTGTTTTTCCGGGATAAAAGTCACTGTTTATATTTTACTGGGATGAAAAGTAGCCTATGTGCTAATCCAGGACATGATCTACCCGTGTGCCATATTTCATCGAAATCCGTTCAGTAGTTTTTGCATGAAAAAAACATCCATACATCCAGACATTCTTACAAACTTTCGCCTTTATAATATAATAAGATTAGTAGGATAGGGCATTAAGCTTGCGACCCACCAAATTTTATAACGGCGGTACATTGGGTGATATCTGAGTGTACTAAATGGCACCTCTGCCTCTGTCTAAAATGTATAGGTACTTAAATATATTATTATTGATTGATATTTACTTTTTACATTACATGTCAGCGAAATGAATATGAACCACCATTGAAACGTCAAGACTTGAAAGATTTCAATATATCAGTTAATGTGAAGACATCCAGTGAAATAAGTTTAAAGAAATAAAAGAAAGTATTGCAGCAGAAGATGAAAGGATAAAAGAAGAAAATTAATTACAAGTTATTTCTTATTACAGTTGTTCATGATTATACAGTCTGAAATTGAAAATATTTTGCAGTGAAATTTTGCTAATATTTGAGATTTTTTAAAAAGTATATTCCAAGTAGCAAGCAAAGAAAAATTACATATAGTGATGACATAAAGACTTTTGCTTTAACATTACACTTTTAGTCGCCGAAAATATTTTTGTTTTATAAATTCAAAGATATATTTGCCGAAAGAGAGCACATTATGGTGATCTTTAGCAAACTTTAATTGTTTTGTTGGCTTCTTCACAGAAGTTTTAGAATATTAAAAATAAATTTAAGGACGAAACCTCACCCGCAGAATGTAGCGTTAATTTTTGATTCCATGGCTCTCAAACAAGAATTTATTTGGTATTGTAATTTGTAAAACATCCACGTGTTTATTACTTTTGCTATAAATATCTACACAACTTTGTTTACAGTCAACTTACCTATGGAATTTCACACTAGATGTTGGATTGCAAATAATTCTGCAACCATGGATTACACAACTCATAGTAGAATATCTCTAAAACACAATATGTATTATTATGGATAATTACAGAAAAAAAGTTCGCAGAATACTCGCAAAAATTGTAAAATCACACAAAATAGATATTCGTAATATTTCAAAATTACTTACTGAAAATTAGGTTATTAACTTCCTAAATGTGTATTATTTTTTTATGTATGATTGTTTACTTTTATGAGTATGTTTTTTTTTTATTATATTTTTTTTTTTTTTTTTTTTTAATTTAAGAAAGACCATATCTTCCCTGATTTTCATTCAGGGGCTGCGTTACAATTGCATATAGATTGATATAAATAAATTTAGATATCCTTAAAGTAACAAATTAAAATAATAATAATAATAACAATTAAATTACAGAGACCGAAGCAGACGGTCCAAATTTGCCGTATCTTTTCCTCCCGAGCGCTAGTCCCAGGCTACCGTGCTGCCGTTCTGCCTTCCTGCTTTAAATATTGTTCTCCTGGCGAAACCCTTAAATTTTCTCCTTGTTTCGCCCCCCATCAGCAACTCTGCCAGGGAGGCTTTTTCAACCTTCGTGTTGGTCTCGCACTCCACCTCGTACCTAGCCCTGCAGAAACGCGGGCATTCTATGAGCAGGTGGGCCACATCCTCCACAACTCCAGGCTCACATATACACCACGGTGTTTCCCTGAGCCGGAACCTGTGAAGGTACTGTCCCACCCCTCCATGCCCAGTCAATACCTGGGTCATCAGCGCGTCCGGTCTCTCTTCTCGGGCATATCTAAACGCCGAAGGGGCATCAGGCAGGAACATGGCCATATTGGTGTTTTCTGTAAGTTTCTTATACTCTTCCTGCCATTTTGCGAGACTGTCCTGCCTGATCGCCCCCTTGACGCTCGCCAGCGAGAGCCGGTCGTAATCCGAGCCGGTATTTTCGATTCTGGCTGCCACTTTCGCCAGCTCGTCGGCGCGCTCGTTTCCGGGCGTGCCGACATGCGCCCTCAGCCAGAACAGACGCACATCCACTCCTACGTCAGCAAGATCCCGCAGATTTTTCTGGATCCTAAAGGCGACAGGGTGAGAGGTGTTGATTTGACATTTTATTATATTTAAATTTAACAATAACTGTAGTTTTCATTTTTAATATCCCAATGTTTTTCTGTCTAACCTTACAGTCTCCATATTTGGTTATATAGGCCGGCAAACAACGTGAACATATCCAGTCGCGGGGGAAAGTAAAACATATACAATGTGAGGCTGTGTGCCGAGCAAAAAAAAAGCACGCGGGGCCCCGTGCGAAGCAAATAATTTTTTTTAACAGCTTTGTAAGTAAGGTGCCAAAAAACGGGCCCCCAAGGAGCTGCAAGATGCCCCTGTAACTGCGAGGCCCCAGGCGGTTGCCTGGTTTGCCCCCCTCCTCCAAGGCCGCCACTGAATTCACCACCGCGTGGTGAGGTATTTTTTTTATGTAAGTGGAACTAGTAGTTCCGAACTACACATACCAAAAAAGTTTGTAAATATGCCAATTTTGTTTGGAATAAACTTTCTAACTCAAATTATATTTTTTAAATATCAACTATTACTAGCCGCTGTAGTTGGTTTTCATAATTAATTTAAACCGCATTACTTTATAGAGATAAAAATAAATATTATGGTGCGATATCATATTATTACACACTCACACACTCACGCCTCTTATCCCCCGGGTAGACAGAGGTGCAATTAGTGCACCCACTTTTTGCCGTTATTCCGTTCCACGCTGTGATAGGGGGCGAGCCTATCGCCTTATCGTGTACAAATTCCAGACTCCGAGCTGATACTGAATGGAAAATAATAACTTTGCCCGACCCGACTAACCTGGGGATCGAACCCGAGATCTCAGCATTGCAGTCGTACCATAATACAACTACGCCACCGAGGCAGCCATATTCTATCATATCATATTATTATGGACAGTTAATTATGTTACGTCCTGGTTTTGAAAATAATCCTTTGTCACTCTAAAGAGAGAGACAGCAGATAGCTGTGACGTCACATTTTATTCTTCAGTTTGTTAAACGGAATGAAAAATCCATATGGGTATAACATTCTTGGGTCAACATTATATTCTTTATTTCAGTATTTTTTTTACAATAATAATTCAAATATGTTACATGTAGGTATGCTAATCATTATTATAATGGACGGAGAGCATACCGGCCAGCTTAGTTTGTGCGAACTAAGTAATGTTCAGTATGATTTAGTAAAATCTTTAGAGATTATAAACACGTAATTATCACCGTTAAGAATTTCTACAATTAAATTACATCAAAACATTCGTAATCTTGGCCACATACGTTAGAAGTGGGATGTAGATCTACAACCGCAAAGCCTACATAATAAGTCCAATGTTCATTAAAAGTTGTGAACTTTATACTCATAATATTTTTTGTCTCTAACTTGATTTGTTTGTATTGCATACTAGACTTCTTCTTGCGGTTCCACCCGTGTAAATGACTTTTCCGGGACAAAAGTCCCGAAAAATATTTTCCCGGTATAAAAAGTAGCCTATGTTAATCGCTGATAATGTCGCTTTATATCGGTGAAAGAATTTTTCAAATTTGCCCAGTAGTTTTGGAGCTTAGTTAATCGAGGATATGATCTACCTGGGTGCCAAATTTCATCGAAATTCGTTCAGTAGTTTTTGTGTGAAAGACTAACAAACATTCTTACAAACTTTCGTGTTTATAATACAAGTAGGAAAGTAAGATTATTGTTTTAAAAAAGTTTCTTTTTTATCCACATATGGCTCTTGTGTCGATTTTGTGCTGCCACCTATAGTTCATGCACGTTCCCCTATACCTACTGTTGGAATGAATAACTTTTAGCGCCATCTCTCGAAATAAAGAATAAATGTTATGTTAATGTTAATATTAAAATGCAAAAATCGAAATACCTATTGCACGTGAATGCATAAATTCAATCGATTTATGATTAATCAAATACTTAGAATATATTATATTGTCAGAAGTTAAACAAACCATTAGAATTAGAAATGTGTTTTTTGTTTTTCATACTTCTTTTACTCAATTCTCTTCATACGCAAAAACCTTAATAATAATTTCGCAAGGTTTCAAATGCTATTGAATGTTGAATAACACAGAACATCGATAATAATGCCTACTTTTTCTTGCAAATAGATGGCGCTATAATAAATTCGATCAGCACATTAAATTCCTTCGCGAGAAAACTCGTTAGGCATCCATTATGGAAGTAAGAATGCCGGGCCGAGCGCGTAGATGCCGGAGAATTGCTGGATTTTACTGGAATTTATTTATTGGATTCCATTATGTTGAAGACGGACCGAGATATGATTATTGAGTTTTTAATTTGTTTATAAGGACTCGTGTTTGACGGTACTAATATGAATTCCTGTTAAAGAAATTACTACTTAGCTAGGCTATGTTTTTACTGTAGTCGTGTTTAAAAATAATAAACTTTAGCACTCCCATACATAGAACTGTGAGAGAATGACATAATTAGCCTTGCCGCACACGTTCGGTTTCCTAATTAGGTTTCCTGATGAGGAATTCAGATTCGGAAAACTGAATGCTACGCTCACATAGAAAATGTTCAACAAAGCGCACACGTTCTTATTATTTCCAGACGGAACAAAAAACTGACGTTCGTTTCGATATTTTCGCCGTGTTCGGGTCGTAAGAAACCTGAAATAAGTATTTCTTCTAGACACTTACCACTTTAAGTAAATAGGTCATAACTTCATAATTTACTGATCCTCACTGCAATTCCTTTTATCGGCCGGCTGATAGAAATCCTGGTCGCCTGGGGGAATGAAAGAAAAAATGATACGATACCTTGCTTCCAAAATCTCCTTTCCAATGCCACAACCACGCCATTCGGGGTCTACCACCAGTCCATATGCCGTCAAGTATTTGTCCACACCATAACGCTCGAAGATGTTTACACTCCTGGAAACCAGGTCTACAGCACCGAACAGCTTCGCCCAGACTTTGTCTTCGGTCTGAAAGTGTAGTTATGTAAAAGTGGGTTATAAAGGCGAAATTGGGTCATTTATATTCAGCTTAAAATTCACTCCACTTTAGTTTCTTTTAGGGAGTTCAGTGTTAACAGGGATGGAAATCTAATATAACTGTTATAAATGCGGAAGTTTGTGAAACGTTTGGACGTTTGTATGTTTGTTAGAACTTAGCGAACGAATAGTGGGATGGATTTGTATACAATTAGTGGTCTAATCCAGGACATGATTGTTCTGGATTAATACATAGATGGCGTTGTCGTCGTACAAGTGACGCCATGGATTATAGTGATATAGGGACTTTTGTAGTGGAAAAGGCTTTTACGTGGGCGAAGCCGCGAGCAACACTTGGTATTTTATATTTTTGGAATATTATGTTTGATTTAATAAATAATTTAACATTCAAATGGCATGAATTTACATATTTCAATTAACAATGAATTTTGATTCATAAGTTATTTGAAATATTGATTAACGTACTTATGGAGCGTCATAATGACTATTTGTTTTTTTCTCCTATTGAAAGATGAGATAAGCAACTCGTTTACCGCGATCATTAGAAACACCGAGATAAAAACTTCGAACTGCTATCACCGTCCGCTGCAGACAACTGTACTGCGCTCATTATCCTGAGACATTTATAAATAACCTATTAATATAGCATATAGAACTGCCTCGGTGGCGTAGTTGTATTACGATATGACTGCAATGCTGAGGTCTCGGGTTCGATCCCCGGGTCGGGCAAAGTGTTATTGAGTTTTTTTTACTCAATATCAGATTCTGGGTCTGGAATTTGTGCCCGATATGGCGATAGGCTCGCACCCTATCACATCATGGGACGGAATAACGGCGAAAAGTGGGTGCACTAGTTTTTTTTTTTTTTTTTTGTTGACGCGGATAAAGTGACTTATTACTACGGCCCAGATGTTCAAGGGGAACGACTAAGCGGTTATGTTGGGTTCACCGTGCCTTACGACCCGACGTTGAGCCGCCCGGATGATGGAAAACGTCGGGCGACCGGCGGGCCGAGTCCCTAACCTATGTACAACGCACGGCATACCAACTAAAACTCCGCGGTGGCCATCTTCGGCGCATTAGGGACGGCTGCGGGCTTCCTCCGACTCACGTCTAAGTTGTCGTCCGCAACCGCCCCTGCGCGTACCGCCGTTGCGGTCCTTCTCCTGTTGTTGCGGGGGCTCAGAAGCCCCCGTACACCGAAAGACGCCCTTGGCGTCCGAGGCAGCGTGAGACACGCTGCCGTCCATCACGGGGGTCACAGAAGTTGGCTAGACTAATAGGTGAACGGCCCCTCCCGCCCACCCGTGACCCCCGGAGGCCCCTATTAGTCGCCTTTTACGACAGGCAGGGGATACCGTGGTGGAATTCTCCAAACGCCCCCAATCCACAGGGCGGGAGACGTCAGTCAGTCGTCCACCCGACGCCTCCTACGTCTCGTCTGGCGGCGGGAGGGATCACCACTGCGCTGGCGATCCCTCTCGGCACTCTCCTTCCGCGAGAGGACCGCCTCGCAGAAGTGGGCCACCGCCTGCCAGGCCTCCCGACCGCCGACCATGGAAGCGACCACGGCCGGCAGCGAGAGGTCTCCTCCGACGACTGCTCTGAGAGCGCTGCGTTTTTCATCCCAGGCTGGGCAAAACTCCAACGTGTGTTGGGCCGTGTCCGTTGGGCAGTTGTCACATTAGTGACACACGGCCGACTCCTCTATCCCCACCACCCGAAACAGGAACTCACCGAAGCAGCCATGCCCGGTGAGCACCTGCGTCAGGCGGTATGTTGCCGCTCCGTGGCGCCTGTCCAGCCATTCGGCAAAGACAGGACGCACTGCCTCTACGACCCTGTGCCCCCACGACGGGGCCTCCAGCCTGAGACGCCACTCCTCCACGGCGGCTCGCCGTAAGGAGGCCCTCTTGGCCTCCACCTCCTGGGTGCACTAGTTGCGCGTCTGTCTACCCCTTCGGAGATAAAAGGAGTGAGTGTGTGTGTATGTGTGTGTGTATTAATATAGTAATAATTTATTTTGACAGGAACACAACAGAGGAATAGTGATTCCCATGTGGCACAAATATAATTATCTAAAGCAATCGAACCGAGATGTATCTAGGTCACGTGGTAATATGGCTTCATCATCATCATCAGCCACACGACGTCCACTGCTGAACATAGGCCTCCCCCAAAGATTTCCAGATGGACCTGTCAAAAGTGGCCCGCATCCAGCGCGTTCCTGCGGCCTTTACCTAGTAATCGGATAAGCAAGCTGAAGTGGCAATGGGCAGGGCACATAGTTCGAAGAACTGACGGTAGATGCGGCAAAAAAGTTGTCGAGTGGAGACCACGTACTGGCAAGCGCAGCGTCGGCCGTCCACCTGCAAGGTGGACCGATGACTTGGTAATATGGCTTAACAGAATAATATTTTTTACAAACCTGGAACGGCACATCCTTGTCTTCCTTACATACTACAGTAAGGACGTTGACTCCAATAATCACTGGACTCTCGTCATCCGTATCCTTGATACATACCAAAGACAAGTTGTCTTTGATAGTATTACGCCACAATTTCTCCAGCTCCGACAAAGCCACTGGGTGGTTTTGAATTCCTATAAAATGGTCCAGTTGAGCATTTTTTGACTAATCCAAGAGTGGGAGTCGTTTAATTGATTTGCTACTTCCGTGCTGATATATTTTCAATTGAATTACTTTTCACTAACTGCAATTCAAAACTACTACACTGCTATCATCATGGAACATTAGCTGTTTTATACCCTGTCGCACTGGATAAAAATGACTTTTAAAGTGCAACACATCACAAACTAGTGTTTGCACACTTTTCAGTATAAAATCGACACTCAGGGTATCCCACAAATATTTATTGGACACCTGTATATTATAAGATGCATCCACACCCCAGTTACCTTTTGTGGAGCAATACTGTGCAACAAGGTAATGCTGTAACTTTTGTGGCTACTTGTTGAATGTTACTCATCGCGTCGATACCGCCAATAACAGAAATTATCAAAATATAACGAAGAGTACCTAACTTTCAGTAACAAGCGACTGCCGCGTTAAACATTAATATGTTATTTTATGTTGCCGTGTTGAGGTAAACTTCTTTAACAATGTTATCGATTATATTAGTTACTAGCTTTTGCCCGCGGCTTCGCGCGCGTTAAAAAGGTTTTCCGGTATAAAAGTCCCAGTTTACACTTTCCCGGGATAAGAAGTACCCTAGGTCCTTCCCAGGGTCGTAAACTTTCTCCTTACCAAATTTCATTGAAATCGGTTAGTGATTTAGCCGTAACGACTGGCGAGAAAAAAATCCGTGATAAAAGTCCCGCTTTATATTTTCCCGAGATAAAAAGTAGCCTATATATTAATCCAGGACATAATCTATCCTTGTGCTAAATTTTATCGAAATCAGATTTGTAGTTTTTGCGTGAAAGAGAAAAAAACATCCATACATTCATATAAACTTTCGCGTTTATAATATTACAGTAGAATATACCACATCCCAATATATACCAGATCCTCGGGTCGGGCAAAGTGATATTGAGTTTTTCTATTCAGTATCAGTCCGGAGTCTGGAATTTGTGCCCGATATGGCGATAGGCTCGCCCCCTATCACATCATGGGACGGAATAATGGCGAAAAGTGGGTGCACTAGTTGCACCTCTGCCTACCCCTTCGGGGATAACAGGCGTGAGTGTATATGTATGTATATGTAATATACCACATGTTGACTATTTTTCTAAATCTAGGCAACATTAGTTAAAAATAAATGACATGTTGCTGAGCAGCACTTGGAAACGTTGCTCCACAATAAGTAACTGCGGTGTGGATGCACCTATTATAGACTGTGATGGTAAAATGCTCTTCCACATACCAATATACTTGCAGGGCGGTTCATCCCTGGTGAAGTACTTCGCCATGAGCTTCAAAGCTGGTTCGTGCATGTCCTCAGTCAGGTCCTGGATGCGTAGGAGGCTGGTAACTCCTCCTTTTCGTACGGTAAACCTCTTCCATACGTTCGGGTAGGGCACTGTCGCTGGGCGAGTATACACCATCTAATAATAAAGAACTGCATGAGCGCTTATTATCTGAGGTGGTCTTGGAGAATGGGGGGGGGGGGGGGCACCGCCTGGGTCCTCGTGCAAACTTAGCCGCAGGATCTTTTTCATCTTATCTACCAATAAGTTGAAATTAGGGAACTATTTTATTTTTTTATTCCTTCCCATAGCCTCGCGTCGGTGGTACAAATCGACTCCCTATGATTTTGTGATTCGGAGTGTGCTTCTATATCGGGTAATAATTCCAATTCCACTAAGTCTTTGTATTTCCTCTCGCAAATTTAAATTTCCTGGCCAAGGAGTGGAATGGGGTAAACGGTAAAGTTGGAGATGCAATACATTAGGTAACACATTTTCCCCTACCGCTAAACAAAAGCCGAGTTCTAGTTTCAAAGTTTGAATTATACCCCATCATGCTAGTAATACCCGATTGATAGCCAGTGTAATCGAAATAATGTCGATTAACGAAAACAAAGCGTCTGCAACGATTACTAGAAATAAGATATCCTATTTTAAGGAATATTAAGTAATCCGAGAAGATTGTACAATAAGCCACTATGATTTTTATAACACGTTGACTTTCAGAAGAATATACCTACCAAGCCCACTCCTAATAATAAAATAAGTGCATTAAGTATATTATCGCCTATACGACTATAAGTGTGGGGAGAAAAGAGCGTGGATAGGTCATCTACGCATGATACCTGTAATATTGTATATGTTTATGGGTGACGGTGATCATTTACCAATTTTCATCATCCACCTCTCTCATATAAAAAATATATTCACGGCAGTACAAGCTCGTCATATTCACTAATCCAAAATCTCAATGAATCTAATAGCAACAAATTAGTAAAACTTCTAAGATACAGTATACATTCAGGCTTAAATCTAGTTAGAAAGGGCTGGTTTCATTACTATATTATGATAGAAGTAGTTTATAACTTAGTTTATGTTATGCAGCAAAGGAAAAACTTGGGGTAAGATTGGGGTAAACCATAATCTAGAGCAAAAGAACTTTCATTGTTAATTTAAAGTTCTTCTAGCTTAACCAAACAGGATTATGAAAGCTAATAGCTATTATAATAGTCACTATCCTAAATTAGGGTACACATAAAGTTAAGCCTGTATTTTCCTATTTTAAAACAATATACACCGAATTCCAATTTCCAAACTGCGTGAAAATTTAAAATAATGACGCAGAAAATAAGAAAGCTTGTATAATACTTCCTAACAATTATAACTCACTAAAAGCAAAGAATTTAATGCTTCTTACCGTTACGGAGTAGTATCTGAATGAGACGATCTGTTTGTGCTTCCGCTACCGCAGACTAGACGCGAGTGATGGCTTAGGGGTAGGTCGGTTCGAGGCACACTAAGACTGGGGTACAATGGGACATAGGGAAATATAAATTCCCTTATTTTGTAATTTGACATTCGGAAGATCTGAGTACTTTATAATTAAATTAGATAATATCTGTCATGTGAAGTTTTCAAGATTCCTCGTTGTTTATAACGCATTTCCAATAAGACCGTTTGGTATTATATTGGGTAGATAATAATATGATTAAAGATTCTACGCCATCTAATCCATTACCATTTGCTCCATAGAGTTCTATAAAACAGTAATAACACCTTTCATTGCTTACATCAAACAGAAATGTATCATTGATCGAAAAAGATGCGTCACATAGTACCCGATTTGGTACTATGGTATGGTACCATATACCTATTGATACACATTAACTTGTCTATGTTCAGCATTGGACGTCATGTGGCTGATAATGATGATGATGATGAATCATTTCTTGAAGTTAATGTCACATTTCTCCAGTCTCCACCCTGACGACACTAAACTATGCGGTTCCATTCTTCGTTTATCCTCTAAAATTACGCTTTATCTGCTGGTTAGTACGTCGTAGTTCAAATATTACTCAGTGGATAATGGTGTTGGTTTTGTAATTATTTAAGTTATCTATACTATTGTTTATAGTCTAAGTCTTATTACAAAATTGTTTGTTGTCCTTAATAAAATAAAATAAGATATTATTATGACAACCAACGAGAGATGTTTCGACCCTGGACTGATACGGTCTTGTTGGATGACGTCATTGTTGTGGGTTCTTTAATATGTATGCGGTGATCGGACCCATTATGGTAAACAGTATTGCCAACTTATATGAGTACTAGCTTTTGCACGCGACTCCGCCTGCGTTAGTAAGTTTTGCCGGGACAAATGTACATATAAACCTGCATCTTGAATCACTGTATCTATTAAAAAACCGCATCAAAATCCGTTGCGTAGTTTTAAAGATTTTAACATACATAGGGACAGACAGACGCGGCGGGGGACTTTGTTTTATAATATGTAAGGACTAAGTTTTGTCACTCTGTAGTTGTAGAAACACCATCAAATTTACTTTGAACGTTCTTGTGAGATTGTTTTATGACATGGGGGCAAACGAATGGTATGTGATCACCGCTGCCCATGAATATCTGGAATACTAGGGGGCATAGGGATTTAGATTCGAATTTAATGAATTAGATATTTTACAAATATTTTTCCCTACGATTGTTTGTCTCTTAGTACCCCAAACCTAACAGCCTCGGCAATAAGCTAATCTGCGGCGGTTAAATGACATTTAATCCGCGCCGGCTCGTCCGGAGCAGGCACCAGGCGTCTTGCGGTGATGCTCCATTTTACCCCCTCTTTAGAATTCGTTCGTTGAAGGGATGCCATTAATATTAATAACTTGCAATTCACTTTAGCACCACATTTTTATCTATAACTAGACTTCTGCTCGCGGCTTCGCCCGCGCGAATGAGTTTTTCTGGGGAAAAAGTCCCGCTTAATATTTACCCGGGATAAATTATACATATAATCCTTCCTCTTGAATCACTCTATATATTAAAAAAAAACCGCATCAAAGTCTGTTGTGTAGTTTTAAAGATCTAAGCATACATAGGGACAGACAGCGGGACGCGACTTTATTTTATAGGTACTATGTAGTGAAGAAAATAATGTAATAAAGGTTTCTTCAAGGAATCGCTTCAAGTTTGCCATTTGTACTTCTTCTTGTTTAGCCTAGTTTCAATTGTATATTTTTTTTCCACTTTGCCTTCGATGTACAGTAAAGAGTTACTAATAAATAAATGTCATAGCCGCCTCATTCGTCTAGAGTCTAGACCAGTGTTTTTCAACCTATTTCAAGAAGCGACCCCTCGAGTATGAAAATATATTTCGCGACCCCCCCCCTCCTCCGGCCCTTACTTTTTATGTATTTTTAGATGGGCTTTTAGATATTTATTTTTTGTTAATTTGTATTAACTTGCAAAAGTGGTGTATTAACTTTCAAAAAAATTATCTTTTAGTTAACATTTTCCCCCCAGGGGGTCGCGACCCACACGTTGAAAAACGCTGGTCTAGACCCCAAACGTAATATCGAATATTCCACGTCAGACATGGTATATTCCATTTCCAATAATTTCGTTTGGAACATGGTCAAATCTTTAGCCATTACTTTTAACTTTTTAAATACCTAACAGTGTAACTACTGGACATAATGAGACTTAACATCTAATGTCTCAGGATGCAGATCGCAATGCAATGCCACACAGTACTTTGTAACTCAAGGTGCTGGATGGTGTTGGTACTGTTTATGGGTGGTCGTATAGCTTACCTTCTGGCGAACGGCATGCTCGTCTCGTCATTCAATGCCATAAAAAAGTAGTAAGAAAATATTTTGTTGTTAATATTTTAGAGTAGGTATTTAGTCACTATCCTTTCTAACAAAAATGACCTGAATCATTGGCACCTAACGGCGAAAAATATTTTAACTCCCGAGCCAAATATACCCATTTCAGTGATGAGAAATATGAATTACCCATTTTTTAATATTATCTACATACGCATTCGAATGTAGTGATTTCTAGATGTTTAAAAAACTGCGTAACATTAAATTCCGTTTAAAAATAGTGCGTATAAAAGTCTGCATTTGAATTGCGTCTTTGGATTTTTCATGTTTTCAATAGTTTCCACGTGGTTCGTACGATAAACAGACATCAAAACAAAATCTTTTTTTAGTAAACATTGGGTTATTGATGGCCTTTTAAATGAGGTAATTACTAAATTTGAAAATATTTGGTCAGGAGATCAACCGGGACTTGAAGAGGACTCGGGAACGGCTACTATGAAACTGACAGTTGGCCTGTGTAGCTTTTCTTGGTAACATGTTGACCTTGACAGCGTCTATGCGACAAGGATAAAGCGCTAACACTCTAGGTACGGGATCTTGTTAGAGATGATACTAGAGCTGCCGGCCAAATAACAATGGATGGCCAAATCATAGCAGCTCAGGGAGCGGACTATAGCACTTGTTCGGTGTTGTGCAAAAGAACAGGACGGCTGCGCCAGTCTTAAAGCAGCGTACCTACCGATGGAATCCGGTGGGTGTGCTGGAAGGGAGATTGTTAAGGACGACTTTCAGGTTAATTTTTTGAAGATGTTTTATGTTTTGACCGACTTTCTGGTGAGTTACCGTGGATCGAGAATTCGTTTGGTTGCGGAACGCAATAAAATGTCCAGTTGCTCGCTTGAGGAATCTTTGTTCCTATAAAGGAATACACAAAGGGGTGAACAAGGTGCGCGTCTGATGATATCAGGGGGAAGGCACCTGTTGCGGACAGTTTATGGATACCAATATATTTTTATATAAAAATCTAAAATTCCTGGGGGTATGATTTGATAATATAATGGTGTCTCAATTATTGGCCCTGAGTTGAACATGAGAATAATCCCAAAGAAGAAAATGGAAGTTTGAATATTTTTTGTCAGACGCCTTCAAAGTATGTATTTGGGGTAATTCAAATTCAAACCATTTATGTAGTAATTAGGCCCCTAAGGGCACTTTTACACGTCATTTTCGACAATGTTTTTTGTATTAAACTAAAAGATTCGACACTGGTCGAATCTTTTACATTCATGATGACACTGTGACTGAAATTTCATCACGCATAATCAAGAAGTTTATAATATGGGTATAAAATTCTTGCGCATAATTAATGATTTGGCAAATGATGACAGTATTCTTAATTATAGAAAATATTCTTTATTAAGTATATAATTTAGATTTAACGGCGTCTACAACAAGCGTATTCCCCCTAAAACACACGCGCAATGCAACGTACTTCGTACTTGGCAAGTCGCCATATTGGCTTATTTCCAAACGCTGTTCTTACCCCGTAACCAATCCCCAAAACAGTTTATATCTTACTCCAAAACGCACAGCACGTCGATCATATTAACAGAACAATAGAAAATAACAAAAAAGGCTAAAGACCAGTTATTTTTTAGGTTATGTCAATTTGACAGCGCGGGAAAAGCGTTTGATTATTTCAAATTGATGTTGGTTTTGTGATTTTTTTTTTTGTTGGAGTTTGGACACTTTACAAAATAAAGGTAAGACAATCCTATTATACTGTTTACGTTATATTTGAATAAATAGTTAAATAAACTATTGGAATGTATTAATAAGCGCTATAGATCTCATTGAATGATTTGAAACAATTTTTTGTGACATAATTTTGTTGGCATCTTAATTATTCTATGATTGGCATAGGTTACCATAGGTGTACCGTAAAGATATAACAAATTGTTTGGCTCCATCTATTTTACACATAGGTATCATAGTTAAGCAATTAACACAGACAGATACCCTTTTCATGATTCCATATGCCTTATAACATCGTTTTTTTATTTAATCAGGTGCAACGTCGGGAGAAACTATAAATTAAAAAACCGCGATAAAATCCGTAAAATAGTTTTATTCCAATACAGGTGCATTAGGGTCACTCTGTCGAGATCTTATATAAAAAAGTAGTTCAGCGTAGTACGATGTGCATCATCATCATCATCAGCCACATGACGTCCACTGTTGAACATAGCCCTCCCCTAAGATTTCCAGACGGACCTGTCAAAAGCGGCCTGCACGATGTTATTACTAATTAAGTATGTTTATTACAGTTTACTTAGTAGGTAATACAAAAAAAGGTGATCTAGCATATTCCTTTTATAATGTAACCATCGTCTACGAAAATAGTAGTTAACAATGCCCTATCTAGAAGGTCAAGGATCCCTTTCATCCTTGACTTGGATGAGAGGTGCATCGAAGGTCTTATCAGAGTCGTAGTTACCATGTCAGTCTTTTTAAATATCAATGATAGCAAGATGGGAGGTCAGTTACCGTAGCTACCTAGCCATCAACTTCACGGTAGGTATCCTAAGACCGTAACTCATGCACTAAAAGTCCTAACGCGGTGCTTTAGCGTGGGGTTTTAAAGTTTCTTCAAAGACAGTTTCCGCTAATATTTATTAACTCCAGACTTCGTTACCATAAGTGATTGTTACATGTTGAAGGCCACCGCGGGTTTTGCTTGGTATGCTGGTGTAGGGTGTACATAGGGTTAGGGTCTCGGTCCAAAGCTCGCTTGGATGATGCTATACTCCCGAGAGTCGACATTGGATTGTAAGACCGGTGAAACCAACATAACCGTTCCGCTGACCCCCAAGTGGTGGTAGCGATAACACGTTTTTTCCCCGCGAGAAAAAGGTATGATATTGTCTGCTTATATTGTCAAATATCAAAGTTCAAACTTACTCCGTGTACTAATTTGAAGGGCATTAAATCTTGTAAGTACTGGACAATGTAGATTTTAGTATCTGGTGTGTTGGGTGATGTAGTAGGAACTTTGTTAGTAAAACCCTTGGGCAGCTGTGACGGTTGCATATTTACTTCAATAGGTAAACTTAGTAGTTTACTGACTTGTCATCATAATAAAACATCATGGCAATTTAGTGCAGGATCTAAGTTCATGAGGTTTCCTCCTTAACATTTATAAATTAAAATAACTTTCTACTTTCAGTTTATTTATATGTTAAGGTCAGGTGCGAGGCTAGCGGTTGCGCGGTTTATATTTAGCAGCCATTTTGTTTTGACGCCATCTTAGCTTCAGGTTTTTGAACTTTTTGTTCGGTTTGATTTACGTTTTGTTATTGTTTACGCGTTTTATGTATGAACAATAAAAAACAAATTAATTAAAGGACATGTCCAAAAATGGGCCTGAAAATCTAAACAAGACAGTTTATTTATATTTGGACTAGCTTTTGCCCGCGGCTCCGCCCGCGTGAATGAGTTTTTCCGGGATAAAAGTCCCGTTTTATATTTTCCCGGGATAAAAGATAGCCTATGTGTTAATCCAGGACATGATCTACCCGTGTGCAAAATTTCATCGAAATCCGTTCAGTAGTTTTTGCGTGAAAGAGTAACAAACATCCATACATCCAAACATCCAGACATCCAAACATCCATACATTCTTACAAACTTTCGCCTTTATAATATTAGTAGGATGAACATACTTATATCAAACATACATTCCAACATTTATATATTATTATAGCTTTTGCCTGCGGCTCCGCCCGCGTTAAAAAGTTTTTCCGGGATAAAAGTCCCGCTTTATAGCCTATGTGTTAATCCAGGACATGATGTACCCGTGTGCCAAATTTCATCGAAATCCCTTCAGTAGTTTTTGCGTGAATAGGAACAAACATCCATACATCCAAACATCCATACATTCTTACAAACTTTCGCCTTTATAATATTAATAGGATTAATAGACCTGTTTGATTTCCAAAGATAAATAAATGTTTTAGCATACCTACTCGATTAGTAGCAATGTAACCACTGACATCATTTTTTTTGCAACGTTTACATAAGGCAAGTTTTCACACCGTCGACGATAATATAGACATGTCGTGTATATTATTATCCACGTAACACCTTATATTAACTTGAATTACATAAACGAAACGTACCTAACATTTTACATTTATACCACTCATCGTCAATCTAATCTCTAAATTACATAACATCATTAAATACGACACTGACACGAAACTCTACGTGCCCTATCGACAATTTGTAATAGATGTCAGAAGATTACTAACGCGCACGCGAATTTGAAATTTATGCAGCGGTAATAAATTACACCATTTTATTTAGAAAACGTTTGTATGGGAAATAGAAAAATGCTGTTTTGAGGATTTTCCCGGCAATTATTTGAATTTTTCCCACCTTTTAAACCTTCCCTAGACCTTCACGAATAATTCAAGACCAAGATAAGATAAATCCGTTCAGCCGTTCTCGAGTTTTAGCGAGACTAACGAACAGCAATTGATTTTTATATATATAGATAGAACTCTTCAAAACTAGCCTTTTGCAATAAATCATTTAATTTTAAAGGCCTCCGATTTTGAGATACACGTAATTTTATTTCGCTTGAAAACTACACTTAATATGAAAGTTTTCAAAAAGTTGGTTATGAATAGAGGGGTCTAAAAATATTTTTTAATTGATCTAAGTTCCATATGTTGCCCCTTTAATATCCCCAAAGTTTGAGCCTGTTTAGATTTTGAGGCCCAGCACCCATACAAAAAGCGGATATCTCCTTTATTGTTGCATTTATGGCAAAGAAAGCATTGTTTTTCCTTCGACTTAATTCGACTTAATTATTTGGTAGGTGCAGTGTATCAGTTCGCCGCGATTATTTTCGTTCCAATTAAGTAGTGATGAGAATCGATCATTTGATTTTGAATCAATTTCAATGAAAGTTAAAAGAAATCACCTAAGCCACCAATCAAAACCAACACCTCACTAATCAATGAATTACAAAAAAAAAACGCACATTACTCAGTAGAAAGTAAACAATCTCTGAGGACTGAGAGTAAATGTTACATGCACAGAACAGAGATAGAGATAGAACTATAATGTGGGCGTAACCTTTCACCCTCTAATTAGCTAGGCAGCACTAACTCCCGTTTGAGCGGTCTCAGTCGTCATTACGCATTGTCAAAGCTTTAATAACTAGAAAAAATAGTTAAAAATATTAAAATGCCCTATTGTGCTATTCTGGAATGCAGAAATCATAGCTATAGCAAAAATGTGTCCCACAGAGGTATTTCATACCGTCGGTAAGTAATATTTTCTGGTTTATTGCTTATTTAGCTGAAAAATGTATATTGATTTTCTATGTCAAATATGGCACAAAAATTACAATTTAAAGTGTTTCTTATTTCTTTCATCATAAGGTTAATTTTCGAAAACGAAAATCAGTTGTTCTAGAATGATTTGTCACCAATTCACAGTGTCACCGCTACTCAATTAGTGCATGCATGGTCGATAAAATGTTATCGATAATTATCATTTTTTCACTAAAGCGCTATGTTGTAGTATAAAAACTTTCAAACCCCATACTCTAATTATTTTCGTAAAACATGAACGGATTGAAGGCTGTATGGTTGTGTACCTTGGCCTACAAGTCGTGTGTTGTAAAACAAGTGCGAGTAGTGTTGTCAGTTTTCCAACTGCTTGTTTTGTTTGTATACAATAATAAATGCTACATACGTATTAAAACTATGATTGCGTGTGCAGTATTTGTAATAAAATTAGTTTTATTTAAAACGTACATTTGAAAATTGTGAGTGGTCTGGTTCTAATTTTGGTTATATCAATTTCAGTTCATCTCTGGTTGGAATTGCAACCCTACCGGTGAACGACATCTCTTCGACCTCTTGAGCGGCAGCACCAAGCGTGTGAGCACGTAATTTCGTCACCGGCTCGTATGTGCCCATAAATTACGAAGGCTTGGCCAAGGGCCCCGCGGAGTGTTCGCCATGATCAGCTGTACCTGTAGCCGCTTAGCCGTCCTATACGTATCAGTGACCCCGTGACGGCGAAGAGCGTTTTGTTCTAGTGCACGATGAACATATCAGGAATCCTTCGCGGAAGTTGACAGGAGAATACTCGCCGGCCTGCCGATTTTGCGGGTTCTCTATTCATTCCCGGGAGTTTTACCTCAGGCACAATTTTCATTCACTTTGTCTATCGCGGGTAGAGTTAAAACTGCCTGAATCACCAGAGAGTAGGATGGGGAAGACCCCAGCTGCATGAAGCCTCAGTGATTCCTGACTCTGCATTAGAGGATCGACGACACACTCTTATAGGTATTTTTCGAAATTAAACAACAAAAGTATTTAAATTACGAAAAAAGTATGTAACAAAACCGGGTTCCGGCTAATAAGGTAAGGTAGGAGAACTTACCTTATTAGAAGGAACCCGGTTTTGTTGTATTTCTGTCTTGAGCTAAGTTTAGCCGATAAGCAAATAAATATAATATCAACTTCAAAGGTATTGTTTTATTTAACCCACTGTTATAGTAGCAGATACATATTATGTAGCTAACGATGTTATACAGAAAAATATCAAAAGTATAACTGAATACAAGTTTAACCTTTGCTCATCCTCACACTTCCTGAGGTGAAGCACGTGCTGACTGCTGGCTTGCTAAACCATTGCTTAGTGTATTCTTCTATCTCAACCCGTAACAAAAGGTTAAGAAGTTCGTAATTGTGCTATTAAACTGTGGAACAAACTTCAATGTCTTTTGTCCGGCCTACTAGGCCGGCATAATTGTGCCAACCGTTAAAAAATATTTTCTTCCCTTACCGGTTGACAGTGGACGATAGCCTAGTTGGGAATGGAGCAGTCTACCGAGACAATGTCCGGAGGTTCGAAACCCAAGGCCTCTGACTTTTCAAAGTTACGTGTGTATTATTTATCAATTATCGTTCACTTTAACGGTGAAGGAAAACATCGTGAGGCAACCTGTTAACCTGAGAATCCTCCATAAGAATTTCAAGGGTGTGTGAAGTCTGCCAACCCACACTAGGCTAGCGTGGTGGACTAAGGCCTTAAACCCTCTCAAGAGTAGAGGAGGCCCGTGCTCAGCAGTGAGCATTATATAATACAGGGCTGGTATTATTACCGGTTGACATTTTCCTTAAACTTTACTCCATTTAACTCCGACGGTGAAATTATTATAATATGTATAAATACTCATTATAATTTATTGCAAACTAGCTATACTGTAATACTGTGTAGGTAATATATTATGTAATTTAACATGCATGTTTGCATGTATTGAAATTTTAAATTAAGAATTTAAAATCTATACTAAAAATAAATTTTAATTTACTGAGTGAAAATTTTATTCAAGATATTTTCAACATCTTTTCCAGCGCTTATCAAAATAATATTATATATTTTTGTAATAAGTCAATTTCATTAATTAATGTTATTTATAATTTTTAGCCATAAAATAAAAAACATCGATAGGTTTACAAAAAGGTATCATATGGGTGCAACACTATTAACGCATGCTTAGCGTACTTGGTGTCAATCAATAACTTTTCTTAAATCGACAGCCATAGAGATCTTATGAATGCCATCACCATTATATGCCATCTAGCGTGGAGTAGTGGAATGAAATCGAATTAAAATCAAAATTCAGGCTGAAGGAATAATATCGTATGAATTTATGTGAATTTTTAAAATATGAAGTTTATGGAATGGCATTAAGGTTAAATTTAATGCAAATGATTTTGTATTATACGTTTTATGTTTATTGCTGATTTTGGCCAATCACAATGAAAAGATGATAGTATGTGAATATACGCATGTGTGAGTTTGGCGACACTAGTTTTCTTAGTAAATTGATGCTAAACTCTATCCATTCTATCTTTAATTCGTGGTTACATGCTTATCATTCGAAGCACGTCTGACTGTCACGCCCACGACCTTTGGCGGCGATTGCCTGACAACCAGCAACTAACAACTAGTAATAGAATCATTGGATTTCCGGCATTTCCGTTCACCCGGCCAAAGTTTTTTATGTTATCAAATTACTCATTGGGTTTCCCCAGGACTAAAGATTAGCCGTTTGTCAGGTTTTACATAATGATATAGTTTATAGAATGTTTCGTTCGCCAGTCATGGCATTTATTTTAGTTGTTTTGTACAGCAATATTTATTGGGTAAGAAAGGCGCCCGCAAACCACGCGAGTTACTTTTCTAATACACTTTGCGGCGTTCGGCCGCATCGTTCTATGCAACGTTACAACTTGTACTTTGTGACGGGCATCAATTATATTTATTACTAATTAATCGCATGCATAAATGGTGGAAAAATATGGTGACAAAATCTGAATCCTGAGTTCTTCGAATGAATTCCAAAAGCAATATCTTGGAGCCCGCATGTGAGTCATAAGAAACTCAACAATCCAAATCTTCAATCGAAAAGGAAAGGCGTTACTACCCGAGACCTGAGCACTACATGGAGGGATATGGAAAGATATATAATTCCTCTCTATCCTTCTATTTGATTAATTTCGTTGCTGATTAAAACTAATGAGTGTTCCCTGAGACTCGCCGAGCTTCACCGCTTGGTGTGATAATGTGCTTGCCACTGCTGTTCCTGGCTTACCTGTAAGTCTGGCGGGTGTGAGGGTGGGATAGTCTCGTAGCCGCGAGCTGAAAAATAATAATTGTTTCACCTTTTTTCTCTGCACCATAAAACATTATGATTTATTATGAAAGTGCAGGGGTACGAATAAAGTAGATCAATATTTAAACTTTCATATAATTAATTTGATGGAAAACATATCTGAAATTCAATGATTGGACAATCAGCTTTAAAAGCCTGTAGATATGTACCTTTATTAATTATTATGACATAGGTGTAAAGTTTTATAAAGTTCAGAGAGTACGTGTTAATGTATTGAACGAACACATACATCAAAATGCTATTTTATAATATTCAACATAATAAGTAATATTAAATGATTTTAAGATTGAAACATATATTAAACAAGAAAAAAAAGCACGAGATTCGTTTAGAATGTCTCCGAAAACTGATGTAAATAATTACAAGCGATCGTTTGCAACAAATTAAAAACAATTTGTTTTTCGCCACTGATTCAATACCTCACGTCAAATAATTTAATCACATATGACAGACGCCATGACGGGTGTGTATCGCATAGCCAGCAACGTAATTTATTATGAACGCAACTCAAGGTTACGTCGTTTGGACCGTCTGTCAAATGTTACCGTTTCTATGGCAACGCGCTTCCGATTGGATACGGAGTCTGAATGATGCCGCGCGATGTGGCTTTGGCGCCACAATATTAATAATTTTGGGATAGATGCGTTGATTTTAACAACGAGTTACCTTAGATGCACCAACCTTGTTTATCTCTGCACAACCATAAGATTGATGCCTAAGGCATTAAGATCTTCTTGTTTTTATCGAAGGGAAAAATGCGTTATTGCTACCACTACTGGGAAGTGAGTGGAATACTATGCAGTATTAAATTGTATGAGACCGATTCCGCACACGACGGCAAATGACGCGCGGCAAGTGAATGTGAATGGCCGTCTGCCGCGTCCTGCGGAATCACAGTTTAAGGCCCAATATCGACACTCGGGAGCATAGCATCATCGTCGTCCACCTCGGAGTCGCTAAAAATGGGGTAGTCAAGCGACCAGCCGGCCACCGCTCGCCCCGCGACTCTT
Organism: Lapara coniferarum; assembly: GCA_949316025.1. NCBI lineage: Eukaryota > Metazoa > Arthropoda > Insecta > Lepidoptera > Sphingidae > Lapara > Lapara coniferarum. Next base: position 25,493,412 of record OX438931.1, on the reverse strand, counting down.
TCAGCCCCATTTAGGCGCCTCTTACGACAGGCAGGGGATGCCGTGGCGGAGTTCTCTGGATGCCCTCGGAGTCCGAACCACAAAGTTTAAGGCATTAAGTCCACTTGTACCTATACATTTATGTATAAAGTGAATTATGATTTTTGTTGTTAGACAGTACCATACAATATACCGTATTTTTAATTAAATATCGGTAAACTTAATAACGAAAAAGGTGTAATACGCGCAATAACATTCACTCGGTCGGCTGTTCCAAAAAAAAAGACTTTTATGTTTAATATTCCCATTTATTTTATTCGCTTGTTTTAATATGTGAACATTTTTATGGCTACTAAAAAAAGCAAACAATCCTATATCTTGTACATTTTCATAAATACCAGGAAACAGTGAAAGAAATACGCGCTTTCTCATTTGGAAAGCACCCAAAGCTCATTAGCCAGTTATTGAACAGCTCTACCTCTAATGCTATAATATAAAACAAAAGTCCAAAATACTCTGGTTATTAAACAGGCCAATGACATCACGCAAGATGGCGCCACGTGTTTCAGTTTACTAACAAAAGAGTTTCCTACTATTTCTGCCAACACCCACGCTGTAATACGCATTAAATGATAATACAATCTTGAAAATAAACGCAGTATAGCCTGCGTGTTGTTTTCGACCAAAACGTGGTTGAGTTTCGACGCCATTTCTACTGCGATCGAGATCACGCGCTTTATCAACAACTGGGCTACCTGAAAATAACCACTTATGTAGGTATACGTACGCTCAGTCCTTTCACCCTCTAAGAGTAAATGGAATTGCAACTGCTGGCCGGCACCCAGTGTTTGCCAAGTTAATTGCCTTCCCTAGGGCATAAGATTTTCATAACTCATTGTGTAGAACACAAGTTCTAATCTCGATCATGTGGAGACAAAATTATCTACAGTAGGTATGGCTTTATAACTTCTGAGGAGTCTTGTTGGCGGTTGCCTAAACTTTGTGGCAATTGGGTTGTATTGCGTAATTGTAAAATTGCATCTATAAGCATATACCATCCACGACGAGCTTCCTTTACTTGCAATATTCAGTTGGTGTTGTTCGGTCGTTCTCGTAGGCAGGCGTGATGCTTACCAGTTACTACCAAGCGGATGAACCGTTTAACCAGCCACTCGTACATTTTAATAAAAATGTACATCGTCTATATATTTTCTTAATATTATATTCTCTGATAATATACAAACATTAATGGGTTTGTACGAATGTCATATATCTTGATTATTACTTTACGATATACCTACCTAATTAATTTTATCTAACGGTATCGCGTCGCTTTACTAATATTGCCTTTGTATTAACATGTGGTCTAATAAAGTTATTTATCTAAAGCAATTCATGACAAAAAAGGTAAAACAATAAAAACAAGAGAGACAGACATAATATTATCATCGACGAGGGACTTTCGGAAAATCACAGATAACGTCTGGAGATGGAGATTAGCGAAAGGCGGGAAATTTCTTTATCCTTGTAAAAAATATATTTAGAGCCCTGAAGTCGTAAATATATCAACCCATTTCTTTTCACCTTGTACCCAACCTCGTTTACTAAAACACGTCTGAATAAAGATATAAAACTGAATTAAGATGATTCTCGGAAATTCCCTCGTGAGTTCTATGACGTCCGTTGTGTTCACGCGCTTTTGGGCCGGCGCCATTTTGAATTTATCAATAAATCAAAAGCAACTGATGTGATCACTATATTTTGGATCTTAATTTGGCTTTGTTTTGAAAACATTATTAAGTATTATCGTCTACTGGGTCAGAGTTAAGAATAGTGCCGTCTGGATTTTGTTGTAGACTCGGCAGGTTTGTTTTCGTATCGTATTGGCGCGGCGCGGTAGTGCGAAATCATTACATTAGGTACTTTGGCAGCTAATAAATGACACAATACACATGCAGTCTGCGGAGAGTGACCGGCACTAAGGCACCGCGATGTGTTGGCGGCTTAAAGAAAAGAAAGCCAGTTGGCGGGTTTGGTGTGTTCTATGTAGAACGCTATTTAATCACGGGAATGAATTCCTTCAGAAGTCTTTTTTTTATATTCAAGATATTTTTTATCAATAGACATTGTAACCTCTATAAAATCTAGATTATTTACATAACGGCAGACGATCCCCGATCTTGACCCGTTCTAGAGATGACATAAACTATGGCAAGCACAATTGGACCACTGCCACGCCGGTATCTCGACCCCGGACTAATTCCTAATGCGTAGATGAACATTCACTTTGCTAATAATGTAAGTTAGTATCGTATTTAACTGCACCTTTCATGGGCTTTCGCTAGATTACCTAAGGTAGGTAGGTCGTTCCCAAGGGTCTATCTGGGAAGATAGGTACCACACCTATAGCCTTACATATTATATATTGCTAGCGTATGTTCTAGGAAGAACATTGTGGCTGGTCAAGTTATTAGATATGACGAATTGGGTGTCGAACCGCGGGCAAGAGTTAGTTACAATATAAATGTGTTTTATAAGTTTGTTTAACCTTATTATGGCATTGAATGAAATGAAATAAATTTATTCGAACCATTAAAATGTAATACATTTTTTACATTCCGTCAATATTACCTAACTCTACCACCAGTTCGGAAAGCAGTTCTCACTAGAGAAGAACGGGCAAGAAACTCTAGTGCTGCTCTTTACAAAATCAGTTCATGGTATAAATGCACGATACAGAGAAAAAAAAATACAATTCAGTATATGTTTATTTTGTTTAGAGCAGTTCATTAATTTACTCGCAAAATAGCTAATAAATTTTAAATTCCAAAACGAGTGCATAATCCTCTCAGGAATCTTGTACTTAACAATTTGATCTGAAATGCTTCAAGATATGACTGACTGCCTCGGTGGCGTAGTTGTATTATAGTACGACTGCAAAGCTGAGGTCTCGGGTTCGATCCCCGGGTCGGGCAAAGTGATATTGAATTTTTCAATTCAGTATCAGCTCGGAGACTGGAATTTGTGCCCGATGTGGCGATAGGCTCGCCCCCTATCACATCATGGGACGGAATTATGGCGAAAAGTGGGTGCACTAGTTGCGCCGCCTACCCCTTCGGGGATAACAGGCGTGAGTGTATATGTATGTAATGCTTCAAGATATCGTATGTCAATGACAAGACGAGCATGCCGTTCGCCTGATGTTAAGCGATACAACAAACCATTAACAGTCGCAACACCATCCAGCACCTTGAGTTACAAAATACTGTGTAGCATTCCACTGCGCTCGTCATCTTGAGACATAAGATGTTAGGTCTCGTCATGTCCAGTAGTAACACTGTTTGTCCTTCAAACCGAAACACAACAAAGCATGCACACTGCTGCTTGGTGGTAGAAATCGACATTGCGGTGGTACCCACCCAGACGGACACTTACATATGAGAGACCTACCACCAGTAAAACGATACAGCCTCGTTATACCTACGGCAGTTCAATGACCTCACTAAATTACTATTTTTATCTAAGATCTTGGACAATAAGGAAAGTCACACCCGACTCGTATTTGGCAAATGTCGCCAAACTTCTGCGTAAACGTGATATCATGTTTAAAACAATTTCCTTTGTTACACAATAATGGAAAAGAAAAGATTGGACATTGTGATTCGCGCGTCCGCTATTGTGAGACCGGTGGCTTTCGTGTCGTCTGTCTTGCCATCTCGACCAGTGCCAGAGTCGATCCCACTTTCTGTGATTATCAAGTCAAGCTTTGTGAAACTGTCAGGTGTTGTGCTCTCTTTTACAACGTCACGTCGAGCACCAACCGTTTACTGGTGGTAGGTCTCTCACATGTAAGAGTCCGTCTGGGTGGGTACCACCGCAGTGCCTATTTCTACCGCTAAGCAGCAGTGTGCATGCACTGTTGTGTTTCGGTTTAAGGGCATTGTAGGCATTATAACTAATGGACATAATGAAACATAACATCTTATATCTCAGGATAACGAGCACAGTGGAATGCCACACAGTACTTTGTAACTTAAGGTGCTGCATGGTGTTGCTAATGTTTATGGGTGGTCGTATCGCTTACCATCAGGCAACGGCGTGCTCGTCTCGTCATTCAGTGCAATAAAAAAAAACAAGATTTTTTTTTCAAAGATTCGCGCGTTCTCTATTACGAGACTTGTATAACATAACTTGCCCAGTGCGAGGATCGCGTCGTGCTCATTCTAATTTTCACGTTTGGTTGTTCCAGATGCCTTCGGAGGTGATAAATGACAAGTCCCTGCAGCGCGAGTTGGCGGACTCCATCATAAGGATGGTGCCTTTGGACGAGATAAGAATATTACTGGCTTGTGGCGCAAAGGTATATGGTTGTTTAATTTTGAGATTAATCCAGACATTACGATTGAAATATAAATAGAAATTATTTATTGATTAGCGCATTAGTTGCAACATGGAACATGTAGGGCTGGGTAAAATGAGGGATACAGACGGCATAATCTGATGGAGATATTACTTTTTTTTTTCTTCCCTACGTCAAGCAAGATAAAGGCCTTCGACTAGATATTTTTTATACAAAAAACCCTTGGTTTCCCAGGTGAACGAGCCAGTGACCCAGGGTCTCCGCCCGCTGCACTACGCGATCTGGCAGCGGTACCTGGAGGCGACCCAGCTGCTGCTCGTAAGGGGCTGCGACGTCAATGCCAGGGACGACTGCGGCTACAGCGCCCTGCATCTCTCAGCTGAGCATGGGTTAGTGGCTTTAGCTTTGCCGATCACTTGAGTTGTACAGTTCCTGGTGTTGCAAGACATGAATTTATACGGATTACCAAAATAATAAATGGGTAGGCTGATCGATTATCATAGAATGGCCACAATACCAATGAAAATTGGGATATTATCGAGATTTAGGGATTTGGTGGTTCTTCAGAAAACGCTGGTGGGGATTATCATTTATGTCAATCTAGCAGCCGCTTAGCCTTATGTAAGTCAATCAACCAGACCTAAACTTTAGACTTTTCGTACCTACCTACATCATCTCTTTCGGTTTGTCCCTTGCAACCTAACTTCTCCATCAGATACGTGGAGCTGGTGAAGCTGCTGCTGGACAGCGGCGCGGCGGTGGACTACAGGCCCGACACCGGCGAGGAGTTCCCGCGCACAACGCTCTGCGACGAGCCGCTGCGCCTCGCTATCAGGAACAAGCATTATGTAAGGAAATTTTTTTATATAGGCCCAGCAATGTGTATCTTTTTGGGTTACCTATTAGGCGATACTTTACAACATCTCGAAAATCAACTGTTTCACAATCGCGTCGCGGCCTGTCAATATAGTTTTTGAGCTTATAATGAAATCGAAATTGAACTCACTTTTCCCCAGGAGGTGGCTCGTCTTCTCCTAGAGCATGGGGCTGACCCCAACAAGCGGTACTTCTTCGGCTCCGAGATCAACCTGGTGTCAGACCCGGAGTACCTGGAGCTGCTGCTAACCTTCGGCGCAAACCCTGACTCCAGAGACCGAGCTGGATTGACGCCGCTCATGAAAGCAGCTAGGCAAAGGAAGGTAATTTATGCAATACTTCTTGCAGTAATGGATTTCTATCAAGAATGGCGATCTGTGGGCTTAGAATGTGTTAAAGAACCACGACACGACTCCGTTTCGTTTTATTGGCATTGGTTGAGAGACTGACACGTGACTGACGTAGGTATTGGTCTCTCGATCAGACACAAACGTCAAAATTAACCACATCATCTTACGAGTTGCTTTTTTTGCTACATTCTAAACTCACTGATATGATATTCCTCTTGGCTGTAAAAAAAGACTTTACCTTCGAGTACACTAGTTAGTTTTTGGACTATATTGTTTGTTTCACCTGACAAATTTTCTGTCTCGACGTCTTCTTGTTTCATCACAAAGAAAAGTATTTGAAATCGACGGTAAATACAGTTCAATCCAAAAAAATTAATGACCCTAATGGGACTCCTTTAGTATAATCTTATTTACAAGCTTGATTCATTCCCAGGGTATGGATGCAGTGCTGCTACTCATCAGCTACGGCGCAAAGGTAAACGCGATGGCGGACGCCAGGAACGACTACAGGACTGTCATGCACTACGCTGTGCTTAGTGGTGAGAGTCTGTCCATCTGACATCTGTGACATCGGAATGTATGTTACTGCAGCAGTCTCAATACAGCTGTAGAAATACTTTAATATAACTATAATAAACAATATCATTATAAACAGTATGGGTTTCCACACAAACCAAATTGTTAAAGTTTTTAAAACTACCCTCGTTTTTAGGTAACACAGAAGTGGTGAACCTTCTAATCAAGCAAGGCGCACGAGTTAACTACGAGTGCCCAGAGCTGAGCAAGCCGAGTCCGCTGGACCTGGCCATCCTGAAGGGAGACGTCACCATGGTGCAGCTGCTGCTCGCTGCTGGTACGGCACTGTTTGTGTAATATTGGCACTGAACTTGGCGTATTCGTCTAATTGCGCCTTTTGGCTAAAGAAACATGGACATTGTTTTCTTTAATGCAAATATTTTTTCTACAAGCTCTACCAGTCTACTCGCGGTTGACTTGAAACGTTAACTAAATATTTTCATGTCTCAGGAGCGCAAGTGAACGCGTCCAGCTCCGTGATCGGGTCTCCGCTGCACGTCGCCTGCTCCGATAATATCGTCAACAGGAAGGAAATTGTTAAAGTGAGTTCAAATAACATTAACATTTAATTCACATCTTTATTCCATACCATACCAGCCCTGTATTATATACTGCTCACTGCTGAGCACGGGCCTTCTCTACTACTGAGAGGTTAAGGCCTTAGTCCACCACGCTGGCCTAGTGCGGGTTGGCAGGCTTCACATACCTTCGAAATTCAGAGAACTTCTGAGGTATGCAGGTTTCCTCACGATGTTTTCCTTCGCCGTTAAAGCGAGCGATAATTCACAAAGAATACACACATTTTTTTAGAAAAGTCAGAGGTGTGTGCCCTTGGGTTTTCCTGTGGACATTCGTCTCAGCAATCCGTTCCACTCCCAACTATGCTATCGCCGCTCTATCGCACTACATCTTTATTCGCAAAAGGTTAAAGAGGCTTCTTTGTACACACACAAAAATAACATAAAAATTAAAATTTATTCAAAATCTTTTAGTGGGATTGACTACATCTAAGACTGTTTGAAGAAAGTAATTCGTAATTGTAAATCTAATTTCATTATTTTCATACGGTTCACAAGTTTCAAGTACTTTTAATCTGACAGAGTTACCTATCGTATAAACAGCTACATAACGTGGGAGCACTACGCCTATAATAGTAAACAGCTAATGTAGAATGTAGATAGTGTTCTATTTATTACCATTTATTTCGAAGCGCAGATTAAAGTCTGACTTTTGAATTTGGTCGACTTATAAGTTGTTTAAAACAGGCCCTAAGTATTTTACTATAGTACATGGTACTATGGTACAAAATTACTCTAAAACTACTGATTATTAGTTATTAAAACTTTCATACTCTATAATGAATTTATTAAGTTTAGAACAAAGCATACGTAGAAATATCCATTTAAAAATTCACAATTCCAGATCCTGCTAGAGAGCGGAGCGGATCCTAACATGAAGGTGTACAGCAGCGAGGACGCGACGCAGCTCCGGCCCGCGCTGGCCGAGTACCTCGCTAGCAACGTCGAGCCCAATGGAGAGATAGTGGCCATGTTACTCAGATATGGGGCTAGAGTGAGTGGTTTTTTAATTATATTGATCAGATAAGTGAGTAATGAGCGGGTAGTAATTTGTGTTTAGCGCCATCTTGTGTTCATAGGCGTATCAATCATGGTAGGTTTATTAGAATAATTTTCCATCCTTTGTGTGTATGTCGCGTAAAACTTAGAATATAATTTTATGCATATTCTACAAATTGTGGATTCCATCTAATTTAAGGCCTTTTTAAGGCTTTATTGCTCATTTTAATTAAAAAAACTTTAGTGTGCAATATTTCATAATTTACGATACATGACGCTATTTTTAATTTATATAACCAGTAAGATTTGCTAAAGTAAAAAAGAAACATTATTATTTTTAGTTCAATTCATATTATGATTTCAGGTCATTATGAAAACCCAGTTCCGTGATCCTGACGGTATCCTGAACCACTTACAGAATGTTACCTCCGCTGAGTATGAGCACATATTCTACCAACTCCTAGAGGCTGCCGAGGCTTTCGACCTTTGCATGATCAAAAGAAACAACACAGTTAGTGCCGCGCAAAAACAAAAATTAATAGAACGGGCTAAGAATCCAATTTCCTTGCTCCCGCAAGTAAGAATATATTTGCGTAGGTATTTCGGTTCCTCCTTGCCGGACATTGTTCACACCTTAGAAATTCCTAAAACTCTTCACCAGTACCTATTTTTTGAATGTAGTTAAACATTCAAGAATACAAATATGGATTTTCATTCTAGGCTGAGGGTGCGAGTTCCTTCAGCTTTTCTTTACGATTTGGTGTTGCTAGGAATGGTAGATTTCCATGATTTGAAGGTACTTTTTGAAATGAAGAAGGAGTTAACAATTTCTCGAATGTAATTGTACTATTTTATTTTATACATAAGAAACTTGATATTTTACGTATTTAGAAATGTTTATGTAGTGTTTATTTTCATTATGAGAATATTTTCCTTGATATCATTGTTTTTTTTGTACAAAATGGTCATCGTGATTTAAATATTATTATTGTATATTTAAACTTCTCTATTAAATATTTAAGTGCATTCGTATGCATTGAATATTAATGTATGATAAAATAATTGTGAAATATATACAAAAAATATTATTGATATAAATGTGTCATTAGTCGATATTTTACTTGTGAGTGTAGTGTATATTATGTTGTTGACTTGTACTTTATAAGTGGATCGTGCCAAAAAGTATTTTTATTCACTTTTCAAGGGATTGACTATGCATTAACTTGGTAAAACTTTAATGATTTTTACCAGGTCAAGTTTTAATGATTTTTACTATTATTTTGTAGATATGCACTTAAACTATCGATCTTATAAAGTCTGTATGATAAAAATGTATTTATGATACATCAGTGATCACTCATATTATTTAAAAATAAAAAAGCGTCTAATGATGTAATTCCTTTCTCAAAACTAAATAGAAATATTATTTTTAAATATATTCTCTGACTTGTCTCTTGTGATAATTTATCTATTACATAGTCTGAACAAGTTCTGATGTGATATATTGTGATATAGACGTATTTTTAAGACGTACTTTTGATTGTTGAGCTTCTTAACAAATCAAAAGTTATGTATTCAATGACTGTGTTTTATATAATAAATAAACATGTGTGAAATATGTGTTTTTTTTTCTATTTAGAGTAATTTTTCTGGTTCATTTGTTTAAGTTTGGGCTCCCAATAGAGCCCTCGCACGCAACCTGGGCCGATTATTTTTCTGTTCTTATGTCTATTTAGCATTTAGCAAAATTATAGAGTTGTAATAGACGTATCCTTTATCACATGGTGGGACGGATATCCTTAATGCTGCCTGCGGCTCCGCCCGCGTTAAAAAGTTTTTCCGGGGAAAGTCCCGCTTTTTACATTCCGGAATAAAACGTAGCCTAAGTTACTCCTTATTGCATCAGCTACCTCCCAATAAAAGTCCCGTCAAAATCGGTCCAGCCATTTCAGAGATTAGCCGGAACAAACAGACAAAAATTAAAAAAATATATATTTTGGTGTATGTACTGTATATATATTCATTGGATAAAGATTAATATTATTACGTTGATACAACTCTTAACAAATAATGCATTAATATCGACCAAATTTTATTACCATAAAAACGGTTCTAGTGAGTTAATCTTAAAAGATAGACATATACTGTCGCGGACATTTTTTTAGATCATTTCAAGAGGAATAATTCTTTCATACATATATTTTTGGTATCTTGAACCGTTTTCGCAGCGCACGCAATGGAAGCCCTCAAGGATGAATAATTTTCCCCGTTTTTTTTCACATTTTCCATTATTTCTTCGCTCCTAATAGTTGAATCATGATGTTATATAACCTAAAGCCTTCCTCGATAAATGGTCTATTCAACACAAATTTTTCAATTCGAACCAGTAGTTCCTGAGATTAGCGCGTTCAAACAAACAAACAAACTCTTCAGCTTTATAATATTAGTATACCTAGATGCCCACGGCTTCGCCCGCGTTAATAAGTTTTTCCGGGCTAAAAGTACATAAAAACCTTCCCGTTGAATCACTCTATCTAACACATTTATTTGGATAAAGATTAATATCATAACGTTGCTACAACTCTTAACAAATAATGCATTAATTTCGACCAAATTTCATTACCATAAAAACGGTTCTAGTGAGTTAATCTTAAAAGATTAACTCACTAGAACCGTACATACACCAAATATTTTTTTTTTCATTTTTTGTCTGTTTGTTCCGGCTAATCTCTGAAATGGCTGGACCGATTTTGACGGGACTTTTATTGGGAGGTAGCTGATGTAATAAGGAGTAACTTAGACTACGTTTTATTCCGGAAAAGTATAAAGCGGGACTTTTCCCCGGAAAAACTTTTTGACGCGGGCGGAGCCGCAGGCAACAGCTAGTATTAGTATAGATATGTTCGACGCAATAAGTGTGCAATAATATTATAAATTTCAACAGTGTAAACCCGATATAATAATCACAATAAAATTATCCAACAGGATAAAAATTTCACAAATCGAAAAATAGTATAGGTATGCACCAAAGATATATATAATAGCCTCAATGTTAATCCAGGTAAAAAAGGGACATAACCTACAGGTGTGCCAAATATCATCCAATTCCGTTTTTTTAATTATTGCATCTAATGACGAGACGAGCATGCCGTTCGCCTGATGGTAAGCGATACGGCCATCCATAAACAGTAGAAACACCATCAGTTTTTCCAATACACTTAGATTCTTACTTATTTAATTAAATGGTTCCCGGGATAAAAATATAGCACTCAAGAGTTATGTAGCTTCTTATTATTGAAAGAATTTTCAAAATCGATTTAGTAGTTCCTGAGATTAGCGCGTTCAAACAAACAAACAAATTCTTCAGCTTTATAATATTAGTATAGATAAGTGGGGATTTAATGGGTTTATAGATTTACTTTAATTCACACTTAGAAGAAAAAAATATATTAAGGTTGACGTGTAAAGGCAATTTGAAGTTTTAAGTTTGTACAGTCACTTTTGTGGCTGATTGTACATGAATAGATTTACAAAAGTTTTTGTAGGTACTAATAACGAGACTATTATAAAAAAATGGAGGTTTGAGTAAAATGTAAATTTTTGAGGCTTTGAATTTTTTTTAATGATTTCTTTTTCACAACTTTTACGGAAATAGGAGTTTTTAATTTTGTCAATAGCAACCCCAAAACGTGACTTGTCGAAAACAAAACTGAGGAAGCAGTTAGGTTTACTCCAATTATTCGTATAAATTAACTAAATAAGCTAACAATGGCAGACAAACAGAAAGTAGACCTCGGCCTTCTGGAAGAAGACGATGAGTTTGAAGAATTTCCCGCGGAAAGTGCGTAATTATTGTGAAATTGTTTGCGTGATTCTGATTACTCACACAGATTTTGATGCAATTTTGTGTTATTGTGGTCAGATTGGGGAACCGAGGATGCTGACGATGAAGAAGTATCCGTCTGGGAAGACAACTGGGAGGATGACATCGTGCAAGACGATTTTAATCAGCAGTTGAGGTTGGAATTGTTATTTTGTATAGCGAATGTGCTTGGTTCTTTCCAGGCAAAGAGTTCTCTACAATCTTAGAACTCTTTGTTTCCAGGTGACCGAACATGTGAACGGCATTACTACTCGTGATATACGCTTACTACTTTTTACTATGTCCTAATCGGAATCCCAGAAACCAAAATTATGTTCAACGTTTTTTCTTCTCCTTTTTAAATAAATATAAGTAAAGCTCCCTATATTTGATATGAATCAAAAGAATATAGATGAAAATAAAATATTTTTTAAATAGTTTCAACTAAAATTCAGTTAGTAAGAATTCAGGTCCAATGTGCTGATGGATATCTTTGTCCAATTTATATAGCACACCTACTGTGCATGCTTTCTACTTTTTGATTGAAAACTTAAGCTAATTCAGGTATCATATCTATATTACCATTCTTTTAAAATAGAACTTATTTACTTACATCATCTCACCTTTAGGATGAAAACGACACAATTCAAAAAGATAGAAAATATAGTTATCATCATAAAATTACTTAAAACGAAGTTCTCAATACAATAATAGTTCAAACACAGCCACAATCAAGCAGGATAAGGACAAAACTGTTATATCGGTCCCATTTTTATTATATTTGTATAAATAAGCGACTAGTTTTTAGTCTTTTAAAAATGATAACTCAATTAAAATTTTTTGAATTGTGTCGTTTTCATTCTAAAGGTGCATTATGTTTGTTTAGGTCTTTACTACATAATTTATACTAATTTAGAATTGTGGGGGAAAAAAATAGCCTAAAACCTTCCCAGGGTCTCAATGCCAAAGGACATGTCCTAGAACGGGCCTAAAATTTTACTAGTAGTAGGGTAGTACTCTCAAAAACTAAACCTTTGCAGTAAATTGTGTAAGTTTAAAGTCCTCCGATTTTGATATTTATGTAGTTGTATTTTTCTTTAAAATTACACTTTAAATGAAAGATTTTTAAAAAAGTGAGTTATAAAGGGAGGGGTCTAGAAATATTTTCATCATCATCTGCTTTCATCTAAATCAGTTTGTTTTGAGACTATTGTGTACAGATGTGGCAGGCAACTTGTTTTATACTATGTTCAGTAATTTATGCCAATGTATTTTTATTTCAGGCAACAACTAGAGAAACTGAAGGATCAGAATAAGTCTTAGGTTTATCTAGATGTAACTTACATTTAAGTTTTTTATTAATAAATGTTTTAATTCCACATTTTTTCTTTGTGTCTGAATATTGTTGCAAATTATTTACCAACCAGGAAATATCTCACTGTAATATAAAAAAATGTAATTCCTGTTCAATGTTAAATTTTACACTTCTATTTTACTATGATATCTATTGTATTTGGTATAATTTAGTATGAGGACAGAATTACATATACACTCACGCCTTTTATCCCCGAAGGGGTAGGCAGAGGCGCAACTAGTGCACCTACTTTACGCCATTATTCCGTCCCATGATGTGATAGGGGCGAGCCTATCGCCATACCGGGCACAAATTCCAGACTCCGAGCTGATACTGAATAGAAAAACTCAATATCACTGCCCGACCCGGGATCGAACCCGAGACCCCAGCATTGCAGTCGTACCATACAACTACGCCACTGAGGCAGTCCAGTTGCATTTCTGGAACTAGCAAATCCTCATCAAGATAACAAAAGAGATAGGTAGGTACACATGATATTATTGTATTATTTTCAGTACAGCTCACAGAGTCCTTTATTAAATAGTTCTTATAACCGTAAGCCTCAGAGAGGGTGATACAGGCAACTTCTTGAGATAGCCCTACCTAGGTTTTTTGATATGGGTTGAAAACACCTATCCTACGAATTTATTGAAATCAGGGAGGTTTTTTCACTTGAGGCCTAAGTCTGCCATTTTTATAAATAGAAGAGCCTGTTCTCTCGAAGCTAAAAATACCTCTCATAATTACTCCATACTGTCAAGGGAGAGATCTGTACAGCCAACTATGATCCTGCTGATAATAATCACATCTGATTATACATTTAACTTTATTGATTTTGAATTTCTTTAAGATCATTTTGTAGTAAAATTCTATAATGAAAATAAACTCTAAATGATTTCCTTACATTTAAAAATTTGGAAAATAAAACTAAACAAATGTAAAATAAACATGTTTATTAAAAAATTACAAGGCAACAAGTATCACAAATCAGTCTTAAGAGATTTTAAACTTGACCAACACATGATTATTTAGCTGTGTACACATATAGCTTAAACTGCAATAAAAAATACGTAAGCCAATATCTTCCAATATAAGTCAAAGTAGAAAGTTTTATATCCACAGTTTTATATCTCTTTAATTTCAAGACCAGCTTGATTGTAAATTAGTTGGCGTAGCAGTTCAGATGGGTTCTAGGTCCAGAATAAAAAATGTAGGAAATATTATATGTTGTAATATCACAATTTATAATGATTGGTATTCTTTTATTGGCAAGCTAGTTGCTCGCCTTCTGTCTACTACAGTTGTGTGCTTGTAAACAATAGCTCCATTGTCTTGGAATTATTACTGAGTGTGATCCTAAGATATAAGTTCTTGGGCCCCAATACTCAATAATAACACATCTTATGTTCATTAACAGTGCTAGCACACTTTTTTCCAGCAAAACCAGACAACTAACATATGCACCACCAAATAGAATTAACAGTAGAGGACCTAACCTGAAATTACGCCATTAAAAGTTAATATTTGGATTAGCACTAATGCCGAACTGATATTCTTCCTCAGTCTGCTCGGGCTGGGCAGTCGCATCCTCTTGTTCGGCGAAATATGTGTCTAATATGTGAAGAGTTTTTCTGTAGATCTGAAAATTTTATGTTTTAATAGTGGAGAAGATATTAAGAAAGTTATCCCAGGAAAATTGCGTCAAAAAAATCACACACAAGTGTTGCCCAATTTTGAATTTTTTCTACTCCATGACCCAAATAATCACAGTCTAATAACGCCATTCGCATAAATAAGAACTACAATATTTACTAGTAATATGTACCAACCTGTTCATTCTCATGTTGCTGCAGATTTTCGATCTGATCTAAAGCACCAATCTCTTCCAGCTTGAGGCACATCGCTTCCAAGTGGCCATATTTAGCTGCAGCCTAGATAAATAAAAGAAATATGAGCCTAACAGATATTTCACTGCTTGAAGCTAAGCAATGAATTTGAAATGAAATAGATTAACCATATGCTTTATAAAAAAAAACTTTGTTCATAAATGATCGTCACTATCTTTTTGAAACAGCCAACACATAGTTCCATTCTCTACCAAAATTATTATATTGATCTTGAGTAATGACTACACATGATGTTTTTAGAATTTACAATTGTCAGTGAATCTCAGAATGTAATTGATTTTGATACCTCTTGTGAAAAATAATGTCTTATCATGTTGGTTTTATAATGACACACACTCCAGTACAATTGCACAATAGATTGATATTATGGTATGAGGAGCCTGTGACCTGTGGTTCCAGTCCATGTATGCTATCAATAGGTGATTCATGCTTAGCGGGTGACCCATAATCACATCCGTGATTCATACCTGCAACAAGTGCGTGATGCCGTCCAGCACAACGCTGACTGCACGATGGTCGCGTGCATGTAGTAGCGCGCAGTACGGCTGCAGTAATCCGCTGCTGAAGAGAGCGTCCAGTTGCTGACGAGTCCCACCCAAGCAGAGGTTAGTTACCGCCCATGCTGCTTCTTTCTGACATCTGGAAATGCAGCTTAGTAACTAGCATATTCTAGTTCAAACTTCTCATTTTCATATGTATGAAAAACTCATCCATATCGCGTAAGCAGTTTATTTAAAAAATATATATATAAACAATTTTCATTCTTCATAAATTTCTACCATTGCAAAATTTACATAATAGATCAAAGAAACGCAACCAGCAGCACTAAAATTGGCTAACTTGATATCCTCATTGGTGATGACGTGGCACAGATGGTGCAGGAGGCCGGCGTCCACCGCGCGTTGTATCTGCGGCTGCGTGCCCGCGAGGACGTTGCTAGCCGCCCACGCCGCCTCCTTCATCAGGGATGGCTTCCCACAGCGCAGAAGCGTCATGATGTGATCCATACAACCTGCATCCAGGCAGCGGTCGGTCTGAGAACAGAAATTTTAAAACCACTTGTGATTTAGTTTGCTATGTATAAGAGTTGAATTGTTATTTTTGAAGCCGATGTTTTCGTAGAGCCTAGATATTTAACGATTTCAAACTAGCAGGTGCTATTCATGTAATTACGATGCGTATGAATTTCAATATAATACAGTATGCTGATCAAATCATCAGTTGGACTAAATTAATGGGATATTGTTGATTATACCTGTTCATCAGAGCCGGTGAGCATGTTCCCGATGGACCTAAGGGCTGGCGTCCTAACAGCGGGAGAGTTGTGCTCCAGGAGTTTCACCAGCCGCTTGAGGAGTTTAGGCGTGGCCTGCACTGCCTCGATGCGGTCGTTGGGACCATCCGTCAGGTAAGATAGGGCCCAGCAGGCATCAGCTATGAAAAATATTGACGAGTTTTTATTTCAATTATACTTAGCATGGTAAGTATCAGTCATAATGTAGAAAATAATAATATTAATTGTCTCACAATAAACTTTATAATTATTATAGCAATGTGACTCATAAGCGAAATTAATATTTTGGTCCCACATAAATAAATAGGTTTCTCATTAGCTGAATGCCTACCAAAAAGTCTGGAAAGTGCCTCATGATCAGGACTTGAGTGAGATCCACAAAGTATCTAAGTTCAGAGTATACATACCCAATACATCCTGGTCGGCAGTCTCCAATAGCTCAGACACGTACGGCAGAGCTGGTGCCACCATGTCAAATTTCACGAGTGGATTCTTGTTCCTATAACAAGAAATCCATATTTTTATAGTGCTGAACAATACCAGACTGCAATGTAATACTGCCAACAATTATTGCGATTTTGATTCCTGTAATATCCAAGAAAGTGCCCGGGAGGTGTTTTGTATTTATACAAGGGTTTTGTATTTTCCAGCAAAATTAACCAACTTGTCTTGGCATCATGTAAGTATTATGGTCAGTCATCATAATACTTCTTAACTTTTACCTGTTTTCAACATAGCAATAAATTTTAGAATATGTACAAATAATCTTTAGGAAGTACTTTATGCATGAAGGTTACCTGCACAGATTGCTGTAGGTCCACACGGCTGTGCGGAGCTGGCTGGCAGGTGTAGAGGTGGTAAGTAACGGCAGTAGCGCCGGCAACACGCCTGCGCTGAGCACCAGGTCGCGGGTCTCGGGCCCGTCGCCCGCGATGTTACCAAGAGCCCAGGCACTCTGCTCCCCCACTACCCCACCACGGGCGAGGAGTGTGATCAGTTTAGGTACGGCTCCACCCTACAGAAAAGATAGGTTTTAGGAATTTATGATCTCATTAGATTTAGGTATGTTAAATTTGAATTTCACTGTTCAATGTTCAGTATGTTGTTACAAGTGAAAGATTGAACAGAATGTTGGACCAATGTTGAGCTTCATAGGCTCCATGTGCCTATAAACTGTAGCAATATCATGTCAAACTATGGATTATCAAGTACTACAATTTGCAAAGCGCTCATAACCCAGAGACATGTAAATCAACAAAAAATATGTTTGTAAATGTAGGCGTATGCACGTTGTACACCGTTTAATTATATTTATTTATTTGTGGTCTCTCATTTTATTATGAAGGTATAGTGTTTTGTGTTTGTAAATTTCCTTCAATTGTATTCTATCCTTATCTAACGGTGATGTGTGTGCATTAGCTTATATAACTAATCTGACTTTGTATGCAAAAGACTTGAAAAAAAAAAAGAAAAAAAAAAAAACATATATATAAAGATTTAATGGACAATTGATGACAAAAAATTAAGCCCGGAGTTTCTTTCTGCCTTTCTTCTTCGGGTAGTCATCGCTTAGGTAGCTAGTGAAAGGCTGGTAGGTTAGCTAGGCTAGGGCCTGTAGTGTCCTCACCGGTGAGGATCGCGACGCGTGCCTCCCATTAATTTTAATAAAAAATATTCTTTTTTTATCTCTTTCCTGCCAGCCCGAGCTTGGCTTCTTTATATTTAGTTTACATTAATTTTGCTCCCTTTAAATATGTCTTTAGTTATATAAGTGACTATTTGTAATAATAATTATTAATTGAA
Organism: Lapara coniferarum; assembly: GCA_949316025.1. NCBI lineage: Eukaryota > Metazoa > Arthropoda > Insecta > Lepidoptera > Sphingidae > Lapara > Lapara coniferarum. The sequence goes on along the minus strand of OX438931.1, from coordinate 25,475,474 downwards.
TGTATCTTGACATATCATAAGTGCAACTATGTTCGCCTACGTGATAAATAAAGTATTTTATTTTATTTTATTTTAAAGACAATCTACATCTATCTATCTCAACTACCTTTCTGTCAATAATATTATAAATACATAATAGGATACTTACATCCACTACAGCCATGGTATGATCATGAGTCCCTGATGCAATGTTGGTGAGCGCCCATGCGGCTTCAAACTGAAGATCCGAACTGAGTAAAAAGAAGTCACCAGTATATAAATATACAGGGTCATTTTGACATTGCGTTAATAAATGAAACCACATACTTATCTCGTTGAAAATAACGTTTTCTATTACGTTATTTTAACGGTAGATGTAAAATAAAAAAGTGTAAGTTTCAAACAAAATAAATATCAGTAAAGAGTAACTTTAAGTTTATACACCCTAATGCCACGATAACTGCTTTAGGAGAATTCCTCGCAGCAGCAACATTACACTTTCAGTCAGAAATACACTTAGGCACACACCATAATCGCACTAAACTACAAAATGAAAAAAAAATTGGAATACTACAACCGGTATTTTTGAAGAAAGTATTCGTTATTCATTGACGATTTTTGGCACAATGTTAGCAGAGGTATAGACGAATATGTGGTTTCATTAAGTAACATAATGTAAAAATGACCCTGTATAATTAGTAAGAACAGGGAAAATGTTTGTTAGTAGCATAAATAGGCTTGTTTTCAACCTACTTCAAAGGAGGAGGTTTGTCATTTTGAGATAATTATTTATTATTTTTTACAGACTCTAGAATTGATAAGGAATATATAGGTAATATGAAATTTTATTTTGGTTATTAGTCTGTGTTCATTATATATCTATACTAATATTATAAAGCTGAAGAGTTTGTTTGTTTGTTTGTTTGTTTGTTTGAACGCGCTAATCTCAGGAACTACTGGTTTGAATTGAAAAATTATTTTTGTGTTGAATAGACCATTTATCGAGGAAGGCTTTAGGCTATATAACATCACGATGCAACTATTAGGAGCGAAGATATAATGGAAAATGTGAAAAGAAACGGGGAAAATTATTCATCCTTGAGGGCTTCCATTGCTTGCGCTGCGAAAACGGTTCAAGATACCTAAAATATATGTATGAAAGAATTATTCCTCTTAAAATGATCTAAAAAAATGTCCACGACAGTATATGTCTATCTTTTAAGATTAACTCACTAGAACCGTTTTTATGGTAATCAAATTTGGTCGTTATTAATGCATTATTTGTTAAGAGTTGTATCAACGTCATAGTCATAGAGTGATTCAACGGGAAGGTTTTTATGTACTTTTAGCCCGGAAAAACTTATTAACGCGGGCGAAGCCGTGGGCAAAAGCTAGTCTACAATAAAATAGTGATCACTGCTCATCTAAATACATTTATACTTACCAATCATCCCTATCCAGGGCTTCTACTAAGGGCTTGATGACTCCAGCCTCCACCATGATGGTGATGGGTGGGTTCTGTTCCCGGGACAGCATGCGACGAGCGGCGCGCGCTGATAGCGTCTTTGTTGATAAGTCATTGGATTTGAGACCTGGAATTAAATAGGGATGAATTTCGTACATTTTTATTTTTATTGTTCTGGTATATTGAATATCTTTAAGCCAAAATAATAATTCTATGTTTTGCATTAGCCCTCTATAAGTCAGAATTTTACATTTAATAAATACCAATGTTCAATAATCAACTATTGAATGTTAAAGTTTTCTTAGAATATAAGAACATCTCAGAATTCTACAGCGTATAGATCAACTGAATAAGTAAACTTGCATTGATATCCACAAACCATATTAAACACATTCCAAAGTATGTAAAAATAGGGAAGGAGGAAAGTATTGGCTTCTTATAATAAAATTACCCAGTGGTAGGTATATGATTATGTTTATTAATACACCACCTTGTACAATATCAGCAGGAGACACAGGCTTTTCAGGTTCAATTTCCTCCCCTGCTTCTGGTGAGAGTGCCCTGCGTTTGAGGAGCTGCTCATCTCTGGCCTGCTTGCGAAGAGCCACACTAAGCTCTGCACGTTTGCGACGGAGTTCCTGAAATTTTTTTCAAGTCAGATTCCCTAATTTAACATTAAAAAAATGGTTGGTTGCAGTTCACTTAGTGAAAGAGGCTGTATAGCGTAATTACTGAAATCACGAATCGAAAAAAAATGTTACTGAAAGATACACTGAATCTGAATGTAGGCTTATATTATAGTTTATTGTGCATTGTTTACTTTCATAATAAATAAAGTCACTTGTTTTCTCTTATATAAATCATATATATAAAAACAATTTCGGATTATTTTATCAATTTTTTTTAGGTATCTACAGATACCTACATTTGATTTAACTATTTTAGGTAGTAAATTCGTGGTCGTTTCCACGTGTATATTTCCGTCATGATGGTAATTAACAGTTATAATTACAGATTATGTATTCTATTCTTATTACTGCTACTGCTTTTTATTTTGCGACTCATTATTAAAGTTAATGGTTTTAAATGTGGGCTTAAAATGGAGTCGGAAGAATAAAGACGTATACTTATTTTTTTTTCTACCTGCTATAAAGATAACAAAGACTTGCTCCTAAGAGCGCATTATACATTTATTCTTATTATTTATATTTTATTACTGACAATAAGTTAAAATAAAGGATTTAAGGTTGAACGAGTATCGTTAACAAGTTTGTAATTGTGGATGATTTTAATGAAAACAAAAGAATACTCACAGTAGTTCCATGGCCAGCGTTCTTGTACGATGCTAATCTAGATGAAGTTCTTTCCGACATGATTTAAAAGAATCAGAATTAGAAAATATCACAGAAACTACAACAGTCAACCCACACTTCTCGGGACTCTTTAAATTTTTGAAAATCAACGGCTGTCGGCAGGTGGCTGCGCAGTGCAGTCCAGTGTTGCCAACAAGATTTTTAAAAACCCGTCAATTTCGTCATATTTCCGTCAACATTTTTATTCCTCAATAATAGTCCTAAAACTACTAAAGTTCTATGTACACGGGTGTAGATATAGATTTCACGTGGGGAGTGCGTAACGTGGGTTCGTGCACCTAAAAATCCCCCTCTCATGTATATACATTTGAGAAATGTAAAACGAATATTTCCCTAAAGGTACATTTTGTCCTGTTAAATGTTCCGTCAGCCGGTAGAATAATTTATTCCCGTTTTCAAGGTATCCAAATCCGTTAGATATGACGGGAAATCCGTTAAGTTGGCAATGCTGGAAGTTGTGTTGCCAGTTAATAAAATTACTAATTACAAGAAATCATAATCTATGTAATGCATGCATTGGTGATAATAAAATTTAGGAAGTACTACACCAGTATTTAACTCTAAACAACCCACAAGTGTTTGTCGGACACATTTTTGCGTTCGGTTATTCATAAAACCTAAAGTATTTACTTTGACGAAAAACCGCTTTATCTAATCTACCTCCGAAGTTTACCGAATCTAATTGTGCAATAAAAACATTTGTAACATAAATAGTTTCATATTTATTACAAGTAAACCAAAACTATAACGCGTCAACCCACAAGTGTCCAACAGACACAAATATATTTTGTTCGATTTAAGTACCAAGGTAGATTGTTTATTTACGTTTATTTAAAATAATATCGTATCAAGTAGGTAATAAATCAACTCGCAGTGCATTGTTTCTGTTATAATACCAATCTTTGTATTTGTAAATGTGACTATTGGGTTACAGTCACAGTGCTTAGATGTTTTTGTTATAAGCCAGTCATACTCGTTTTTGTTCTGAGAAATCATCATTGAGATAGGAAGAAATTCAACGTGCCTTTGATACAAAATCTCTCAGACAGTCAAGAAATTTACTTGCACCATTAGAAAGTTGTAAATGTATGTGTGCCTAAACCTAAAATAGTTTTATTTGCATGGGCAAAATGTTACAATCGATGAGCAAGCTAACTTTTGAAAGTAGGGTATAACTCAAACAGTATCTGCCCAAAAATCCTGACGATTGACAACTGAGGTGTGATTTAAAATTTGGGAAATATGTGACTAAAAAAAACATTTATACCCTTTATTTGATATAAATATCTGGGAAAAGAACGTCAAAATATTGCGTACAATATGGTCAACTAGTCAAGTGAATCGTACGTTCGAAGTAGCACAAACGTTATTTTTGGTAATTTTGTATTATTATAAAAATGGTCTCATAGTAGTTAAATACTATGAGGACAAAATAAGGCTTCTATATCTAAAATTTTTCAATGTGTCATCGCATCTAATCGTACACAATTCAATTCTTTGGATATGATTGTAAGTAAAGTCTGTCCATCGTCTGTCTCAAGAAAGAAGTCCCGCAGACGCGGCGCCCCAGTTATGCGACGTAATGTTGCTAACTTTAAGGTGTTAGATGTACCGAAACCGACAAAAGTTTACGGTATACTTATATTTGAGTGATTGTAAAAAAGTAAAACAAAAACGTTAACAATATTGCTATATTCGAATCTGTGTTACGGAGATTTAGGGTCGGTAGGGGATTTAGAGTTACCGAGACTGGTTTAAATTTTTATTTTACTCCCAATGTTTTGAACGCTTTCGAGCATTTTGCATTTTGTAGTAATGGAGCAAGCTTGCAAAGTCTATACGTATAACGTCGTATATAAAATAAAATATATAAAAAAAGGGGGAAAATTGAACAACTTGTATTATTTAAGTATTTTATTTTAGCACAATGGATCGGGAGATATGATGGTAAAATCGGTATATCGGGAGGCTACAAAGTCGATAAATCTCCCGATAAATCGGGAACTTTTGCAACACTGCACGTAAACAGCACCTGAAAACGACAACATGGCCGATCTGTCATGATAAGTTCCACATATTGCCGCGGAACTTCTTTAGTGAAGCAGACTTTAAATAATACAATTGCCAATATGAAACAGAATTATGAATTATACAACAATATGTGGCATTCCACTGCGCTTATCACCCTGAGTCATAAGATGGTAAGTCTTATGATGCCCAGTAATTACATTGGCCACATAGTCCTCCAAACAGAAAGACAAAAGTGCATGTATACCTACTATTACTGAGCGGTTAGGCTTGCCAACATAGGGCATTTAGCCCTAAATTTAGGGCTCAAATAAGTGTATTGGGCTTTTTTAGGGCCAAAATATATTTAGGGCTATTTTTAGGGCCATAAAAATGTTTTCATGTATTACTGTTTGACTGAACATAAAAAAAAAAAAATATGTATATATGTACACATATATATATACATATATATACACTCACGCCTGTTATCCCCGAAGGGGTAGGCACAGGCGCAACTAGTGCACCCACTTTTCGCCATTATTCCGTCCCATGATGTGATAGGGGGCGAGCCACCATATCGGGCACAAATTCCAGACTCCGAGCTGATACTGAATAGAAAAACTCAATATCACTTTGCCCGACCCGGGGATCGAACCCGAGACCTCAGCTTTGCAGTCGTACTGTAATACTAATTATTACTGTATTAGAATATTTTTAGTTATCTTTTAAAATTTTATTGTAATTGTTGTTATTAAATGTTTATACTTAGATTATATTGTTAGATGTAAGTGTTTTGGCTAAGTGCTGTAAACTTTCATTAAAATAAATATATAAATAAATAAATACAACTACGCCACCGAGGCAGTCAAAAAATAAAAAAGGCAAAACATTCAAGTTTTTACACAAGGTGCAATGCTATAATGCCAAATACACATTGCCGCCGAACCTGTACGAGTCTTCACGAATCCGATAATGTAAATCTGGCATAATACACGCCATCCTACGGCGTCAAACATAACAATCATTGACAATGTAGATCTTTTTATACGTTTTAAAAATAAACTAAGTTGTGTGTTATTTACCTTAATAAAACAGGGAACTTATTTAAATAATATTAGATATAGGTATATACTACACCATACAAAGTAACATTGACAGTACAGGGCTTTTTTTGGGTTTTTGAATTTTGCATTTAGGGATATTTTGGGCTTTTTCATATAAATTTTAGGGCAATTTTTTTAGGAGTTGGTAATCCTGTGAGCGGTCAAAATAGACATATCGGTAAAACTACAAAAACGAAGCAGAATGGTCTTTGACCTTAGCCCGTTCCGTATGAAACCAATTGAAAAAGAAGTAATCTACGAACTCGGCAACAGTGTTGCCAACTTAACGGATTTCCCGTCATTTCTAACGGATTTGGATACATGTGAAACGGGACCATCTAACGGCTGACGGGATATTTGACGGGGAGGGGTGTACATGCCAAAGGAGGTCTTCATGGGGTTCTTGAAGAACACACGCTTGCACCCCCCCCCCCATGCAAAAATTATAGCTACACCCGTGTCAATTGTTGACCCAACGGGTTTTTGACGGAAAAATACGACTAGCTTGACGGATTCTTAAAAATATTGTTGGCAGCACTGCTCGGCAAGGACAGCAATCTGGATAGCAAGACGAAGTCTCAAAGAGCATTACAATACTACGGAAATGAAATCTTTTATCTGCACGCAGAATAAGCTGCAAGTTCTCGCGCAAGTTGTAGAAATGGTGTTTACACAATACATGCGGCTGACCAGAAGTCCTGCAAGCTTCAAAATGTTACTGAAGTCAGCTTGCCAGCTGCACACGGCAAAAATTGCTTGCACAAGTCGCAACATAACTTTTGCAAGTCTTCTTGCTAATGTAAACCCTGCTTATGAATTTCAACTCAATCTTCGGAGATTTATTCAAGATTATTAAAATACCGGCATGACATAAGCGTAGCATAAACCTATAATTTAGATAATTTACATCATACATTGACGCGGAAGGCCAAATGTTTATTACATTTTTTACACAACCAAACACGCTTAAGGCACTGTTTATGAACTTCCTATAATTATTGTTTTATAATATACTATACTAGCTTTTGCCCGCGGCTCCGGCCACGTCAAAAAGTTCTTCCGCGATAAAAGTCCCGCTTTAAATATAAAGCTGCAAAATATTCCCAGGAAAAAAATAGCCTATGTGTTAATCCAGGACATGATATAGCCGTGTGCCAAATTTCATCGAAATCCTTTCAGTAATTTTTGCGTGAAAGACTAACAATTAATATACATCCATACATTCTTACAAACTTTCGCGTTTATAATGTTAGTAAGTATATTAGTACCTATACTATATTAAATATTATGCTGTCATGTCGGTGCATTTATGAGATTTTATTATTATATGAATAGAACTTTCAAGTAGAAATCTTTTGTTCCGTTAGGTTGGTTATAATCATAAATCAGCTGATGATCCTATAAATGTCAAAGGAAGGAAGTTGACCAGACAGGAAATGTTTCCGGTCATATTATGTTCTTGTTATGAAAATAAAATAAAAGTAAACGTGAGTAATTTAACATAATACCTAAATTAATTTTTAGTTTAAATTAATTATTCTCATATATGTATGTTATAAATATTTAGACTTAACATTTTTATTTACGCGCGAATAATTAATTGACGTCTAATACCGCGAGTAAATGCTAAAGAAAAAATGCCATAAAATGCTATTAAGTTAATTACACCTAATGTTTCTTTAGACATAAATTACATTTGACACCATTTAATATTAATCTGTTCATAGCAATTTATGCGTCGGTCTGATAAGATAGCATCGATATATCAATTAGATATGGAAAATTCAATTGATGTCAGTTACTTAGTACATGCATTAAGATAGCAAATGCATTTTTTATGGCAGAAGGCTGGTAGATAAGAAAATAGGTCACACGATGAACGACGATCGCCACCGCTAAAAACACGCACAACACTAAAAGCATAAGCCCACCTGCAAGAAGTGCTATAGGAGTCAGTGATAGGACTGGGACTTGATTTCGGGCCTTTGACACCGTTGGCTAAAGCGAAGCTGTTTCTGCGCATGGGTCTTCTCCGAAGTAGTGATATGACTTTGATCCTGCTAGCCCATCCGTGCCGTTTATAGACAAGACTGGCTAATGAAAGGCTGAAATAATTTTTATCATATCAAATTATAAAGGGCCAGAATAACTTGAAAACGGTTCTCAAAGTGACCTTGTTTTATTTTAATTTTCTGTTTATAAAAAGTGCTTCATTGATCAATCCGGCAGAAACTCAAATACTCGCCTCTCTAGACCCCAGTGTGAAATCAATTTCAATTTATTTTGAAAAACGAAGTATTAAATTGGACAATTGTCACAAAGAACCGTTCGCCTTTCATTATTTAACTGAACTGCATTGCGACTGCCGAGCATGGAATTAATGCAGTCAAGATGATCTGAAAAAAAAACTACTGAATAAAATAAGAAGAAGGAGGGCCGACAGATATTGAGTGGTGGGATGGGCCTAACATGCGCAAAGCTTTTACTAAAGCATGATAACAGTTTACAGCGTAATTAAACTACGTGTACACCAACACTTTTATATAACGACCTCGTATGCAAAACGATCGCAAATTAGTCTCAATAAAACGAGTTTATATTCGTCCAAAAATTACAAATTACGCGATACATTACGCCGTTGGGCGTGACATCACAGTACATTCGGTTCCGAAGAAAACACGTACATTGCCCGTCCTTGTTCGGCGCTCGGGTGGGACTGGGATGGGTATAGCGCTGATCGCGTACCGTCGAGGGTGTCGCCATTTTCATTTTGACGAATATTGACAACGTCAGATAGCTCAGATAGACAGAACCGCTTGTAGACGCTGCGTCTACGAAAATATATTTTTATTTTGATTGTGATTCATTTAACGAGCGCGTTACGTCGGCCGCCGCGTGCCTCGGGAGCAATTAAAAACTTTATTTACAATCAAAGTGACGTGTGCGAGTTTTCGACATTTTTGTGTGGTAACCTCTTAGTTTTTTTTTCGCCGTGTTTTGAGAACTGCAAGACAGATCGATATGTGCAAGACGTACTACAGATGACTCTGAACGGTTTCACAGCCTCGTGTTGTTTTCTGGTGAGTGTTATTTAGTTAATTTGTCGCTTAAACGTTGTTCATTGTGAAGTACAGTGTGGATATTATGGATATTTTGAGAATGATTCTTCCTACACCCACAATTTGGCACGAGTTTTGTTAATTTGTCGTATAAAACGTCTGTCGTCCTTTGTTGCGGTAGCTCACGTTTGTTTACGAACTGTCAGGGGCAGTACACGGCCCAAGATATATTGCCTGGGCTGGCGACTATGCGTGGAACAGGCGCTCAAGGCAAAATAGTCTCTAATAACTACACGATAAGGTTGAAAGCTTTGTGAACAGTCCGGCTATAACGGCCCGTGGAATTAATTTATCACACGCCGCCGCTTGACAAGTTGAAAACATAAATTCGACCTTGGCGCCCCACGTGGTTTGAAGGCTCCGTTGCGTTTGTTCAAGTTTTGAATTTAGCGCGAATTTATAATTAGAATTTTATTTTATTATGTTGGACAGATTAGCGGAAATTAGGAAAATATCTACTTTGAGCTTAGAGTGAATGCTCTAAGATTTTTAGTAAAGAAAATTAAACGATAAAGTCAACGATTTTTAGATATTTCTACGTTTTTGTAAGTAAATGTTTTTATTTTCCTCCAGTGCAATGGTGGAAATCTATGCCTATAGTAATTTTATTGTCACCCAATGATTTTGTGTTACAATCAAGAAGTTAAATTGCTTGCCCAGCTGCAGGTATGTTCCATATTTATGTTTTTTAAACACAATATTTATTTAAATAATTGCTTAAATAGTTTATATACACACTAACAATGAAGCACAAATTTTTTTTTTAGATAAGCTAATGAAAAAGGTACCACTTAAGTATTTAGAAATTAGAATAGTACTTAGGTACTTACATATTTTACCAGTTGAGGCTGAATAAAATACTGAATATTATTACATTAATTAACTTAACCCATACTTTAAATAGTCAAATTTGTAGTAAATATGAATAAAAAAAAAGTGTATACTTAGGTACCTACTAAAATATCCTGTTATTTTAAATGAAAAAGTTGGTAATGAATTTCATAATTAATTATTATTCAATTCAATATTCAATAAGTAATCTTTTTATAATCTTTATTTATATATTTATTTACTATTAAAGCTTTACCAATTAAAAACACATATAAGACTTTAACATTAGGTATGTGGAAAAAGATAATTTACGTTTAAGTGTATGCTTCTAAATTACAGGTATGTACCTACCTACGTTTTTTTCATCATTAAGTATTATTATAATTATATCATATAATTTTAATTCTATGTAGTCTTATTATTATTTGAATTAAGAAAGAACACATTAGCAAAAAAAAATATTAAATATAAAATTCCTATGTATAATATTTACATTTAAATAATACTATAATAAACAGTGTTCAAAAATTGATGCAAACATTTTTTTTAAAGTCATTTGCAATTTAAATTTCTTGTTTATGATGTACTAGCTTTCGCCCATGGCTATGCCCGCATTAAAAAGCTTTTTCTGGGATAAAAGTCCCATTTTATATATTCCCAGGATAAAAGTAGCCGTGTGTTAAACCAGGACATGATCTACCAAATTTCCTCGAAAAACATTCAGAAGTTTTAGCATGAAAGAGTAACAAACATACAACATCCATACATTCTTACAAACTTCCACATTTCTAATATTAGTAGGATTATATTAAGTTTAACTGAAATACATTAGATATTAAGTGTAGTATTAGTTATGATTTTGATTTTTAGTTTTATTGGAATAATAATTAACATACCTAGCACCTATGCCTTAATTAAAGTAAAAAACATACTTTTTTACCTCTGCTTGCAGAGCACATGAAACTAAAGAGGCATCTCTAGTCTCCATAATATATTTTTTTATGACATAATATCTTATCACATATAACATGTAGGTTGGGCAGCCAATATGTATTCTCCATCCACAATCATACTTTTCTATATTTATTTTATTAACCCATCAAACGCACACACATTATATATATACAGATATATGGTGAAAAGCCATATAATCGGACGCCGGCGTCCGTAACGGGGTTTGACGAGTCAAGATTTATTCCACTCCTGTTGACTTAGTATCAGCTGGCGTCCGAGTAAATAGGGTTTCCCCATACATCTATATATAGCGGGGTTTGACGGATTAAATAAATACAATAACTAGTATGGGTTTACTTTCTTGACGACTAAAACCCAACCAATCCATTGTTATGGCATTGAGGTCTTTCCCTTGAATCAGTTGCTGCTAAATCTTTAATCCAGTAGTTTGTTATTGAATGACCTATAATGGTACTTGACACTGGTATCTCCTGGTTTTTTCTAAATAGCATAAACTGGCAAATGCTTAGATGGGTCTCCACCCATGAATATAACTTCTCTTGCACAGTGGAACATTAGTTGCGAGTGGAGATGAACAGTGCAGACTGCAGATAATGTAATTATATTGGTATACCCATTACATATTGCTAGCTATCTATACATTGAGGAATATATTATAGGACCTAGAAAATATTTTTCTGTTCCTATGCCTACTTCCTCCTCCAAGTCGTATTTGCGTAACTTAGGGATTAGAGTTGTTGGTGTCTCGCTGGAGTTGTGCGGCCCATGGCCCTATACGGTTGTCCCGTCTGGGCTGGGTCTCTGAATGCTCGATGCGTCACTCTACTACGCAAGCCGCAACGTTTAGTGGCGCAGCGACTCATCAGGGGCTGCCGCACAGTCCCCCACGAGGCTGCCCGCATCTTGGCCGGTATACTGCCTTGGGATTTGGATGCCAAATACCTCTCGTCAGTATTCTTCTGGCGTGAGGAGGCATCACGTCTCGGGCGGAGACTGGCCCCGAGAGAGGTCACGGCCCAACTGGCCTCCATTCGCAGCGCAGCCGTGGAGGAGTGGCATACCAGGCTGGAGAGCCCGAGTGCGGGCTTGAGGACTGTCGCGGCAGTGCGACCTGTCTTCTTAAGCTGGCTAGACAGGCGCTACGGTGCGCCGACGTTCCGTCTGACACAGATGCTGTCGGGCCACGGGTGTTTCGGATCGTTTCTGTGTCGGATCGGAAAGGAGGAGTCCGCCGCCGTGTGCCATTATTGTGGCAACGGCCACGAGGATACTGTCCAACACACTCTCGAGGAGTGCCCAGCCTAGGACCTACAACGCAGCGCTCTTAGAGTAGTCGTCGGAGGAGACCTCTCGCTGCCAGCCGTGGTGTTCGCCATGGTCGGCGGCTGGAGGTCATGGCGCGCGATGGCCTCCTTCTGTGAGTGCGTCATCTTGCGGAAGGAGAGTGCCGAGTGGGATTGTGAGCAGAGCGATCCCGCCCGCAGCCAGAGGAGACGAAGGAGGCGTCGGGTGGACGACTGACCGGCGCCTCGTGTCCTGTGGTGAAGAAGGCCACCCGGGTTTTTGTTGGTATGCCGGTGTAGGGTGTACATAGTGTTAGGGACTCGGTCGAATGCTCGCTCGGGTGAAACTATACTTCTGAGTGTCGTCATTGGGCCGTAAGACTGTGTGAAACCAACATAACCGTCCCCCCACTTACCCCCCAGTGGTGGTAGCGATAACGCGTTTTTCCCCGCGATAAAAAAAAAGAGTTGTTGGTGTCTACTGATATCTCACTCACCGTACGAAATGCAAGAAATTGCAGCGTTACATTGTTTTTTTGTGCGACAGGGAGACCGTGGGGGCGAATCGAGCAACCATCCGGGCTCGCGTAGGCTAAGGCTTCTGAGTATTGCTGTCCCCGATAGAGCCGGTCTTTTTATGTTGTAGACAAATACGTCTTCAGTTCGTAAGTACGTATCTCCCCTGGCGCATTTTGCTGTGACCGGTTTATTACCATTGTCCTATGAAACCGGCGTTTTTTTTAAGGCTTTGAATTACGACACGAGCATGCGGTTTGACCACGTGGAAACTATGGAAACCTTAAAAAATCCAAAGACGCAATTCAAATGCAGACTTTTATACGCACTATTTTTAAACCGAATTTAATGTTACGCAGTTTTTTAAACATCTAGAAATCACTACATTCGAATGTTCTCATCACTGAAATGGGTATATTTGGCTTGGGAGTTAAAATATTTTTCGCCGTTAGGTGCCATTGATTCAGGTCATATTTGTTAGAAAGGATAGTGACTAAATACCTACTCTAAAATATTTACAACAAAATATTTTCTTACTACTTTTTTTATGGCATTGAATGACGAGATGAGCATGCCGTTCGCCAGAAGGTAAGCTATACGACCACCCATAAACAGTACCAACACCATCCAGCACCTTGAGTTACAAAGTACTGTGTGGCATTCTACTGCGCTCGTCATCCTGAAACATAAGATGTTCAGTCTTGTTATGTCCAGTAGTTACACTGGCTACAATGTCTTTCAAACCGAAACACAACAGTGCATGCACACTGTTGTTTGGCGGTAAAAATAGACATTGCGGTGGTACCCACCCAGACGGACTCTTACATATGAGAAACCTACCACCAGTAATAATAATGGCGTAACTTATCAGCTTTCTTGTAGCGTCGCGTACGATTATTGAGGTTCACCTTCCCGATAAGTTTAATTGTGATAAACTCGTCAGTGGCGGCCTTAGGGTGAATAGAAACGGGCAATTGCCCGGGGCCTCGCGCGTGCTTCAGCTAATGTCCTTTTTTAAATTAACCACCCTGTAAACGAACAAGGTCGCAGGACCGCGCTGGATGCGGGCCGCTTTTGACACGTCCGTCTGGAAATCTTTGGGGGAGGCCTATGTTCAGCAGTGGTCGTTGTGTGGTTGATAACAATGATGATGGTGAAACCGACAAAGTTTGAACCACATACAAAATTAAGGAAGTTGCGTTTTTTTTGCTCGCGCCCGAAGTTTCACGCTGGCTAAGGTCGCCACTCTGTGTGTAGGATGGATAACAATAGATGGACAAAACGTCTAACAGAGTGGGTACCAAGAGACAGGAAAAGGAAAAAAGGGAGACCTAGAAAAAGATGGAGAGACATTTTCGTCCACAGATGTGGATCTGATTGGATGCGTAAGGCACGGGAAAGAGATGTATGGAAAGGTTTAGGAGAGGCCTACGCCGCAGAGGCGACTATTACATTACACACTTGATTATTTTCATAATATTTAGGTTAAATTATTATGTAAAAATGTAGTAGCAAATAAAAGGCTATTTTATTTATTTTATTTTATAAGGTCGCCACTGAAACTCTCCCCCGATTTTCCTAGCAGTGGTGAGCATTTATTATTGTCCGGTAATATATGTACTTTATCGTTCATTATTCGTGAAATCTTGAAAGTTATAATTTAGAACTTATGGGATATTATTTTATAGGTAAATGAATACATTCGAAACATAATAACAATCCCACCTATGGCTGCCATCTTGGTGAAGTAGACCTAAAGACTTTTTTATTCGGCAAACTTGCCTGATCTACACTCTATTGGAATCAGAATAGTGACAGGGTTTTGCATATTGCGGTGCTTCTTTGTCTCACTTTCAAAATCCGGAAATGATTACTAGTCTAACCTTTGCGAGGAAAATAAATAAGCTCATATTCGCGACTTTTTAACTGACTCAAAAAAGAAGGTTCTGTATTCGAACCGTATTTATGTAAATTTGTATGGCCGCGAGTTTCTCAAAAACTACTGATCCGATTTGGATGGGGTTTTTTATTATTCAAATGTATATTTTTCAGGGAAGGTTTTAGTATATATTTATTATGATCTGATGAAGATCTTCGGATATACACAATGGAACTCTTCAATAACTAACAGCAGATGACTCGCGAATGCTGCAATCGTATACCTATGATGTACTTATTGTTTACACCATTCCATAATTAACTAAGAAAAAAAAAAGCAATTACACTCTGGCCATCCGCCGTAAGAACGAGTTCTTGAAACTCCAACACTCCACAAGACCGCAGTTCCGTCCTCGCCGTCGAGGACCTCGCCGCGTTCCCCGTCGCCTCCCCGACCCCCCTAGAAGTTCCGGCTCGCGTGCCGATGACAACACAATCTAAGGATTAGGCCTTAAGACCAATCTTTCCCTAATCGTTGATGTCTCATCCTCTCTCAGTGGCCGTCCTGTGCCGAGGTTCGTAACCCGTTAGTGGGTTGCCCTCAGCATGGTCACTTAATTCAAAGGGTTGCGAGCGCCTTCTGCGTTCACCCTAAAGACCGGTGTGGCCAGAAAAGCCGACTCGTGTCAGGCTACTGGCAGTAAGGCCATTAAAAAAAAAATGTTTAATTTAATTTTTTTGAGTGAGTTTTTACGAATTATAAGTTTTGGAAAATGGAGTCTAGTGGGCATTTATAGAGGTTTTTATTTTAAAGGATTTTAATAAATTCTCCAAGTAGTTCCAGAGAAATACTCTATTCGGAGAGAACTCGTACTACACACGCACTTCTTATCCTTATAGATTTATCATGAAAAGTACACATTAATTTATTTACATTTAATATAAGTTCTATTTACCTAAATGTCACAAACGTTGTTGTACTGCTTGGCGGCATGAATATACAAAGCGATGTATTGGTCTCTTGCATACGAAAAGTACCTACATTAATAACTGGTATATATACTTATCGATTGGTAATTGGTATTAATACGTACCATTCACCTGAACTCGATAATTTCGGACACGTAACGCGTGATGTTACGAAACCGGACGGGTACCTACAACCTACATAACAAAGGTCAAAGTGTAATTACATTGCGGTAATTATGATACTGTATTCCTATTTTTAGGTTCCGTAGCCGAAAAGACGTGTACCCTACTACTACAACTCAGCTATTTTTCTGTCTGTGTAGATTTATAAGCTCTGTCAAGATAGCAGTAGCAACTTAGCAGAATCAAATCAAATACATTTTAGAATTTGTAGCTAATTTGTTGCTAATTAGTTACCACAATATCGATTTTGTTGCTCAAGCCGTTTAAAAAAAAAAGCTGTCACTGCTATCTTGATATCAAGATAGCAGTAACAGCTTTTTTTTGGAAACGGCTTGAGCTACAAAATTGTTTTTGCAGTAACTTATTAGCAACAAATTAGCTACAAATTCCTATACCAAATTTGATCACATATCTGTAAGTTTCGTTAGTTTCCTGCTATCTTGATATGAAGATAGCAGTAACAGCTTTTTTTTGGAAACGGCTTGAGCTACAAAATTGTTTTTGCGGTAACTTATTAGCAACAAATTAGCTACAAATTCCTATACCACATTTGATCACATATCTCTAAGTTTCGTTAGTTCCCTGCTATCTTGATATCAAGATAGCAGTGACAGCTTTTTTTTAAACGGCTTGAGCAACAAAATCGATATTGTGGTAACTAATTAGCAACAAATTAGCTACAAATTAGCTACAAATTCTAAAATATATTTGATTTAATTCTGCTAAGTTGCTACTGCTATCTTGACAGAGCTAGATTTATAGTCTCTTTAGAACGCGCTACCTATTCGTTAGTAGCGCGTTGATACACCTAATACTGAGGTGTCAAATATTATTGAGGAATCATATGTTTTTTTTTTGCAATCAGCCCTGTATTATATACTGCCCACTGCTGAGCACGGGCCTCTTCTACTACTGAGAGGGGTTAGGCCTTAGTCCACCACGCTGGCCTAGTGCGGGTTGGCAGACTTCACATACTCTCGAAACTCTTAGGGAAAATTCTCAGGTATGTAAGTTTCCTCGCCATGTTTCCCTTCACCGTTAAAGTGAACGATAATTAATAAAAAATACACACGTAACTTCGAAAAGTCAGCCTTCGAATGTATAAGTAAATACATTTTAAAAAATCTCTTCGGGCTTAGAATGTGGCAAATAACACGATGCGACTCCGTTTCGTTTTATTTGGATTGGCTGAGAGACAAACATGCGACTGGCGTATTGGTCTCTTTATCAATCACAAACATCAAAATTAAAAGAAATCGACTTACGAATTGCGTTTTTTGGAGACATTTTAAGCCCACTGGAATTTTGTCGAAGTACACGGCAATTGGCAGTAAACCGATCTTGAGTAGGAATGCCAGGTCATTCATCGTGGTTTTTGCAAAGTGCATTAGATTGATTCTTTTCATGAAAGCAGTGGCGGCCTTAGCCGATGCAAGACTTCGAACGAGAGCAAACAAAGTTCCCAATTTCACGTTTTGTTAGATAAGATGCTTTGTGAGTTCAAAGGTTCTGCAAGTTATCCGCCGTGCGAGGCCCCTCGTGTAAACAGCTTGGGAGAAACCATTAAAATTTAGTATGGACGGCAATAATAACGTCTAGAGACTCATTACCATGGGGGATTTGTGGCCACACCAGGGTAATACCCTGTGAATCAGTGACGATAATGATCTGTCGCTGTAGCTAAGTAGTTGTTTTTCGCACGCGAAAAATCAAAAGATGCATTCTAAATTATTCGGTGCGTAGTTTTACTGCGTGCGCTGTACGACTACAGCTGTTAAGTAATATTAGGTTTTTGTGTCTGTTTAGAGTCTGGAACTAAGTGCCAGACATGGCGATAAGGTCACCCCGTCACACCACAGGGCCAAAAATACATGGCGAAAAGAGGGTGCATGCGAGGTGCAGTTGCGTCTCTGCCTAACCCTTCTCGGATAAAAGGCGTGCGTGTGTTTTTACATTTTAAATTAAGTAGTTAAGAATCATTCTGGGTAGGTACTACTGCTTCATTTATTTCTTCTTTCAGCATTGTGCATTACCGGTGAAATTACCATTCATCGTTGAATTATATACTGTCACTCAAAGGCAAATAATTGTTTTTCTCCGCAGTTTTCCATTTGGTCATCTCTCATCTACGCATACATATAGTTATCTCTGTTTAAAGGCTCAAAATACTTACTTAGACCATCCGGATTAAGAATACCATCTTCTACCCTGTTTCTTTCTGTACAAAAAGATTTCTCAATCGCACACCAATCACTTAGAATAAATTCTAAAACAGAACGTAATATTAAAATGATGAGAAACGAAAAATTTTCCGTCTCTTTGCCAATGCAGACGCGTTCCGAGCGAAATTTTGCACTTGCCGCGAAAAAATGGTGCGGTGACAGCGAAAAAGGCGGGAGTCGACGTCATAACCGCCAAATGTCGCCGCCATAATGAAAAGCGCGAGTTATGGCCGATTTTTAATAACTCCCGCCTAAATTATGATGTTTTTTGATGTAAATGTCGTTTTGAGTTGTTTATTGGTGGGACAAATTGGGTTTATGGCCTTTGGTAAATTGGATAATAGGTTATGAGTTAATTGTTGTCGAGAGATATTTACATTATGAGCCTGTTAAGGAACATGCTTTGATTGAGCCATAAACACCAGGGGATTTTTTATTCTGGTAGATACAATTGATTCAAATAACTAAGTATAATATTGTAGAATACTCAGGGTTGGCCGTTGGATGAAATTTCCCCTTGCTGAACAGCAGCGGCTCCTTACTTTTCAAATTATTGTCTGTTTAAATGTTAATAATAATGTGGTGGTAATATGTGGCCCGCAAGTTAGGAGTGAGCATGCAAACGCGTAGTCTATTTGATATACCTAATTTAGGAAAAGGAGCTGACTGGTCACTAGTTTATGGATGGTAATCCTCGTCGTCCATATAGGAAAACCATAGGTATAAAATAATTTACTTTACCTACCTACTAATTTACTTTGACTTTTGCTGTGGGTGATATGCGTGCGCGGTACGATATCACTCAAGTCCCAGGTCGGGCAAAGTGATATTGAGTTATTCTGCTCAGCATCAGTCTGGGCTCAAGAATTTGAGACCGATGTGGGTATAGACTCACTTCCTATCGCATCGTTGGACGGAAACCACTTGGCGAAGAGTGGCTGCCCTGGTTGCGCCTCTGTCTACCACTTCGGGGATAAAGGTGTTACGTGTGTGTTGTGGGACAGTGGTACTTCCTACCCGGACCAGTTTGAACCATCCATACTGCGGACAGCCGACAGAATTATGGGTAGCGAGTTTCTAGCATTTGAATTGCAATCTTTTTATTACGACCTCAATCTTTATATCAGTTATAACGAACAATTACACAAAAGTAATTAAATTAATACCACTTAATACATACATACTTAAAAAGTTGGAGTAAGTTAGCTCTTATATAAAAACTGGCCAAATGAGTGTAGTCCCATTAATTTTTAAGCCTTTTTATATTCGTGCCGTTTATCTCTTTCGTACTTAGTTGGTATGCATACTGCCATCTCCGTCACACCCCCGGGCTCTTTAAATTTCACTCTTATAGTTCCGAGAACGAATCTGGGCCTTGCAGATATTGTAAGTGGAAAGGCATTTACTTTTGTGCTCGATTTTAGACTTTACCGGTGTTTTTTTTAAATCTGGCAACATGCACTTAGTCTAGATTTTATCCTGGAATTAAACACGCCTTACGCTCATCTACATTGGTCCAAATATACTAAACAAGGGAAGATGCAGCTCTGGACCCTTTTAGTGGATCCGTGCTGTCATGTCTAGGGTTTCCGGAACCGGTGGGAATTTTAAGAACCGGGATTTCCAGTATTTTGCTCTCATAGAACCGGGAATTCCTGTTTTTTCGTGTACGCACCAGTTTTAGTTTACTTTTGCTTCAAAAAACATTTTTTTTATTGTATAGACAGGCAAAGCCGTTACCTTTCTTAAGTGATTTCCATTGCTCATAAACACACAAAATACCTAAATAATTATTGTGTTGCCCGCCATAATAGAATTGAATAGGTATATGGTAAGGGCGCATGGGTTTTGATTTTGAGAAAAAAAGTAATAGTTTAGTAATATTATAAATTCAAAAGATTCAGTATTTTTGAGGGGTTTACATGTTTGTTTTAACCTTAAACTGAAAATAGTTAAAACTTAAATCTTGTCCAATGTACATGTTGTACCTGCACCAATTACTGTTGGAAACTCAACTTTTCATGTTGTCCACGAATACGTATGTCCAGTTTGGCATATCCAACGTTGAAAGAGAGGTCAATTGTGAAATGCAGCTTGGTTGGGTAACATTGGGAACTTAGGCCACGTCTTCTCTCTCTTTCAATCAAATCAGAAATGAGGAGATCCATATAAGAACGAAAGTCGCCAACAAAGCCCAGTAGATTAGCAAGCTAATGTGTTAATGGACAGGGTACATAGCATATAGAACTTATGCACCGGCAAGCGCAGCGTTGAACATCCACTGACATGATGAACAAAGGACCTATAAAGGCAGTAAGGACTCACTGGATGCAGGCCGCTTCTAACAGTTAATCTTGAAATCTTTAAGGAAGGGCTATGTTCAGCAGGGGACTCCCAAAGGCTGACGATGATGATGACGTTCAGTGGTTTCAGCGGTTATTACTTACAAACATCCAAATACCCAAACCTCCAAAGGCGGACAAATTCACACCTCACAATTTTTATATTAGTAAGATAATCTTCACCGATTATGATGTCCTTTTACGAAATGAGTGTGAAATAAAGTATAAAGTGACATTAAACCGCATAACATTTTTTTAAAAGGCGATATTGAGTACCAAAAGAACCGGGAATCTAAATTGAAATTCTCGATACTTTTAGCCATTAAAAGACCCGGGAAATCCCGGGACTTTCGGGATCGGGATTTCCCGGTTCTGAACCCTAGTCATGGTCAGAGAACCCTATGGGTTGACTACCTACTATGACGTTCTATGACGGTTGTTGAGCTGCTAGGATGTGTCGTCCCAGAAAAATAAATATCCCCAAATTATAAAATAGAAATCATTTTTAGCCTTTACTCCACAAGCCAAGAAGTAAGGTTACTTTTTACAATCTTTTTAGCGAAATAGTTATTTTTATGGTAGCTTAAACTTACAAATATTTCTAAACTTTTTACTTAGATTGAGTTAAGTTGCAATGGAGGCAATTGTACGGCATTGTAAATAAATATAGTAGTAGTGGGATGCCCAAAATCCTTGGGTGGGCACCAAGCAATTCTGCGATGCCCCCCCCCGGTATACGCCTATGTTCGCCAGCATGGACTTCAGTTTGAGAATAATTTTCGCAAAGTTCGTTCAATAATTTCATCAAAATCGGTTCAGTGGTTTATTCCCGCAGGGGTAGCAGAGTTATTTTTTAAATTTATAATACCAATTTGGATTGCTAAAGAAATCTTGGATGCGTGGCTTTAATATATTATTGAAGGTCCCTAAAATGTATCTGTAATGCCTAGGCCGCACACATCGCGATAACATTCGGGCGATAAACTTCGTCTTCGGTCTACGACGAAGCTTCGCGGCCACATAATACGCGATGTAAATTTTATCGCGATGTATAAACGCAAAAGACAAAATGGACGCCGCGGTTGCTCTGTATTTTATGGCAGCAAATAATTATTTTTTTATGGTCAGCTTCGCTTGGATTCCATAAAATCGGCTCAGACTCGTAATTCGCAATAAATTCTAAAATTTTATCGTTACTCCAATCCATGTTTCGCTTCAGCTATACTATTCACTGCAGTTTAACTTAACACGTCCGCCACGCACGATAGCTGGCGGCCAACTGAAGTGTGGCCGCGCAAGCGAAGTTCATCGCGATAAAACGCTTTGATCTGCGAGAATTTACCGACAGCGGAGCGAAGTCCTCGCAGCTACGTACGTAGCACCGAAGTATACGCGAATACTTGGCTACACACATCGGGATAACGCGAATCTTCGGGTTATCGCGATGTGTGCGGCCTAGGCTTAAGAATCCGTATTGTTCGATGCCAAGAGCCATATTTTCCAGAGTATAGATTTTTTTTTTTTAATCTTTGTTTAATATTTAAATAGGAGTTTTGTCACGCAGTGACTATGCCACCCCCGTAAAGAACTTATACAAGTGTAAACACCTAACTAAGATTATAACAGGTAAACAGTGCAAAATAAAGAACTAAGTACCCTGAAGCGCGCAATGATTGTCTCCAGTCATTGCACACTTCAGGGCACCCAGCTCTAAAGAATTTTGGAATAAACTTTAACGACTACTTTGGCTTCCTCAGATTGCGGCGAGGCTAGAATACTATTACATATGCCTGGATTATAATTGCCCTGTGGGCTGATGAGTTGTCTTTCAGTTTCGTTTCGCACACATTCCATAAGTACATGGTAAACATCTTCTGGCACATTACAATGCAGACAATTAGGCGTATCAGAAATTCCCATCATAAATTTAAACTTATTTGTCGGAATATGTCCAGAACGAAGCCTTAATAATATCCGAATATCATTCCGATTAATTCTAAATTCATTAAACCATGGGTATCGAGGAGGTAGACACTGTATAGTTTTGTACCATATACCTTTAGTAAGTGACCGCTCATTAAAATATTCATGCCACAACTGCCTACAATGGATTTTTACATCACTTAAATGTTCCGAATGTAAAGGTAAACAACTAAATGGAATACCGTCATTTACAGCTTGTCTTGCAAGGCGGTCGGCCTCCTCGTTACCTCTGATACTTATATGCGAGAGTATCAATTGAATTATAACTTCTTTGTTTATTTTCCGGAACATACAAATAGATTCGAGGATACTGTAGGCTATTGGAAGTCCTCGAATGCTCGAGGGCAGCCGAGCCAAATGTAGAAGCGCACTTTTGGAATCCGACAAGATAACAATTTTGTTGTAATCTGTTATTGCAACATAAGCCAATGCTTCAGCTATTGCTATAAGTTCACAGTGCATTATTGATATACATGAGTCGATTTTAAATCTTATCCCGATATCCATTTGTACATCGAAAAAAGCAGCACCACATTCTGTTTCAAATTTTGATCCATCCGTGTACACCGTGTAAAAATCGTTAAATTTATTCTTTAGGTATCTACAGCAGATATTGCGTAGGTCAATGCGACTAATATCCCTTTTTGAGCACGCTAATTCATCAATTGTCGTAATAATATTCAGGGACAAATCATATTTAGTAATCCAATTACTTAGAGAGTAAATCGAAAGTTTAGCTGCGGAGTGGACAGAAACGTTGTAATATGTCTTATGAGTTTCAATCAGTATAGGTAGTCTCTTCCTGCTCCAATATGCGCATTCGCAAAGGCAGTTTAATTCGTCTAGGACTTTAACAGTGGAGTTATTCTCAAATGATTTGGACCGAAACCAAAATTTTGCCGCGAGAAATCTCCTACGAGTGAACAGAGGAGGGAGACATAACTCGCTTTGCATCACGTGAGTAGGGGTGCTTCTTATAAATCCACCAATCACTCTCATCACTTGATTTTGAATTTTGTCCAGTTTATATAAATGGGTTTTAGCAGCGCTATCGTATAAAAAACAACCATAATCCAGCCTGCTTCTTATTATTGCAATATAAAGGCGTCTCAAACGCTTTGGGTGGATACCCCAGCTTGAACCTGCTAGAACTTTAAAGATATTCAGGAATCGGAGCAGTTTCTTTTGTGTCTCATTAATATGTTTACCCCATCTTAAGCTTTTGTCAATCCACATGCCTAGATATTTGACAGTATCAATTTGTTCAATATGTTGGTTATTGATATTTAATGTTACACTGTATCTACTAATATTCCTACTATGACCTCTTGTGAATACGCACATTTTAGATTTCCTATGTGAAATGCTCAACCCGATCTTCGACACCATAGAATTTAGTGTGGTTAAAGCGTCTTGAACAGCCTCAACTGCATTTGATATATTTTTACAACTAAAATAAACAGCAAAATCATCAGCATACTGAGAAATATGAACCCGGTTTATTCTTTTACAAATGTCAATAGTGATAGCATTAAACAATAATGGAGACAAAGGGTCGCCTTGTGCTATGCCAATTGCTGTCACCCTGCTTAAAGAATCGTTATGTCCAAAATCGATGAATAAATGTCGAAAATGCAAATATTCCCAAAGATATCCACAAATTGTGCTGCCCACTCCAAGGTGATCTAATACCTTTAATAGACTAAATATGTCGACATTATTGTAGGCGCTATCAATGTCGACAAAACAAGCTACAGTAGCATATCCCTTACTAAAACCACTCTGAATTCGGCAAACTAACCTAGTCAAGTTATCCATGCAAGATCGTGATCTTCTAAACCCCACTGTCTGTTCTGAGAAGTATCCATTCCTTTCTAGGTGCCATTCCATTCTACGTGTGATAATTAAATGTAGGACCTTACAAAGACAACATAATAATGCAATAGGTCTATAGCCCGTAACAGAGTTGCTGATGGCATTTGGTTTTGGTATAGGAATAATTTTAACCTCTTTCCATTGAATAGGTACAAAACCATTATATAGAAATCGATTATACAAAGATACTAGTATGCGTTTTGCAGTAGCAGGAAGTTTTAGAATCATAGAATATGATATATCGTCTAATCCTGGGGCTGTATCGGATCTCTTTATGGTATTTATCAGTTCATTAACTGTAACTGGCGAGGACAAATGGAAATTTTTACTGGAGAAAATGGGAGGTGATGGAATTGTATAATCAGGAGCCAAACTACCTAATAAAGATTCAGCTGCCTCACGCGTAATACAAGATGCCGGGGCTTTACGACTCTTAAGCCATTTCATTTTTGCCCACATATCCCTTGCCGAAGTGGAGCTGTCAATGCCATCGCAAAAGGTTTGCCACGACCTACGCTTCCCTTTGCGAATAAGGTTCTGGGCTACGCGGATTTTTTCTTGTAGAACTTCTAAGTTATCCGGTGTAGCATTCCTCCTAAACACAGCGAGAGCCCGACGCCTTTCGGCTACAGCTTTCGACATGTCCTGGTTCCAATAGGGTTTAGGAGTAAATTTTTGTTGATTTGAAGGATTCTCACAGATCTTGATGAATGGAATCGACCTATCCGCTGCCCTGTTCATTATATCAACAAAAGTGTCGTAGGCAGTTTGGTGGTCATCTGACAATGTCAAGCCAAGAAGTTCATTCTCCACACACATTCGATACATCGACCAGTCGGCTTTTTTAAAATTACGCTTCCTTTTATAGATGTTAGATGTCACCATAAAATTTTTCATCTTTACCATTAAATGGTCGCTTCCCAAATTTTCGTTGATGACTGTCCAATGGAAGTCGAGAGCTATGTCCGCAGAAATCAGGGATAAGTCAGGAGAAGATCTTTGAACTAATCCGTTCACCAGCTTGACTCTAGTATTTGTGCCATCATTCAAAGCAACAAAATTGTTTTCCATAATAGCCTCTTGTATTTTGTCACCTCTTGAGTCCGTTTTGGTCGACCAATTCGTATGATGGCCATTAATGTCACCAGCAATTAAAGATTTTCGGTTGGCTATATTGACAATTTGATCCCAGTCCCTCAAAGTCGTGTTTACAGCTGGTGGGCAATACAGAGAGCACACATTTTCTAAGTTGCTGCAATTTAGAATCTTTACATGGAGGATCTCGATCTGTGAATTAGACAGAGCCGTATTACATAATTGGGCTTTAATGGATTTATGTGTCAAGATCGCCACGCCTCCATAACCATCCGCGCGATCCTTTCTAAATATATTATATCCGTTGATTCTGAAATGGCTGCCCGGGTTTAACCAAGTCTCGCTTAAAATGGCAATATGTATCTTCTCTCGATTAAGTATCACTTCAAAATCAACGCTTTTAGGACGAATGCTTTGCGCATTCCATTGGAGAACATTCACAAAGATTTTTGGACTGTAGTCCATAATTGTTTGATAAAATTACAAGGCTGGTCTCCAATGAACTCCATGATAAATGATATTATAAATTCAAATATGATGGTTCCACAACTTTTAATCATATCTTCCCATGAACTAATTTCTCTTTCTAGAATAGCTTCCTTTAATTTTTTAAATAGCGATTGCCACGACACTTTTGGTTTCTCATTTAAGTAACTGTTATTATTTGAGTCCGGCTGTCCCTCCGTTCTACTATCCCCCTAACTGATTACAGACACACATTCTATTAATTCGTCCTCTGCTACCTTTAAGGATTTTTGTTTCATTTTTTGTTTTTCTGCATTCGTCTTCTTCTTTGATTTCTCGGGCACTTCTTTCGTGACTCGAGCGTAGGAAGGGGAATTATTGATTTCCTGGTTTAGCTGTCTTTGAGAAGATGATTCGTTTCTTAAAGTTAATGCAGTAATTGGAGGCGAAGTAACTGTTGTATCACGTGTAGGAGGTGATGGCGGTACGTATAAAGTGAGAGCTCTTTTATAAGAGCAATTAAACTCCGCCATCAGTTCTCTAATTTTTTTCTCTTTAATGTATACTGGACAAACTTTAGCCATTGCCATGTGATTTCTCATGCAGTTATTACATTTAAATTGTAATGTTTCGCAGTTTTCATGATTTTTAGTACACTTGGGGCAAACCAATCTTAACGCTGGGCACATTCTCACAGAATGGCCGAATCGCCAACAACGAGAACACTGTGTCACCGGGTAAGTATATGGGCTCACGCTTACTCTAGTGTCATAGATGTAAACGTAGGAAGGCAAGGACGCACCTTTAAAGCATACCCGTACTGCCTCGCTTAGTTCCCAATGGCCATCATAAGTATTCCTGCGTTTCAGCCTTTTAACCTATAATATGAGAGTTTCACTGCGAAGACTGTGTATTAGCTCTTCGTCATTCAAGTCCAGATCGATATCTTTTATTACACCATATGATTGATTGATGTCTAGAGTTTTTTGGCATTTAAAGCCTCTTTCGTTAAAACTCTTACATTGTATAAAAGACTCTGCACTATCTTCATTATTAAAATGGATTAAGGCTTTATAGTCATTAATATATTTAATTTTTATAACATGTTGAATATTCTCCGCCTTCAACATTTTTGCCAAACGAAATTGTTTTGGTAGTTTCTCTGTACTTGTCACACTGACCTCAATTTTTTCCTCTGGTATCCTCATAGTTGAATCATTTTCAGTGCGGCCATATCTTTTTGCTTTTCGTAACACCGTTGTCCAAATTTCATCCTCATTAATTTCTCGGTTTCTCTTCTGCGGTCTTTCTGCCTCCATATTGCTCCAAAGATCCCTGCTGCATGTCGGCACACAATCTTCCAAATTACATGTCATCCCACGATCATTATTCTCGATAGTCACACCATTGTCCCCATTTTCCTCATAATTCACCCCATTCTCATGGTTATCCATGACAATTTATAAAATAACGCACTATTAACATCGTAAACTAAGATGCTTGTGCGTACAAAACGCGGCGTTCCAACGTAAACAGGGTCGAACAAAAGATCGACACGTCGGACGTCCTATTACAATGAGCGCCGGCACGCGACTGTAAAGAGTATAGATGAAATGTGCAAGCTAAACAGAACGCGGGTAAGTGAGTTGGCGTTTTCCAATCAAATTTTACCTTTGTAAAGTGAAACTCGAAGCGTCACGGCTTGTGGACAATACGGCGTTGATCTCTGTTCGGGTTTTAAGGGTTTTGTGTGTATTATCTTACTTGTTACTAGTGGAAAAAATAGTATTTCCAACCCTTATGTATGCTTTGTATGTCTACTTAGTATTTGTCTCTTCCCTTAGATGTCATTACAAGGGGATTCTACTGTATTTGATTAATTTCGTTGCGGGTCACAGAGAGCTGATTAGTGTTCCCAGAGTCTCCGTGCACACATCAAAGTGACCTGATGGTAAATGGAGCCCTACTCCACTCCAGATTGAGTATCGACTAACGGTAGATGTTTAACCCTCGACAGAATGACACCGGTCTGTTGGAAACGATACACAGGCTGATCGGACCGCAACACTTACATGGGCCATAAAATGCTAACGTTGATCTTGGCTTATAAAAGCAGTTGCGGGTTTGAGGACGAGATAGTATCTAGTCTTACTAGTATAAATGCGTAAGTTTGGAAAAAAATGGATGTTTGTATGAAGTAAACAAAGGAACCACTAAATTTGGATGAAATTCTGCACACAGATAGATAATATTCTAGATTAATACATGTGCCTCTATTATCTCGTAGAAATGCACCGTAAAACTTTTAATCCAGGATAAACTAAACGTAGGCTAAGGCAAGGTCGAAACCATTTAAAAAAACTTTACCTTTACATTCTTTTTAAAAGGTTATCCCAGTATCCAAAGAGTTCAATCTACGGAACTCCACGCGCGGGTGTCGCTGACGCCTATCGTTTACCGGTGTCCCCGGAAAGGATTTAATTTAGACAAACAAGCTTATGTACTCGGGCTGCCATTTTGAAAAACATTGTCCTTGGATAACGGAACGCAATGTCCTGTACAAATTATAATTCTAAATGCTGATAGCAACTCAATGTTAAACATAAGACGTATTTTACAAAGCAAATTTATTTACATCCACAGAACAGGAATCTTGTCTTTCCGCCGTGTTTACATCACATCAAATTAGACAGACCTATCATAAGCGGGTTGCATCCAGCGTGTTCCTGCGACCTTTGTCAAGTCATCTGTCCATCTTGCAGGTGGACTGGAACTCTTTAGGGAAAGCCTATGTTCCGCAGGGGACGTCATGTGGCTGGTGGTGATGATATCGAATTAAATGATCATTATTTGATAAAGAAATAATACATAAATTGTATGAAGGTATGTGCCACCACATTACGCTGATGAGTGTAAAGCAGTACTAAGTTTATTGCTCAGACTTGTTAAAACATTGCCGCTAGTGTGAACGCGTCTGGAAGTTCTAAGTTCTAGCACAATATATTCCTGCGAGAATACAAGAATATATTGCGCTTTTTAAGATATTATCAGAATGATAATCCTTCTACTCATATTATCTGTCAATAAAATATTTATAACTATTGACACCATGCACCCCATGCTCTTTTTTACAATAAAATACATGTTTTTCTTATTTACACTCGTAAGTTTACACTATTCTCAATTCAAGCTTATTAAAAATTATTTTCTATTTTTTAGTTGGATTTTCTATAAAGCGTGTTTTTTTAGTTTTTATAAACTGTTATTTATTAATTATTATTCATTTTTTAGTTCACTAAAAAACATGAAGGATTTTTAAAAATGCGAACTTATTAGTTTCGCTTGCTTGTAAACCATAGCGCGATCTAATTCTATGTCGTTGCCATCTATTGAAGCATAAGGAAAACATAATTATTATTTATTTAGTTGGATTTCTATAAAAACGTATTTGTAGTTTAAAACATTGTATTCCATCGGTTCTTGATAAGTATGCCAAATTTCTATTTAATCCGACGTTTTGAAGTGGGTCAAAATCATGTTTAAAGTGTAAGTTACATACATACAGACATAGATACGCCTGAAGCTAATAAAAGCGTGTTAAAAAAATGCATTATTTTAAAAATGCATTTTTTTACGTAGCTTTCCACTTACCACCAGGTTCAGTGGGGTCACTTACCAGACAATATAAAAAAAAATGTGTAATAATTTCTCACCATCGTTAAAGTTTTATGGAGTACTCAGGTAGGTAATGAGCAACAATATTCTTATGAATTGAAAGTTGTTCAACATCTCTTACATGATATCATCGGTAAACAGTAAACGCACAGGTATTTCCGGATCCGCCACCCAGCTTGTGTACAAGATTTTAATCGCGTCATCGTAATATGCTAAATACATAGCTGTAGCGTTGATTGTGAGTAAATTTCTAAAGTTACCATAAGGCGCCCGTTAAAATCTGCATGTTCAACTCAAGAAACACGTGGTCAAGAAAAGTTGAGTTTCTTAGCACACTGGCGTATTGCAAGCATATTCCCAGCGAGGCGAAGGTACTGGCGCTCGTCCAGTGTACTTTACCTGACCACTGTTGATACAATAGCCCTAAAGGATAAGGCATCTTGTCGTCAGGCCTAGGGTTATCAGTGCAGTGCCACCACTAAATGCTTTGTAATTTAAAGTTTGGATACTGTTACTACTGTTTGAATCGCGGGTCGGTATTGTATTGGATTTTCTGCTCGATATCAGCTTGAAATCTGGAGTTTGTGCCCGATATGGCGATAGGCTCGCCCCTTATCACACATAGCGAAAAGTGCGTGCCCTGGTTGAACCTTTGCCTACCCCTTTGTAGATAGGCGTGATGTGTTTTGCTACTGTTTATGGGGGAGTTGGGTTGCTAACCATCAAGCGAGCAGTTTGCTAGACTCTTCTTTCAGTTGTACAGTCAGCTACAAAAGTAACTGAACAAATTAATAACTTAAAAACTCTTCTACACGTTAAATTCAATCGAAATATTATTGTTAACCCCTTCAAGCGTATTTTGGGGAATAAAATCGATTTTTGATAAAGGCGCAAAAGTTTATAGTCGATTTTAAATTTTGAATTCGTTCAGGCACTTATGTGGCGGACTGTACGTGTATAAGATGGCCATAAAATCCGTGTTTGCTGTTCCCAGCTTTGTACTGAGCCTAAAGCCCTACCCTACTAAGTTGAGTGTGGTCCTCCGCCACCACCATGGCACTGTAGTTGTTTATCTTGACTTACCATCAGGTTGTTTTTGTTAATAAACCTACTTACTGGTAGTCTGTTCGATTTCAGAGCAACGTATATTAAACTGTTTGTATACGTTGTTTGTGTTGAATTTAAGATGTGCTAATTGGGGCACGCGAGTTCACTATTGTTTATGCCTGCAACGTGTTGGTGCATGAAGAAAGAATAACGCTTTTGAGTAATTTTGTATGTAATTATAGAATCTACTTATATTAACCTATCTGGTACCGCGAGTTTGACAGCTGACATTTGTCTTTTTTTATTTTTATACTAAAACCTTATTGCGTAGGTAGGAACGACGATTTTCGCTTTTATGACAGGAGCTGTCATGGCACAAATGGGCCAAGCGGGCCTGAACTATTAATTTTTTTTATGAAACTCGTCCTTTTTAGATGGAATTCTCGTATCAGTCCGGATTAAGGAGTTGTGCTCGATAAATGGCAATAACTCGTCACCTTTTACGTGGGACGTAACAAAGGTGGCGAAATGTGGTTGTTTACCTCCCTGCCTATACTTGAACGGGGTAAAAGGCGTGATGCTTTGTTTAGATTTCTCGCCATCGCTCATACCTTGAACCACACTGGCCACCCACAATCATATCACTTAGCGCCACACTTAAGGAACTTTTAGTGTAAAAACTGTTAATTTGTTAAGAATGTTATGTTTACGAGCCAGTTGAGAACAGCACACGTTTTTTTCGTAATCGGTTAAGTAAACTCAATAACAAGATGGTTTAAAATTGTGCTAATGGAACTCGTTATATGGCTTCTTCCATTATGTACCTGTTTGATTTTATTATTGCTTTTCGGAGGTTCACCGCAGAGACCTATTTAATTTTTAATGGTACTGAATAAGTAAACGGGCAATGCGCTTGCGCATGTGGCACGACTACCCATAAACAATAGCAGCATGAATGTCGCCAGGGGGAGCAGGGGAGTGCAGCTGCGCTTCCCTGAATTCAAAACAAATAATACTTTTGTATGTACTTGTGTGTAAAGTCGATGATAGCCTAGTTGCGAATGGAATGGTCTGCCGAGACAATGTCCGGCAGTTCAAAACCCAAGGCACACATCTCTGACTTTTAGAAGTTACGTGTGTATTGTTCATCAATTATCGTCAATTATAGTTGGAGGGCCAAAATGCGACTCTGTTGCAATTGCTGATTTTTTTTGGAAAATATGTCAATTAATATTTTCAGGCGAATGGGCTTTTGTCAATAACTATTGAATTAAATATCAAAATAAACAAAGTATTTAAAGAATCCATGAAAAATTAAATCGAAATACATAACTTACAATGTCACAATCAAACCTCAAAACTCACGGTTTGCAACCGAATCTAGCCACTGAGCCATACATTTACAAGTTAAATACGCTTCCATTATGTGTTAGGCAAACTCGCCTTCGGTCCACGGCAAATAACCAGGGTTATGAAAAAAACTGTGTTACATAGTTACTTGTGTTGTGTAATATGAGATTTTTCTCACTAGCTTTTGCTTCCAGCCTCGCACGTTAATTAAAGCTTTTTAAATAAAATTCAAGTTGTATAAAGTTTGAGTTTTAAATATCGGAAATTGACAATAATTTTAAATTGTAAATTGTCGCACTTGAGTATATCATGAAAATAGGGTGCTAAAATCATTACCCTTCCTGGCTTCGCCGTAGTCGAGTAAAAAGGTACTTGAAAGCATCAATCTATAATAAACCAAGCTTATGCTGCCATTTAAGAGCTTGTTCTTAGCTGAGTAAGTGTTGTTCGAAAACAAAACTTGGCTGTCAAAGTCAGTCACATTTTGTAACTTTAGATGACATTTGAGCTGATGTTAGGGCTGCTATTCGTCCGGATTTCCCCGGATTTGTCCTAGTTTGATGGGCATGCGGGGGCCGTCCGGCAGCGGTTTTAAAAAGTGTTCGGGTGAAACCCGGACACTTGTATTCGGGGGAAATCAATTTTTTTATTGATAAGCGATAAAATGAAATAAACCTAAGTTGAAAATTCATTCATAATAAACCACATTCAAGAAGGACTGCAAATTTTTTTTTCAGTAATGTCCGGGGAAAAACCCATATTTCGCCCAAATGTCCGGGATTTCACCCGTGTATATACGGCGTCGGCAATTTAAGTGATGGCAGCCCTAGGTGATGTTAATATGGGTTTACTAAATAGAGACTATCTTAAGATGCTGACCTTGATTTTACAGCGTCTCAGTTTATATCGCACTTCAGAGCGAAATTGAGTTTCTATTAATACGAACCTAGGACATGATCTATCATTCTAAGTGTTGATTTAATTTCAATCAGTTCAGCCCTTTTCGCGCTCTAACAAATCCAAACATTCGCATTTATAATATTCGACAGTAAGATGCGGAAAGCAACCCAAATCGATATAATATTTATAAAATGTGTATGTTGACGCTGTAGCGGCATGGTGGTGAGCAGAATTTACGTTGAAATTTGTGTAAATAATACAGTAGCTATGTATTAACGGAACAAATTTGTGAGTAAAGAAACAGCCGATGTAAGGAAAGGGTGCGCGCTTGGCTTTAGAGTTGGGACGGTGTCGATAATGAAGAAAGGTTGTCTTTTAATATTTTTTTTCTGAACTAGTTAAATAAAATTTTAACCCACGTAAAACATTTTTAGAAAAGATGATATGCCATGTCTTAGCAAATCAAACGAAAAAGTGTTTCGCACACAAAAATACACATGCTTGACATTGGCATGTCGTGTCACGTGTAAAAGAGAAGTATTTAAACCACTGAGAACAGAAAAGACCAGTAGTATTTGTCACATACAGTGCGTTAAACAGTCATGTCTCTATTCAGTCAATTTCTACTTACTCAGTGTGCTAATGCCACATTATTATTTATCTCTTATATCATTGATACGTATTAATACTGTAGGCTGAACGAAGCTGACTCTCATGCTCTGCTACAATGTTAGCTCTATATTACTCGTTATACTAAAACTCTTTATTCTTTTGTGGACTGGGCAAAGGAACTACACCTAAGCAGTCTATTCTTCCGTATAAGACAGGAATCCCGAACATTAACATGGTGTAGTTAATTAAATAAGTTTTTGTAAGACGTCTCATAATTATTAATTATCAGTTGGGAAGTAAAAAAAACGCAAATCTACCGTAGTTTCAAAGTTTGCATTTTCTTGTAAGCAGATATAAGACTTTAAAGCACGTCATAAATATCGATAACATCGACACCGATCACGCACATCCCTATCAGGGGTTGCGCGAAGGCATTTCCATGTAGGTCGCATAAAAATAACATTTTCGCCCCGGACCGGCGCATATGTTCAAATATTGAGTGGTGCCTCTAGCGAACGCCTGCTGAATATCTGAACTGGATGGAACCTCGGGGAGGGGTACGTGGGAATAAGGAGCACCCCCTCAAAATATACCGGAGTTAGTGTGCCATAGAACAAGTTAGCTGTAAGTTATTGCATAGTTTGCAAAGTTTAGTTGGTCAAATTTATATAGACTATAGACCAAGCTGTATGGATATTGTCTTTTCTTACGAGTTACGAGTACATGTATAAGGAGACTTAACAAAAATGTCAAGGTGATGAGCACAGTGCATCAGATTAAAGATTGTATTTCATAGTTCTGTAAGTTTCTGTGCTGCTATGTTATTTTTTTTTTGTGTGGTCAATTTAGCTACTAGCATTTATTATACAGCATTAGGCTATCCTAATGCTGTATAATAAAAATGTATTATGGAGAATCATCCATATTAAAAAGCTTCATTAATAAACTATGCGAAACAGACGTTACATTATAGATAAATGTTCTCAGACCGAATTAATGAAGTATTGTAAGTTGCTAATCATGTTAGTATAATACTCTCACGTTTGACAGGGAAGGGCATTTGTGTATTGAATTTATATAACATCCGGTTTATTTTGGCAAGGTCTAATAAGGATATTTTACTTGTACACGAGGTGTGGCCCGAGACCTTCTTTAGTTCTAATCTTAGGTCGAACAACAACTCGTGTGAATTTTTCTATCATTTGATTGTCGGAAGCTGAATCCTCATTAGGGAGGGATAAGATTAGCCATATTAGATTCGTAATCTTTAGGAGTCATATGTTCAGCAGTAGACTTCATGTGGGTGACGACGACGAAGATTAGACACAAAAGGATGTACAGGTAACTTACCTATACATCCTTAAAAATCTGCATAAAGATTTATGACATTTTCACTACGGAACTCTAATAAATAAATCTGGGATGCTGTGTTCCACGACTTCATTATAATTTAATGATCACTCGATAGAAAAAAAAAACACATCGCGCGGCCCCTCCGCCGAACGCCGTAGTTCGCAAATTGAGCTAATCCCGTAAAGCGGGATACGGGATTTCCGAACGGAAAAGAAAGATGGCGGGTGGGGCGCGACACTCGCTGACTAATTGAGTTTAACTGTATTTACAAATTGGAGTGCACTTTACCCGGTTGACTTTTGTGTAATTTTTATTGAAATTGTAGAGGTCCTTATTTCATCTCATTTCCTGCCAATTGTTAATTAAAAATTATAACCTTTATTAATTTTCTTAGGTTTTAGGACTGGCAATCTATTTAACGTCAATCTCTCCTGAGGGATCTCTTTTCCAGCAAATCATCCGTAGTTGTGCCAGGCCTGGCTTTTAAAACAAGGACCTCCCTTACAGCGGAAAGTGTGGTACGGGAGGTCCATGGGCAGTGGCCCATACAGGTATCCATGAGACCTTGTGGCGTCTGGTAGTAGCTATATTATGAATAATCAAAATAAGACGATATTACTCAGTGATCTGCCTCGGTAGCGTAGTTCTATTATGGTACGACTGCAATGCTGAGGTCTCGGGTTCGATTCCCGGCATCTCAGACCCGGCAACCCGAGACCTCAGCATTGCAGTCGTACCGTAATATAACTACGCCACCGAGGCAGGCAGTTTTGAGTTTGTAAAAGATAATAAGATAGATTGTAAGAAATAAGAGAAGTGTCCAATTAAAATACATGTTGAGCTTCTTGATGAATAGATTTAATAAAAATAAAACACCTTTATAAATTTGAGACTGAAAAATATTTGCGCCTCGACTGAGACGTACGAAAAGCTTTATTGTTAAACTAGCTTTTGCCCGCGGCTCCGCCCGCATTAAAAAGTTTTTCCGGGATAAAAGTCCCGGTTTATATTTTCCCGGGATAAAAAGTAGCCTATGTGTTAATCCAGGACATGATCTACCCGTGTGCCAAATGCGTCATCGAAATCCGTTCAGTAGTTTTTGCGTGAAAGAGGAAAAAACATCCATACATCCATACATTCTTACAAACTTTCGCCTTTATAATATTAGTAGGATATACTTTTGGGAAACACGGACAAGAATTCAAGTAACCAAAAACAGCACAATATACCTAGTCTATAATTGCTCTTTGTCATTTTAAGTAAGTACTTGTACTTATTTAATTCAAATATTCACAAAATGCACGCTTACTTCTTACAAAACCATGACACCGTTCGTCACTGCGGCGCATTCGCGACTGTTTGTGTACTTAATGTGTACCAAACTCAAGGCACGTAGGCATCACTCGCGTTCCGATCGTTTGTATTAAGATATTCTACTGTACCTATAGATATATTTATACTGTGACCGTAGTTCGAACATTGCATTCGGAAAATATATACGATTGTCTATTTCACAGACGCATTGCTGTCTGCAAACAGTGTAGTGATGTATCTATGTGTATTAAAAATGTAATCGATATCGATATTTCATTGTTCGTTTTAACTTAAACTTTACATGTGATGGTTGAAAGGGAAGAAAAAGAAGATAAAATAAGCATGAATGAAATTGTGAAGGCTTTAAATAGCATGAAGATGGGTAAGGCAGCAGGGTATGATAGGGTGTCTGTCGAAATGCTAAAGGCTGGACAGGGTGTCGTAGCAAGTCTGTTGTGTCGCCTCTTGAATTTGTGCTGGAACAGAGGTGTGGTACCGAAAGATTGGTGCCGCGCCGTTATTGTCCCACTGTACAAGGGAAAGGGGTCGCAGCAAGACTGTCAAAGCTACCGAGGCATTAGCCTTCTTAGTGTTGTCGGCAAACTATATGCAAAAGTTCTGATCGAAAGGATTATAAAAGAGACCAGTGAGAAAGTATGGGATGTGCAAGCCGGATTTCGAAAGGGTGTGGGATGCACGGACCAGAGAGGCTACTGCGAAAAACGAAATCCGTAGTTTCGGGTGACGGATCGCACGTTTTCTTACTACAAAGTGTTACGGATCCTTCTTTATGAAGAGTTGTTGCGTGACGAAAGTGTTGAGCGAAGTCGGAGGCGTCGCAAACTGCGTGAAACCTTCGTTCAACGGTGTCGGATCCGAAGTAATTTGGTAGTAAGGTTAAATCCGAAGTTCGTCGTTTCTTCATTTCGGACCGACGTTTCGGATTTCGTTTTTCGCAGTAGCCTCTCAGATTCGAGCACTGAAGTCTCTTTATGAGAATTCTAGTGCTTGTGTCAGGATAAATGGAACCTACACTGACTGGTTTCGCATTAATAAGGGTGTGAGACAGGGATGTGTAGCGTCTCCATGGCTGTTCAACCTATTCATGGATGGCTGTCTAAAAGATATGAAAGAGAGTGCGTACGGGCTGGGAATGAATGGTTTGTCACTCAACTGTTTACTCTACGCTGATGATCAAGTAATTCTTGCGTCATCGGCGGAGGAGCTACAGAAGTTAGTGACAATTATGGATGATTCTTTTGGGAGAAAAGGTATGAAGATAAATGTAAGTAAGACGAAAGTAATGGTGTTTGAAAGGGACGAAAGCATGACAGA
Source organism: Lapara coniferarum (assembly GCA_949316025.1). NCBI lineage: Eukaryota > Metazoa > Arthropoda > Insecta > Lepidoptera > Sphingidae > Lapara > Lapara coniferarum. The sequence continues at coordinate 25,438,222 of OX438931.1, read as the reverse complement.
TTGTAATATTTGTATAGGGAACGACAGGGTACAGCAAATAAGTGATTTTGTGTATTTGGGATGTGTCTTCACAAGTGATGGTAGGTATGACAGTGATATCGAGAGACGAGTGAGTGCAGGAAATCGTGTGAATGGAGCGTTGCACTCCTATATGTGTAGCCGGAATGTGTCCAAAAAGGCACGACTGGCGGTCTATAGAGGAGTGTTATTACCAACTCTAATGTATGGTAGTGAAAGTTGGGTATGGCAGAAAAAGCATGAAAGTAAGATTAAAGCAGTAGAAATGAGAGCCTTAAGAGGCATGTGTGGAGTGACTGTGTGTGATAGAGTGCGGAATACTAGGGTGATGGACATGTGTGGAGTGACAGAGGATGTAGTGACCAAAATTGAGAAGGGTATGCTAAGGTGGTTTGGGCATTTGGAAAGGATGGATGATAGGAGACTGACAAAGAGGATATATAAGGCGAGTGTGGATGGAAGGGCCGGCAGGGGTCGACCGCACCGAACCTTCGAATGTCAGATATCTGACATTCTAAGTAGAGGCCAGGTCAAAAGTACCCTGAACCGGCGGGAGTGCATGAAAATATTGATGAAGGTAGAGGAAGCGAAAGTAGTGTGCCAGAATCGAGCAAAGTGGCGATCCATAGTCTCTGCCTACCCCTATGGGATAAAGGCGTGATACTATGTATGTATGTATGTATGTTTTAACTTAAAATTTTGAAATTTAATTTTGGCGTTTTTAAGTTTGATGAACAATGTTTTAATACGCCGAATTGCGGTTTACAGTAAGTTTTACATGCTATTATATATATATATATATATATATATATATATATATATAATGACGGTTTTACGGTAAATGTTGCTCCAGTGTGAAGTTAGAACAATTGTTGATCCACCTATTTCACGTGTTTGCTCAGCTCCGAGTCTCGCAAACTGATATACTTTGATCCGTGTTTGATGCGCGTGTGACGTCGGTGGATCTGCACTTACAGATTTTCAACATACTCCTCGACGTTTTGACCAACATTTGTGGATCCATTAACGGTCAAAAAAATGATACTGAATGTGATTACTTTGATCCAGAATATATTTAACTTATATGCTACATTTACTTTGACTAAGTTGATCCGGAGCCAAAATTGACGAATAGGTACTGAAACACAAAGCTGCAAAATTCCTGATTCTACTGTTTTTGAAGTTATACTTCTTTAGGCGCGTTATGAAAAATTGATGGGAGTGAAGTTTTATGATGCGCGCATGTGTGACAAGATTTTCTCACGGGAGAATTATCATAAACAGCAGATTAAATGTTAGATTTCAAACAAGTGACCACCATTGTGAATTTCTTTGTTTTAAGGCCAACCGACCTCAAAATCGATATCTGGGAATGGCTTTAAATACAAAGGGCAGATCCAATTTTAGAAATGAACAAAGTGGCTGCCATTTTGAATTTCTTATTTTTAAGGCCAATCGACCTCAAAATCGATACCTGAGCATGGCCTTAGGTACAAAGGGCAGATCCAATGTTATAATTGAAAAAAGTGGCCGCCATTTTGAATTTCTTTGTTTTAAGGACAATTGACATCAAAATCGATACTTGGGCATGCCATTGATAGTAAAAGACAAATCTAATATTAGACTTAAGAAAAGAGGTCGCCATTTTGAACTTCTTAACATTGAGATTTCAGTCTCTTATAAGGTAAAGTTTGGTATAATACTAGCTCTCAGAGCAGTCGTCGGAGGAGACCTCACGCTGCCGGCCGTGGTCGCTTCCATGGTCGATAGCCGGAGGTCTTGGCGTGCGGTGGCACACTTCTGTGAGATGGTCCTCTTGCAGCAGGAGAGTGCCGAGAGGGATCGTAGGCGCGGTGATCCGTCCCGCCGCCAAACGAGACGTAGGAGGCGCCGGGTGGACGACTGACCGGCTTCTTCCGCCCTGTGGATTGGGGGCGTTTGGGAAATTCCACCACGGTATCCCATGCCTCTCGTAAAAGGCGACTAATAGGGGCCACCGGGGGTCGCGGGCGGGCGGCAGGGGGCTGTCTGTCTTTAGTTTTGTGCGTGTTTTTAGCACATTGCTGCGACCCCCGTGATGCACGGCAGTGTGGCAGGTAGGCCTCATGCTGCCGTTGAGGCCGAGGGCGTCCTTCGGTGCGCGGGGGTTTCTGAGCTCCCCCCCCCACCCCAAGCAGGAGACGGGCTGTATTAGACGGCACCGCGCAGGGGCGGCTGCGGACGACAACTCAGACACTCTTAGTCTGGGGAAACCCGCAGCCATCCCTAATGCGCCGAAGAAGGCAACCGCGGAGTTTTAGTCGGTATGCCGTGCGGTGTACATAGGTTAGGGACTCGCCCCGGCGGCTCAACGCTGGGTCGTAAGGCACGGTGAACCCAACATAACCGCTCAGTCGCCCCCCTTAAAGGCTGAGCGGTAGTAATAAGTCACTTTCTCCGCGAAAACAAAGAAAAAAAAAGGTAACACATTTATAATTAAGCGTTTTCTCTTTTGCAAAAATGTTTTATGAGCATTTAACACATTTTCAAGTCTAAAGCGGATGGTAACTAAAACAACTTAGTGTGTTAGAAAGGGGCGACTTTTCGTGGGAGACAAAAATGAAACGTCCATTCTCATGCTGCAAATTTGTGAATCTATTTCCACAGAATAATCATCGAGGTCTATCATCCGGTATTATCATCATCATCATCATCAGCCGTATGACGTCCACTGCTGAACATAGGCCTCCCGCAAAGATTTCCAGATGGACCTGTCAAAAGCGGCCTGCATCCAGCGCGTTCCTGCAGCCTTTACCAAGTCATCGGTCCACCTTGCAGATGGACGGCTGACGCTACGCTTGCCAGTACGTGGTCTCCACTCGAGACATTTTTTGTCCCATCTGCCGTCAGTTCTTCGAAGTATGTGCCCTGCCCATTGCTACTTCACCTTGCTTATCCGTTGGGCTATGTCAGTGACTTTCATTCTTTTATGGATTTCCTTATTTCTGATTCGATTGCGTAGAGAAACACCTAGCAAAACCCTTTCCATAGCTCGCTGAGTGACCGTGAGCCGTCTTAGGCGGCCCATAGTCAGAGACCACGTCTCAGTGCCGTATGTCACCACTGGTAACACACATTGATTGAAGACTTTTGTCTTCAGGCACTAAGGTATTTTGGACGAGAAGACCTTGCTTAGTTTCCCGAACGCTGCCCATCCGAGCTGGATTCGCCGATTGATCTCTTTCTCAAAGTTGGACTACTTGACCTAAATAGACGTACTCGTCTACAACTTCGAGAATTGAGCTCCCAACGATAATCGGGGTTGGCACAACATGAACATTCGACATGATCTTGTCTTGTCCATGTTCATCCTGAGACCCACCCGTTGAGAAACTCGGTTGAGGTCACTGAGCATTGTGCTCAGACCCTCCAGCGATTCTGCCAATACACCGATGTAATCGGCAAAACGAAGGTGAGTGATGTATTCGCCATTGATGTTGATGCCGAGTCCTTTCCAGTCCAAGAGCTTGTAAGCATCTTCCAACGCGGCAGTGAACAGTTTCGGAGAGATAACATCTCCCTGTCTCAAGCCTCTGTGTAGTTGAATAGCCTTCAAACTCTGTTCTTGTACTCGGACCTACATGGTGGCGTTGTTATACAAGCACCTCAACACTTTGATGTACCGATGATCAATGTGGCACCGCTGTAGAGACTGTAGGACAGCCCAGGTCTCGATCTAATCGAAGGCTTTCTCATAGTCCATGAACGCTAAGCAAAGTAGCAAGTTATACTCCCCAGTTTTTTGTATAACTTGCCGCAGATTATGGATGTGGTCTATGGTACTATAACCTTTCCGAATCCAGCTTGTTCGAGAGGCTGGAAGTCATCTAGCCTGCGCTCGAGACGATTCGTGATGACTCTTGAGAACAGCTTGTAAACATGGCTCAAGAAGATGGGCCTGTAATTCTTCAAAAAGGCGTTATCACCTTTTTTTTAAGAACAATACCACCACACTCCTGATCCATGCCTCGGGCGTAATACCCTGGAGCAGAACGAAGTTGAATAGCTTTTGAAGGAATGTAAGAGTCCGGTATCACAGAGTAAAAAATACAGTAAAAAAATATAGATAAATTATCACTTTCACATGGAGTATAAAACAATCTACGACACTTTAGATAGCATCACTTTTTTTATACTTTGACTAGTTGCGCTCCGCGGTATGAGTCGTGGACTAAATTACCGCAGGAATACTATTCAGAATAAAAGTTAGTCTAGGTTCTAATTCAGGGTGTCAACTACCGCTATATAAAATTTCATCAAAATTGGTCCAGCCGTTTGAGCGTGAAGACGTAACAAACATGCACACACACTTTCTCACAAACTTTCGCCATTATAATATTAGTGTGATTACCAATTGGGCTCAGTGACACCGTGTTAGTAACATGTTGATACTGTGAATAAAATATCATTAATTGGATGTGTATAAAACGTCACGGATGCTCTCAGCCAATCTGATCTGAATCTGACTGATTGCTGTGCTCTGATTGGCTCATTTAAATCGGATCAACATTTTCCGTAACTATCGCAAGGTGGATTTGTATATCGGATCAACTTCGGCAAACGTTAGTAAGAAGTCCCGTGAGTGCAGATGTTGATCCGGTTGGAGCCACATTAGTTACCAGAAATGCATATTGGATCAACAAAAGGCGCCGGATCAACATAGATTTTTGGATCAACAAAGTGCTCGCGTGAAGTCGCGTCTGATCAACATTTACCGCTAAGAGATCTCTATATATATATATATATATATATATATATATATATATATTATACTCATATTATAAATTTGGTAAAATTTTGAAGTTTAGGAACTAAGCCATTAACCACAAACTAATAAACATTGAAATTAGAACTGGATTTTGTTAGATCTTAGTCTAATTATTATGAATACTATTGAGTTCAAATAGTGAGTTTTTTTAAACAAACCAATAAATTGGTCGGTATCGATAAATCCGCGATGACACTACAGCCTCAGCGATACCAGATAACTCAGCTATTTAAATGTGCGTCGCGTACGGCGGGCGTGCAAGGGATCGAATTTTGTATTTTACAATACAAAAACGGCTCAGTCAATATTAAAATAGTTAATATCGTGTGTTATGATCTATGTGGCTAATTTTTTTATTCAAATGTCGATGATGTGAGTTGTATCGATAATTTTATCGTTCAAACTAAGACTGATAGTTGTGTGGGTGATATCTTACTTTTTACTAGTTTTACTTCTTACTAATATTATAAATGCGAAAAATTCTGATTTATTTTGGATGTTTGTATGTTTGTTATGCCGGCGCTAGACACCGAAAAATATTTGCACAAAGACTTTGACAGACGCCACATATTTGAACAAATTTTTTCCTGCACCTGCCACACATGCTTTGCAAACAAATTTGAACACAACATTTACAAAGACAACAAACACGATGGACTGTCATTGTGGACGCTGTATACTTTTATTATTGAAGTGTATGTATTTATTTATTACATGTGCAAGACAATAAACTGTCTTCTGAATCTGAATGATGAGACGAGCGTGTCGTTCGTCTGATGGTAAGCAATACGACAACTCATAAACAGTAGCAACACCATCCAGCACCTTGAGCTACAAAGTACTGTGTGGCATTCCACTGTGCTCGTCATCCTGGTACATAAGATGTTAAGTCTCATTATGTCCAGTACTTACATAGCTACAATGGCCTTCAAACCGAAACACAACAGTACATGCACACTGCTGCTTAGCGGTAGAAATAGACATTGCGGTGGTACCCACCCAACATATGAGAGACCTACCACCACTAAAAGGGTATTCTTTTTCTTTTTAATTCCTCTATGGAACATGGTGTGCTGGTGGTGTGGCGCCGGCATTAGAAGCATAGTATTAGTAGTAGGAACAACTAAACGGATTTGGATGAAATTTGGCACACGGGTAGATCATGTCCTGGATTAATACATAGGTTACGTTATATTCCGGTAATTTTCTCCCATGGAAAATGTCTATTTTTAATCTGATTTATTAAGTAGACGGCGCTGACGTCGTACTGTGTTTTAGGCATTTTTGTAGCGTAAAGGCTTTTCACGCTGGTAAAGCCGCGAGCACATCTAGTTAATAATTAAATACTGTGCTTTGTTTTTGATGCATTTAGAATTCGTATACTTGTATGAAGTTTTGAAGGTAATAATTTGTTTAGAACGTGTTTTATTTTCTCTCGGCATAATTGCGGTGGACGGATAGGGGCAGCGTGTTTCGTTATAGGACACGTTATTTGAGCTTCATTGCACTTACAGGTGTAGTGATTTTGATGTGACATCTCCCTGGATTTAGATAGTTGATTTCCGGGCTACAAGTTAGTTTGTCTCCGAGCTAGCCCGGATCACATCAAAAATATTTTCTTTATCCTACCCTTATTTTCAGTTTATTACACACGCATATCCTTACCAATTGTGAATTTTACTTATTATTGTCCAAATCAACGAATAATCATATCGATAATCTCAGATATCGATATCGACAAAATTTGCATACTACGGCTTCCCCCGCGGAGTCTCCGCGCGGCGTGAATGTAGATAACTGGTCGATTTGAATGCGGCGCGCGTACGAACGGGCGCGCGCGGTGGCGTTCGAATTTTGAATATTTACAATACACACTAGTGCCTTGCTGAGAGTAGTTTTTATTCGGACCGAATTTCGGTTATTTCGGCTGTAACCAAAAATAGTACCTAATCTCGATTGTTGATACAAGTTAATATTAGACAGTTCTAAGAATGTAACAGTGTCCCAGTAGTAGGAAACATTAGGTTATTAGGCAGTCAATTTTAGAAACGGCCTTTTTATAATTTAAAGTTGGTCGGCTGTGATCGTTTTAGTTTGGTATCAGGCATGACGTTATCACAGCAACAAGTATAAATATTGTAATAAAACGCCGTACCCTTAATTTCTACCACAGCCTTACAGGTGCTTCGTATTACTCCTGTAAATTCACGTGGAAAGATCGCTTTTATAGATATCGTTCCAGTAACCATTTAAAGTTTAAAACGAAAGTTTAGCTTAGTGCCGAAATCTGAGCCCGAACATGCAACCGGCGACCGGACACTACTACACACACGCGCACGACACGTATGACTTATGGGCAGCCGTAGACAAGATTAAAAGTTTATATATTGTGTTTTGTTTTGTTGTATTGGCAACTATGTATTGTAATTTGTATTCTTATTCTGAATATTTGTAATTTGACATTAGGTAATGTTATGTAACTTTCGGTCCTTGGAAATTGTTAAGGGAAAGCGGCGAATGCGACAACCTAGTTGCGAGCGCGGAGGACTGCCGAGGCGAATGTCCGCATGTTCAAAACCCAGAGGGCACACACCTCTGACTTTTCGAAGTTATGTGTGTATTGTTTATCAATTATCGTTCGCTTTAACGGTGAAGGAAAACATCGTGAGGCAACCTACATGCCTGAGAATTCTCCATAAGAATTTCGAGGGTATGTGAAGTCTACCAACCCGCACTAGGCCAGCGTGGTGGACTAAGGCCTAAAACTCTCTCAGTAGTAGAGGAGGCCCGTGCTCAGCAGTGGGCATTATATAATACAGGGCTGGTTGTAGTAGTAATAATCAAAGTACGGCACCTAGCCTGACAGGAAAAGCTTCCTGAACAATTTGTTTAGAAAATTAAATTTAAAAGATAGCACTACATTGTACCTAAAATTACTGCCCCGTCCAGACTTCATACTGACCTCTTCGCACTATCTGATGTGATAAATAACAGGTCAAATTAAATTGGCTTCTCCAAGTACGGAACAGCCTAAAGCCAGAATAATGTTACTGATTCCAAACCCTGGTACATTTTCAAGCCTTTAACCATTGAGTTAAATGTACTACGTACGTACATTTAACTCGATGCCTTTAACGTAAGAATTTGCTTCGAAACATTGCACGTTTGTGTACGCGCAAATTCCACTGTTCCCCTCTCGTTTTTCCTTATTTTGGGCTAAATCGTTTGGGAATAATTAGCCGAGGCGCGCTTATTCTGTTTTCCTTTGCCATCCGTTGAGTGGATGCTGTTATTAAGTCGAGTTTCGTAGATTTCTTGGATATATTTTACAGTTACCTTATTTGGACTATTGTTGACTTTGTATCGAATTCGACTACGGGTCTAAAAAGTTACTTTAGGATCAAAAAGTTACTTATGCCCGTATTTATCTACTATAGCCTAGTTTGTGGGTAGATAGGTATAGGTGGGTAGTTGACTAATCTATACTAATATTATAAAGCTGAAGAGTTTGTTTGTTTGTTTGAACGCGCTCATCTCAGGAACTACTGGTTCGAATTGAAAAATTCTTTTTGTGTTGAATAGACCATTTATCGAGGAAGGCTTTAGGCTATATAACATCACGATGCAACTATTAGGAGCTAAGAAATAATGGAAAATGTGAAAAAAGCGGGGAAAATTATTCATCCGTGAGGGCTTCCATTGCGTGCGCTGCGAAAATGGTTCAAGATACCAAAAATATATGTATGAAAGAATTATTCCTCTTGAAATGATCTAAAGAAATGTCCACGACAGTATATGTCTATCTTTTAAAATTAACTCACTAGAACCGTTTTTATGGTAATCAAATTTGGTCGAAATTAATGCATTATTTGTTAAGAGTTGTATCAACGTCATATTAATCTTTATCCAAACAAATGTGTTGGATAGAGTGATTCAACGGGAAGGTTTTTATGTACTTTTAGCCCGGAATAACTTATTAACGCGGGCGAAGCCGTGGGCAAAAGCTAGTCTATACTAATATTATAATCTATACTAATATTATAAAGCTGAAGAGTTTGTTTGTTTGAACGCGTTAATCTCAGGAACTACTGAGCCGATTTTGAAAATTCTTTCACTAATAGGAAGCTACTTTGCTCCTGAGTGCTGTAGGCTACTTTTTATCCCGGGAAAATATGTTTGTCCCGGAAAAACTTATTCACGCGGGCGGAACCGCGAGCACTACTAGTTAGATATAAAATAGTTTACAAAATCAAACATACGAAACTGACGTATACCAGGAGGCCCTATAATCATCGCTTATTACGCGACCATCAGTGCTTTTTATACTGACACGGAAATGTGACTTCACTCCACGAGATGGCAAACAGAGAGATGTGCATAGAGATGTGTAACTTCTATACCGCACCGGACAGACGAGGTTAGGGTTGCCAGGTCGTCAAACCTGATAGCCGGACAGACCAGCTAGTTTAGCCGGACATTTGGGTAAAAAGGCCGGACACCCTAAATTAGTAATGATTGTGTCTTAGCATTAAAAAGCTTTTGCGGGCTCCATTTTCCCGGCGACCTTTTTTTAGCTCCCGAGTGTATATCCATGGTACGTTTAATTTTACGCATTTTGCCGACCACCTAAGTCCTTGGTCAAATGTAAAAGTTCGGACACCGTTTAGTTTGGCCGGACACTCATTCAAAAAGTCTAACTATGTCCGGCTTTATCCGGACGCCTGGCAACCCTAGACAAGGTTGATTGATACATCCACTTTTCTTATGTTTTTTGATAACTATAACCGAAGCTATAAATAAGTACGTTGTCTTTACGTTAACTAATGACAAAAACTAAATGCAACGTAACCACCCCAAAGCAATAAAAGCGCTATATTAAACGTGGCAGCGCGTCTACGAGACATTCGTCACAAGTGTTGCCCTGTTGCGATGACTTACGGCCTCTCTGTTCGCAATTTACTGCAACCGTTGCCGCTTCTGTATAATTTCTTTTGATAATGTGATTTTTTTGCTAGGCATGGACGTTAGTGCTATTTGTATGCTTGGTATCGCGGCTTCGTCTGTTTTTCGAAGTATTTAGACTGTATTTTTTCGAAGTACAACGTGATATATGGTTGACTATCTAAGATTTTGTCTGTTCGCGCTGAACATCGCAATTAGTGTTAGGTCGAAGCTTCGGCTTTAAGTTCAGTTTCGGCCACCTTCGGCCAAAAGAATACCTCCAGTGAAACCTTCGCCTACATGAACAGCTACAGTCAACATAAACTTTTAGTTTGAAAGTATTATTATTTGTATGGTAATAACTGTAGCTTGTATGCAACCTTGAACTTATTTTCTTTCTGGCTTCGGCTTCGGCCGAGTTTGTGTCCATAGGCTTTGGCTTCAAAAATCAACCCTCGGGTGGACACTAATCGCAATCCATTTAACGGTTTTTGCGTTATGTGTTGAAGTCAATACATCGTCATAACAATTATTAATACTATGTGGATAGTAGTATAAACAAAATAACATCAAATGTTCCATTTTGGGCCATAGATATCCACCATACGACGTACAAATTGTCAGTTAACCTTTATTATAAGCCACAAATCACAAAAAACACGGATGTGTAAGGAAGCCATGCGCGTCCTCTCTCCACTTATCACCAGCATGACTAATGCAAGCTGTTATCATTTTGCCGGCGTTGTTGCAGATGCGGTCGCTGTGGTGATACAGGGCGGGATGCAGGGCGGCGGCGCGCCTGCCCCCGACGCCGATCAGGCCCAGTTCGAGGCCGACAAGAGGGCTGTCTACAAGTATGTGCCCTGTCTACCCTTACGACGTAGGAATAAGCTTCTTTCAGTCGGGGGACATTTAAAGAAATGCTGCCTTCCAAGAATGGAGATGAATAAATATCGACAGTGTAAATTTCAAACATCGTAAGGAACAAACATCGACTCTATAGGAAGAGCTAAAACATTTATTTGCATTTCACATTTTTTTTCGTATCTATATGGGATACTTTTAAAATTCACGCACTAATGTTAAGTACAGTATTTTTTTTTAGTTTAAATGCTTTACCATACCATCCGTCGATGGAGAAATACAATTTCAAATTCAATTGTATAAAGTAATAAATACGTACGACAAAATGACCGTTACATTTGAAGTTTCCACCTTCGGAATGTTTAAGCGGTGGTAAGTTGGTATCTGGGGCGGGCCAGCACGATTTTAGTATGAAGTTAGACCAAATCATCATAAAATTTTTCTGCACTTACGTCTCCTCTTCAGTGTGGTGCTACACAGTACATTCCCACGAATTTTCAGAATGGATTTTGCTTTGTTTTTACAGCTAGGCCTTCTGTCTGAAAATCAAACCCCTTTGTAATTTAACTTAATAAAAAAATCCTTATAATCCCCAGACACCCTCTGTTCCCCCTACTGGCGCTGCTCTTGGAGCGATGCGAGCAGGCCACGGCGGGGGCGGAGCCTCCCGCGGCGGACGCCTTCGGAGCAGACCTGCAGGCGTTCGTTCAGCACCAGCGGAGGGACAGGAGGCCATTCCTTGTCGACGATCCTGAGATAGATGGGCTCATGATTAAGAGCATACAGGTGATGAGATCAAATCTAAGTAGTCGATGGTCAGAGGCTGTTGGTGGCTTTCGATGTTATTAGGAAAATAAACATAGTGGTGCTTCCTCCAAGCACAAAAACACGTGAGACCTCTGAATATACATGTTATTCAGAATTCTATTTGAATTCTGTCTATTTCATGAAAATCTCCTTTTTAATTCTGTTTACCTAATTTTGGTTTCAAATATTTAAAATATATGGCTTTCTTCGAAATTGTTTGCTATAGTTTCATAAAGCGATGGCTTTCTATTTCCAGGTCTTAAGGATCCACCTGCTGGAACTGGAGAAGGTGCAGGAGCTGTGTCGAGACTTCTGCGGCCGGTATATAGCGTGCCTCAAGACTAAAATGCAGAGCGAAAACCTTCTCAGGACAGATTACACTGCAGGTACGATAATTTAATTAGAACCAAGGCCACAACCTATTTCAACCTGTTTTCATCAGATATGGATCAAAGAACCATATCTGACGAGATCTATATCAAGGTATGGCGGATTGGGTAACCGCCTGGAGTCTCGCGCTCCTAAGGGTTTAGTTCTTTTAAGGGACACTAAGGAAAAACATAACCCTCCTTCTGCAATAAGGTAAGGCCTTGGAAACATTTGTCGCCCAGAGGCGCGTATTAGTTGAGGCCGTCGCTGCAGATCAGTGGGGCTAGGACGTGAAAAAAAAACACGATGCGTCTCCGCTTCGTTTTATTGTGATTGGTTGAGAGACTGACGTATCGGTCTCTCGATCAATCACGAACATCAAAACACCGACACGTCAGTTACTCAACCAATGACAATAAAACGAAGCGGAGACGCATAGTGTTTTTCTTTTCACGTCCTAGCCCCACAGTACTGTGAAGAGTGCAATATTTTTCATTCGAAGCGTGTTCATTAGCTTCAACATATATATTAGCTTCTACATATTGGAGTACTGAAGAGTAGTATTCACCTTCCATCATAGTCATAAATCTTGTAGCTTTGCAGAGTTGTGTATTCAAAAGAATTTGTTGGTTTCTGGCTGTTTAAAAGTTTTTTATGATCTCTACTTTCAGTATATCTATTTATTCTTGTTTATTTAAAAAGAAATCATTGTCTATAGATATACAGTAGTTTTACTTTTTATTTTGTATTGTTTATGTATATTCATCTTATGTTTTCTGCGTAAAACGAGCGCAGTATTTTATTTTATAAATTTAATTATTTACGGTGAAATACATTAAACTTATCAGTTATGTTTTTCCAGGAGGCGTAGAAAGCAATAACAATGTGTCCGGCTCTATGGATGACCATTCCAGTACATCTAACTCACCACAGTATCAGGTATGTCCAAAATAACTTCAATCATTAGTATATCGTTGATCACTCCACACACAATATTCACTACCAAATTATTTCTCACCAATCGTCAGTACCTTATCTCTAGCAGTAAATTATAATGTATCCCCAATATTAGTCCACTTAATCCTACTAATATACTCTCGAAAGTTTGTAAGTATGTATGGATGTATGGATGTTTGTTACTCTTTCACGCAAAAACTACTGAACGGATTTCGATCAAATTTGGCACACTGGTAGATCATGTCTTGGATTTATCCCACATTTTATACCGAGAAAATAAAAAGTGGGACTTTTATCCCGTAAAAGCTTATTAACGCGGGCGGAGCCGCGGGCAAAATCTAGTATACAATATTATAGGTGGTAGGTCACTCGTATGCGAGCGGCCGTCTATTCACTGCCAAGAAACAGTGTGCATGCATTGTTGTGTTCCGGTTTGAAAGACATTGTAGCCAGAGTAATAACTGGGTTTTTGAGGCTTAACATTTTGTCCCACGGTGGCGAGTGCAGTGGAGTGCTACGCAGCTTGCCCACCCCCGCCTCACTTAAATCGAAACCATATCCAGTAATTTATCAAATAAGAAACCAATTTTGTGTACTTACGGTGAAAAAAAAAACAATAAAATAAAATACTTTATTCATCACGTAGGCGAACATAGTTGCACTTATGATAAGTCAAGGTATATTTAATTAATAATAATAATTATTACAAAGTCGCTTATATAACTACAGACATTATAGAGTAAAATCAATGAAAAATAAATAAATAAGCCAAGCTCGGGCTGGCAGGAAAGAGGAGATAAAGATAATAAATGTGATGTGTGTAAGTGAACGATAGCCTAGTTGGGAATGAAACGGTCTGCCGAGACAATGTCCGGAGGTTCAAACCCAAGGCACACACCTCTGACTTTTCGAAGTTATGTGTGTATTGTTTATCAATTATCTTATTTTTATTTTATTTTTTATTTTATTTTATTATACACAAAACAGAATACAATTTTTACAATAATATGCGTTAAATTATACAGTTTTAATCTAGATTGTAGTCCAACAATATGTGTACACAAAAAACTAAAATCGTTCGCTTTATCGTTCGCTTTAACGGTGAAGGAAACCTACATGCCTGAGAATTCTCCATAAGAATTTCGAGGGTATGTGAAGTCTGCCAACTCGCACTAGGCCAGCGTGGTAGACTAAGGCCTAAAACCCTCTCAGTAGTTGAGGAGGCCCGTGCTCAGCAGTGGGCCATATATAATACAGGGCTGGTATTTTTTTTTGTTCATGGCCCTACTGCCAGTAGCCTGACACGAGTCGGCTTTTCTCGCCACACCAGTCTTTAGGGTGAACGCAGAAGGCGCTCGTAACCCTTTGAATTAAATGACCATGCTGAGGGCAACCCACTAACGGGTTACGAACCTCGACTCAGGACGGCCACTGAGAGAGGATGAGACATCAACGATTAGGGAAAGATTGTTTTTTTAGGGCTAATCCTATTAGATTGTGTTGTCATCGGCACGCGGGCGGAACTGCTAGGGGGGTCGGGGGGGCGACGGGGAACGCGGGGAGGTCCTCGACGGCGAGGACGGAACTGCGGTCTTGTGGAGTGTTGGAGTTTCAAGAACTCGTTCTTACGGCGGATGGCCAGAGTGATTTCGTCCTCTGGATCGGTTAATACGGAACGCTGCCGTCTCTATTTGGCGCGGTGGAATGGAAATGGCTGGTATTATTATTTTATTTATTATAAATGTGATGTGTGTAGAGTCCGGCCGCGCCGCTGCCGCCGCCCGCCGCCTACCCGCCGGTGTTCGCGACACACACAGACATCACCTACGCGCCGCATCGGGACCAGCGTGAGTATGCACACCACATGGGCATATATTATACAGGGTCATTTTGACATTGCTTTAATTAAATGAAACCACATTCTTATCTCGTTGAAAATAACACTTTTAATGAAGTTATTTTAACCATAGATGTACAATAAAAAAGTGTAAATTTCGAACAAAATATGTATCAATAAAATATAACTTTTAAGTTTACACGCACTAATGCCACTATAACTGCTTTAGGAGAATTTGTCGCAGCAGCAACATTACACTATCAGTCAGAAATACACTTACACACACATCATATTCGCACTTAACTACGAAATGATAAAAAAATGGAATACTACAACTCTGATTTTTGGCGAAAGTAGTCGTTATTCATTGATCATTTTTAGCACGATGTTAGCAGAGGTATAGACAAATATGTGGTTTCATTTAGAAACGTAATGTAAAAATGACCCTGTATACAATCACCATGCATTGTCTTCATGGGCGTATATAAGAAGAGGTCAGGGGTCCGGACCCCCCCCAGCCTATAATAAACCACGCTTCCCTGCTGACATTTTAGAGATCCGGAACCTCTTAGCTTCATGTCACAGTGTCATGCCAGGCCTATGCCTACGCCACAATTTTTTTTATATTGTAGGACACCCCCCATAAGAAAGCTATAGCTACGCCCATGCTCGTCATACAAATTAAATGTATGCAAAATTTTATACATGGTTGAGGATAATTGCTTTAAAATCAATTGCAAGACTTGACCAAAACTTTCATACAAATTAAATAAAAGCTTGTGAAAAGCACATATCAATGTCGTAGCTAGCCTTTTATGCGATCGGTGTGAGCTTCTATGACTGCGACCACCCATATTTGACCCTGGTGTGGTCATTTCTGCCTCTCTATGGTCTCCGCTGTGTGTTTGGGCACCGTCGGCCCCGCCCTAGCTACGGCACTGCATAATATACTATTTTTAGCTAGTGGGTGTAGGAAAAATGTAGACACCTCATGCTGATTTTTGACACATTGACACAAAAACATAGGATCCTACTAATATTATAAAGGCGAAAGTTTGTAAGAATGTATGGATGTTTGGATGTATGGATGTAAGGATGTTTGTTCCTCTTTCACGGAAAAACTACTGAACGGATTTCGATGAAATTTGGCACACGGGTAGATCATGTCCTGGATTAACACATAGGCTACTTTTTATCCCGGGAAAATTTAAATCGGGACTTTTATCCCGGAAAAACTTTTTAATGCGGGCGGAGCCGCGGGCAAAATCTAGTAATAAATAATTTTACTATTGTTTATTTTTCAGCGCCTTCACTCGTCGTCCAAGGCTCTACGCCGATTGGTCAGATTGGCGTTGGATTACTGCCCACTGATGCCTATACAGGTAAGGGCGTAGTTTACTTTCAATGTAGATTCATACTGTAATGAACGGCGTTGTTAAGGTGACTTGTACGATCCGTTTGTTTTAAAAGACGTTCGTGCATGTTTAAAAATGGGTTTTCTGTTGTTTCTGATGCTGCGAAATAGGCTCTCGAATATTGTCAAAAATCCTGTTCATTTTTAGAAACGCTGTGTTTTTTCCTTAACTATCTCTGGCACCCTGACTATATCACTTGTCTATCAGTTAATTTATACTTACTTGGTATCAATCGGTCCAAGTCAAATCTACAGGTAGGGATGGCTTTAGGGCGTTCCTTTTTAGGTCATAATTGTATTTAGATATTTTTTGGCCTGAACCACCTATTCCAGTATCCCGTGATGATGTGTCGGATCATAGATTATTGAGTGAAAAGTAACATTATGATTTAAAAAATATTATACTCTTTCTCTGGTCTTTTCTATCTTGACTTAGTTAGACTTTTTTATTTCGTACTAACTTTTGTCCGCGGCTCCGCCTGCGTGAATGAATTTTTCCGGAATAAAAGTCCCGCTCTATATTTTCCCGAGATAAAAAGTAGCCTATGTGTTAATCCAGGACATGATATACCCGTGTGCCAAATTTCATCGACATCCGTTCAGTAGTTTTTGCGTGAAAGAGCAACAAACATCCATACGTCCATACTCACAAACGTTTATAAAAGCCGTGAGTGTATATGTATGTATGTATTTATGAATGTGTTGTTGTGTGCAGGCACGAACTCTAACAACTCGTGTTCGTCGGTGTCTGGGTCGCCGCCGCCGGAGGAGGAGTGCGAGGACGGCAGCGGCAAGCGCGGCGTGCTGCCGCGACACGCCACGCAGGTGATGCGCGCCTGGCTCTTCCAGCATCTCGTGGTGAGCACGCACACATTATCACTATTTTTTGAAGTTTTTTTTTTTTTTATTAATGGCAACTGGTTCCTCTAAATTAAAGTTATACTTCTTTAGGCGCGTTGTGAAAAATTGAACGGAATAATGGTGAAAAGTGGGTGCACTAGTTGCGCCTCTTGCCTACCCCTTCTGGGATAAAAGGCGCGAGTGTATATGTATATGTATGTATAAAAAAATTATGGGAGTGAAATTTTACGATGCGCGCGCATGTGGGACACAAAATTTTCTTACGGGAGAAGTTGCCCGCTAAACCACTCATTAAGGGCATCATATCATAAAGGTCAGATTTAATGTAAGATATCAAAAAAGTGACCGCCATTTTGAATTTCTTTGTTTTAAGGCCAACCGATCTCAGAATCGATATCTGAACATGGCTTTAGGTACAAAGGGCAGATCCAATGTTATAATTGAAAAAAGTGGCCGCCATTTTAAATTTCTTTGTTTTAAGGACAATTGACGTCAAAATCGATGCTTGGGCATGCCAATGATAGTAAAAGACAGATCTAATATTAGATTTAAGAAAAGAGGTTGCCATTTTGAACTTCTAGAAGTAGAAGTATCACTTCTCACGCGCGTACATACGTACACGCACCGTATTTTTATGCTATTGAATGATACGAGCATGCCGTTCGCCTGATGGTAAGCGATACAACCACCCATAAACAGTAGCACCATCAAGCACCTTAAGTTACAAAGTACTGTGTGGCATTCCACTGCGCTCGTCATCCTGAGACGTAAGATGTTAAGTTTCATTATGTCCTGTAGTTACACTGGCTACAATGTCCTTTAAACCGAGGTACCCACCCAGACGAATTCTTACATATGAGAGACCTACCACCAGTATATTACGTTTATAATGCTTGCAATTGTTTAAATATTTACCAAGATTCCAATAACACCTCAAAATTGGTATTCCATTTTTATTATCGGTCATTTAGAATATTTTTTTTTTTGAAAATATCACCATCTACATCTATGTGCATATTATTAACCGTTCTATCAATAGTTAACCATTCCGTCAAAATTTATCAAGAATACAATCAGTCACTTAATCAAAGACTTTTACTCAAGATGCAACCACGCAATCTTCCAGCATCCGTACCCTACCGAGGAAGAGAAGCGCACACTGGCGGCGCAGACCCGGCTCACGCTGCTGCAGGTCAACAACTGGTTCATCAACGCGCGCCGGCGCATCCTGCAGCCGATGCTGGACTGCGCTGACAAGCCTGGTGGGTATCCGCTGCTGATACATACCAACACGTCTTTGTGCTTTTCTAGGGGTAGGCGGTGGTGGCAGGCAGAAGGCTTAGGGCGGGAACAACCTTTTTGGGGGGCAGGCCTTAGGGAAAAAAGGTCCTTAAGTTAAAAGTGTGAGGTAAAAAAAGGTCCGCGGGAGGACCTGGGCGGTTGCCCAGTTCACCATCCTAAGGCCGCCACTGAGTACATACTTAGCATCAATTCTTTGTCCCTTTTCAAGGGTAGGTAAAAGTGTTACCCACATTTCATCAGGTATGTACTATGTAGGTCTTATGTAATATGGGCCGAGTCTTGCCGTTTACTAATTACTAAGCAATTTCAGGTGTCGCCTCTTTGGTGTTGAGGCGTATTGTATGTGTGTGGTATTTCGTTGTTGCAGGTGGCAAGAAGAGTAAAAATGGTTCGTCCATAAATAAGAGGTACTGGCCCGATGCTCTCTCCAATCCACAATTTACAGCGGGTAAGTGTTTTAAATTAAGGATAAATATATTTCGCGTAATAATGTGATTAAAAATAAAAAAAAGTGATCTAAATTATTACAAAGTAGTAAAAAAATTAGCAATACGAAAACATTAGTTTTGCATAATACACACACACACTCACGCTTTGTATCCCTGAAGGGGTAGGCAGAGGCGCAACGAGTTGCGCCCACTTTTCGCCGTATATATTCCGTCCCATGATGTGATAGGTGGCGACCCTATCGCCATTTCGGGCACAAATTCCAGACTCCGGGCTGATACTGAATAGAAAAACCCAATATCAATATTTTGCATAATATTCCAATTAAATTAAAATGAAGTGTTTTGAATCTATATTACGGGTTATTTTTTCTAAAGTTCATTAACATTAATTTTCTATTTTTAGACTATTCAAAAAAGTGAGACTTCTGTCCATACTAATGGCTCAAAGCTTCATCACTAACTGAACTATTTCATCACCAGGTCTTCTCTCATCATCGGAAGACGAGGATCAAGAAGGTGATCATTCCGGTGATGAACAAGAGCCGCAGAACGACGACCAGTCGTCGGAACACTCTAACTATTCAATACCACAGAGCATGCATTGAACATGGTCGAAAACTGTGCGACCATGGTCGTAATCGTGGTCGCAAGTTGGTTGAGTAAGGAATGGGCGGATGGTGCGACTATAAATAATTAAATGGAAGAGAGCTATTGCAATTGAACAATTATTTTACGATGAGTATTTTAAAAGTGTCTTTTACTATGAAATTAAAAAAATAGGAAACTATGCTTATGAGTTCTCCATAACCATTTTGATCACGAGACATATATTTTAGTGCCCATCTCTAGTAGGACAGTATATAAATACGGGCTGATATATACAAATTAAAATGTATACCTTCCTAAACATAGTCATTTTAAAATATGTTACAATATAACTCTCTCTTAAACTTAGGCTGCCCTTCCGCCCGTTCTTTAGTAACTTATAATATAAATATGTGAAAAAATCGACGTCCATCTGTCTGTATACATGCTAATCAAAATTATAACGTAAGCGATTGTAATCAAATTTGTACAAGTGCTATGTGAAAACTACAGGACCGGATTAAGATGAGGGGAATGGGGGTGTTGGATCCCATGTACATTTTATATTTGTCGTTTATTCAATATGGCAGGCCTAATTAGAGTCAATTTTCGATGAGTGGAAAACCCTTTTTATTGTGCACAATATGAGATTTTTTAAATGAACCTATTTTTATCGGTTACATTTCTAAGTGCATAATTATATCTAAAGATGAGTACTTGTATAAATTTGATATTCAACAAGAAATAAGTATACGTTAATTTTTTAAATTCGATAAATCGACACGACAATCATGTCGAATGTTTCATGATAAAAAGACATTAATCAACAGTATACCATAGTGTTAGCGATTAGATTTTAATAAGTGTAGACGCGGCAACATTGCGTTTTCGTATTGTCTGTGCCTGTGGTCTGGTTGAAGAAAGGTCTGTGTTTTGACCTGAAGGAAGAAGAAAAAGGTTCTTAAATATGTAATTTTTCTTACATAGCTAGTATTATTTGTGCCTTATGTCGTTTTGATGTTTTTTTTTTATAAATATTCTATTATTATTTTAAAGCTATTTTATATATTAATACTACTCATTTTTTGCTAAGTATTAGTGTTTTATGGGATCTAGCCCAGTATTGTGAATGTAGGGATGACATGTGTTGGCTGACAGATGTATAATTAAATAGCTGTCTAAGCGAACGCGCAAAGTTGCCTCGTCGGACGCAAACCTTGTATACGTAATCCATACCTCAGCATTAAAAAAAGTATATATTATGAGTAATGAAAGTAAAATATTTCGAAAAAGTCAAAATGTACGTGTGTTGGCGATTACGCGCCAGTGTGTGCGCCGTGCGTTTTTAAACACGCCCGCCTGTATGGACACGCGCGTTCTTGTTTGTCTTTGGGTGGCATGCTTGTTTGTAGGATTGTTTTCTTGTTTTACTATTTTATAAAATCTAACAAGTACTTATTCTTGCTAGCTACCATTGTTATGCTGGTAGTTTATACAGACACGTAGCTATCTTTTTATTTATTTTAAACTGTATTGCAAAGTTCAATTAGCGTAGCATTGAAAGAAGTACTTCGTACTATTTTGTATTCGACAAACAACGCTTTAATTTTACCAACGCAGCAATTGCAACTAGCGAGCACGTTTCAGCGAATTGTTTGAACTAAAGTGAATTGTTTAATCTAGTTATTACAATAAAAAACAGCAACTATAATGAGTTTGCCACTCATAGATGTTTATTTGCGTATGAATATCATAAACAAGACATTTTTTTTTTCATATTTTTCTCTCAATACAAGCATACGTCAATTTGAACACCGGTTGTGATAAAAAAAAATGTTAGTTTAATTTTTTATTTCCGACCAGCAACTCCCGACTGACCCTGTCAAAAATAGCACTATAAGATATTTTTTTGTACAACAGACAAGAAATACTATAGACAATACCGTCCATAGACAAGGATATTTATTTTTTAAAAATGTAAAAAGGATAAGTTCTTAAATATACTCATTGTTGTAATTTCTTTTTTATTGGTATGTTTTGTGTATTTTTTCTATTGGAAATTCGTCAGCCATATTAGTGTAAGTTATTTAAGGTTTGTTGGTTTGTGCGAAAAACACACTATACAAATTTTAAATTATGCTTATTAAGTTTTCCATACTGAGTTGTTTCATAAAATACTTGTATTTATCAAATACTATTTCTCAAGAATTTAAGAGAACTATTAGAAAAACATTTTTACAAAACTATTCAAGTCCAGGAATATTTATGACAAAACATTCGCACAAACCAATTGACCGACTCCTACATCACATTACGCGAAAAAGTACCCATTGTATCATATCCTACCGCGTGCTGAGATGATGGGAGGTTCATTGTCAACTGGGGCCGAATCTAGTGAAGTACCTACGGGGATCACCGCACACTAGTATACGTATCTATAGCGTCGATTCGTCGAGTTCGTGCGTGGCGGTTTCACCCCCTGTGATCCTCCACTGGATACGTCCCTGCAACGCGATTATACGAAGTAAAATATACGATACAGATAACTTAGTATACTCGATATATTGAATTAATTGATAAATTTAAAATAATAATAATAAAAAGTAATAATTGTCATTCGATTCAAAAAAATTGTATACGCCGACTTTGAAGAAAATTAAACTTATCGATACGTGATGAAATAATTTTAAAATGTTAAGTATTGTGTATTATTATTATGTAATTCTTTTGTAAAATTTTCGCAGAGGGCTTAGGCGAATCGCGGGGATTTTGGTGAGATTAAAAAGGCATCTATTATTAGTGACTGATTTGACAGATGTCATTTGTGGCATCTGACAGGATATGTAGTATCGAAAAACCGCCATGAGTCATGACTGTATTTATTGTTTTTCAGTTGTGCTGATCATCAGTCTTTGACGTTGATTGTCAAACTTACAGTAACTGTTGGGCTGTGAGGCTTTGTTCGAAGCCGTGCATATTTTTTGCCTTTCTCGTGTCTCTCTATTTTTTTTATATTTACTGTCAGTTTGACACTATTTAAACGTCAAAAGCATGTTTTTGATAAATTAAACAAGTTCTGTCTGTTTTTTTTAATCTTACCAAACTAGGAAGAAGGCGAGGGCTGTATGTATTAAGAGTTTTACTTGTTTGAAATAATGCTGTCGTACAATTGCGCCTACTCACATGACCAGTAACTGATAAAATATTTCCTCAGCAGGACCTCCGATGACGATGGTGGTTCTTTTCATGGGCGCATGGCTCCACCATAGTCTAGTGGTCGACTATAATATGTCCAGTTTATGATTGAAAGTTGTCCACTATTGTCGTCGTTTCTAATGAGAACGAATGGCTATGGGAAAGATTTTTCGACGTAATATATCGAATAATCTTTCCCATAGCCACAAAATGTTATTAGTATTACGAAATTGGCCAACCCGTAGGCACAAAACATAGTTAATTGTTACTGTTATAATTTATATAAGTTTTCTAGCTTTTAGGATAATAACCAGAAAATACATACAGCTCTTGCTAATAGGCGGGAATGTAAAATCAAAAATGGATGATTAAATCGCACTTTACTAACTTACCCAAGTTTAACAATAAGTGCATAGCCTTTCTACGCAAGTGTACGCTATTTTCCGGCTACAATTTTCTGTGTTTGAATGTAACAAATCCTAGTTTCGTTTGTAATTACAAGTCACTGTTTGCATATTGTAAGTAGAGATAATTATTTGTCAAAATTACATCCATTTTTGATTTTATTTGAAGTGTGTAGTGTTATTGTGGGATTAAATATTTAGTGCTAGAGATTCATACCGTTTTAAAGAGATTTTATCCTTAGGCCTTCGTTTTTTGTGGCCCCAGTTTTTTTTACATTTATTGCAGAAAATGTTAGCTTATTTTTTTTTAACTTGTATTTGTCTCTTACAGAACCAACCTCAGAAAAAAAGAAATTGTTCGATCAGGAGAAGCTTTTCTGTACAAGAGAGAAATTATTTAATGTATTGTGAATTCTAGAAAAACCTAACCCATCCTAACCTAATCAAAGTTGTAATTAAGTAAATTTTTAGAATTTTCGTTTCTTGCACTAAATATGTAAACCAACAATCATCCTGCCACCTATAAAAAATGTTAGTGATCTAATGAAACGGATATACGTAATGTGGGATAAATACTTTTTACAAAAAATAAAAATATGTAATTATACTTAACGTAGGATGTATTTTTAAAATGTTTTAAACAATGCCAATACTAGCTGTAGATATTGTTTTTATTCGCTATTATCGACTTTTTTATTGTACTCAAGCGCTAGTGTGGGTGTTTGCAAAATTACAAAAATCGGATGATTGAATGACGGCACTTGCTAATTTATTTATTTCCCAGTGCTATTCTACGGTATTTAATTTTTATTTTACTTATTTATTCACAATATTGCGACATTATATGTATATAGTGATCATCTTACAATATTTTTATGGAGTTAACTGAATACGTTAGTAAACTAAGTTTATAAAACTATTTTTTAATGTTTTTAAGTACTAAATTAACTATAATACCTGTAGGTATTGGCCCACGAGTGACAATCTTAATTACAGCCCTGGCGGAATGCTGAGTAATAATTTTTAAAATTACAATAAATCTAATATGCAAAGAAATCATAGTTTGCAGAGCCATGGCAATAATGTTAATCAAAAAGCTAAATTTATGTTATTTTGCAAACAGCCCGTTTACGCGTTAGTATACAAATATAATAATAATGAAATGTCCACTCGAGTAGTATAGCTGTCGCTTGCATAGTCTAAGGAACTCGGTAACACGTACATACGGCATCGTTTTTGCTAGTCAAATATAATAATTTTTAGGCTTTTGTGCGTTTTATTGGGGATGGGAAAAGGTTCGCCTTTTCAGAACTTATACGACTAGAACTTTTACCAGTGGTTTAATATTTTAATTTTACAATTCCGCGGACTGATGGAGTCTACAGTATCAAATTATGCCCATAATTTTTGTGCTCGCCGGCTTCAATCTCGTCTGAGGATCTTCAGGTAACAAACATTATTATTTCTACCGTCAAGCAGCAGTGTGCATGCACTGGTGTGTTCCGGTTTAAATGACATTGTAGTCAGTGTAACTACTGGACATAATGAGACTTAACATCTTAAGTCTCAGTATGACGACCGCAGTGGAATGCCACACAGTACTTTATAACTGAAGGTAGCTGGATGGTGTTGCTCCAACATATGGGTGGTCGTATCGCTTACCATCACGCGAAAGACATGCTTGTCTCGTCATTTAATGCCAAAAAAAAAATAAAATTAAAACCAACATTACACATAAATTCCTTTTATTATAAACAATAATTACAAAAATATCACTATCAATAATATTTACAGGTTTCTTAATAATATCCTTGATCACCCATTTTACTTAATTATCATGGAATGTAGAGGTTGTCCGACAGGAACAGATTTCACTGGTTTATTTATACAAATTTGTATTGCAATAAAAAAAAAAAGAAAATAAATGACATTAATTTCGCAGACAAGACGTGAGTTTGTAGTTTCGAATAGGGTAGTTTTCTATGTTTGATTTTGTACATTATTTTAGATATAACAGAAAATATAACGAAAAAGAAATTCTTCTATGAAATCAGCATCAAAATCGTTTGAAAAATAAAACAGTTATTAAATATTGTGAGCAAAAGTGGGGGCGTGGCGGGGTTATCGCGCTATCTTTTTCGCACGCACGCAGCGTTATGGCCGACTGCGCTTGGTGACATCACAACCTAGTATTACTGTTATTTGACAGCTGCCCCTTCTACCAAATTTCAAAGCTTTATAACTTACTATTGCGCCAATTTCGAATATTCGTTTTCCGTTAGATTGATCATTTTTAAAATTTTATTTAAAAAGTAGTCATCTACTCTATTGCTTAATAAATATAAAATGACAATTAGCAACGAAATCTGATTATAATGTCGGACGAAACAATTTAATTATCTATTAAAGCTATACATGAGCTGTTTAATTAAATTCATCAGTATTTTGAACCATACATTTTATTGTTTTTTATTTTAGCACAAGAACTGTAACTTTCATTGTTTTGAAAAATTCTTAAACTCTACACTTGTTACTAAGACAGAGCAAAGAAGATCTACAAAACCTGCATTATTAAGTTTATTAGTAAGTTATTATACTTACCGACTGTTATTGTTTATGTTCTGCTGAAAAAAATAATAACAACAAATGAAAATTACAGTTTTGTTTTTAGAACAAATTTAGTTTAAAACTAAATATGAATTTAAGGCACATTATACCTATGTTAAGTATTGAGCAATATTTGGAGTTATTCAATAATATATCACATATTATTCAATTTATAAATTTCATGCTAGTGGTTCTCAAATTTAGCTTTGCTTTTCTAGTATTGGTTTGCTAGTTCACTTAATTTTTTTTATATCTATTATTAGGTTACATTAAAAGGTAAAAAGTATGGTGCCGAGGTACACCTGTTCTTTTTACAGCAAACCTTTAAGAACCATTTTAATCTGTCTTTTAATCACATTATACTTTACTGGCAAGATATAAAATTCGTTGTGAAAAATAGGATCTATACATAGTCATTTTGTAGCCTCTGGACATCTCGTTACTTGTAATCCAAAGATTTAAGAAGTCGAAGATACAGTTTAGGGGCTATATTTATGCGATTTCTTGTCTTTCTTGAATTTCACTTTGACTCTATGTATGCATAAGTAATGCATTGGAATAATACGGAAGCCAGGAAATTTAATACTTTTTGTTAAGTAGAATAATAGATGTGAAAATTCAACAATTCTTCGTCTTTAGATTAATAATTATTGCTTAAGTAATAGCCATAATTTTTTTGCGTATCCAAGTAGTTTAATTACAAATTGCATATCGTATGATTGAGCTAGTGCCTCAGAGATTCTTTTTAAAAAGTAATTTTATAGGTTTTTGTTATGCCAATAAGCTTTCTATAAATTGACACGCTTAAAAATCAACATTATTCCGTCTGGTCAGTTTCATGAATGGTTCCAAACATCCCAGTATTGGTCCCCAAAATGTTTGATACTTTAATATGTTTTATGTATGCCTTCACCATGACATCTTTGAGTACATTTGGTTTCGAAATAAATGTTGGAAAATACCAAATTTATTAAGGACAGAGAGATACAGCCGTCTCGCAAGCCTTTTTAATAAATAAGCAACGCAGCCATTACTCCATTGTTACCTATAAGTAATTGTGTCCACGGAAAATAGTGATTAATAACCATTAGAAATTTAGGTCAGTTACTACAAAAATAATTTATAATAAGAAATCGCAAATTCTTTTGAAATTCTATTTTTAGGCATTTACTTGTATTTTTTTAAATAATACAGTTAATAAGGATCTAAACCTAGTCATCAAGGAATAAAAAGAATATTACCTAATGGACCTATAATTTAAATAGAAAATTCGTATTTTTTACCCCTTTAAACTCTTTTGTTTAGTTGGTATTTCGATTTTGTTAATTTATATTGTTACGTTAAATTTTTTCATAAATAAATAAAATGTAACGGCATTTTCCAACATTTACATCTAATATTACGTGCTTAAACTAAATGAGCAATATTTATTTATACTACATAAGATTCCATTAAAATCGGAACCGTTTTCAGTCATTAAACCCTTAATCATTACCCCGAAACTAGCTTAAACTAACAACTAGGGGCGAAGAGACGCGAGTCATGTATTTAAGTCGAAACAAGTTAGTAAAATATTAAGTTATAACACGAAGACAAGGCCAACGGTGGAAATTCACTAGACATAATATCGTAGAGGCTCATTTAGACGGAGAAATTATTGCGTCCAATGGTCGCACGATTGAATGCAAGCAATGATTGCTGGTAGTACCTATTCGTTGTTGAATATCTGTCAAAGACTTATGTAAGAACGCGGGCGAGTATTGCCTCGCCATTGCACTTGCTCAGACCGTTCAAGAATTGCGTACGATTACTGATAGCAATAATTGATACGTTTAAATGAGGCTTTGGGTTTTTTAAAAGAACTTTCGCGTGCGTGATTGGGTAGATTGTCATCTAGTCTATGTATTGTCCGTTTTAGGCGCCAGTGTAGAGTTCTTATGTTCTCGTAAGTGCAGCCAGAGAAATTATTGGTCCCATATCTTCATAAAGTGGTTATTTTATCCTATTTTAATACTTGAGACATTTATTTATTTACTGATCCCGCATCTCATCGTCCCGCGTTACAGATACACACGCCGAGTTTTCGTCGACGTTTTTATAACCGCTCACTTTACATACAATTGCAAGAGCTTTATATACACATATAAAACATTATACTTAGTTAATATTTCGAACTGGTTTTTTCTTGCGTTAGGTATATAGCTAATACCTAGACATAATATATGAATTATGATAATGGACATAATATGTTCTAGTTATTATTTTTATATTGGAATATACTTGCTTACCTATATCATTTTCATTTCATATTAATTGTCTATCTCTACATATAATAATAAAATCGCAGACCGTCCGTGTTCGCTGGCAATCATACAGAAGTATTGAATTAATCATAATCGGAAGATTCTCCATTTGTCCTTAGAGTGCTAGGCTAAATTTAAATGTATGCTTTGTTGCCAGACTTCATCTTCTTCATTTATTAACTAGCTTTTGTTTGCGGCTTAACCCGTGCGATAAAGATTTTCCGGGATAAAAGTACCACTATATATTTTCCCGTGATAAAATGTAGTCTAACACCTCCCCAGGGTCGGGAGCTATCCTTATATGTCTTATTATGCCTTACTTTCATGGAAATCCATTCGGTGGTTGAGATTATTGCGTACAGACGCAGCGTGCGACGTTGTTTCATACTAAGAGAATTCTAGACATTGAATCAATTAGGTATCTAAAGTGATTGATACAAAAAGGCTATGAACTACAGTGTAATTATTCAAGTATCAGATATAGACGCGTCTAAGATTATACGGAACTTAATATGCTGACAAGAAAAAACCAGATCAAACAAAAAATACTGCTTATAAAAAATTACATTAAATAAACTTAACTGTCTTCGAATCTTTTGTGTTCGGAGATAATGAAGGTGTTATCTGACCTTATGAGGGATTCTCTCTCCGCATCCCCAAACGAGGACCTTACGAAATCTGGTCGCATTATATTTCTGAACTCATCCAAACTTCTGCTTAGCTCTGGACTGCTGACAAAAGTCAGCTCTTGATGTCCCCCCTGTCTTTTTAAGGATTGGTATTTCTTCATTTTGGTACTGTGGATCAGGGTAGACCCTCTTCTTAGTGTTTCCCTGCCTATTTCTATAATTTCGATGGAGTTTTGTCCTATTACGACACTCTTGTATGCTTTAACGAATGTGACGGCCAGGGCCAAAAGACCGCCCACGATTAAAGTGTAAGTGATGAGAGGGGCGATGATGGGGCCGACCCTGGTCGCGAGGTACATCCATCGCCAAATCGCCGTGGTTATTTCTGGTATGCCCTGGAAAGGAAATTTTTTATCTTAATAGATTTGTTTTTATGGCCGTCAGCCAACTTCTTGCAGGACATAGGAATTAATATGTTTTTATTGCCAAACATTTATTAATTTATTTGAGTGTTAATTACGTTAAGAAAAACATCTCTGGCATAATGGACAGTATATGGATATGGATAGTAGTTAATATAAATTACCAGATGTAAGCAATCAAGTTTACCTCTTCAAGCCACATGACAGGGAAAATGATGTTTGGAAACTTGTCAATATTATTGACGTACACGTTGGGTGCCTTGTCTACCTTCATGTTCAGCTGCACGCGAACAAACCCTTCCAAGGGCACGCCAATTTTCTGCAAACAAAACATTAGAATAGAGTGGTTGTGCCTTTTTGTCTCAAAGACCGTGTCCGGAATAAAACATGCAAGTATTTAAGCATTTCTATGGAAGAACACCCTAGTTTATTTTTAATGCTTCCAAATGACGAGACGAGCATGCTGCTCGCCTGATGGCAAGTGATATGACAGCCCATAAACAGTCGGAACACCATACAATTTTTTTTCATTATAAAGTAATGTATGGCACTCCGCTGCGCACGTCATCACCCTGCGATATAACATGACGTTGAGCCTCAAATGTTTAGTCTCATAATCTTAGTTATTAGTTTATTACGCTGGCTACACTGTCCTTCAAACCGGAACGCAACAGCGCATGCACATCATGCACATTACACACTGTTGCTTGCGGGTAAATAGACGGGCACTCGCATACGAGAATCCTACCACCTGTCTGTAATATAATGTTAAACCAGGACATGTGTACCAAATTTTATCTATAATCCAACGGTTAATGCGATAACTGATAAACAATCAAACATTTAAACTTCACAAAAAATATCATTTTCACTTTAATAGAGTAGTTTAATGTTTGATTTTGTACATTATTTGAGATGGAACAGAAAATATAACGAAAAAGAAATTGTTCTGTGACATCAGCATCAAAATCGATTGAAAAATAAAGCAGTTATTCAATTTTGAAATATTCTTGTGAGCAAAAGTGGGGTCGTGGCGGGGATATCGCGCTATCTCTTTCGCACGCATCAGGGTTATTGCCGACGGCGCTTGGTGACGTCACAACCTAGTATTGCTGTTATTTGACAGCTACTCCTTCCAACAAATTTCAAAGCTTTATAACTTACTGTTGCACCAATTTTGAAAATTCCATTTTCCATTTCATTTTGGATGGCATAAATTTTTCATAATTGTATTTAAAAAAGTAGTCAACTACCCTATTATATCTGTTGCCTTACCGGTTGTATCAAGAAGTATGATTCGTGTTTTTCTTTATTAGGGTTGAGTCCTTCAAATCGAGTTATTAGCGAAGGATCCGCGTCGTAGAAGTGAGGGTACGAGAGGTACACCGGAGCGTCTGAAATATAAAATATGTATTACAAACAATTATGTTTCAAATGTTACTAAGGTAAACGAAAAATTGACCGGCTACTTAATTTTAAAATCTTCGTTAAGAGATATAATGAAAATCCTTTGATTAAACTGCAACATATCACTACATATATACAATTACTCAATAAAAGAATTAACAACAAAAACCGCAGTATGTTTATCGTTACCCCACAAAAATAAACGAAAACATGGTTGGTGAGCCACGTTAGGAACCGGCCTATCTTAGGTCACACAACTTATAGTAAAAATATTGCTAGTGAATTTATATCCGACTGAATAGCATACATTTTTCAGGGTTAGATATACTCATAATATCTTCAGCTACGTTGCAGTATGCCAGCTAAAAAGACTTACTATATTGACACGGACTGATGTTCTGCAATCCCCTGGGCGGACAGGTCTCCCCCTGGCAGTAGCACTTGTTGTCAGGATTTTTATCGGCACACTCGAAGGTCGACTCCGGAGGCGTATAGAGACCTGCTTGGATGCCTAGAAAATATAATCAAAATACAGCCCCAACGTAAACACACTAATGACAGAAAGACTAAGCGGTTTTAGAAGAGTCCCCCCCAAATCTACCTATACTTAACTGAACAAAACCGAAACTAACTTAAGGTATTTTTGGTGACTTCCAGAAAAAGAAGAAGATTCAGATCTTGTTTTTGTATGGAACTTACACCTAGTATTAATAATAGAGATAACAAAATAGCTGTTTGTTTACAGTTTATTTCTTCCCCTTTTTTGCATTTATATGACGAGACGAGCCTTTTGTTCACCTACAGCAAGTAGATTGGCAAGTTACTTACCATCTTTGTATACATCCTTTCTGTACTGCAGGGGCATGATCCTGCACAGGTCCTTGTCGTAAATATTAACCATGTCTTCCTTAGTCACTGATCGGGGAGGGAAGAACGAACCTTCAGAAGCCCTGAAATGGAGAGTATAAGGTTACCGACATGTAGTGGCTTTACAGCTACGATTGTCCAGGGGAAACATCTTCATTTTTATTATATTTTCCTGCCTTTAAATGTACAAGTAAATGTGATACTTTCAACTTCCAGTGTTCCATGAGGTAAAACTTGGCATATCTCACTGATGGTAGAAATTTTACAGTCATTACTTTGATTTACCAATAATACGTAGATAAGTTAGAGATGTCAGGATGTTTGTTAAATCGCATAATCTTATGAATATATTTGATTGGAAATTGGTTGTGGATTGGCAGTCCTTTTTTTTTTTTTTTTTTTTTTTGTTTTCGCGGTGAAAGTGTGTTACCACTACCGCCCGGCCTTCGTGGGGGGCGACCGAGCGGTTATGTTGGGGTCACCGTGCCTTACGACCCGGCGTTGAGCCGCCCGGAGAGATGGAAAACATCGGGCGACCGCCGGGCCGAGTCCCTAACCTATGTACACCGCACGGCATACCAACTAAAACTCCGCGGTGGCCTTCTTCGGCGCATTAGGGACGGCTGCGGGTTTCCCAGGACGAAAAGTGTCTAAGTTATCGTCCGCAACCGCCCCTGCGCGGTGCCGCCTGGTGCGGCCCGTCTCCTGTTATGGGGGGGCTCAGACGCCCCCGCGCACCGAAGGACGCTCTCAGCGTCTACGGCAGCGTGAGGCCAACCAGCCACGCTGCCGTCCATCACGGGGGTCACAACAATGTGTAATGACGGACAGCCCCCTGCCGCCCGCCCGTGACCCCCGGTGGCCCCTATTAGTCGCCTTTTACGACAGGCAGGGGATACCGTGGTGGAATTCTCCAAACGCCCCCAATCCACAGGGCGGGAGACGCCGGTCAGTCGTCCACCCGGCGCCTCCTTCGTCTTCTCTGGCGGCGGGAGGGATCTTCGCGCTCCCGATCCCTCTCGGCACTCTCCTTCTGCGAGAGGACCACCTCGCAGAAGTGGGCCACCGCACGCCAGGCCTCCCGACTGCCGACCATGGAAGCGACCACGGCCGGCAGCGAGAGGTCTCCTCCGACGACTGCTCTGAGAGCGCTGCGCTCCTCGTCCCAGGCAGGGCAAAACTCCAGTGTGTGCTGGGCCGTATCCAGCGGGCAGTCGTCACAATGGTGACACACGGCCGACACCTCCGTGCCAACAATACGACACAGATACTCACCGAAGCATCCATGCCCGGTGAGCATCTGTGTCAATCGAAATGTAGCCGGGCCGTGGCACCTGTCTAGCCACTCGGCAAAGACCGGGCGCACTGCCGCTACGACCCTCAGCCCCGCTGACGGGGCCTCCAGCCTGAGACGCCACTCCTCAACGGCGGCTCGCCGTAAGGAGGCCCTCATGGCCTCCACCTCCTTCAGGGCCGGACGCTCCCCGCGACTGAACGCCTCCTCCCGCCAATAAAAAGCATCGGACAGGGATTCGGCGTCCAGATCCCAGGGCAGGAATCCGGCCAACATGCAAGCCGCCTCGTACGAGACCGTGCGGTACGCCCTGATCGCCCGCTGCGCTACTACACGTTGAGGGTTGCGCAAAAGCGCGATGCAGCGGTCGCTCAGGGAGTAAGCCCAAATGGGACTTCCATACAGGGCCATGGACCGCACGACTCCGTGGTATAACCTTCGGCAAGGGATGCCAGGACCTTCCAGGTTGGGCAGCAGGCTAGAAAGAGCGCCCGCTGCCCGGGACAGTTTCGTCCGCATCTTCTCAAAATGGGTGCGAAATTCCCATCGGCTATCCAGAATCAAACCCAAATACTTCATGTTTTGCCGATGGGAATCCGCACCCCCTCCACGACGATGTGGGCACCGGCCGGTGGCCCTTTTCGAGGCCTATAGAAGCAAATGGCCTCGGTCTTTTCGAGGGCCACCTTCAAACCTAGTCGCTGGATGCGACGCACGACGTCGCCGGTGCCCTCCGCCGCCAGGATTGCGGCATCCTGGAAGGTCCCAGAAGTCGCTGTCACTAGGGTGTCGTCGGCGTAGCATGTGACGCCGACGCCCCGGAGATTGGCACCACGGAGCACCCAGTCGTACCCGATGTTCCACAGGAGAGGGCCCAAAACCGAGCCCTGTGGAACACCGCACGACATCGCTCTTCGGTGCCACCCGTCGGCGCCCGGATACACCACGTCCCTGTCAGAAAGGTACGCGTGCACCAGACGCCGGAGATAGGGCGGCACCACGTGGTACCGCAGTGCTTCGTGAATGCAGGGCCAGGGCAGCGAGTTAAAAGCGTTGGATATATCCAACGATACCGCTATCACTACACTGCCTCTGGCCACTGCATCCTCCGCCTGTGCCTTCACCCGCAGAATCGCGTGGACGGTGGAACGTCCCCTGCGGAAACCGAACTGTTCGTCGGCCAAATTAGGACCGACCCTATCGAGGTGCTCGACGAGGCGAGCATGGACGATGCGCTCAAAGAGTTTGGCGACCTCGTCGAGCAACACGATGGGCCGGTAGGCCGACGGCGACTCTGCGGGGTGGATTGGCAGTCCTAGATTAACTGAAATGTTACTTTTCCAAATCAGAGGACTTTCACGCGATGACGCAACTGAAATTTGCTCCATTATTATCTCATCCTATTATATCTAGTTGGTACTAGATTCCAGGTCCATCAAATTGAAAAATCTTATTAATTAGTATAACTAGGGCAGCTATACTTAATCTGCCGCCCGTCGTGCTTTATGCGGCCCGCTGAGAATTTGTAACGTGCGTGACATAAATCAAATTTTTAAAATTATTTTTTTCCCCAAAATCACCTGAGTTGGATGTTTAAACCCTATAAAATTAGTATAGATACTTTTATTAAATTAACAAAATCTACAATTTTTATTAAGTTTTAAGAACTAAAACATCTTGTGGCTCGTATAAAAAGGTTGAGTAGGATTTCATTCAAGTAGACTGATGCGGTTAATTGCTCTAAGAATGGTACCTACCCACGGCCCAGAGTACGGACGCTCTATATGAACAATAACGTTTTTCGCCGTACAGATATTTTGAGAGCAAATATTGGCGGCAAGCGATCAGTGAATCATAATTTGCATTCGTTATTTGGAAGAATCTTAGACTAACAAGAAGGAGTGACGCTGTCTCAGATACCTACTGTGAAGAGCCTACTTTTATCTTACTACTATAATAAATGCGAAAGTTTGGCTGTATGTTTGTCACGCAATCACGCCACAACGTCTGAACGAATCTGGATGAAATTTGCCAAAAAATAAATATTTATTCCAGGAAAATATATAGTGGGATTTGTTGTTATAAGAGTCAACATTATTAATTACCTTTGATCGGGAAAAGAATAAGTCGTCTCGTCATTTAATTGTATAATTTTGTTTTCTATGAATTATAATACAATTTACTTCCTCATGTATCTAATTAAAGCTGTTTATTCCGAATAAGGCATATAATTTATTTCCTTAAGTACTTACTATATTAAAACTGTTCCTGACGTTAATGATACAAAAGTAAACATCACATACTCCGCCCGCGGTAATGAATGGTAATTTTTATTTAATGATTCATTGATATTTATGATCTTGGTATACAATAACAGTCTTACTTATAAACTTGTTTCAGCGTTAAGAGGTGCTTAAGCATTGCTTAAGTAAATTACTGTCATAATTAAACACCGGCGTGTCCTTTTAAACTTACTTCAAAAGCAAGATAGCGGGTTTTTTTTTAATTTACATATACATACATATACACTCACGCCTGTTATCCCCGAAGGGGTAGGCAGAGGCGCAACTAGTGCACCCACTTTTCGCCGACATTCCGTCCCATGATGTGATAGGGGGCGAGCCTATCGCCATATCGGGCACAAATTCCAGACTCTGGACTGATACTGAATAGAAAAACTCAATATCACTTTGCCCGACCCGGGGATCGAACCCGAGACCTCAGCTTTGCAGTCGTAATGTAATACAAATACGCCACCGAGGCAGTATTGTTTTATTTATGTAATTAAATCAGACATCAAGATCCATATTTCTTAAATTAGGTACATAAAATATAAAAAAACAAAAAACATAATTTTGAATCACAGCTGATCGCGTAAATATTGCCAAAAGCATTGATATGTAAAAAACAAAGGTTAAGCATTGGTTAAGAGCAGACTAGTTAAGACGCAACTAAGCATAGCTCAGCGAATTTTTTATAAGTAAGTCTGGTAATTAAATGTTTTTCTCGTATGTAATGTCGATTTGACTAACTCCTTATAGATAACTAGACTTCTTATAACTCTTATGACACTGAATTGAACAAAAATGAATTTATGAATATTTTTCTAGTCACCAGAACTAAAATTACCAAGTAAATTAACAAAGACTAGGATAATCAACAATTTCGTCCACCCGTGTGTATTCAAATCTATTCAGCTTATATGCGATTGGTTTATCATTCCATCATTACTAATGTTTAATTATTTATGGTTTCATAAACTATCGTTAGCTTACAATTATGTACAGTTACAAAATAACAAAATCGAATCAAATCGCTTATAGGTAATCATTAAGTTTAATAGGGTAGTTTCCTATGTTTGATTTAGTACACTATTTTAGTTTAGATGTAACAAAAAATAACACGAAAAGGAAATTCTTCTGTGAAATCAGCATCAAAATCGAATGAAAAATAAAGCAGTTATTCAATTTAGAAATATTCTTGTGAGCAAAATTGGGGGCGAGCGGGGATATCGCGCTATCTCTTTCGCACGTAGGCAGCGCTATGGCCGACGGCGCTTGGTGACATCACAACCTAGTATTGCTGTTATTTCACAGCTACCCCTTTCACCAAATTTCAAAGCTAGAACTTAATATTGCGCCAATTTAGAAAATTCTTTTTCAATTTGATTTTGAATAGCATACGTTTTACATAATTGTATTTTTAAAAAAGTAGTCAACTACCCTATTGAATATTTTTTTTCTTTTCCTGCGCTGAAATAAATCCCGTTAATTTTATTATTGTGAAGACAGCAATTTGGTAAAAACAAAACAGTGTACAGACGATTTGTTTCGATTTTGTTTAGCTACTTATGTGTGTACACGTGCATGCAACATGACTTAACTATTTGTATAAGGCCAGACAGACATCAAATTGTATCTACAAATTAGCATACAGTTAATTATGTTTGAGTTGGATAATTACGTACAAGTGTTTATAATTATTACGGAAAATGCATTAACCATTTTTCATTTACATATAACTGCATTTAATATGATTAATACCTATATACTATGAGACGACCACTGACTCCAGTTACTAGAAAAAAAATTGTAACCCAATTTCTTAATGACTAAACAAGAACATTTCCATCCTGATTATAAATGAAACGACAGTAGCAAGAATGACTGAGTACAAACATATAAACTACATGACACTTGCGGTCGTCTGGAAGATGGTACCTATATAAGGGGCTGTATGCCATTATATCTTTTCATAAACATTAACACTAATAGAAGAATGTATGGTAATTATATTCTATCGATAACACATGTATTCACAAACAACACTATGAGGAAACACAGTGCGTTAAAGGCAGTGTCGTCAACTGAAGGAAAATTTAATTTTGATTGGCTAACCATCTTGCCTACGCACTCCGAAATCTGTGAAGGGGTCGTTCATTAATCACGTGATGTTTCTTGCAACTTTTTAAACCTCCCTGGTGATAATATGTGGTGAGGTTTTAGACTACCCTACCATACCCAAGATCACGTGTAGGTACCTGCTTTTTTAAATTTTTTTTATGGCATCGAATGACGAGACAAGCATGCCGCTCGCCTGATGGTAAGCGATACGACCACCCATAAACAGTAGAACCACCATCCAGCACCTTGAGTTACAAAGTACTGTGTGGCATTCCACTGCGCTCGCCATCCTGAGACATAAGATGTTAAGTCTCATTATGTCCTGTAGTTACGCTGGCTACAATGCCCTTCAAACCGAAACACAACATTGATTAGGGAAGAAAGGGTTCTGATTGATGCATTCACCTTAAATTATTACAGGGCTTGTCCTTCCAGTGGGGGATGTGGTCCAATCCGTTCACTTTGTCCAAGTATCCAAACCTCTCCATGCCTTTGTGTCCTGTGTAGATAGTGGAAACTTCATCGAGGGTGCCGTTTCTCTGTGGATCATTAAAATTGGTTGAAAACAGCATCTTCTGTAGCTTGTGTTTCCGCGTGTCCTTTACATAGAATAAACGAGCTATTCATTTTCCGGAATAAAAATTGCGTTACTCTCTGTGACATTATAGATAATAAAATGCATGAATTAATTTCTTCTCAACCCGATGCTGCGTTTCAGAAGCACAAACCAGCAAATGTACTTTTGTATTAATCGTATAGCGTTGGTTTAATGAAGGCATTCGTGCCAGCAACTTTATTGATGGTAAATAGTCCTGGTTTATAGAAATCCGGACAGTAGCAAACATCTCGAGAATCGTTAACGCTAATAGAAAACTAATAACTAGTTCATCATCTTGGGCCTTCCGCCATATTGGATTCAGAATGACGTCAGTTAGCTAACAATGCATTGTAACCTAAACTGAACCTGTATGCAAAATTGTAACTGCTTCAAAATTGACTTGTATGATTCCAGCAGAACAAACATACATTGTAAGTTAAATAAAAGCTTGTAAAAAATGTATGCGAATGACATATTATCCTATTGTTGAGTCTATCGCTAAGATTTCATTCCCACACATAATTTTAGCTTTACCTAGGGCTGCAGTCACCTAAATTACCGACGCTGGATAAACATGAAAAAAAAATCCGGGACATTTGGGCGAAATATGGAATTTCCCCGGACACCTCTGAAAAAATAGTTATTGCAACAAAAATAAAAACGTCGCTATCATTTTTATTAATTTATTATAAATTTTTAACTAGCTTAAACGATTGTAGTTTGGCATCTTGACTACAGCACTAGGATTAGCAACGAAATATATGTATACACTTACAGCGAGCAACAATCCCATTTGGCTGTTGGGTCGTTTCCCCTTTGGGTAGAATATATGTGCGAGCGATACAAGCGGGTCGCTGTACCTGCAAACAGTTAAGCACCTCTATGAACTATGAACGAACACAATAGTTTCAGTTTTGACTCCACACCATCCATTGATGTATTAAAATCTATAAATACATCAATGCTCCACACCAATCTTGTCATGGGTATCTATGACTTTTTACTACATCTCTGATAATGCCATCCACGATGACACGTACTACAATACTATAGTACCGGCAAGCTATGATGGCCGTTTCTGTCGGCTCAAAAAGTTTCGTATTAATCATAACTACGTTGAAGGAGCTAATTTCTGTACACTATTTTCAATAGGGATACGACAAAACTTGGCATTTGTGTTATGAATATCGAAATTTAAAAACAAAAATCTAATTCATTCGTTTGCATCGCGGCCAGCACTACTTCAACCTTCGGTAACGCACATTTGATTATATTATTTTTGATAATTAGAGTTTAAAACGAGGATAGCCCAGTTGGGAGTGGAATGGACTGCCGAGACGAACGTCCGCAGGTTCAAAACCCAAGGACACACACCTTTGACTTTTAAAAAAGTTATGTATGTATTCTTTGTGAATTATCGCTCGCTTTAACGGTGAAGGAAAACATCGTGAGGAAACGTGCATATCTGAGAAGTTCTCTGAATTTCGAAAGTGTGTAAAGTCTGTCAACCTGCACTAGGCCAGCGTGGTGGACTAAGGCCTTAACCCTCTCAGTATTAGAAGAGGCCCGAGCTCAACAGTGGGCAGTATAAAATACAGGGCTGGTATGGCCCATTGAGTTTTCACCTCATTATTGTTATTTGTCAAAACGGCCATTATAGCGTGCCGGTAGTATTTTCAGCTGGAATTACGGGGGTTATACTATGATTATTTATTGTACAGTGGGTGCACTCATAGACAATAAGTGTGTATAGAACTAAAACGCAAGCGGAAGGTGGCACACTTGGACTGTTAGGGAAATTAGTGGGACGAGTCATCGTGGAATGAATTATAATTATCTATGGGTATTGCTGGAGGCAGGTCGGTTGTGATAGGTCGGGCTGGAAATGTTTAGGGGAGGCCTGTGTTCAGTAGTGGACATGTTGTTGATGGTGATTATTAGTAATCAAGGGTCGACCGCATTGACGAAACGAGTACTAAATCCCTAATATGTAACTGTTTGAGGACATTCGAAACTACTAGAAGAGGTATAATAAAAACAAAATAAATAATTTGTGCAAATGTACAGAACGTCATTTTTATTCAGTCTTGTGCTGCGTCATCGAAAACATTAATTATAGACGGATAAAGACAGCAAAAACTATATTCTCGTACTTGTAATGCTCGTAGACTAGTAACAATACGCAGAATAGGTAAAAAACCCGAAGAACATAGACAACAGTGAGAAATTAAAGAACCCGGACATGAAAAACGTAAAATAAATATAAAATTTAAATTAAATTAATCTATACTAATGTTATAAAGCTGAAGAGTTTGTTTGTTTGTTTGAACGCGCTAATCTCAGGAACTACTGAACCGATTTAGAAAATTCTTTCACTAATAGGAAGCTACATAACTCCTGAGTGCTATAGGCTACTTTTTATCCCGGGAAAATATTTTTGTCCCGGAAAAACTTATTCACGTAGGCGGAGCCGCGAGCACTACTAGTTATAAAATAAAATAATTATAAAATTAAATTATCACGAGAATAATTGCATACCTAAGTGTTACACGTGGACAAGATGTTTGGTTTTCTTTAAATAAAACATAGGTATAATATAATGAGAGTTAAAAACCCACACCGGGTTACACGACCTGGTAGCTCAGGATATTCGAGTCTAGGGTTCATAGTAATTCCCCCAAGTCATTAGAACTTAGAAGCTGCTACAAGTTTATTACCAACTCACCCAAAAACCAGCTCTTCCGCTGTGACGTCTACAAATGGTTTGGCTCGTTCCTTGTAGGTCATCGCAAGACCAGAAACGAACAAGTTGAAAAGGAAGCCAGCCATGTGGTGGGAGAAAGAGGTCACCGTCTGAAACAAATCACGATTATACTTCCATATATTGAAGACGGCAGAGTAACATCATTGCAGTTATGTCACCTAACTTAGATAAAATTGACATAGGGTCATTCGGGGTAACAGCACGCAGTGGGTAAAATCTCGCATGGTCAATATCTCGGAACCTATTGAGGGGGCTCAGACACTTTTTCGGCAAAATTAGGGGTGCGTCAGGGATGATGTCAGAGCCCACAAGCTATTTTACCAAGCCTCACTTGTTTAGCGAAAAACGGCGATCAACGTGATTTTGTTGATTAGTTATCAACTATTTTGTGCTGGGAAAAGTTTATGGATAGACGGTGAATCAGTTTACAAAAGGTCGTTGATTATGTTAAGTTTACTCGATTATTATAGTATTTATTTTAGCTATTAATTCTGTCCTAAAAAATAACTGCATCTCAACTGACGTGTGATTGTTTAAAATATTCCCTGTTGGGAAAAGAGTACGGGATTAAAAGTACGCACGCTGTTATAACTTCATTACAATGAAAAGTAACATCAAGCGTTCCTAAAATTACAGTGATCATTAAATTACAAAAATAACTAAAGTTTGTTATAAATACAGTCTAATTAATTATGTTCCTGGTGCCTACAATAGGTGTACATTTAATGTAAGTATGTTACAGCGCGCTGATGGATGTAAACGTATACTATGAGTACGTTGCGTTTACTGCGCGTTTTAGTTGCGTTTAACGCGTCACGTCACGTCACGTCACGTCACGTTACGCGTCATAAGGGCTCTTATAAATCAACAAGTCGTACTCACCAACAGAGGGATGTTGGGAACTACCAGCTTCAGGTTCTTGTCGACGGACATCTCTGGCACGAAGCGTAGTATCTTGTTGTGCTGGTATGTGACCGTATCGTTGTCGTGGAACTTGATGTTCACTTTCTCCATGTCCTCTCTGGAAAGAAAGTGGAATGAGAAAGGGAGATTTAGGTTCTGTAGCAAAAAATAACACTTCACGTCTTGGCAATAAGATGGCTGGTTCTGTGGCAAAAGGATATAAAATGTGTCTTGTTACTCAGTGTATTATATACTTGTCCATTGCTGGGCACGGCCTCCTCTACTACTGAGAGGGCTAAGACAAACAATACAAACATTTTGATAAGTCAGAGGTTTATGTCTTGGGTTTTGAACATGTGGAGGTGTGTCTCAGCAGACCGCTCCATTCACAACTAGGGTATCGTGCACATCATTTTAATTTATAATACGTATTGCCTAAATCGGTAATCGAACTCAAAACTTGAACAAGATAAAACAACGCAGATCAAGAAGATCTAATTAGCTACATAATAGATTCTGCCACCATATAGGTAACATCATAATTTTCCACTTTATCATCAATGAGATTGTTGCAACAAACCGTAAAAACTTATACATGATAATTTAATTACAGCAATTGTTAAGCATTGTCACGGGTATTTCCCTATGACTATTAATTTCAAGAATAATGATGTGTTCACACTGGCGCCATTAAATACGCTACGTTTTTCGATTGGCGTGTGTACAACGACACTTTATCAGTAGAAATTTAAAAAAAATATTACTACAATTACTTCAAACGGGAACAAATTTATATAGATTTTCATGATCATTATACTCAAAATAATAAACACAACACAGAAGAATTGTCGATGCCTTATATTCAATTAGCTTTTGCCCGCGGCTCCGCCCGCGTTAAAAAGTTTTTCCGGGATAACAGTTTCGCTTTATATTTTCCCGGGATGCCTATATGTTAATTCAGGACATCATTTACCAGTGTGCCAAATTTCATCGAAATCCGTTCAGTAGTTTTTGCGTGAAAGAGTAACAAAAATACATACATCCATACATCCATACTTACAAACTTTTGCATGTATAAATATTAGCAGGACTAATACCTGTTAATCTAAATGTATTCGCCAAAGACAGATCTGATTCCAATTTCCGTCAGTGTGACCAACCGTTTACAATAGATAGGTATAATCAACGACATCGTAAAGATTTATACACAGGGTTTTTACAGCAATAGTTCAACTCATAACATGAATCACTGCGGTCAGCGCCTATCAATATAATGCCAGAGAAATGTTTGGCTCACTGAGTTTTGGCGAAAGTGTTTTTTAATCATTGATGCGAAAACCACATATTGAATAGGAAACTGTTATTTTAAGTTGGTATCGTATTAGCACTCTGAAGATATATGCGGCCATGCTTTAGAAAAACACTGGACGAAACTGTTTTACTGTTTATATACTTATTTCGGCAAAATAACTTCAATACATCATTTATAATTTTTTTTTGTAAAATAAGCTGAGGTTTATCTATCAACGTTTATCTTAGATGCATTATAGTTTTTTTTTTACCAAATCTACTTTCGAATTCTTTTTTTCACTTTCACTTTCAAAATGGTTTTTAATAAGCATAAGTTGACCATAAAAGTAACTATTTTTTATGATTGGAAAAAGAATTAGTGAGACTACTTAGTTGATGGTCAAAAAGTTTTCTATTTCGTTACGAACTATCCCTATACTGAAATGAACAAGAACCATCTATACTGAGAGCGGAAAAAGAGGTGCTGTAAAACACCTAAAGTGTGGAAAAGCTGCAGGCGCTGAAGTAATTCCTTTAGAAATATTCAAGATTATGGGGGATGTTGGTGTGGACATCTTACACTCCATTTGTCTACAAATATGGAAAACGGGAGAATGGCCTACGGATTGGTCGCATTCTTTAATCATCCGGCTCCACAAAAAAGGTTCATTTAAGAAGTGTAACAATTACCGCCTAATATCTCTGATATCCCACGCGAGCAAGGTTCTTCTTCATATATTGAATACCAGGCTACAGGCATATATAGGCCGAGAGATCGCTCAAGAACAAGCTGGCTTTGTCAAAGGAAAAGGTGCACGCGAACAGATTCTCAAACTAAGACACATCATAGAAAAAGCACGTGAGTTTAATAGTCCACTGTTTATTTGCTTTGTGGATTTTCGTAAAGCTTTTGACACGGTTAAGTGGTGAAACTGTGGGAAATACTGCTGATGATGGGTGTGCCACAACATCTAGTCTATCTCATACGGAGACTTTATGAAGAAGGTGCAGCTGCCGTGCGCGTGGCCGGAATCGATTCGGGGAATTCCACAACACAGGCTGGTGTTCGACAAGGATGCATTCTCTCCCCTCTCTTATTTAATATCTATACAGAATACATAATGCGAATAGTTTTAGAAAACTGGGACAAAGGTGTATCTATTGGAGGTCGGTTGATATCAAACCTGAGATATGCAGACGATACTACTCTTCTTACAACAACACAAGTAGACCTAGAACGACTCCTTTCGCTTCTTGAAACTACCAGCTCCAACTTTGGCCTCACCATAAACCACGATAAAACCAAAATGATGATAGTGGATCGTAAGAATAACAATGGACCTGACTTAGGCGTAATAGCCAATTGCGAAGTTGTCCAGAGGTACATCTATCTGGGATCCACAATCACAAAAACTGGTAGTTACGAAGAAGACATCCAGAAGGCGGTGTACCATGACACGATCAGCCATGGAAAGACTCACGAAGATATGGAAATATCACCGCATAACTAAGAACACCAAGATTCGTTTAATGAGATGCTTAGTATTTCCTATTTTCTTGTATGGAGCTGAAACGTGGACGATCCAACAAAAATGTCGTAAAAAGACTGACGCCCTTGAAATGTGGTGCTGGAGGCGCATGCTAAGAATTAAATGGACTGCTTGCCGCACTAACGGATCTATCCTGCAAGAGCTTCGCATTAAAAAAAGATTTTCGTCTATTGTGCAAATGCGAATTCTCAAGATGTTTGGGCATGTCATCCTAAATGAAAGTTCTCTGGAAAGATTACTGGTACTGGGAAGAGTGGAAGGTCGACGTCCTCGCGGTCGAATACCCACAAGATGGACAGACATCATAAAATCTATGAACTGTTCCCTTACTGAATGCACACGTAGGACCATAACTAAATAGAGAGAAATGGAGAAATCTCGCTAGAGCTGCAACTAATTTTAGAGACATCCATAACCACGACCACTCCGCTAGGAGTGTACGGCTGAGAAGAAGAACAATCCCCATACTATAATCTTGGAAAAAAAAATTCCACAGTAAATATTGTTATTCGAAAGACATTAAGCATCTAACAATAAATTATCAGTTATCCCTGACCCCACAAACTCATTCAGACCCGACACAACACTTTGGTATTACAAACCAGTTCTTTAACAGAACGTCACTAAGTGTTTTAGCTCAAAGAGCATTA
The DNA here is from genome assembly GCA_949316025.1 of Lapara coniferarum. Lineage (NCBI taxonomy): Eukaryota > Metazoa > Arthropoda > Insecta > Lepidoptera > Sphingidae > Lapara > Lapara coniferarum. The sequence continues at coordinate 25,393,725 of OX438931.1, read as the reverse complement.
TACTACGGAAATTTAGCTATTTTACGTCATTAGACGAAAAGCTATAAGTATGTCAAAATTAAAAAAAAAAATATTGTGTACATAATATTATGTTTAGTTATCTCTATTGCAATCTCAACAGCTTCTAGTTACCAGGGTAAACAGTGGGTTTTCTCCAAGCTTTAACAATTTTATTGAGTACACAAAAGAGTTGTCAGGGAACCAGCATAACTGAGAAGTTCTCTATAGAAAATACGAAGTAATGTGAAGCCTGCTAACCCGCACCAATAATCCAGGGTGGTGGAGGAAGACCTCAAACCCTTGTAGTAGAAGAGGTCTCGTGCGCGACAGTGGGACAGTATATACAGGGTTGATAATAATATTTTAAAAGATATGTTGCTATAACATTAATAGTTTACGATTACTTACGCATTTATAAATGAAACAAATCTGTGAATATATTCAATAGAACATAAAGTTTAATTTATCACACGCTAACGGCTAAACTATGCAAATATTGCTCCGATTGCAAACGTTATATACGTTATAAGACTTGTTATGTCTTAGACTTCTTACTTTGTATCATCGAAAAGGGCTTGTCAACATGGGTGTACAGTTATTCACATCACTTAATGAAACTGTGATACTTTGCCAGATATTTGTTCTAATTTATTTTATCCTGAATACTTCTGGAATTTTCTGTATATCAAAGAGCATTTTATTTAGTCTGTTCATACATATTTTAGAAACATAATCTGTATACTCATATAAAAGATAGTAATTATTAGTTACATTTATAACTCGAGAACGGCCGAATCGATAATAATTTTAATTTGTATCCCTTCCGCATAGTAGAATAACTATAAAACTACGGAAAGAGTTCACGATCAAGGAAATTATGAAGGAAATTCATTTTACCATACATTTGTAATTTAAAAAAATGAACATGGCGTTGTGTTTATTTTTCTTTTGCCGGCTGCTCTAGTAGCGCGCAGTCCCTATGACGCAAAGAGTGCCTCTATTTTAATGTCATATTATCTCCTTTCATTGCATACCGATGCGCGAGTTAGCATCTTTTTTTTACCATTTTTTATCGTGTTTGTATTTGAACTCATTTTAATTAATTCTCTTTATACGATTGTTTCTGAAATTCGTCAGTGAAAAATGATTTTAAAGAGTTGAGTTCCACTTTTCAATTTGTCGAGATTAACCTTATCGTTTAAACGACAATTTTTGCATACACAGAAAAGAATTTTGGACTGTGTGTTTGATTTATCAAGTCTTTTGCATAAGGTGGATGGCAGAGAAACCTTTGACTGTAAACGTTGTTATTATCTGGGACTGGGGGCCGCTTGGTGAGGGCACTGAAGTCTTGGTAATGAGAATTCCAAAGCCTGTATCAAAGGGAACAGAATAGGGATTCGCAATAGGTACTGTGCTGTTACCGACGCTTATGCATGGATGTGAATGATGGTTTGGCAGAAACATGAAAGTCAAGTAAATACGGTGGAAATGCACTCCTCGCAGAGTATATTATGTGGAATACATTATCTGTCTCTGTGTATGAATAAAATGACTATTTTTATTTTGATTTTCGTACAGTTGCTGAAGTTAATTCATTTTGATAATTTATTTAATCGTAATAATAAACTAGTGAGTTAACACAACATTCATTGATTCTGAAGCGACACGAAGTTGGTTGGGCCAGCTAGTGTTATATAAATCCGGAGAGATCTCGCGCGTAATTTTTGTGTCGCAATGAGTGTTAGTTCGGTGATTACGACAGTTTGCCGACCGGTACAGACGAATAGAAAATTCATTATATGATTTTTTTTACGGGATGATATGTATTATAAGGTTAAAGAATAAAACTTATTATTTTCAAATATATAGAAAATATAATTCACGTTTCATGACTGACTCGGTGGCGTGGTTGTATTACGGTACAACTGTAATGCTGAGGTCTTGGGTTCGATCCTTGGGTCGGGCATAGTGATATTGAGTACCAGCCCGGAGTCTGGAATTTGTGCCCGATATGACGATAGGCTCGCCCAATATCACATCATAACATGGGACGGAATAACGGCGAAAAGTGGGTTGGACTAGTTGCGCCTCTGCCTACCACTTCGGGGATAAAAGGCGTGAGTGTGTGTGTGTGTGTAATATCAGTGAAATCACTTTGTCGTACTTTTTTTTTTTTTTTTTTTATATGGCCATCTTCGGCTCATTAGGGACGGCTGCGGGCTTCCTCCGACTCACGTCTAAGTTGTCGTCCGCAACCGCCCCTGCGCGTACCGCGTTTTTGCGGTCCTTTTTCCTGTTGCAGGGGCTCAGAAGCCCCCGAAACACCGTACCGTGTCCGCCTTTTGCTGTCCGAGGCAGCGTGAGACACGCTGCCTCGGACATGTCCATCACGGGGGCCACAGAAGTTGGCTAGACTAATGGGTGGGCGGCACGTCCCGCCCACCCGTGACCCCCGGAGGCCCCTATTAGTCGCCTTTTACGACAGGCAGGGGATACCGTGGTGGAATTCTCCAAACGCCCCCAATCCACAGGGCGGGACTTTGTCGTACTAGCATAAAAACTAATATTTTTTAGTTTTTCTACAGCCGTAATGGTCAAAGCGACCTTTTCGACCTATTTTAAAATACCGCCGTATTACAAGCTATTATAAATAGTTTATAGTTATTACAGTATTTAATTGTCACCTCCGTGGGTCAATGAATAGCCGAGTAAATTAGTTATTTTTCCATAAAATGGATTCTAAACGCATACTCAGTTACGTTATATAACATACCTATAGGCTCTTTCTATTTAATTTACTTTGCCAATAATAAACATTTTTAAGAATATAATAAATATCTATACTAATATTATAAAGCTGAAGAGTTTGTTTGTTTGAACGCGCTAATCTCAGGAACTACTGAACCGATTTTGAAAATTCTTTCACTAATAGAAAGCTACATAACTCCTGAGTGCTATAGGCTACTTTTTATCCCGGGAAAATATTTTTGTCCCGGAAAAACTTATTCACGCGGGCGGAGCCGCGAGCACTACTAGTCCTTGGATAAATCCGTCTGGAAAGTGCGTTTAGGCGAGGTCTATGTTCAGCACTGGACGTCATGTGGCTGATGGGGGTGAATAAATGCTTAATCCGTACTAGCTCTGTATTATATACTGTTCACTGCTGAGCACGGGCCTCGTCTACTACTGAGAGGTTTAAGGCCTTAGTCCACCACGCTGGCCTAGCCAGACTACACATACCTTCAAAATTCAGAGAACTTCTCAGGTATGCAGGTTTCCTCACGATGTTTTCCTTCACCGTTAAAGCGAGCAATTGCACACAGCTTTTTAGAAAAGTCAGAAGTGTGTGCCCTTGGGTTTTGAACCTGCGGACATTCGTCTCGGCAATCCGTATCACCCCCAACTAGGCTATTGCCGCCCAATAAGTAAACAAGAAGTTATTTATGTCTAGGTCCTAAACAATTACTATACGTGAGTCGTGTGTAGGTTCAAATTCCGTGACGCGATTAAATATAGTAAATGATATAAAGATGCAATTATTATTAAATTGTAGGTCTTGCAGGATGCATAGAAGGCGTCGGATTGCAACTGGCAATCATAGTTGCAAGTATCGTTTTAATGGCGTTAGTAAGTATATACAAATGTTAGTCTTGTGTTCATTTGTTCTTTCTGCATAAGGGCTTTCACAAGGTTAGGGTTGAGAAAGAAAGAGTTTTGTCTACTCCACCTGTTGGTACTAGGTAGGCTTTACATAATATAATCTATGATATTCTTATGAAGAATACTAGGTATACAAGTTTGTTATTTTTAATAATACGCAAGTGAGCAATAAAAACGGATTTGTGGAAATTGATCCCATATAAAATAATAAAAAGTGTAAGTCATGTAGAATTAAATAAGGTACTTGTTTTTTTTTAATCATTCTGATAAATTGAATAGATTATAATGCCACACTTTTCAAGCGCGACGATAGTCAGAATTATGTGTATTTCCTACAAGAAAACTTGCAGGAAGTGCTATATGGGTAAGTTTTGTCGTTTACGTTCGCAGAATTATCATTCTTGGAAACAATTATTTTAAAATGATGCAGGAAGGTTTACTTAAATATGTTGCAGATTTACATCTCCTTCTTTGGATCAAGCCATAAATCTAAATAGCATGTGCCATTGGAGATGTATTGAGGAAATCGTAAAATGACTATTTTCTTGTGGTCTTTATCATTCAGTGCATTATTTTTACAATACTTAGAAGCCATTGATAGAAGCGAATAGGAAAAATTAAGAAAATGTTTCATAACACGTGTAATAAAGGATATGAAATATGACCGTTATAGTCTTTCCACGTCGATGGAAAACTTTGCAACCAATAGATTTAGTTCGACCTTGGAAGTTTTGTCAGTTGTAATCCAATCAAAGAAATATATAGCTCTAGCACTTATTCGTGACTCCGACCGCGTAACTGTGTTAACGCTTACACACACACACATGCACACACACTCACGCCCTTTATCCCTGAAGGGGTAGGGACCTGCGTAACTAGTCCATACACTTACCTACCTACTACGATACGAGGCGAGTCTATCGCCATATCGGGCACCACAACAATAATGTGAAGTTTTATGCTGATTTCGGACGAGTAATAATAATTAACGTTAACAATTATTATGTCACAATTATTATGTCAGCCTGTTCGGAATCGGATCTTTGTTAAAATTACACAAAGCAATGTTAAAATATTCTCATATTATATACGTTGTTTTATGTTTTGTGTTCTTCGAATTGAATCAATAGTCTTCAAGGTTCAACATCATGTCTATTTGCATTCAAATATTTACAAGTCTCGTGTTAGGTAGCACTACAGCAACATGCAATCGTAATAGACATCCTGCGAGTTATCAGGCAACATTTTTATTCAATAACTAGTAGTGCTCGCGGTTCCACCCGCGTGAAAAAGGTTTTCCGGGACAAAAATATTTTCCCGGGATAAAAAGTAGCCTATAGCACTCAGGAGTAAAGTAGCTTCCTATAAGTGAAAGAATTTTCAAAATTGGTTCAGTAGTTCCTAAGATTAGCGCGTTCAAACAAACAAACTCTTCAACTTTATAATATTAGTATAGTTTACTAATCTTCGGACTATAATTCAAAATTTACAAGCATGCCAATTATCTTCTGGATTTATCTAGGTTGTATTTTTATCCAACTTGTATCGTTTCGGGATTGCTGCAGAATGATATATCTATACTAATATTATAAAGCTGAAGAGTTTGTTTGTTTGAACGCGCTAATCTCAGGAACTACTGAACCGATTTTGAAAATTCTTTCACTAATAGGAAGCTATACAGGGTCATTTTGTAATCGAATACATAAATTTAACTGCGATAAAATCAATTTGAAAGAAACACCATGCAGTTAATAAATTTAACCATAAGTGTAAAATAAAGAAGTATATTTTTCAAACAAAATAAAGAACAAAAAAGGTCTTTTAATTTTAGACATCCTATTGCCACTACTAGTATACGAGAGATCGTCGGAGCGTCAACGTCACTGAGGTCTGTGTGTTTCATTGATAATATGCTCACGCACACGCGAACAAGAGATGCACACACGGAGCGCAACGATAAGACATCGCGCCATCGTAACCAAGAAGCTTTATTCCAAACCGAAAAGATGAGGTCGCTATTATTACCTATGCTTCTGTGTCAGGTCACATAGGTCAATCAAAACAACAGTCACTTACTAGATTCTGTCAGAGCCAGTTATGTCTCCTTTAGAAGACTGAAATCATTGAAGCATCTTCGATAATGGTCACAGTCCGTACACCGCACGTAGCTTATCAAAAAGCCTCACAACCCTAAGATTCCATCAACTATCACACGATACATCAGCAAGAATCGCACGCTCAAGCCGTCAAATTCGTCGATCGATTTCGTGAAACCGACTATGATGCTACCGTTATGATACGAGTGTCAACGAGGTTCTTGAAGATTGGAATTTTGAACATTTACTCAGTAATCCCTAAAAGTACAAAAGACATTTCAACGACCTTCAAGGAAACATTAACACTTTATTCACGAGCTTTGTAAATGTAAATCATAGTTTACCACAACAGAAACTTAAAAATTAACACAATAGAATAATAATTACAATTAGAGAACATTTGATCGTGTGCGCATAAAAGCCGACAAAGGACTACTAAACTAATAGGTTTTTACCTACACATGGCTCGCGTCTCCCGAAGCGATGTCAGAGACAAGGTCACTCGGATCGATACAAAACGATATAATAATAAAATTACAATAGGTACCGGTAAGTACATAGGAAGCATCGGCCTAACATTCAGTACGTAAATCGACATACGCCACGCCGTGTTGCTGCCGGGCGACTGGCGGGCAACGCGCGCGCAGGCCCCCGCGCCCCACGGCGCATGCGCCTGGAGGAGCCAGTGCGGGGCCATATTTTAGGCCGCGCGGGATAGGCATAAAGTCCACGAATCCCGGACCGCGAATCTCGATGTATTTCGAAACGATACACATTTTGATAAATATCACTTGTACTTATTGCTATTACCTGGAATTGTCGTAATTTACTAGTAGGGTAAAAAACGTTAATTTTTACCACTTCATAGAATACACGCACACTTTTGTCAAGAATAAGTAACATTTACGTACGTATAGTAATGGCTGAACTTAATTTAAAATAACCAGGATATTCAATTGACTAATAACCAAAATTATTGTAAGTAGGTAAAACATAGGTATTTAGAAGGATTTTTGTGCACTTGGTCGAGTCACTTTATAAGTGGTTAGTAAATAACGCCAGTTTTAGGTATTATTACTCAGGCAGGAACTATTAAAAATTACGATTGTTATTGCGGTGCGGAGATACTGGGGTACTCTGTCAGAGATGTCCGGGAATAAACCCATATTTCGCCCAAATGTCCGGGATTCTTGCCGTGTTTGTCCGGCGTCGGCAATTTCGGTAATGGCAGCCCTATACAAAGAACATGCCGACAAGTGCGCCGTGCGCCCGCTGGCGCGCGCGATCGTTGGCCCCGCCAGCTGATGTTCGTGTTACACGTGCTCCCACAGGGATACCAAGCTTTGGTACTATTACCTTATTCTGCAATATCTTGCAATTTTAGTTTTACATTGTTCTATGCTATTTTAACCGTACCACAATGCATATTGAAATTAAATGATGTTAGAGCTCTGGCATGCTTTATTGCTTAAAGTAATGTTATTTTTACAATACAAAGATATTGCTGCGTATTCGTTTAAGTAGACTTTTCATTAGCATAATTGCCCTAGTTATTTTATTATTTAATACACTTATTTAAGTGTGTTAGAAATCCATGTGATGAATAAACTAATATCCGATTCTTTGAAAAGCTGTGTCATTTTAGCAAACTTGTCGGTAAAAATGTTTATACTGGCAACACAGCGTGTTTGAGTGCGTGTTTGTATTGAATGGCGTGCGAAAGAGACACAACATGTTGGTATCTGCACGTTAGTTTCAATGTGTTAGTAACAAGATCAACGACTCTGACGCGATACAAAATGTAGCTAGAGATTAGAAGGTACAGAAGGCATAATAAGGCGTTTGGTAGTATAAAGTATTTACGTAAACCTATTTTAGGCATGACGTCCAGAAATATTGATGTTAAAATTAAAATAAACGTTGAAATATCATACGGAATCAAAAAATATGATATCAATAGATTAAAATCCTGTAACTTTTTTAATAGTGACTGCGAGTTGTTAAGTACCTACCTATTTCGGTAGGTAAACTTATTTATTAACGAAAACAAAGTTTATTATTAAAGAATTAATACTTTTCTTTACAGCATAACACTTAAAAAATAATTAGTTCCTTTTCACACAATAACATGACAACTTTTTATTTCATGTTGATATTTATAACGTATTAGTTAGGGAGTAGGGACTACTCTAGTAGCAATTTAATTATTTTATTTCAAATTCCACGTCTCAAGCGGTACTGCTGCAGCTATGTGAGTGAATGTATTGCAAGTGAATTTGTGAGTTGCCCTTCTTAATCCTATAGGTTTTGTAATAACATCGTCAGCTGTGACGTGATTCACTGAATAAAGTCAAGCGCGCTAAAACACAGCGTGATCAAAAAACTATAAAATTATAATTGGGATTATTGGCGAAAGTATGCGTTACCCATGGATAATATTTTGCACGATGTTAGCAGAGGTCACGCTGAATATGTGGTTTCATTTAGTAACGCAATGTTGAAATGACACTGTATAACTCCTGAGTGCTATAGGCTACTTTTTATCCCGGGAAAATATTTTTGTCACGGAAAAACTTTTTCACGTGGGCGGAGCCGCAAGCACTACTAGTTCTTAATAATATTTTTTGTTATTTATTTGGTAAACGCATATATTTCCCGTATTTTTCTAAATTTTTGATATCAATGTACTGCATCATTAATATGTACCTATCCAATGTGGAAAACTGGTATTCTGGCTAGCGTCGGGGGTTGCAATTGGTTGATTTTATATTTATTATTTAAAATCACTACGCATATTAAAGTGTGGTAATTTTACCAGTGAAAAAACCAGTGTATAGCTTTTTTCTTCATCTGTACCTATGAAGAAATATTACAATCTTTGCCCAATATGAGTGACTAGCATAGTTTTATTTTTTGCTTGTTTTTTTTACAGTTTTGTTGTAATTAATGAGTGGGATATTAATGGGCCTATAGTTTAAGATTCTTTACATACATAGACAAGCTCACACTGTCACCTGCAGGGGTAAGCAGAACTAGGGGTCGTTGGGCGAGCAGTTCCATCAAGCAAACCTGATATAGAGACAATGTAGTTGGTTGGGTGTATCGGATGATGGTATATTCCTGAGTGGCAACATGCAGTCATAAGACCGGTGACATTAATATAATTTACTAGTAGTGCTCGCGGCTCCGCCCGCGTGAAAAAGTTTTTCCGGGACAAAAATATATTCCCGGGATAACAAGTAGCCTATAGCACTCAGGAGTTATGTAGCTTTCTATTAGTGAAAGAATTTTCAAAATCGGTTCAGTAGTTCCTGAGATTAGCGCGTTCAAACAAACTCTTCAGCTTTATAATATTAGTATAGATTTTTATTTTATTTCACATCTATATTGTACACCAACAGAAGTAACAAATATATCATAATATATACAATAAATATTAAGCAAATAATATAGGCAGCGGTGATACAATTGATGGTCTTATCGCTCAAGGCAATCTCTTACAGACAACCATTGGATGGAGATAAGAGAAATGACGAAAAGGGCAGTCAGGGGCGTACATAAAAGTTACTATAGAATACACTAAATGTAAATAAATAAATACATACAAGAGCACAAAAATATCTACAGACAACATATACATACATAGTCATACGTACAAGTACATATAAGTATTTCCCATTTCAGTGGTGACGGCAATAGCGTCTTCCCGCAAATAGTGTTGGCAGATCGCAAAAGACATTCACGATTCGCCCACTTATAGTAGGCGAATCGTGAATGTCTTTGTATGGAATGAATGTATGGAAATGTATGGAACTATAGTTCCATCCAAAGATATTCAACAGTTTAGAATAACATGATGATCTCAGAAAGTTCAACAGTCAACTGTTTGAAATGAATCTAAATGCTCGTTCTAACAACTTAACGCAAATCCTCAGCTTAATATTCTGATATTAGATTTCGAATGTTCTGAGTTGACCGTATCAATGCATGAGATTTTTTTTTTGTTGACGCAGAGAAAGTGACTTATAACTACCGCCCAGTGTTCAAGGGGAACGACTGAGCGGTTATGTTGGGTTCACCGTGCCTTACGACCCGACGTTGAGCCGCCCGGAAAGATGGAAAACGTCGGGCGACCGCCGGGCCGAGTCCCTAACCTATGTACACCGCACGGCATACCAACTAAAACTCCGCGGTGGCCATCTTCGGCGCATTAGGGACGGCTGCGGGCTTCCTCCGACTCACGTCTAAGTTGTCGTCCGCAACCACCCCTATCAATGCATGAGATACACAATAGTATGTACAGTCAGCCACAAAAATGGCTGAACAAATTCAAAATTTCAATTCGCCTCTACGCTTGATGTTCAATTGAAATGTCTTTTTCTTTGTGTGAAGTAAAGTTAATAAGATATTAATAATATAATATCAGCCCGTTATCACATACTGCCCACTGCTGAGCACGGGCCTCCTCTATTACTGAGAGGGGTTAAGGCCTTAGTCCACCACGCTGGCCTAGTGCGGGTTGGCAGACTTCACACACCCTCGAAATTCTTATGGAGAATTCTCAGGTGTGTAGGTTTCCTCACGATGTTTTCCTTCACCGTTAAAGTGAACGATAATTGATAATTAATCAATACACACGTAACTTTGAAGTCAGAGGTGTGTGCCTTGGGTTTCGAACCTCCGGACATTGTCTCGGCAGACCGTTCCATTCCCAACTTTATCGCCCTCTAGAGGACGATAAAGTTAATGCCTTTTAATTTATTTTAGTGAAACTACAATTTATAAGAGAACAAATGCGTAGAGATTTGTAGTTTTGAATTTTATCAGCTACTTATGTGGATGACTGTACAAATACCCAATTTGGTGCTCGTACACTTTCTCAAGTTAAAACGTCCATTTTTCATCTTCTACCAAGCAGGTGCGATCGTTTCGGAGAAAGGATACAGGCTACAGCCGATCATTGATGTTTTTTTTTGCATCAATGCAGCAGATAACTCTTGTTGTCTACTTTAGTTGTAATGTACAAGTTGACAGACGACGTGCAAGCAACTTATTTAGAACCTAAAGATCGTTGAATTGTGTGTGTTGCTACTATGGAACTGTGACAACACACTAAAATGTTTACAAAATGTGTGTTAATATATGCTCGATAACCAAAAAAGTCTACGTTTTAAAATGTTTTTGTTTTAACAAGAGTTAATGTTAATACAAACACAATTCAAACTTGGATTGATTATAGTGCGAATTCTAAAGTAAAAAGTAAATAAATTTCTGGATAGGAATGTGTTCATTATTGATACTGAACCTCACCTACATGGTAATACTAAAAATATACCACTGACTAAGCGCACCGCGTTGCTCCTCTGTGGGGCCAGGATGTGAAAAAAAACACGATGCGTCTTCGCTTCGTTTTATTGTGATAGGTTGAGAGACTGACGTATCGGTATCTCGATCAATCACAAACATCAAAATACCGATACGTCAGTCACTCAACCAATCACAATAAAACGAAGCGGAAACGAATCGTGTTTTTTTTTCACGTTCTAGCCCCACTGATTGACATCTAAAGGGCTTTATTTTTGAAATCTTACTCTCCTATTTCTAGTTACAGGAGTAAGCAGAGGTAGGTACACACATATTTCGCGACCAAGCCACATATTGAGCATAAAACGCCAGTATTACAAATCCACAAACTATGAAATCTGCAATAAGCAGTACAAGGAAGCGCCTTGTTTTATTTTCTGCATAAGATCCCCTTTAGAAAATGACTACGCGAATGCCAGAACCAGGCGTAGCACGCGAAGTCTCAGCACGGTAGTCAAAACAGTCTATGCAGCTTTCTCTAACCGCTGGCTTCAATAATAATAATACGATCTCAATCGCTTTTTACAATCCATCGCAAAAATGGAGCAATCAGAATGAAGCTTATTTAACATGGTTACAAAATGTGACTTATTATGATTAGTTTATTCTCGGGCTCGGGTGGAATATTTCGACCGAGGTTTTTCAACCGTAGTTAGGGTAATCCTCGGTGTTATTAAGCTGGACGCGCTCGCAGAGCTACGAGTGCTCAGGCGCGGTGCGGCGTGAGGTATGAGACGTGAGCTGTGAGGCGTGAGGCGTGAGGTGTGAGGTGTGAGGTGTGAGGCGTGAGGTGTGAGGCGTGAGGTGTGAGGCGTGAGGCGTGAGGTGTGAGGCATGAGGTGTGAGACGTGAGACGTGAGCTGTGAGCTGTGAGGCGTGAGGTGTGAGGCGTGAGGCGTGAGGCGTGAGGCGTGAGGCGTGAGGCGTGAGGCGTGAGGCGTGAGGCGTGAGGTGTGAGACGTGAGGCGTGAGACGTGAGACGTGAGCTGGCGTTTTAATGGCAACAAAATTATCACTTACCTATATACAAAAGGTCCGACTTCCACCAGCTTTGGTTTTTCACCATTGTCAATAAATCCCTGGGGATTTGTAACGTTGAAGATGTAGACTTTTGTCAGTCTATTCACTCCCGGTTTCTGCCAGTAACTGTAGCTTATAGAGCCGTTCCAGAGCCTCAGTTCCTGTGGGAGGGAATCAGTAATAAATAGTATCACAAATAATCGCTATTTAAACATAAATGTTAAAATGTTCCTTGATTGTATACATTTTATAAAAAAGTAATAGAATTTATCACTCGAAACGTATCGAAAAAGTTTAGAAGCAATTATATCGATAAGGCTAAAATAAAGTTAATAATGCAAATGAAAAACATCAAACAACCATATCAAGCTTTACGAGGGATTCCTTTGATTTTTTTTTGCTGCACGCGATAATAAAAACATAAAGAAATTTATAGCGTTTCTGTCAATTACGTCTTCACCTTTGAACCACTGAACTGATTTGGTTCAAATGTCTATGGAGATAGTTTAAGACCCAGGTAAGGACATGGGCTATGTTTTACTCGAAAAAACTTTCTCACGCGGGCGGAATAGCTAGAAAAAGATAGTGATTGAAATTAACCTATTATTACGGATTTTATCACGGTTTTCCCTAATAATAGATTAATTTAAATGTCTGATATTCGCGCTAACGCAAGATATCAAAAGATGGTGAGTAAATAAATAAGTACAACTTACTCTAAATATAATGTAATCCAGCCAGGGTACGAAGGACAGTATGATTCCTAGCACTACAGTACATATACTGAACATAATCACTGCGAGGCGACCTGGAACAAATGATAGAATATGTTAGTACACACTTGAAATTAGGTAGGTCTCCTGAACATGGGTCCTTTTTGGGTACTACCGGAGGTGAAGATTTGATTATGTGAAAGAGAAGCCACTTTTATCTACAATATGCAGGAATTTGTAGTAGATACCTACTAAGTATTGCTTACATTTGCGTACTTCCGTTTGTAAAAATGAGTCGATAGGAATCATATGGGACTTTCGCCACTGGTAGGTCATTGGAGTCTATTCCAACTGCCAGGCATTGTTCAAGCACTGTTGCATTCCACTTGAAAGACATTCCATCGAGTATAATTATGCGACTTTTACACGGCATTTGAATGCCGCTCGTCTGATGGTAAGCGATACGACCGGCTATAAACAGTAACATCACACAGTAGTTTGAATTACAAAGAACTGCGTGGCACTTCATTGCCCTCTTCGCACTGAGATATAAGGTGTTAAGTTTCATACTACCCAGTAATTACGCTGCCAGCCCAGTAATTAAAGCACGTAAAGCCGTTGGTCCTGCGCCTGATCTCTCTCCGGTCATGTCGGATTGCCGTCTCACCGGACTATGAGAGTGAAGGAATAGCGAGTGCACCTGTGTATTGCGCACACACTTGTGCACTATAATATCTCCTGCGTACCTGGCTGATCTCCGTTGAGATTGGCCACCGTGGCCGAAACTGGCTAGGAGGATTTTTCAATTACGCTGCCTACAATGCTACTGTTTTCTGATAACTAGCCGATTTGGTCAGTCCATCATTCTGTAGTATGAAAGTATCTCCTAAATAGATTATGGAAATTGATGTACAGATGCGCTAATAACTGTCACGTGACGTGCAGTCATTAAGACCATGACAAAGCGTTGAAGGAAACGTGACATACCGTTAGTTGGATAGACGATTAACTCGACCATAAACATATCTAATTACCGACTGCAAGTTATAAGAAGCAGCGGATCGTATGCTCGTTTGTTAGAATTCACATTTGGAATTTGAATTAAGAAACTTCAAGGAGTCTTCTTTCCAATGTTCCTTAGATCATGCTAACGGTTAGTAAGTTATATAAATAAGTTTGATAAGTCTGTGCGTATAGGGCTAAACCAATGAGCTCGGTTCATTTCCATTAATGCCTTACTATATCTATAATAATGATCGACGATTTTTACAAAAATAAACCGACTTCAAAACCACTGCAAACCAAAAAATAATTCTACTTGATATTTGCTTAGTATGTACGTATATTTGGATTACGTCTAATTTAAATTGCCAGCTAAGCCTAGGAAATACAAGATCAAATATACGAAAACATTGTTCAATTTAAATTAGGCACCGACTGAACGGATCTCGATCCTGAATCATGTCCTGGATTAACTGATAGGCTACATTTTATCATGGGAAAATAAAAAGCGGGACTTTTATCCAGGAAAAACTTTTTTACGCGGGCGGAGCCACGGGCAAAATATAGTAAATAATATTCTTAGAGATACAGTAAAATTTTCTTATTCACGGTTTCCATATTTGCGTCTTCATTATTCGTGGGTGAAAAAATTGCAACCAAGTTCCTGTATATATGCGGTAAAAAAGTCATTATTCGCGTATGCAATCGGTAAACAGAAAGAGATTAGTTGTTAATGTGATGTCAGAAAAGGTGACTTTTAACTTGAAAAATCTGAGTGAAGGTTTACGTATGGCAAATGAACTTTGTGATATCTTCATGAATATTGATACATCTATAGAGAGAAGTTGTATGTTTAAAAGGCATATTATGTATGCTATAGCCCAGTATCAATCTGAATTTAAAAATATTTTAAAAGCGGCAAAGCATTAAAAAACTCGCTATATTTTTTAAGCCCATTCTTAAGCTGACAATAATAATTATTTTACAAATTTCCCAATAAATTAATTTTTGTCTTGATGCATGTTGCTTTAATTTTGGAACCCCTGAACGTATCTCCTTTGATTCCATACTAATAGGGAAGATGCAATATTTTTATTTTCCTTTCATTTAAATTAATTTCATGTAGAATAGATACAAAATATAGATAAAAATTTGCATCTTCCCTATTACCATTCTATATCCACTTTTTCTGTATTCGCAGCATATTTATGGAACGTGTACTCTGCGAACAAAGAGCTTTGGCTGTATCTAATGTTATTAGCGGGTCGATCCTAAAATGAGAAACATATTGAATTTAAATTTTTCCATTGTGCACACAGGCTGAAGGTATGTTACATCTATCGGATTTTTTGTCTTTAAAGCCTTATGTCACTAAAAAAACTGCAAATCAAGTAAAATTATCACTGTTATGTTAATTCTAGCACTATAACGCTTATCAATACATTTATTGCGCTTTTATGCGTATTTTTTTCAAATCTGACGAATGCGTGTGATCGCGGAAGGCGTATGAGTTGCGCTCAAGTGTAACAAAACCCGCTAATTCCCGACGATTGGAAGGTGGCCTTGACATATCATATCAGTTACTTTTTTGAAACTCAATATCTCCACTGATTCATTGGTCACAGTGACTATGTCGGAGACTTGTTTCTACGCGAGTTAACAACCGTCTGTCAATAATAACTGCTAAAGTAAGTAAATGGAATGATCTGTCGAGACAAAATACGCAGGGTTAAAACCCAAGGCACACATCTCTGACTTTTTGAAGTTATCGGATTCGAACCCGAGTCTAAGAGCGATTGAGTTGCCTTAACAAAATCAGTAGCTTCGACAATTGTCAGTTTCACAGTAGTGCACTGTTTTTCGACAAATTTAAGTCTGCGTAAGGCGTAAATATTTTGTTTGTGCAAAGTAGTACTCGTCTTAATCCATTTTGGACAGTAGATATGAAATATATAAAAAAAAATGAGCTGACGTATTATGAAAATTGGTTCGTGTAGTTATTTTCGTATACAGCGTAGGAAAAACCCACGCAGAAGACCCGAAAACAAAGAACAAGACGTTCTATTATATTCCAATCTCAGAATAATGATTACAAGTTGTAAAGCGCAAAATTATTCTGTGATTGTTGTTATGAATTATGTAAGCAATTAAATTAAAATACAAGTAATTATAATTATATTAGCATTTAACAGAGTTATGTAGATGTGGGAACGGAGTCACGGAAATCGTAATCATTTCAACAAGCCATGCCAATTACTTCTATAAACCTATTAATGGTGTTTAGCATGCTGCGCTTGCGTATTTAGTATAAACACTAGACGATGCTTGTAACTTCGCCTGCTTGGAACACCTTTTCCGGAATCAAAGTCAACTATGAATTTTGCAAACGAAGCCTGTATGTTAATCTAGGTTTTTTTCTGTGTTCAGTTACATCTCAACCCATGCAGCAGTTTCTGCTTTGTCTTGGTTAGCCACAATCTGAGTAGTCTTGCTCGCTTTAATGTCTGTGCTTGCGGCGGCGTCGTGTGCCGGGTCGGTCACTTCCCTGAAACATGGTTGAGGAGGCCGATGGCTGGCACATGCGTCATACTCGTGAACGGGTGCTGCTTGTGTGGACTGGTCTGCTCTGTTTGATGGTTGACTTTATTTTTTTTACTTAAAATTAAACATGTAGGTGGTTGTTTCACCTAGGTACTCTCCGTTAATTTTCGCACTTAATATCCATCTTTAAAATTTGAAGTAATATTGTGATTTACAAATTGTAAAATATATATATATAAAAAAAATATGATAAAAGACCTACGCTGAGTTTCTTGGTGCTTCTTCTCAGGTCAGTGGGCTTTTCCGAAGCACTGGTAGAATCTTTTAGTAAAACAACATTGTGAAAAATGACGTGTAAAAGTGCCCTTAGGGGCCTATTTACTGAATAAATGATTTGAATTTGAATTAGTTCTCAAAATATCCGATCGTAATTAAAAACTTTAGCATTTCGCGTATATTATGTGTGTTTACCATTCCTGGGTTATAAAGTATGCCAGTGTTGTGATCGGACATTCTTCAACTACCATGCTGGCTCGAAGCAGCTGAAAATCTTAAGAACTCCTAGTATCTATTTATTTAACTTATATTTTATAGAGTCCTATTGCCAGTCACGAGCCTTAAAGGGCCTTACGTAGGTTATCACGGTTGCCTGGCCAGTTCTTCTTACAAATATTTTTTTATGGTATTGAATGACCATAAGCTAATCTTTTGTCAGCGCAGTATGGAACGAAGCATGCTGAATATAAGGCTGCAAGACCGCAGGAGAGCTTCCCAAATAAGAAAGAGTTCAGACGAAAGTAAATGATGTAACGAGTAAAATTAAACAACTAAACAATACACACATAACTTCCAAAAGTCAGAGGTGTGTGCCTTGGGTTTGAACCTCCGGACATTGTCTCGGCAGACCGTTCCATTTCCAACTAGGCTATCGTCCACTACTTTCTAAGTTATCACATAATTCTACTCCATTATACAGATAAAGTAATATGAGGAATTCTATTATAAACCGGATATTAAAGATTACGATAATAATATTTTATTGCTACAACTTAATAACAAGGTTTCGATTTGCATTCCGGCAGTGTTTATTCCATGTTTCTGTCCAATAAACAATAATAAAAGAGGTTTGCAAGTTTGTTTATTTGTAATCTCTAGAAATACTAATCTAAGGAGGGTCAAGGTCAAAAGGGTCAAGGGTGTGATGCTTGACATTGTATTAACTTTTAAGACACATTTCGAATTTCTTGTCAAAAAGCGTATAAAATGTTTGGATTTATTATTAGGCAGAGTGGGGAGTTTAAATTGAAACGTACTTACATGATTTATAATGCTTATGTTAGATCGCACCTTGAATATGCGCGTAGAACGCATACAAAATAAATATATTAAATATTTAGATTACGTACAACATTCTGATAACTGCGTTGATTTTTGCACCGACTTAGTAACTTTGGAAAAGCGTTGAGCGTAGAGATATGATGTTTTTGTATAAAATTTTGCATAAAAAATTTACTCACCCTATCTATTAAACAATAGGTATACGGTGTAGAAAACCAACTTCTCGATGTTGATGTCTTGGTCGTTCCCTATACAACAACGGTGCATGGCAAAAATAGATTTATTATGCGAGCCTGCAATTGCTACAATAAGAATATCAACATCATCGATATTCCTATATTATGATTTTTTATACACTTTAATGGCCATGTAGTGCCTGGATAATGATTTTATATTTGTATGGAAACTTGAAAAAGATCTTGAAATTGGACAATCGAAGGCAGGGTCGAGGTAGCTCAATTGGAAGAGCACCGGCACGGTACGCCGGAGGTCGTGGGTTCGAGTCCCGCCTTCGACTGTTTCTTTTTCAAGTTTCCATAAAAATATAAAATCATCATCGATATTTTTCATGAGAATATAAATAAGTTTAGATCTTTTATGTTTGTAACACTAAAAGTTGTCGCTGTGGATAGGCATATCATGCCTCGTATACGTATTATGTATTTGTTTGTCTTTAATGTCAACTAGTTGGTGTGTAGTATTTACCTCTTTATAATTCATTTGTGTTGATAATCTTGTGTCAATAGAAGGCTACTTTTCTGCGAACGAGACATAGGATTATATATTAAGTTACTTTGTATTAATTTGTTTGTGTATATTCTACTGTTTGTTTCCTGTAATAGGATAAAATAAAATACACGTTCTGAAACTTCTTTTATTAATGAAAAGGTATATGTATGAATAATATTCTATATATTTTTTTATATTATGTGGTATTCATGTTGATTTTTGTGTTGCCATAACATTTAACCTGAGATAATGTTTTAATATGTTTAGACTACTTAAAGCTATAAAAACGCTTTCTCTTATAGTTTACACCATTCGTCTGTAATTTGCTACTTCCTTTGACCTGTATAGCTAAGTTCTAGGGGCTTTATTTACTTGTTTAATAAATTAATTACCTCCTTACTAATAAACATTTATATTCATTGTACGCTAACATGCCAAGTTTTTAAAGGTGTGACGACACGCAACGCACTGAAGTCTATTAGTACAGTCTGCTACAAAAGTAGCTGAAAAACGTTTTGAATTTGTTCAGCAGCTTATGGTGCTGACTGTACCACTGTCTTACAAAAAACCCATGTGAAGTATAGCTCATAGCGTTTTCTATATAATCTGAGATTCCATGAGGCACGAATACCTCTGTGCCATCACTAAATATTTCCTGTCTCGCCTCTCCTATAGTTCTTTTAGCACATCTAGTAAACATTATTATGGTATTGTGGCCGCTTATAGAGAAATCGCTTTACCATCAGGTAACTTACTTGGTCGATTGCCTATACATGAAAAAATCTTTCCAGATAACTATACATTACAATAAGAACATCCTATCTAAAACAGATCAGTAGTTTTTGAGAAAATAGCGGACATACAAACGCAAATACATGTGCATCGAACACAGAACCATCGTTTATAAGGCGGTTAACATAGCGTCGCAACATGACGTGGTAAATATTTTTAATATTAGCGTTATAAATCGCATGTGATATTTAGCACTATGCGACAGGGGAGCGGCGTCTACCGACTTCACATTAATTTGTAATTATATAGCCAATTAAATTGGTTATAATGAAAAAAAAAACTATTTCGTTAATTCGAAAATAACGGACAAAATATTAGTCAGGTTAAACGTTAATTAAAAGAATACATTCCCTGAGCACAACGAAGTTAATCAATAAAGATAGGGTGGAATGAAAACATGTAATATATCTTCTATTCAATTATATTGTCAATTACACACACACACACGCTCAAGCCTTTTATCCCCAAAGGGGTAGGCATAGGCACAACCAGTGCACCCAACCCTCACCGTGCGCACTCCGTCCCATAATATGATAGGGGCGAGCCTATCGCCATACTGGGCAAAAATACCAGACTCCGGGCTGATACCGAATAGAAAGACCCAATATCACTTTGTCCGATGGAGATCTAATCCGATATTGCAGTTGTACCGCAATGCACGCCACCAAGGCGCTTAATTGCTAATAATTATACTTGAATTAAATAATAAGAATAAAGAGGCCATAAAATATGCCAATTAAAGCATTATGAGAGGTTTTTCATACCACATAATAGTAATGCATGCGAAAATAGCAATAACTAACTACTATAGTACCGGGAAAGATCATTTGACCCGCGACCTCCGGTTTCCACGTTTATGTCGTTTGCGAGTTTATTATGACGGTTCATTCTACGCGGAATTATGATGTTACGTTCAGCCATAAACAATAGTTGGTTCGCACGTGATGTAAGGGCTAAATAAATTAGATTTGTCGTACTCTATTACTCTAGCAGTGTGTGTTGACGTGTTTAATATAAATAATAAAATAATTTATTAATTACTAGAATGTTGCCCGCCGCTCCGCCCGCGTTAAAAAGTTTTTCCGGGATAAAAGTACCGCTTATTATTTTCCCGTTATAAAATTTTGCCTATGTGTTAATCCAAGACATGATCTACCCGTGTGCCAAATTTCATCGAATTCCGTTCAGTAGTTTTTGTGTGAAAGAGTAACAAACATCCATACATACTTGCAAACTTTCGCGTTTCTAATATTAATAGGAATAGGATTATTAATTATTAATTTTAATTATTATAGTAGGATAGGATTATTTCATCCACGATGACGCGCGCTACCATTTTTGAGCGTGATTTCACGGGTTAAAAGTACTTTCATCATGCATAGTAGTATGCGTGTGTACTCATAGGTATTTAGTGTGTATTTAAAGAACTCGGACACAAGCAGAAGGTTGCCCCTTTGGCCTCTGTATGCGTTTAGAAAAGTTAGTAGAGCGCGTCATCGTGGATGATATTATCTATACTTATAGTAGAACAAAGTATGTACTTGTGTTTAGTTCAGGGAGGCAGATGCCTACCACTATTACTGGTGGTAGGTCGCCTATGTAAGAGTCCGTCTGGGTGGGTACCACCGTAATGTCTATATTCTACCGCCAAGCAGCAGTGCGGGTGCACTGTTGTGTTTCGGTTTGAAGGGTATTGTAGCCAGTGTAACTAATGGACATAATGAGACTTAACATCTTATGTCTCAGGATGACGAGCGCAGTGTAATGCCGCAGCGTAATGGATGGTGTTGCTAGTGTTGGGTGGTCGTATCGCTTACCATCAAGCAAACGGCATACTCGTCTCGTCATTCAATGCCATAAAAAAAAAAACAAAAAATGCCTCCTCTCCTCTTCCCTCTGGACTCATTTCGTCATACATTTTTGGGAATAATTTTACAACAGCATATGCACTTAAAATTTGATCAGACGCAGAATTTGCCGCTTTATTTGTCGTGACAAAAGGCTATGACATTCATAAATCTATGTGTACACCCTGTATTAGTACAAAAATACTTAGTTAAGTAATCTCTACATCATACAAATGAGATTGTCCAGTTAAGTACATACGAACCGGTTCGTTCAATGTAAATAAGTTATGTACCTGTAACAATTTATCGTGCATAATAAGTAGTGCATTAACGTGACGTAGCTCATAGGCGTAGGGACGTCCCCCCTTAGACTTATGTGGTGCTGACGCCAGGATGCAAAGGCAATGATGTTATATATAACCTCATTGTATAATATATATATTATACAATGAGATATTTAACTTCATAGATATGTAACCTCATTGTGTAAAGGCATATAAAGAATTTGTAAATAAACATAGTGAAAAAATGTATAGCCTATCAATAGGTAAGTATTTATATACATGCAAACAGTATCTAAGTAAGTAAGTGGACGATAGCCTAGTTGGGAATGGAACGGTCTGCCGAGACAATGTCCGGAGGTTCGAAACCCAAGGCACACACCTCTGACTTTTCAAAGTTACGTGTGTATTTTTTATCAATTATCGTTCACTTTAACGGTGAAGGAAAACATCGTGAGGAAACCTACATACCTGAGAATTCTCTATAAGAATTTCGAGGGTGTGTGAAGTCTGCCAACCCGCACTAGGCCAGCGTGGTGGACTAAGGCCTAAAACCCTCACAAGAGTAGAGGAGGCCCGTGCTCAGCAGTGAGCAGTTTATAATACAGGGCTGGTATTATTATTTATATTATTAAACAGTATCTTACCCGTCTCCCTTTTTAGGGGTAGGCAGAGGTGTCATACACTCCCTTTTTTACGCGGAGAAAGATAAGAAGCCCCCGCGCACCGAAGGACGCCCTCGGCGTCAACGGCAGTGTGAGGCCTATTTGCAACGCTGCCGTCCATCACGGGGGTTACAAAAGTTGGCTAAACTATAGGTGGACGTCCACTTGCGCCCGTTAACTGACTGTTAAGGTTTTTCTGTGTCCCACCATGTCCTGGCGGGTACTTATCTTCCTTAACTAGGCGTTCTTTTATGGGACGTGCAATACTTTAACATACGCGTTAATTTTAATGCCCGATTAACTAACGCCCGTTCAATAAGAGATTGGTGAAATTGGACATTAGATTACGGAAAATAACAGCAATATTGTTTTTATTGTTTTTACATCCATTTTAAATTATGTTATACAAATATATTTAAATACTCAAATGAAATTATAACACAATTTCCGTAATCACTATTATTTGTCGTAAAATTTTATTTTTTATGGATACTAATAGACAATTGTTTTGTCAACACATCAAGCAATAATGACACTAATGACTGAGACAATGTGACTTGATGTAACAACTTAATTGTATTTTTTACAACGAAATCATTGGCAAAGTCTCAATTGTAGTTTTAGTTTAAGGTAATATTCTTTTTTGTGAAGTTATAATTGTGCTGCAACAAAAAGAATATCTTTCTTTCTTCTTTCTTCCTCTTTTTCTTTTTCTATAATAATACAGGAATTACCTGGTATTCGACCATATACCAGGAGATAGTATTAGTATCATTGGTTCAGTAACACGACCACCATAAACACACAGCGTCAATACTAGCTTTTGTTCGAAGATTCGTCCGCATAAAAGAGTTTATCTATACTAATATTATAAAGCTGAAGAGTTTGTTTGTTTGTTTGTTTGAACGCGCTAATCTCAGGAACTACTGAACCGATTTGGAAAATTCTTTCACTAATAGGAAGCTACTTTACTCCTGAGTGCTATAGGCTACTTTTTATCCCGGGAAAATATTTTTGTCCCGGAAAAACTTTTTCACGCGGGCGGAGCTGCGAGTACTACTAGTTCAGTATAAAAGTCCGGCTATATGTTTTTCCGCTCCGTAGGATCTCAAACTATCTCCATACGAAATTGTACAGTCAGCCTCATAAATAGCTGAAAAATTCAAAACTTCAAATCGCGTACACACTTTCGTGTTCTTACAAATTGTTGTTGTCTCTTCACAAAAATAAAATAAATGCGATTAACTTTACTTCCGACAAGGAAAAAGAAAAGTTTCAATTAAACTTAACGCGTGCAAGTGATTTGAAATTTTGTGTTTGTCAACTATTTATGTGGCTGACTGTACCCAGTATTTGAGTTTATCGCATTCAGACAGACAGAGGCGGCGCGAGATTGTTTTATAAAACGTAGTACGGGCTATGGAGAATTTTGGGCTTCTATTCCTCCCACAACCTCATCCATTCGTGACCGGAAACACATAGCCATCTCTATCATTGTGTATGACTTTCGAGAAGTCCGGGACTTTCCAATCTTTGCTGTCACGTTTCGTAAACCTCGCCTTGACCTACAGATTATCTGACAAGATAAAGATGAGCATTCATCGTGCGACTTGTTATTTTAATCAGTGATTTGCAAGGAAAAAAATAGTTATACCAAGAATCAATATCTTAATACATACATACATCATTGCCAAGGATATAATGACTATAAAGGGCGTTATTTGTCGTGTACTAGCGCATTTCAGCGGTGAGATCCTGGAGTCGATTGCCACGAATTAAAATGTGTGGGTTATTCATTTAAAAACATGCGATTTGCAGGGGATTACAGTTTGTGGTAATTTTTTGATGCCTATTATTCTATACAGGGAAATGTCCATCTAAACTGTGCATTCGTTAGACATATATTATATATCTCTTTAAGTATAGACACCAGTAGGCAGTCTTGATGAGTAAACAAAACAATAAAATTAATACATACCACATTGTATATGCTGAGTCTTAGGTTGTGTGTTTGCGTGTCATTGTATTTTCAAACAAAACGACTTATGGTTTATAACAAAAAAAACATATTTTAATTAAAAAAACAAATTTGAAAATGGAACTACAAACCGACTTCGCACGTTAATGAATAACTTGCTTTAGCGTCAGAAGCCGTTATAATGACTTGTCAAAAATATCAAATGAATCAAGTGGCGAAAGGTTTAATGTAACTAATGCTAAAGTATTGACGTCATTGACATAGTGTGTTAAATCTATGCATATATGCAAAAACTGTACAGTTTTTTGCATATATGCATAGATTTAACTACTGACTGCCTCGGTAACGTAGTTGTATTACAGTACGACTGCAAAGCTGCGGTCTCGGGTTCGATCCCCGGGTCGGGCAAAGTGTTATTGAGTTTTTCTATTCAGTATCAGCTGGGAGTCTGGAATTTGTGCCCGATATGGCGATAGGCTCGCCCCCTATCACATCATGGGACGGAATAATGGCGAAAAGTGGGTGCACTAGTCGCGCCTCTGCCTACCCCTTCGGGGCCAACAGGCGTGAGTGTATATGTATACTGTACAGTTTTTTTTAATAAGGCAATCAACGAGTCCAATTAGCCCCGTACGGTAAGCGCCTGTCCATGAACAATAGCAACGACAGAGTCCAGAGCCTTTGATAAGATCTGCAAAGGACAAGTCCAAAAACGGGTCTGACATTCTAACCAAGACAGTTTATATATATTTGGATAGAGATCCTAAAAAGTGACTGCCTCGGTGGCGTAGTTGTATTACAGTACGGCTGTAAAGCTGAGGTCTCGGGTTCGATCCCCGGGTCGGGCAAAGTGATATTGAGTTTTTCATTTCAGTATCAGCCCGGAGTCTGGAATTTGTGCTCGATATGCAATAACGGCGAAAAGTGGGTGCACAATTAGTGCCTCTACCTACCCCTTCCGGGATAAAAGGCGTGAGTGTGTGATAAATGTTGCACGTCATATAAATGTATGTATATATCTAGCCGACCAAATATAAAAATTACATTCTGATCTAAACTCTCAAATAAATAAAATAATATAATGGTAATAAAATGAGTACTATTTGCATTAGCAGTTTAATTCGATAACTGACAAATGTTAATTCCACATCAAACTGAACTAGCTCCAATATCCTCTTAAGGCTAGGATATCTGAGCGCTGTTGGCATTTACAGCTGTCTAATGTACCGGCGCGTCAGGTGCCGCGATGTTGAATTTCAAATGAACTCGCTTGACACCGATCAGCCACGACTACGTCACAATAAATCATTAAACGATAGTGAAGCAGTTTGTTTTACGACAAAAGATGTCCGCTTTTTTATGGGTGTTAGGCCTCAAAATCTAACACGGCTCAAACTATACGAATATTAAAAGGACAAAAATATGGATCTTGAATCCATAAAAAAAAATTAGACCCCTCCATCGATAGCTAATATATTTTAAACTAGACTTCTGCTCGCGGCTTCGTCCGCGTGAATGATTTCTGGGATAAAAGTCCCGCTTTATAATCCCTGGGATAATGGACCTTTATATTGATGAAAGAGTTTTTCAAATCGGTCCAGCAGTTTCGGAGCCAATTCAATGCCAACAAACATACAATTGAATCTTTCCTCTTTATAATATTAGTATAGATAAGTGTAGATGTAGTTTTTAAGCAAAATAAAATTACATACATCTCAAAATTGGAGGACTTTAAAATTATACGATTTATGGCGAAGGTCTAACTTTTGGGAGTACTATCCAAACATATGTATGTCGCAGGTAGAAATAGGTATACGTAGGCATACATAATAAAAGTTACCTATGAATTATGTCTTGATGTCACGATTTATTGTTCGTTGATCAATGATTACGTAATCAAATGTTCGCAAAGTACAATACCACGTCTTGACGTGGTGAATGAATCATGATTCATTATTATCTTTAGTTATTGTGACACAATATTGGTGATTGAGACAATTACTTAACCAATATTAACTATAATAATCGACTAGTCTAGTAACCTGAATATGACCTCAAGTTTAAACCCGAAACCCTTTCAGTATTCCGAGTTTGACAGGTGTTATTTCAGATTTTTTTATTAGAACCCTATGGGTAGGCGCGTAAAGACGATTTCCATTGAATGAAAAGTTACGTCTTGTTCGCCGGGGAAGACGCGAATATGGAATGGTTAACATAGTAACCGCTCAACTAAGCAATGACCGATATGAAAACTGCAATAGTTACTACTTAGTAATTAGTATTGAACTGCACCGAAGTAGTTGCTTTATATGATTTGGCAGCCTTATTATATACCCAACTCTTGCGACTACTACTAGTCTGACAAATCAAATGGATTTTTCACGGTTATTATTTTATCTTACGCGACGTTATATATTCAGACACCCTCAATGAGATCAATAAAAAGGAATTACCCGACATACAAAATATGTTGGTAAGACATTGAAATAAAACCATTTTTTTATTTTATCGCGATTTTTTAAATGATATTTTCGTATTTGTTTACTACCTACTTTAAAGTTTGAACTGTATAGAAAATATTGACTTTGCTGTCCCATCTGAAAAATTTACTCCATATACCTATAAATATGTCGGACAGTATTTTTTCAAATCATAATAGTATGGTCTTCATTTAAATTGTAGTCAAGTCCAAATTGCCGTAAAATCCTGAAAATAACTTATTATTTTGT
This sequence comes from Lapara coniferarum, assembly GCA_949316025.1. Lineage (NCBI taxonomy): Eukaryota > Metazoa > Arthropoda > Insecta > Lepidoptera > Sphingidae > Lapara > Lapara coniferarum. Next base: position 25,366,967 of record OX438931.1, on the reverse strand, counting down.
ATTAGTATGTACTATTGTGACTCATACTATTTTATTGTTGTTTCCCGGCAGCGTCGCCCGCATAAAATAATTTTTATAGGTTAAAAAGTATACCTATGCTCTACCCAGGGACTCAAGCTATCTCCATACCATTTCATAGATATCCGTTTAGAAGTGTCGGAGATGTGCGCTAACAAATAAACAGAAAAACAGATACGCAGACAAACAGCGAGAAAAGAATGAAATAAAAAAACGGTGATTTGTGTTCTATTACTCTTATTTAGTCGTCCCTTTATTTTTTTTTCTTTCTATGTACAGACACACCAGGTTCTAGTACTGCTTTATAGATGTTACACAAAGAAGCCTATACCGATACCTCCAGGGTCTGTAGAGCTCGTATGCATATTTATAAGCAGATACTTAATTTAGGGGACCCAAACCGGGATTTTTTCAAGAAAATGTGGGCTACTGGACCAAATGAAGCACTTAAAAATACCGATATTGACATCGCAATAATTGGGATTTACTTGTATCAATAATAAGGTAGCTGTCTTTGTGTTATTCTGTACTATGATATTCTATCCATAATATTAAATAGCAAGTAAAAAAACAAAAAACAAGCCTTATAGAAAATCCAACTAAAAAATAGAAAATAAATTTAAATTAAGCTATGTAACGTACATTTAAATGTATCTATGTAACGGAAACTTTGAACATGATTTTGACCGCCTTCAAAACGTCGGATGAAAATTTGGCATATTTATCAAGAACCGAAGACAATTCATTATTTTAAACAAAAAACACTATTTTATAGAAAATCCAACTAATAATGAATAAACATTCAAAATGAATACGTAAATGATAGCTCATTTTTTTTTGACATCTGTTGGACGATAGTAGAGTTATAACTAAACTGGCTACTCTTATGTAAAAAAATAATCTTACTTGTTTTAGTGACATCTGTTGGACAATAGTAGAACAAGACTAAAAAATGAAAAATAAATAACAGTTAGAAAAAAAAACTAAAAAACATGTTTTATAGGAAATCCAACTAAAAATAGAAAATAAATTTCAATAAATTTGAATTAAGAATAGTGCAAATAAGAAAAAGATGTACTTATTTTATTGTAAAAGAAGCGTGGGGTGCTTTTTAAGATATTATCAAAATGATAATCCTTCTACTCATATTATCTTTCAATAAAATATTTATATGTATTGACACCATGCATCCCACGCTTTTTTTTACAATAAAGTACATTTTTCTTTATTTACATTATTTTCCTTTGTATGTATAATGCCAAAATATTATCCAAATATATTATTTTAATATTTTACACGCAATAAATTCAAATGTGATCCTTTACTATTCAGCAAAAACAAACAAGAGTTGAAACAAGTATGACAACGTGTTTAAAGAAGAAAGAAAAAGAATAGGAAAGATTCATAGAAAAATCCATCTATTACAAATAAGAATCCATAATTGTTGTTCAAAAGTATTTGGTTCCTTTTCTACATAACGCGGTCCAACTATAAACAAAAGCTGTCAAATACTTCGATAAATTAGTGGCAGCAAGCGCGAAAAATTGACGTAGGTCCGACCTCCACGGCGCCTCGGGCGCATCTGAAACGAGACGCGTTGTGCAGAATTGTTAAAAAATTCGTGTTTTTTTGAATTTTGAAAAGTGCGAATTACTTTTGTGAAAATATTTTGCATAGCAATCTGCTAAATGTTATTACCCTTTTATTGACTTATATTTTTAAAGTAATTGTTTAATATACTATAATTAATTTTTAAAAATAAAATCCGAATTTTCTCTGTTTTCGTGATTTTTTATGATCGAGCGAAGTTGTAAGTATCGTGTTTTGGAATCCACACCAATGTAGAATGATTATTTAACTATAACATATATTTTTCTCGGACCGAAATGTTGATTATTTCTTGGTTTAAAATTGAATAGAAAAGAAGGTGTTTTGGGATATGGCAGCCTTAAACGAAACATATTTACAATATTTATTGCAGAAGGGATAGGCAGAGGTTCATCCGTACTCGCTTATCGCCGTGTGAATTCCGTCCCATAATGTCATAGGACGACGATAGCCTAGTTGGGAATGGAACGGTCTACCGAGACATTGTCCGGAGGTTCAAACCCAAGGCACACACCTCTAACTTTTCGAAATTACGTGTGTAATGTTTATCAATTATCGTTCGCTTTAACGGTGAAGGAAAACATCGTGAGGAAACCTACATACCTGAGAATTCTCTGTCAGAATTTCGAGGGTATGTGAAGTCTGCCAACCCGCATTAGGCCAGCGTGGTGGACTAGCGCCTGAACTCTCTCAGTAAAGGAGGCCCGTGCTCAGCAGTGAGCAATATATAATACAGGGCTTATTGCATTGCATTGCATTGTCATAGGGGACGAGCCGACCGCAATACAGAGAGGCTACTGCGAAAAACGAAATCCGTAGTTTCGGGTGACGGATCGCACGTTTTCTTACTACGAAGTGTTACGGATCCTTCTTTATGAAGAGTTGTTGCGTGACGAAAGTGTTGAGCGAAGTCGGAAGCGTCGCAAACTGCGTGAAACCTTCGTTCAACGGTGACGGATCCGAAGTAATTTGGTAGTAAGGTTAAATCCGAAGTTCGTCGTTTCTTCGTTTCGGACCGACGTTTCGGATTTCATTTTTCGCAGTAGCCTCTCTGGGCACAATTCGCAGACTCCGGGCTAATATTGAGCAGGTTATTGCTTAGAAGAAAATTGCACAACAATACAGCCTCTCGCATGTAGTACAAGAAACCTAACTAAATGTCATGTCAGTTTAAGACAATATATGGCACTAAATCTAACTTCTAGTCTTATATTTGGAAACAATTGTACCTATCACGTATTGCCGTAAATTTAACAGATTTTATGAGTTCTACGTGATTTGAACGCATATTATTTTAGTACATTTGTAAGATTTCAGACGCGTAATAAATAAAGAAACTGTACTAAAATACAAGCTAAATACTAAGGACGTTGAAATCATTTTTTATTTTATGGCATTGAATGACGAGACGAAACACTCATAAACAGTAGAAACACCATCCAGCGCCCTGAGTTACAAAGTACTGTGTGGCATTCCACTGCGCTCGTCATTATGAGACATAAGACGTCAAGTCTCATTATGTGTAACTACGGGTGTAGTCACACTGGCTAAAATATACTTCAAACCGAAACACAACCGTGCATGCACACTGCTGCTTGGCGGTAGAAATAGACATTGCGGTGGTACCAACCCAGATGAACTCTTACATTTAAGAGACCTATCACCAGTAAAACTTTAAACTTTATAAAGAATTGGATAATGATAAGGTATAATTTTGTCATTGGTAGTGTATTTAGTTCAAAATAGATACCAACCAGCAGTGAATACTACGTTAAGTCGCTAGGCCAATCTCCTTTTTAATGCAAAATCTATTTTTTAAATTTTTATAAGCTCACGAATTTTTTGAATTAAGACATTGTGAATTACACTAAAAGCTCATACAGAAAGCTCTAGTATTGTCAAATTTCTCTATATTTCTCTTTGAGCCTCTCCACTGTAAAGTTGAGAATATTGAGTTGGTATAGTACTAATTATTGCTGGTATCGAATAGTGGTCTACCAGTGCCGGATTAAGATAACTTGATGCCCTAAGCAATTCACGCCCTACCATAAGTAAACTAACATTAGTCTTTAATCGCGCGGATTTTCGAACAGCTTTACTTTTTTTTATTATTTCTTTTTATTTGTGCTGTTTCTGGTGCCCCCCAAGACGTGATGCCCTAAGCAATTGCTTAATTTGCTTATGGGCTAATCCGGCACTGTGGTCTACTCGTGGGTGTGTACCGCCGCACTGTATATTTTTGCTGCCAGTTCTTTGCAGGCGCTGCGCTCTTGGTTCATAGCCTTTCGTCCATCGTAATCCGTTGTCATTACTGTGGTACAGTCACGGCATAGATATATTAAAAATAATGTATTAGTAATCTATACTAATATTATAAAGCTGAAGAGTTTGTTTGTTTGAACGCGCTAATCTCAGGAACTACTGAACCGATTTTGAAAATTCTTTCACTAATAGGAAGCTACATAGCTCGTGAGTGCTGCAGGCTACTTTTTATCCCGGGAAAATATTTTTGTCCCGGAAAAACTTTTTCACGCGGGCGGAGCCGCGAGCACTACTATTAGACATATAATTTAGACTTTTCATATAAGTACTTCATCTCTATCCAGAATTTATATTCAATAAAACTAATATGCTTTGCGTTTATATATTGACCTAGATTTAATTATCTATCAGGCGATTTACAGAATGCCTTTTAAACCTTATTGTCTTCAAAATTGATGGACAGCCTCCTAAGAAAGTTTTCTTGTAGCTACAATAGTTAAGGTAGCTGCTCTTAATGATCTGTTTAAAAAAATCATCATGTATGTTGTATACCCTCAGACAGTGTAGCAACTCATATCGCAACCTATTTAAAAAAATCACTTTTTCCTGGCATGTCTAGGGCCTATGTGTTAATGCGGAACATGGTCTACCAGTGTGACAAATTTCATCCAAATCCGTTGAGCCGTTTCTGCGTTTACTGCTAACACACATCCAAACATTTTCATAAACTTTCGCATCATCACTACATATTATAAAACAAAGTCGCTTCCTGCTGTCTGTCTCTTGTCTCTTTGAAACTACGCAACGGATTTTGTTGCATTTTTTAAATAGATATAAAGATTCAAGAGGAAGATTTATATGTACTTTTATCCCGGAAAACCTTTTTAACGCGGGTGGAGCCGCGGGCAAATCTAGTTTATAATATTACTAAGATAAGATAAGATCTTTGTAAATAAATACGGAAGAGTTCTTACGGATCTTTAACATATGCCCCGGCACCTTCGGCCTTCAAAATATCCTAACATAATAATTGTTTTTCCCATCTGTCATACAATACATCTTATTCAAATATTTCTATTCAAACTTATAATGGATGGAGCTTCCCTGTTTTTTTAGTTAAAAAAAAAATATACAATGAGTGATTTGATATATTTTTTGTAACTTCTATGTTAGTTTCCGAACAAAATTTTATAGTTTTTTATACACGCCTCGTAGACATTGTATATCTACTGTTAGGTTGGTACCAAAACAACCACATAAAAAAAACTGGTAGGGGCTCTCAATGTTTCATTTTCATAGCATAATTATAGCTTAAAACTGCCTGTCTGAGTGCCTCGGTAGCGTAGTTGCATGGTGTGAGCAGTACGACTACTCTTAAAGTGGGCACATACGATGCGGTTTGGTACAGCCGAACCATTAAAATGGTATGCCATCGAACCTTATCGCATCGTGTGGGGCACGGTTCGATGGACATTATGCTCTAGGGGTGTTTTGTGATCTTTCCAAGGCATTCGATTGCGTCGATCACAGTACCCTTATTTTAAAACTTTGTTATTATGGTATTAGGGGAAACGCGCTAAATCTAATATCTTCATATTTAACAGATCGGAAACAACAAGTGTTTATCGACAACGTCTTCTCTGCAGGGTCCTTAGTTAGGATTGGGGTTCCCCAAGGGTCCATTTTGGGTCCTTTTTTATTTCTGGTTTATATAAATGATCTTCCCTATATGGTTAACAATATGGCTGAAGTTGTGTTATTCGCTGACGATACTTCGTTAATATTTAAGGTAAATAGAAGGGAAGAGCATCTTACAGAGCCAAGTAAAGTACTCAAATTGATTTCCGACTGGTTTTCTGCGAATAATTTACTTTTAAATGCGGCGAAAACTAAATGTGTCCGATTCTCGTTACTCAACAATAAAAATGAAGTAAATATTGATTTAGACGGGAATAAACTAGATTTAGTACCCTCAACGGTCTTCCTCGGGGTCTCAGTCGATAATAAATTGCAATGGGGACCCCATATTCAAAAAATTGCAAGCAAATTGAGTTCTGCCGTCTTTGCTATTAGGAAAATTAGACATTTAACTGACGTGGCTACGGCAAGATTGGTATATTTTGCTTACTTCCACAGTATTATGTCATATTGCATTCTTCTGTGGGGTTCTTCTGCAGATCTGCAGACCATTTTTATCTTACAGAAGCGAGCTATTCGTGCTATTTATAACCTTTGCACTCGCGATTCTCTTAGAGAACTGTTTAAGGAGATCAATATACTGACTTTGCCGGTCGAATACATTTTTCAGAATATTATGTATGTCCGCAAAAACCTTAGTACTTTCATGAAAAACAGTGACTTGCACTGTCTGAACACTAGAAATAAGAATAAACTAGTTGTTCCAAATTTTAGGCTCTGTAAAACGAGTAAATCATATTTAGCAAATGGAATTAAATTTTATAATAAACTTCCCTCCGAAATAACCAGTCTACCCGGACACAAATTCAAATGTTACGTTAAGCGCCAGTTAATGTCTAAGGGGTATTATAATGTATCGGATTATCTGGATGATCAGACAGTTTGGAAAATTAGTCCTGCACACAATACCGAACCATGTTAACACATATTAGATGTTGATTGCATTAAATATGTTAGGTTTATCCATCTACAATATTGACATTATAATTAATATTAAATTATTATTTGACATTTTATAATCATTATAATAATATAATTTCATTTAATTCTCGCGTTGACATATTATCATTTTGTTAATGACGACCGACCGATCATTGTGTTGCGCTTGCCTGTTATTAAACTTATATTATTTTAATTGTGCGTATTGATGTTTAAATTCAGATAATAAATCAACAAAAATTATGTTTGTAAATGTAGGCGTATGCACGTTTTACACCGTTTAATTATAATTATTTATTTATGGTCTCTCATTTTATTATGAAGGTATAGTGTTTTGTGTTTGTAAATTTCCTTCAATTGTATTTTATCCTTATTTAACGGTGATGTGTGTGCATTAGCTTATATAACTAATCTGACTTTGTATGCATAAGACTTGGAAAAAAAAAAGAAATAAAAAATATCATATAAAGATTCAATGGACAATTGATGACAAAAAATTAAGCCCGGAGTTTCTTTCTGCCTTTCTTCTTCGGGTAGTCATCGCTTAGGTAGCTAGTGAAAGGCTGGTAGGTTAGCTAGGCTAGGGCCTGTAGTGACCTCACCGGTGAGGATCGCGACGCGTGCCTCCCATTAATTTTAATAAAAAATATTCTTTTTTTATCTCTTTCCTGCCAGCCCGAGCTTGGCTTCTTTATATTTAGTTTACATTGAATTTGCTCCCTTTAAATGTGTCTTTAGTTATATAAGTGACTATTTGTAATAATAATTATTAATTGAATGTATCTTGACATATCATAAGTGCAACTATGTTCGCCTACGTGATGAATAAAGTATTTTACTTTTTTTTTTTACTTTTATTATTATTATTATTGTTATTGTTGGTACGGCTGGTTCGATGGCTTGTCCATCAAACTTGGTTGCATACAACTGGACATCGCATGGTAAGGTTCGATCGTGTGGCGTGAAGACTGTACTAGTATCCACATACGATGTGATTTGGTATCATGCGACCAATTCGTCACGCGGTACAGTCTTCACGCCACACGATTGAACCGTACCATGCGATGTCCAGTTGTATGCAACCAAGTTTGATGGACAAGCCATCGAACCAGCCGTACCAACAATAATAATAATAATGTCCATCGAACCGTGCCCCATACGATGCGATATGGTTCGATGGCATACCATTTTAATGGTTCGGCTGTACCAAATCGCATCGTATGTGCCCACTTTACCACGTGACGAATTGGTCGCATGATACCAAATCACATCGTATGTGGATACTATTAGGTCTCGGGTTCGGTCTCCGGGCCGGGCAACGTGTTATTGGGTTATTCTGCCCAGTATCAGCCCAGAGTCTGGAATTTGCCCGATTTGGTTTGGCTCGCCCCCATAGGACGGAATACACACGGCGAAAAATGGGCACACTAATTGTGCCTAAGCTTTTTGAGGATAAAAGGCATGTACATGTGTGTAATATACCTAAATCTAATACTATTTTCATATAATTGCGTTGGTTAGTTTTGCAAGCCAACAGTTGTTACAACTAATTACAGAAAACGTACATATTGACAGTTGCCGCTATTATGTCTTGTGCGTCAGCGTCTGCACGGTGCCTTTTATTCAAACCTAGTACTCCACGTCCACTAGGCAAGGGAGGTCATTGCCATCAAACGGTACTTTTACTTCCTAAAGCATGAGTTATGCCTCGGAACAGAAAAGCAACACAAAAGATGTATCATTTTGGCCGCATGCCACTATTGACAAAAGGGAACTGTACGCTTAAACTGTAAACTTAATATATTTTTTATGTGGCATCAAATGACGAGAGGAGCATTTTTTTTTATTTATGCGGAGAAAGTGACTTATTACTACCGCCCAGTGTTCAAGGGGAACGACTGAGCGGTTATGTTGGGTTGACCGTGCCTTACGAACCCACGTTGAGCCGCCCGGAAAGATGGAAAACGTCGGGCGACCGCCGGGCCGAGTCCCTAACCTATGTACACCGCACGGCATACCAACCAAAACTCCGCGGTGGCCATCTTCGGCGCATTAGGGACGGCTGCGGGCTTCGTCCACTCACGTCTAAGTTGTCGTCCGCAACCGCCCCTACGAGAGGAGCATGCCGTGCGTCTGATAGTAAGCGGTACAACCACCCATAAACAGTAGCAACACCATCCAGCACCTTGAGTTACAAAGTACTGTGTGGCATTCCACTGCGCTCGTCATCCGGAGACATAATATTATGTTAAGTCTCATTATGTCCTGTAGTTACACTGGCTACAATGTCCTTCAAACAAACACAACAGTGCATGCACACTGCTGCTTGGTGGTAGAAGTAGACGTTGCGGTGGTACCCACCCAGACGGCCTCTTACATATGAGGTCCTACCACCAGTAGACTTAATATTATTTTACCCGACTGTCGCAAGCGGCGTTTTGGGCTTTTAAACATTTGTAATCTATGTTTGCTATTGGACCTAAATTACTAGCTTTTAATCGTGGCTGCGCTCGCGTGAAAAAGCTTTTCCAGGAAAAAAAGTCTAGCTTCATTTTTTCCCGGGATAATAAGAACATATCCTATATTCTTCCCAGGATCTAACAATATTTCCAAATTTCGTTGAAGACCGTTCAGTAGTTTTTGAGTTTATCGCGTTAAAGCAGACAGACGCGGCAGGGAGGCTTTTTTTTATAGTATGTATGTGCATGCCCACTACTGCTTAGCGGTAGAAATGGACATTGCGGTTGTACCTACCCAGATGGTCTCTCGCATGTGAGAGATGCTGCACAAGCTACATTACACCTGAATTTTATAGATTACTTTATACGCGGGCAGAGCATGACAAATGTAATTTTAACAAGTATTTCTTAAGTTCACAATATTTTAGTCTCACCCTATGCTCTCAACCTTGGATATTCAAGATAATAAAATACCTATACATAACGGACTGGCAACAATGGCTGTCTATACACTTTTTGAAAAGTCTGCATGGCGGAGGTGCGGTGAGTGAATCATTTCATACCACGGACATTATATATTTGTATACTATATCCATAGAAAAAAAAGTAAATAGACCTGCCCATTTTTCAATTATCTGTAGGTACTTACTGTATTCAACAAAGAGCAGTTCTGTACAAATTATAATTTACAAGCTTTTCTTCGCGCCTCCGCCTGCCTAAATGACCCTTAAATCCTACTAATCCTACTAATATTATAAACCCGAAAGTTTGTAAGAATGTATGGATGTATGGATGTTTCTTACTCTTTCACGCAAAAACTACTGAACGGATTTCGATGAAATTTGGCACACGGGTAGATCATGTTCTGGATTAACACATGCTTTTATCTTGGGACAATATAAAACGGGACTTTTATCCCGGGAAAAGTCATTCACGCGGGTGGAGCCGCGGGCAAAAGCTAGTAAGTCATAATGTACTTTACTGAGATAAAAAGTAGTCTATATCCTGTCTTTTTGTTCAAGCTTCGAACTAAAATGTCATCAAAATCAACAGTTTAGTCGTAACAGTCAGACAGATAGACGGAATTACTATATAAAACTAGTATCAATTTAAAAGTGGATATTATTAATTGATTACATTAAAGTTTCTTGTTTCTTGAACATAGTTATAATATTGCCTCAGTGCCGTAGTTGTATTATGGTACGACTGCAATGCTGAGGTCTCGGGTGCGATCCCCGGGTCGGGCAAAGTGATATTGAGTTTTTCTATTCAGTATCAGCTCGGAGTTTGGAATTTGTGCCCGATATGGCGATAGGCTCGCCCCCTATCACATCATGGGACGGAATAACGGCGAAAAGTGGGTGCACTAGTTGCGCCTCTGCCCCCCCTTCGGGGATAACAGGCGTGAGTGTATATGTATGTATGTAGTTATAATATTGCCTACCCTTCCAGTAATGAAGCGTAAAGCTTAGGTGCCATTTCTTAGAATCGTAAGATTATTTATTTATTTATTTAATTTAAGGAAAACTTACAACTAGCGTAACAAAAAATAGTAAATATAATAACAAAAGAAAAGGTCAATTACAAGTTTTCACAAATACAGTACAACAATTTAGAACTATAATAGGCAGATAACCAGCTTAAAGGTCTAAGTATTATAATAAATGCACATTACGATACGTGAAAAAACACATTGCACAAAGTTTTCTTTAATTTGGAACAGTTAAAGTTAAAGAGGTCAATATCAACTTTAGATGAAATATCATTGAATGATCTGCACGCTCTTATTACGTATGAGTTCTGCCGATATACTGATTTAGCACATAGAACATATAAGAGGTTCGGTTTTCTAATCGTAGTACTAGGTGTGCGCAGTCCGATTTTACTCAGCAGTTCAGGGCAATCAACAGTGCCGTTGAGAATATTAAAAAGATATGCTAGATCGGCTATTGTCCTACGCTCCTGCAATGGAAGAATATGAAATTTCTTGCATCGAGTAAAATAATCATTGGAATAATTGCCTGAACGAAATTGCAAATACCGTAGAATTTTTTTTTGTATTTTTTCAACTTGGTTAATGTAGATATTGTATTTAGGGTTCCACACTTGCGAGGCATATTCAAGGTGGCTGCGGACGAAAGAACAATAAATTATTTTGAATGTCTTGATATCATTAAATTCATAGCACAATCTCTAAACAAAATCGAGTGCCATGGAGGCTCTCCTGACTATGTTCTCGACATGAGCATCAAACAGCAGTTTAGCGTCGAAAGTAACCCCAAGATCTCTTATAAATGTCACGCGTGATACAGTGGTGTTTAATAAGAAGTAGTTGTGGATATATGGTGTATGCTTCCGAGTGTAAGAACAAATATAGCACTTACTGGCATTGAGATCTAGCTTGTTGATGTGGCAATAATTTTGGAATCTATCAAGGTCTTCTTGGAGACGAAGGGAGTCTGCAACAGAGCCAATTGGGCAAAGTATTTTCATGTCATCAGCATATAATAATATTTTAGAATAAATAAAGCTATTAGATATGTCATTAATGAATATAATGAATAGCAGTGGCCCCAACAAGGACCCCTGCGGAACCCCCGACGGAACAAACAGTGCTCTCGAAGAGAAACCGTTCAGAACAACAGTTTGATACCTGTTCTCCACGTATGACGAGAACCATCTATATAGGTTACCTCTAATTCCCAATAATAATCTAATTGACACAAACGTGGCCTTAAATTGACCTTAACATGGCCTTAAAAAGCTGAAGTAGTGTTATTAGTATTAATATAACTTATTTAGTCAGTGTGTTAGTGCGTCATTCTTATGTTCATTGGTTTAGTGGTAAATTTGGCTGAGAACAAAATTTCCAGGATTCGATTGCGCAGTCGACTTTTATTAATTAAATTCAGAATAATAAACACGATAATATATATTATAACAATAATCACAGACGTATTAATAATCATTACGATATTCATTATGAATTTACTATTACGAACCTGTTTAGGGTCAAATTAGCTTTATAACTGTTTGTTTAACACGTGGAATCCCTTTGGACTGTCTCGGTAGTGTCCTCCTCCTAGCCAGTTTCGGCCACGGCGGCCAATCTCAACGGAGATCAGCCAAGTGCGCAGGAGATATTATAGTGCACAAGTGTGTGCGCAATACACAGGTGCACTCGCTATTCCTTCACTCTCATAGTCCGGTGAGACGGCAATCCGACATGACCGGAGAGAGATCAGGCGCAGGACCAACGGCTTTACGTGCTTGGTAGTGCTTTACTCGGTAGTGTAGTTATGCTACGATACGACTGCAATGCTGACGTCTTTGTATTACGATACAACTGCAATGCAGACGTCTTTGTATTACGATACGACTTCAATACTGACGTCTTTGTATTACGATACGACTGCAATGCTGACGTCTTTGTATTGCGATACGACTGCAATGCTGACGTCTTTGTATTACGATACGACTGCAATGCTGACGTCTTTGTATTGCGATACGACTGCAATGCTGACGTCTTTGTATTACGATACGTCTGTAATTATGACGTCTTTGTATTACGATACGACTGCAATGCTGACGTCTTTGTATTACGATACGACTTCAATACTGACGTCTTTGTATTACGATACGACTGCAATGCAGACGTCTTTGTATTACGATACGACTTCGATACTGACGTCTTTGTATTACGATACGACTGCAATGCAGACGTCTTTGTATTACGATACGACTTCAATACTGACGTCTTTGTATTACGATACGACTGCAATGCTGACGTCTTTGTATTACGATACGACTGCAATGCTGACGTCTTTGTATTACGATACGTCTGTAATGATGACGTCTTTGTATTACGATACGACTGCAATGCTGACGTCTTTGTATTACGATACGACTGCAATGCTGACGTCTTTGTATTACGATACGACTGCAATGCTGACGTCTTTGTATTACGATACGACTTCAATACTGACGTCTTTGTATTACGATACGACTGCAATGCAGACGTCTTTGTATTACGATACGACTTCGATACTGACGTCTTTGTATTACGATACGACTGCAATGCAGACGTCTTTGTATTACGATACGACTTCAATACTGACGTCTTTGTATTACGATACGACTGCAATGCTGACGTCTTTGTATTACGATACGACTGCAATGCTGACGTCTTTGTATTACGATACGTCTGTAATGATGACGTCTTTGTATTACGATACGACTGCAATGCTGACGTCTTTGTATTACGATACGACTGCAATGCTGACGTCTTTGTATTACGATACGACTGCAATGCTGACGTCTTTGTATTACGGTACGACTGCAATGCTGACGTCTTTGTATTACGATACGACTGCAATGCTGACGTCTTTGTATTACGATACGACTGCAATGCTGACGTCTTGGGCGATTCCAGGGCTGGGCAAAGCGTTATTGGGTTTTTCTATTCGGTATCAGCATGGAGTATGGAATTTGTGCCCGATGTGGCCACAGGCCTTATATGCGCACGGCCCGGGCGGTTGCTCAGTTGGTAGTGTTTAAGGGACTTTTTTTTTTAGCGTAAAGGCGCTTGGCGGGTGGCATAGCACATGACCTGATAACCTGAATTGCATTCTACGTATACATACATATACATATACACTCACGCCTGTTATCGCCGAAGGGGTAGGCAGAGGCGCAACTAGTGCACCCACTTTTCGCCGTCATTCCGTCCCATGATGTGATAGGGGGCGAGCCTATCGCCATATCGGGCACAAATTCCAGACTCCGGGCTGATACTGAATAGAAAAACTTTGCAGTCGTACTGTAATACAACTACGCCACCGAGGCAGTCATTTGCATTCTATTTTAGTTATATAAGAATTATCATGCTATTACCCTTGTGTTAGTTTAAATTTGCTGTTGGTGTATCAATATTCAGTTTTTTTTCGTAATTGCCTTATGTTAAATTGTGTATGTAGGTATGGTAGCAATTTACAGGTGGTAGGTCTCTCATATGTAAGAGTCCGTCAGTGTGCATGCACTGTTGTATTTCGATTTGAAGGACATTGTAGCCAGTGTAACTGCTGAACATAATGGAACTTAACATCTTCTGTCTCAGGATGACAAGCGCAGTGGAATGCCACACAGGGCTTAGTTACTCAAGGTTCTGTATGGTACTGTTTATGGGCGGTGGTATCGCTTATCATTAGGCGAACGGCATGCTCGTCTCGTCATTTTATGCCATAAAAAAAGCAATTCATATTTGTAATATAGTTTTTGTTTGCAGCTACATTCCTTGTTAGTATTTTGTGCCACACCTTTTGGGATAAAAAATAGCCAATGCCCTTTCCCGCTTATAAGTCAATTTTACACAAATTATGATAAATCGTTGCTGCGTCTAATACTATACTTAATTAATACTCCAATAATAAAAAAAAAATGCACATCACGACTTGACCCCGAAGCAGTAGGCAAATTAATTAGATTTACATCAAGTCAAAACTAATTAATTTATTACAATTTTAAACAATTTGTTTTTGTGAAAAAAAAAATTCTAGACATTTTCAGCATTGACGCAATGTCTAATTAAACTACTACATAATATGAATAATTCATTAATGTTTTTATGAAGTAATACGAGATAAAAGTCTGACCCATATTTTTATTAAAAGCTATTTAAATATTTAACGTATTCAATATTGTTTTTCCTGGCATTATTTCCGTGGTCAGCGATGAACGGCTGTAGAACGCGACTTTTTCACGAATATAACATTATTTTTGAGGTTTGCTTTAGTAGGTTACACAGGTGACTTTCTAATTGTTACCAAAAACACGGCAAAAACGAAGCGCGTTGCCAAAAAACATATAAATCTTAAGTAAATGCTGACTTTAATTTTCATACCTCCAGTAAGTATTATTATCATTAAAAATATTTAATTATGAAATTGCAGTAATGAAATCTGAGACGTTGCATTTTAATGTCACATTCAAATAACCTTAATACAATGATTCTGGGCACTCCTTTAAGCCGTAATACAAATTAGGCAGAGAAAAAATATTGAAACTGGTGTCAACTACGTAGACTCATGCAATGCGATCAGCCCAGTATAGCACTAGCCTACCCACTCCTGAGCACGGGCCTCCTCTACTACTGAGACGGGTTAAGCCTTAGTCCACCACGCTGGCCTATTGCGGGTTGGCAGATTTCACATACCCACGAGATCCTTATGAAGAATTCTCAGTAATATAAGCTTCCCCACGATATTTTCCTTCACCGTTAAGCGAACGATATTGATAAATTGTGGTTTTAATATATTTTATACGCAGAACTTGCACTAATTATAATGAGAGATTCTCCAACATAGACCTGTTTCATGAATCTATTACTGCATTTAAAAAAGTATTTGTGAGCAACTTAATTAAATAGTGGTATGATTCATTGCTTACTAAAAAAAAATTGACGCTTATTGCACTTTTACTTGTTTAATTTATTAGCTTCATCGTTTTTTTTGTGTTTAGTTTGTCGTATGTATCCACTATCTGTTTTTGTATTTTGTGGAAACTTAATTGGATTACCTAAGTGTTTGTTTTGAGTGTTCTTGTAATTTGTGTATTATTCTGTTTGTTTCCCTACTTAAAAAAATAAACAATAAAAACCATACACAGTGACATTGAAATGTCAGAGGTGTGTGCCTTGGCTTTTGAACCTCCGGCCATTGCGTCGGCAGACTGTTCCGTTCCCAATCAGACTATCGCCTACTTTTTACGCAGACCAATACTCAATCGATTTCAGTGTCAGAAGGTCAGTACCCTATCTGATAGAATTCTGTGAAAGTGATAACGCAGGATACTCGATACGCAAGTTCAATGGCAATCGCTATCACTGATGCCGGACGTCGTTTTTATTTCATATCCCGTTTGACCTGGGGCTTTGGACTTGAACCTAGGTTTTAGATACCCGCAAAGCTTGTCGTTCAGCTTGAAAAGCAGCTACCATTAGCTACTCTTAAGGCGATTTGTTTTTTTTTTAATTATGCTAAGTTATTTAGTTCATTTGGTATGCTGATTTAAATGGAAGTGAATAATTTATGTTTTACAATTTTATTTCTATTCCAATGTGTGGGCAGGATAGTTCTAGTACTCAGCGTAATAAAAACAGTGCGTCGCGTTTAAATCGCTGCATGTATTTTGATGCAATTCTGATCCTTCCTCTCCTTTACTCAGCAGAACCAAGCGTACTGGCATGCGAAGTCACAGCTTCTTGGTTAAAACCATCACGGCCGGAACCAATAGGTTCTTAAAATTTTTCCTTTGCCGCACCATCGCCTTTGGAATAGTTTACCGGCGCGCGTGTTCCCTCCTTCCTATAATCCTAAGTCTTTCCGCCGTAACGTGAAGAAGCAGCTCAGTAGGCCAGCATGATTGTGTCGAATGCCATGAGATAACCATCTGCTGCCATTCGATACTCTATCAGGACGGCATTGCGTTTAACATCAGGTGAGGTGCAGTCACTTTGTCGGGCCCGATTGAAAAAAAACACGTCATATTGTATAGGTATACCACGATTACATAATAGTAAGGTTCTTGATATCGGGCGAAAGGCTAATTGACTAAACGAGATTACTTATCGTTTTTTTTAACTGCTTAGGTTCAAAAACAGATTTTTATGTGATTCCAAATATGTATAAAACTTTATGTTGCAAAAATATGGCTTAAGTAAATAGGGTAGCTGCCTATGTTTGATTTTGTAAATTATTTTGTGTGTAACAGAAAATAATACAAAAAGAAATTCTTCTGTGAAATTAGCATTGATTGAAAACGTTATAAAGTTATAAAGCATTGAAATTTGATGGAAGGGGTAGTCTTCAAATAACAGTAATATTACACTCTGACGTCACTGGGAGTTGCCGGCCATAACGCTGCGTGCGTGCGAAAGAGATAGCGCGACACGTCCCCACTCTTACTCACAACAGTATTTCACATATAATTATTTCTTTTTTTGGATTATTTTCTGTTACATCCTACTAATATTATAAAGGCGAAAGTTTGTAAGAATGTCTGGATGTATGGATGTTTGTTCCTCTTTCACGCAAAAACTACCGAACGGATTTCGATGAAATTTGGCAAACGGGTAGAACATGTCCTGGATTAACACATAGGCTACTTCTTATTCCGGGAAAACATAAAGTGGGACTTTTATCCCGGAAAAACTTTTAACGCGGGCGGAGCCGCGGGCAAAAACTAGTATAAAATAATTTACAAAATCAAACATACAGCGACCCTAAGTAGTACCTAGTACGCTAAGTAATACTTAATAAGTACTAATTTTGAAAATTATTTTTCGTTACATTTTGAATGGCATACATTTTTGATAAATCTATTAAATAAAAGTAGTCAACTACCCTATTATCTCTACTCATCGATATGGATCTCGAAAAAGCAAAAATGGGATCTCCGCGAGAAGGAGTTACTAGCTAAGCCTCGTATAAAACATCTCTGACGTCGTAGTCGCTTTTGCTACGCCCCGCCGCAAGTGATTAGAGCGTTGTTATTGTTTTATGTAATTACATTAGCCTTTAGAACACGTTTTGACATGAAAATAGCGGAAGGGACTTGAAGCAGGCCTTGACCTGAAAACTGAATAGAAAACCCGCTCTAATGTAGGACAAATCGTCTCCATTAGAGAATAGAGATAAACGCATAATCTTACTTCATATTGTTAATGCGAATGTTTATGAAACTGTTTCGATGTTTGTTAGAAGTAAATAGTTGAACGGGTATGGATGAAATTTGGCGCGTGGATAGACCATGTCCTTGATTGAGATAGGGTTTTTTATCTAGTTAACTAGCTGTCGTAGTAAATCATTGATTTTTTTAATTACATGGCATTGGCGTCGTTCAGATGTCCGCATAGGTTGCCACACGAGATATTTCTAGTAATAAAATTAATAACGTTTAGTGACAGGCAACGCAGTTCTAACCGGTAACTAAAGGAGTGATTTTTTGTTCATGAGTTCTTTATGTAAGATGGATGAGTAGGCACTAATAAAGGATTTTTAGTGTCTTGCCTGAGGCGATGAGTCTAATCTATCCCAATAAACTCTTCAAATTCGCCTGGACGTATTCGGTTCAAACAGCCTAGAATATTTGTGTCGATTAGCGAGGAGTCATTATCTCTTGGACTCCATTCAATTATCATCAGATGTAGCGGGTCATTCTTTCATGCCGTGTAATACAACAACTTCTTCCTCTCACACGTTTGATTTTAAGTCCTGTGATGATCAATATTGATTATAAATTCTTTCACATAACAATGCCTGGCAACGGATATAACACAAACGTGGTATACAAGGCAGACTTTCGCAAAAGACTTAACTTGAAAGCCAAATAGCGTTGTCTTTCAAACACACCCAAGGCTCCTACCGTCTACTTATGATCTTTGACCCTCTGTCAAAAGAAATCGTGTTGGTTAAAGGCAATTATGACCTCCAGATGAGGTAGTGAACGAGTTGTAGTGGAACTAAGGAATTATTTATATGAGAAATGTCTAGATATTTGTAGTTTTGTAGGATCGAAAAGTTTTATATGAGCTAGAGAATTTCTGAGTGTAATGTAATTATTTGAATCTGAGTTACTGTGTTCAGCTTAAAGTATGAATTAATTCCTTATATCGTCGTGAATAAATACTTAGCGAGGAAAGCAATATATTTATGGATTATTTAAAATTAAGGATTCCTAAGGCCTATTTACAGAGACGCGAGTCGTCGCGCGTTGCGTTGGGCAGCCTTTTGTCAAGATCAAGTTACGTAATTAGTTTATTAACTACACAAGTAACTCTCGTGACAAGCTTTTATCTCTACATAGTATTAAACAAAGTTTGATTCAGTTTAAAGTTATTTTTTTTTAGAGCATTTAAATAAAACTTAGTATTTAAATATTTCTTTACTTTTATTTATTTTTAAGTTATTTTCGAGTTATTCTCAACAAGCTCTTGCATTTCGTACCCGTATTATAGGAGTGCGTAAAAAATAACTTGTCCCTATCTTGGGTCATCTGCCATATTAAATTTAGAGCGGCCATTTTATTTTTTTATTCTTTTTAGTAAACCTTTTCATTTGATAGCCATATTATGTACGTGCATAAAAAACAACTAGTCTACAATCCTGGGCCGTCCGCCATATTGGATTCAGAATAACGTCACTTCGCTAACAATGCATTGTCACTCAAACTGAATCTTTATGCTAAATTTCAACACTTTCAATGTTTTGTTGAGGGTCACTGCTTCAAAATTGACTTACAAGCTTTGATTAAGAATATGTCCATGCAAGATTCCACCCGAATAAACATACGTAAATTGCAAGTTAAATAACAGCTTGTAAAAATGGCGCTATCAAATGTGACACGGTATTGCCTTGAAACAAGTGCTCTTTGGTCAAGTTATAATTGAGTCAAGATTAGGTGTACATGTAGTCAACCAAAAATAATTCTACTACCAGGATATATTTGTTTCATTTCGTCTTATATATATTTTTTATAACATTCTTGAGTTTAATTTGCGTATGTTTAGCAGTTCTGCTAAATATTTCACTTATAAATTGGTTAATATCCATTATGAATTCACCGTGGTCGCGCGACTAAAACAAAATATTTTGTTTAGGTCTCGCGATGCCGAGTGCGTCCATCGACGCCGCCGTGCGCGCCGCTTGAAGCTGTGACCACCTTGGTATTCGCTACTATATTTGCTTCATTTGCTTACCGCGCCGCTCGTGGCAGACGCGATTCGCTCGACTCTCGCCGTGTCGCACGTCACGCCGCAATTCGCGAAGCCGGTAACAAGGGCTGCGATGAGCCAAGACAACGCCTGTGTGCGAAATCTATGAAGCGCCTCTGGTTTTCGTCCTATTTCTACATTAATGATTTTATTTTTCAAAGTTATAACGGCAGATAATTTTTTATAAGTTTTAATTTAGAAAAGGACCTTTTGTAAGACGTTTGTAATAAGATATGCAAGTTGTCTATTGTAGTGACTGCAGCGGTTCTTTTGATTTTAACACAAGGTTCATAAGCATTGGCTTAAAATTCAAGTAGTGTAAAGTATTGTCTTCGGAGACTTGTACCTACTGTCTTACCTACTCACCTATAAAGAATATGTTGGTAGTATAACAAATACAATATGTCATCCTGATTCCGGCGCCCCTATCGCCTTGGCGCCTGTGTGCGCCGCACACTTCGCACATAGGGACGGCGCGACCCTGCCGGTAGCTGTGGCGCAGCTCGTCGCTCGTCGCACCGCAATTCACATCGCGCGAGGCTGTGGCCAGGCGGTTTGGGATATATTTATTCGAGAACCCACTTGTTATTCCCTAGTTTCGAAAATACTGTTTCTTACTGTACTCAGTAATATGGTCTCGGAAAATAAGTTACACAATAGATGCACTTTTTCAAAGGCTGAACTTCAGGATTAATACGGCCTTTTTGCAGCACAACTGTTATTCGACTGCGGTCTACGACATGCGGATGTGTTCAAATATTACGGAATGTTGTCGGACAACTTCCGAAACTCAGTCAAGGGCTTAGGATCCGTAAAGTTACAACACAAATTAGATGTAAATCATAGGGCGTATTCCTATGTTTTTTTTAAGGAGCTCATAGTTAATTTGCTGTGCACCTGATAGCTTGATAGGCACACGCTGTAGATTCTTTATGTACACAGTCCTAAGTACCATGGATTTTAAAACCCGTACTTGCACATACGTACATACACACTCACGCCTTTTATTCCCGAAGGGGTAGGCAGAGGCGCAACCAGTGCATGCACTTTTCGCCGTACGTATTCCGTACCACGATGCGAGGGCGAGCCTATCGCCATATCGGGCACAAGTTTCAGATTCCAGATACTGAATAGAAAAACTAAAAATCACTGCCCGACCCGGGGATCAAAAACGAGACCTCAGCATTGAAGTCGTACCATAATACAAGTATTAGGTACTGATGCTACCTAAATAATTTAATTGTCCAATTTGTCTCGCTTATTTATTGCATTTGAATGATGAGATGAGCATAGCGCTCGTCTGATGGTATAGGACCAATAAAAAGTAGCCAAATATATGCATACTAATTACAAAACATTGCATTTCAAAGTACTGCAGGATTGCATTGCGCACGACACCCTGAGACAAAATTGTTAAGTCTCGTTGTGAGGAACTTGCGACTTCCTCTCCACAGCTCATTACCCACCGCGCTAGAGTTCGGCAAGACGGTATTTTTGTTATTTGTTTGAATGAATATTTCCTGTCGTGTGCGTTAAAAGTAACCCGTTATAACAATGTATATATTTTAGTATATGGAAGCGAAAGTGCTGCTCTGATTAGGGCGAACGGTACGGCGACCGCGCACTCACTTTCATAAAAATATGCATTTTCGCAATGAATACGTAAAAAAATAGCTTAAGCGAAATTTTATGCGAAATTATGAATGCGAAACGCAAAATATGTTGTATGATATTAATGAAGTTTAGGAGATCTTGTAGACGACGTTGCGGTGACCACCCGCACTTTTGCAGTCGTAGACGCCAAAGGCGAGCTTTAGAGTTCGGGGGCTTTTCAGTCCCCTCATTTAAAGAAGGGCCGCAATGAGGTATCGCGCTGGGGCGGTTCCGTGCAGCTATCTTCGTGCAACAAGAAACCCCGGGGCTGTCCAGTAGGCGCCTAAGAAGGCCACCGGGGATTTTGGTTGCTATGGGTTTGTAGGGTTTACATAATGTTAGGGACTCGGTCCAACGCTCGCTATCAGATGATGTTATACTCCCCAGTGTCGACATTGGGCCGTAAGATCGGTGACCCCCCCCCCCTTCCCCTAATAGTAGCGATAACGCGTTTTTTCCCCGAGATAAAGAATAAATTGACTTGTAATTTGACTATTGATCACGAGGAATATGCCTCTACTAACAACAGTGATAACATTTGTACAACCTGCATGGCATTTGGTCTACATAAGACACAAACAAAGTGCCCAGTAACTAAAATGTCTTGTAATTAAAAAGTTAGGCCTCATCGAGCCATCAACGATTGCTAGCAATAAATAATAATCATAAGCAATTGTTGCTTAAAAACTTACCTGTCTGTATGCACATTGGCAAGGCAATTCTCGCCCGCATTGATATATGTACGAGTCTATTTTATATTCAATAAACGATTAATTTAGCAATAGTTGCGTACGAGTATTGCTGGCAATTATTGCGAGGTATTTGTGATCCCTCTAAAGGAGGCCTTAGGCAGTTTGATTAATATTCGGGATAATAAATCTACAACTGAGCGTGTCAAAACAGTGTCCATCTTTAGAAAGTGCATGTGTGCTACTTTCACTACGAAATTCTCAAATCACAACGCAATATTACAAGCGTCTATGACCTACTTTTAGGGCACTTAGATCATTCATTCATACATTTGGTCTTTACTTATTCATTCATTCGTTGACAAGTTAGGATTTTGAAGAAATATTAGGTAAATGGTTGTTTTTAACATTAAGAATGAATGGTTGGTAATACTTGATAATACGCTGAAAATACAGATAAATTAGACGTAAGACTGCCTTGGTGGTTTAGCTATATTGCATACGCGGTACGACTTGGGCTGTAAAGTCTCGGGTTCGAAACCTGGGTCGAGCAAATTGACTATGGGGTTTTCGGCTCAGTATCAGCCTTCGGTCTGAAATTTGTGCCCGAATGGCGATAGGCTCGCCCCCTATCACACCAGGGGACGAAACACATGGCGAAAAGTAGGTACTCTAGTTGCACCGGAGTCTGTTTTGTTAACGTAAAAATATAGAGTCATGTTAGATATGATGGTAAACCCATGCTTTAGCCAATTGTAGAATGGCTTCATTTCCAGTCGTTATCATTGCCTAAGGATGTTACGCGCGTACTGTGAGTACCGCTGTCCGAAAACTATATTTGGTCATGCATCATTTATCTCGTAAAATGTTCGTAAGGATGATGCTCTCTTTCACACAGGAGTGTACTATGAGTGTATGGTCTTTCCTAATTTAAAGGTTGCGATATACAAACGTTTGCCATAACATTATGGGTTTTCAAATACGGTGTTTAATTATGCCAAGTGACGTATTGATACTGATTAATGCAAAAAACTGATAAAAAGACGTCTAAGAATAATCAGAAATCATTCAACAGATTTGGGCGGGGCACATCTTGGACTAACATAAAGAATTTCATCTGGAAAAATACTTTTGCTAAAACTTACTTTTATAAAAATCGCGACGTTATATATTAAACAAGTCAAGCGCAACCAAAACCTGTACCTACTACCGACTGACTCGATCGCAATCGCTATGCCGGCCTACAATCCGAGACTTGCGATCACGATCTCTCATATTCGTCCAAATTTGTAGAAAGTGCAAATTTAGTATATGTGTGAATTTTACTTTCACTATAGTTCAGTCTGTCTGCACGTAAAGAATGTGGTCAAATACAAACGTATAGCGTGATTTGTATGTGTGGACCGAGGGAGGAACGCACAGCGACTGATGAACGAGTGAGTGAATGGTTGAGTGAAGATTGTAGCGGGTAATGGAATGAATGGTAAGATTAGGTCTTGCAATAGTTTTTATAGAGATTTTTATTTTAGCACGAGAAGCGACTATAGTTTGCTTAATTTTTACGCTAGATATCATGCACATCCGCCCTGTGGTTTGGGGGCGTTTGAAAAATTCCACTACCGTATCCCCTGCCTGTCGTAGGAGGCGACTAATAGGGACTAGGGGGGTCGGGTCGGTCGGCACGGGTACTGTCCGCCGCGAGATAGTTTGTGTGCCCCCCCCCCCCACAAAGTTGTCGGGCTGCATTAAGCGGCACCGCGCAGGGGCGGTTGCGGACGACAACTTAGACACTTCAGTCAGAGGCAGCCCGCAGCCGTCCCTAATGCGCAGAAGAGGAAAAAAAAAGATAGAAAGAAAGAATAATAATAAGAATAATATCATGCACATCTATACTAATATTATAAAGCTGAAGAGTTTGTTTATTTGTTTGAACGCGCTAATCTCAGGAACTACTGGTTCAAATTGAAAAATTCTTTTTATGTTGAATAGACCATTTATCGAGGAAGGCTTTGAAGGGATAATTACAATCAATACCTATCGAAACAGTTATAAATTGCAAACTTCATGAAATAAACCAAATTGAAAGACTGCCAACATAACCACCATATCTTTTAATCTCTATTAATCTTTAATATTTTAATGCATTGGCCAAAGCCTATTGCTTTTAATAAAAACTGCGCCGAAATATGTAATCAAGTCGCTTCAGCGTATAATTTAATAACACGACAGACGTTACGAAAAACGGACATGTTGCAATAAACAAAAATTGCATACTGCGCCGACCGCGATATATTACACCGCGACGTGTCGCATACCGCGGGCGCACTCGCTATTTACTAATAATACATTTACAGATAGCAATGCAATGCAATCAGCCCTGTATTATATATTGTCCATTGCTGAGCACGGGCCTCCTCTATTACTGAGAGGGTTCAGGCCTTAGTCCACCACGCTGGCCCAATGCGGGTTGGCAGACTTCACATACCTTCGAATTTTTTATAGAGGATTCTCAGATATGTAGGTTTCCTCACGATGTTTTCCTTCACCGTTAAAGCGAACGATAATTGATAAACAATACACGCATAACTTAGAAAAGTTAGAGGTGTGTGCCTTGGGTTTGAACCTCCGGACAATGTCTCGGTAGACCGTTCCATTCCCAACTAGGCTATCGTCGCTTAAAGATAGCATCACGCTTTATTCCTTTTTCAGGGATAGGCAGACATGTTACTTTATCACTTGGTCCGCTATGATTAAATCCTATACAACAGGGGTGAATCGATTTCGAATCAATTTAACGCGCACCATTCCACACTTCGGGTTGATACAGAGGCGAAAAACATGATATCACTTTATCTGACCCGGAAATCGAACCCTAAACCTCAACACAGTAGGGTATTCATAGGTATAAGCGTGGTTAACAATGAAACTAAGACAGCAATTGTTTTGAAAGACCATCACAATTACCTACCGGTTTAACCCATGTTTACCCTTTAAGATACAATCTTTAGTTAACACATTTATGACTTTATTTACAATCTGTTAATGAAATGACCTTAAGAGGTCGTTAAAAGTTATTCATTTTCCCTAATTAAGTGTGTAATAAATTATAATATGAGTCACTTAGTTAGGTTTATTATTCTTCTATTCAGCTAGATAATAAAATATATTACACATCTTCTTCATACCTAATACGTTATCTATACTAGTGCTAAATGCGAAAGTTTGGATGTTTGTTACTTAATCTCGCCAGAACGGCTGATCGGATCTGGATGAAATTTGGGGCATAGATAGATTATAGTTTGGAATAATATTTATCCCGGAAAAATATATAGCATTATCGCCCGAAAACTTTATTATGAGAGCGGTTTTGCGTGCAATACCTACTAATATTATAAATGCGAGTTTCTGAAGATGTCTGGATGATTGCTAGACATTAACTAGAAATAGAATAGATGATTTTATTTTTAATGGCAACCTTGAAAAATAAACAGTCGAAAGCACTACATGGCTCTTAACATGTATAAAAATCATAATATAGGATTAGAAAAAAGTTTGGTGACATCGTTTCAGTGCATTTACGCTGTAGGAGTAACGCTGAGTTTGGCAATTGTAATACCTACTTGTTAAAACAGATATCACTAGGCATCTCTTTTAAAGAGATAAAATAGGGAACTTGAAATTGAACAGACGAAGCAAAGGTCGAGATAGCTCGGTTGGCAGAGCACCGGCACGGTACGCTGGAGGTCGCGGGTTCAAATCCTGCTTTCGACTGTTTCTTTTTCAATGTTTCCATTAAAAATAAAAACATTGTCCAGGCACTACATGGCCCTTAACATGTATAAAAATCATAATATAGGAATAGAAAAGAATCCCAAGGATAGAATTATAAATACTAATTTTATCCCTGGGAAGTACATAACAGGACTTATGTTGCCGTAAAGATCTTTCACGAGGTCAGGATTATGAGGGAAAAGAAAACATGTTATATAAAAGCATCCTGAATGACTTAATGATAGAATAATCGAAGTATTGATGCTAAGTGACCGCCCATGAACACCTGCATTTAGTTTTAACGAGGAGTAAGTTCCAGAATATATTTTTCATTGCCCTAGTAGAAAAACGAGCATGCTCTCTGCCTCATATTAACAGCATTCACACCTCATTGACTGTAGCAACGACAAGGTAAATAAATAAATAAATAAGGTACATCCTAGCCATCCCTTAACTGGTAAGTTATCAATTAATGATCAAATACAGGCAGAAATTGCTCAATTTCCAAATGCCAGAACCAAAAACCAAGGGGAATCTGAAAAAAATATAATGTAGAAATGTTTGAACGTACGAAAAGTAATAGCAAAAGAAGATAAAATGCTGTATCATAGCATAAATATCACTATGTTGAGCAATACGACGTCTGCTCTGAGGTCTCAAGTTCGAATCCCGAGTCGAGCAAAGTTATATTGGGTTTTACTCCGCTGTATCAGGCAGAATTCTGGAATTTGTGGTTGCTACTCACTACACACAGTTGTGGCAGAGAGTTTGTGTATGAGTGTGTATATGCCTGCTGTAGGCATATACACACTCTACTCTACTATTAAATCGGGGTAGGTCATGCTGTATGTTTTTCTACAGTACTTTATAAGTTTGCACGTATATTAGTCTTAACACATAAAACACGTACGCACAGACATACGCGCAGTGTTCCTTACAACAGTTAACAGTTAGTGTTAGTGTGCCGCGCGGAAGTTATTGCAAGTGAACCTAATGTGACGTGAATAGCTGCCATTCTTATTACCAGCTTCTGTCCGCGGCTTCGCCTGTACGAAATAGTTTTTCTTGGATTAAAATCCCGCTATACATTTTCCTGGGATAAAAATTGCCTAAACCTTTCCAGGGTGTTGAAATACCTCCATACCAATTTTCATGGAACGTCGTTCGGTAGAAACTATACAAACTTTACCATCCCTTTTTACACCTTTAGGGGTTGAATTTCGCAAAATCCCGTCTTAGTAAGCACCTGCGTTTTAGCACGTGTAGTTTCTGAGATTTCGTGATGAGTGAGTGAGTGGGGGGCGTCGATTTACCTTCAATCCATATAGAGATTATGTTGCTTGTAAGGTATATTGCCTGAAATTTTTGTTAATTTTATCCTGAGGTTTGGCTATAAAGCCAGTAAAGTCTTCAGCAAACTCTGCTAACAAGTATCACATAACTGATTTACAAACTGTACGATACTGTTCATCTTCCTATAGCTGATGTTAGTCCTATAATACTCAATAATTACATTGACACTAATACTTGCAGACCAGAATATAAGGCACTCATGTGGCAGATATAGACAAAGCGCTGGCACCTACAGCCTTACAAAATTCGATATCATGCTACAACCTCACTAAATCATAACATATTACATACACTCACGCCTTTTATCCCCGAAGGGGTAGGGAGAGGCGCAACTAGTTCACCCACTTTTTGCCGTGCATATTCCAAACTCCGAGCTGATACTGAATAGAAAAATTCAATATCACTTTGCCCGACCCGGGAATCGAACCCGAGACCTCAGCATTGCAGTCGTACCATAATACAACTACGCCACCGAGGCAGTCTACTCGGTATACCTACTACACCGAGGTAGTCCACTAAATCATAAATCTACTTTTTTGTTGCATGCGTTATAAAGAAAGTCTTATTAATTTTGTAAGTGATTTAAAACCATAAAAAGGTTAATTGAAAGATAAAAATGTATTTTTAAATGTCTTTGAAGTGTTCTTGAAGTGTTGTAGCCCCTTACGCTTTCTAAATAATTTTCAAGTTATTATGTTTTATGTTAGAAAAAAATATTAGATTGTTTTTGCCAACTGTAATTAATAGATTTCTAATTATGTTTGTTCGCAAAACAAAGCTCAATCAAGGCCAATAAAATATTAAATCGATATATGGTCATCATGCTTGAAAATAAAACGCATTTATAGATACTAATCAACTATTTACGTCACTATAATCAAAACATCGAAATGGAAATATTGACACAAACATGAACATTGGTAGCTGGCGATGAAAAAATAGCACAGATATTTCATTGTCAATCGGCACATGACAACATTTTTGGTGCACGTGTTAAAATTTTGTGATTAAAAATTTTGTCAGGCATTCTAACCTCTCCTTTTCGCGTTCTAATCATTTTAAGACACATCGTTAGCCTAGGAAGTCAAGGGTATTTAATATGCTGATGTAAAAGTTGGTATGAGTCCCAGCATAGGCTACATTTAATAAGCAACTGCATCTCCTTGGATTTAGGTCCCATGTTGGAAGTCTTCCAACCATTTCTATTCAAGTTTAATAAAATTTACCACTCACCATGATTGATCTTTCCCTGTTGTGATATTAGCATACTAAGCGGCACTGGCTTGTCCCCGGATATCCGAGGCGCCCATCCGAACAGTCTGTTTCGGGCCGACTGGCCCACAGCGAGATACGGTTTGTGGCCCATCCTAGCTTCTGTGCATTCGGGCTTTCTGGAAAGAAACAAAATAATGAAATAAGTTGACTAAGCAATAGATGGCCCACATAATTTTAAAATCCTCATAAAATCGTTTCCTGAAGGAATACAAAGAAAATCCTTTAATTAAATTGCAACATATAACTATATTATTTACTAGTAGTGCTCGCGGCTCCGCCCGCATGAAAAAGTTTTTCCGGGACAAAAATATTTTTCCGGATTAAAAGTCTATAGCACTCAGAAGTTATGTAGCTTCCTATTAGTGAAAGAATTTTCAAAATCGGTTCAGTAGTTCCTGAGATTAGCGCGTTCAAACAAACAAACAAACTCTTCAGCTTTATAATATTAGTATAGTATAGATTAATGTGAGAATTAAGAAAATATCGTAGTATGCTTTTGCATCACAACATGGATGGTGGGCCTTACTAGCAACCGGACTTTCTTTCGTCACACTACCTTCACACAAACCGGTAAGGTACAGCTTCAATTGGTTCTAGAAGCATATTTGCACACGGGTCATGTAATGTTTGTAAGGAGAAATATTTTTTTGGATGTTCAACCCCTAAGTAGTGGATAAAGAATTTTATTTACAAGGGTTTAAAGACTATCGGAAAGGATTTAATAGAGTGCATTACTACTAACATTACTACAGATGAACTTGTAAGTGGATTACCTAATACTAAGATGACTTCATGACCGGTTCAGCCGTTTCGAAGGAGTATGGTAACAAACACTGTGACACGATTTTTTTATAAATCTATATAGGTGTGAGACGCTTTACTAAAACTATAACGAGCGATTGTGAATTATCGCTCGCTTTAACGGTAAAGGAAAACATCGCGAGGAAACCTGCATACCTGAGAAGTTCTCTGAATTTCGAAGGAGTCTGTCTGCCTGTCAACCTGCATTAGGCCAGCGTGGTGGACTAAGGAATTAAACTTCTCAGTTGTAGAGGAGGGCCGTGCTCAGCAGTAGGCAGTAATATAATACAGGGCTGGTATGGTATGATATGGTATAACGAGCGATCAATGAATAAATATTGTATGCTTATCCTGTGAGCATACAATAACTGCTCAGCCCGTTCCTAGCTTCACAGAAAAACTAAACACAAACAAAAACTGGTTCGCTCGACGTCATCTAAATTTAATCGCTAATAATTTGACGCATGTTATCATTCTTTTTATTTAAAAATCCATTTGTGTTTTAAAAACTTTTAGGATAATTATTCGCTAGGTCATATGAGTGGTCTTAATTAACTTTTCATTATTTGGTAAGTAGGTACGGGCGGTAGGTTTCTCGTGTGGGAGGGGCCGTCTAGTTAACCACTAAGATAAGTAGATTATCATACCACTAAGCACCAGTGTGCATGCACGGTTGTGTTCTGGTCTGAAGGAACTAATAGCCAGAGTACTTCCTAAATATTGCCATCACAACTTATGTCTCAGAGTGACGAGCGTAGAGAGTGCTACGCAGTACTTTGTAATTCAAATTTCAGTCGTATCGCTTACCACTAGACGAGATTCTTGCTAGCCTTTTCAATCAATCAAAAAATCATGCATCGTAACTGTGGCCTCCTAGATAATGCTTCACTCCTTTTATAAAATGTAGTCCTTTTGCTTTAGTTTAAATATGTATTTTAATCTAAGCTTATTTATACAACGATAAGTATACGTCGTGGTCCACTAAAATATTTAAATTTCATAAGGTTAAAATTTGACAACCAGCTTCCACCAAGTCTGCGTTGACCTGAACGGTAATTGAAGCTACATCCTGCGTCTTCGATATTACAGTAATTACACACAATTACAGCGATATCAAATTACCACAATTAAACAGACGAAAATTATCACGTGTCTCCAAGCGTGCGTTGTCTTTGGTGCTGCTTTGTTGTGCTCTTCGCATAGTTTTGGATAATTATATAATATATAATAATACCAGCCCTGTATTATTATACTGCTGAGCACGGGCCTTCTCTACTGAGGGGGTTTAGGCCTTAGTCCACCACGCTGGCCAAGTGCGGGTTGGTAGACTTCACATACCTTCGAAATTCTTATAAGGAACTTCTTAGGTATGCAGGTTTCCTCACGATGTTTTCCTTCACCGTTAAAGCGAAGGATAATATGGAAATATTTGGATAATTGTTAATAGCTAAACATTGCTCAAGTCCTAAACACTTATTTCTTTCAGCCATTCTTCCAAAAATATTTAATGTACAGGCACGAAAAATCTACGGCTTTATTATATGTATAGATGTGTTCAACTACAGCACCTACGTAGAAAAGTCAACATTTTGCATCAAGTATCGCCAATATTACACCGGCGTTTAATAGTCCTAAGTTTTTATAGTGTTTGTCTGTCTGCTGACGTTTGAATACACTTTGTTATTAAGCGTCAACATTAACGGCTAGGCGATACATTGTCGCAATGATGAGGTCGCAACAAACCTCTGTTTTAGGTCACTCGATCAATGGGTTTCATGTTATTGGTATCATAGAGTTGAAAAAGTACATAGACGTTTTGTTCGCTTTTATGTGGAGTTAAGCTGTATAAGCATGTCGCATTATTGTTGGGTACAATAGCCTCATACAATGTAAAAAAAATATATGGTTACTAGCAATCTGTAATATATTTAAAAAACAAGATAAAAATAACAGACCTACGCTGAGTTTCTTGGTGCTTCTTCTCAGGTCAGTGGGCTTATCCGAAGCACTGGTAGAATCTTTTAGCTTATAAAAAAATCATAGTTAAAAATGACGTGTAAAAGTGCTCATAGGGGCTTCATTACTGACTAAATGATTTGCATTTGAAACTTAATTTATATAGGACTAGCTTTTGCCCGCGGCTCCGCCCGCGTTAATAAGTTTTTCCGGGATAAAAGTCCCGCTTTATGTCTTACCAGGATAAAGAGTAGCCTATGTGTTAATCCAGGACATGATCTACCCGTGTGCCAAATTTCATGGAATTCCGTTCTGTAGTTTTTGCGTGAAAGAGGAACAAACATCCTTACATCCATACATCCATACATTCTTACAAACTTTCGCTCCCGCTTTCGACTGTTTCTTTTTCAGGATTCTATAAAAATATAAAATCATTAACCAGGCACTACATGGCCATTGACATGTATTAAAAATCATAATATAAAACTTTCGCCTTTAAAATATTAGTAGGAGTAGGATAATAGGAAGGATTTATGTGCCATGTAAGGTCACCTATCACATCATGGGACGGGTACAGCTCAGTGAATAGTTTTTGTTTTTGTAAACATATACTGCAAGAATGAGCGAATTTTACGTTATAAAATGTTGTGATAAAGTTTCGAAATTAACCGAAAGAAAGTAAAAGTCATCCGATTATCAACCATGTATAATCCTACTAATATTATAAACGCGAATGTTTGTGAGTAGGTATGGATGTATGAATGTTTGTTACTCTTTTTAAGCAAAAACCACTGAATGGATTGCGATGAAACTTGGCATACAGGTAGATCATGTCCTGGATTAACACATAGGCTACTTTTTATCCCGGGAAAATATAAGGCGGGACTTTCATCCCAGAAAACCCATTCACAGAGCTAGTCAAAGATAATTTGGTATCTAATGCCCATACCTATCTAAATTTTTTGTTAGAAAAATTGGAAAGAGATCCTACTAATGTTATAAACGCGAAAGTTTGTAAGAATGTATGGATGTGTGGATGGATGTTTGGTTACTCTGTCACGCAAAAACTACCTACTGAGCGGATTTCGATGAAATTTAGCACACGGGTAGATCATGTCCTGGATTAACGCATAGGCTACTTTTTATCTCGGAAAATATAAACCGGGACTTTCATCCCGGACAATCTTTTTATCGCGGGCGGAGCCACGGGCAAAAGCTAGTGTTGTAATATTATTCCGGTAATCTGTCGTGAGTTTATGCTTTTCAAATGTCGTATACTTTTCAAATGTCGTATACTTTTCAAATGTCGAACCTTTTTTCCACTGTTGTTAAAATATTTTTTCTTTATTAATTCTTAGATATATGTTATACATATAGGGTATTTCCAGTTATAAAGAATGTTTATTTTTTAAGTCGACGATAGCCTATATGGTAATGGAACTGTCTGCCGAGACAATGTCCGGAGGTTCAAAAACCAAGGCATACCTCTGACTTTTGAGGAAACCTACATACCTGAGAATTCTCCAGAAGAATCTCGAGGGTATGTGAAGTCGTCAATCCGCACTAGGCTACTACTACTAGTGGTAGAGGAGGCACGTGCTCAGCAGTGGGCAGTATATAATACAGGGTTGAGTGCATTGTTTTGCGTTATTTTTTACTACTTAAATAGCAAATATACAATAGGTAAAGATTGTAGTGTTAACAAGAAAAAAAGCCACTCTAATTAAAAAAATTGCAATAAGATATAATGTTCTTCCTAAAAAGGCTCGATATTTATATGAACATAGACGACATAATAAGCGAAGTGCTGGCGTGGTTGTAGGTACGCGAGATGATTAAGCATAAACAATAGCAGTACTTACCGCTACGACTTTAATATATAATTTATAAATCTTAAATTAAATTAGATCTCTTATTAGATGTTAAATCTCATAATAACCAGCAATAATAATGGCTACAATATCATTAAAAATTCGAGCACTACACAATATAGCTTGGCGGCCGGTCTTTCTCATCCGAAAGACCCACATAGTGTAAAGAAACCATTCGTTGAGAGTGAAAAATTACAGTAATCGGTCCAGTGCTCAGGAATCTGTAGTTACGAACGGGCTAATGTTGCATGCTTTTTATTTGCTTACGTAAATCGGCTGAAAGTGTGTTACGTAATTGTTTAACATCAACGCCGATAGATGGCGCTAAACAGTTATACGTGTAAGTTCGAGGAATTTGTTTGACCTAGTTATTTTTGTTGATTAGCGATTTTAATGTATGTTTTGATATGTATTTTGCGATTGACTCTTTTGGTATAGTGTTAAACGTATTTTGTTTAACATCCGGTTCAATGTTAAATCAAAATGATGAGGGTTCAAAAACTAGGTTCAAGGCATGCTCAACTGAACTGCTACTCGTCCACACTATTGCTATAAGAGCAAATGATTCATTTTACCCGGATAGCGGCCCGAATTGCAAAATTTCTGGTTGGTGACATTGTACCTGCCCACAAGTCGTGTTCTGCGGTCAACCTGTGCACACGCTGTAACACAGGCCATAGTGGCAGTATGAAAGTATAATCTGACAACACAATATTTGTTCAAGTTGGAAATAACAGTTTTTTTATGGCATGACCAGACGAGCATACCGTTCGCCCGATGGTAAGCCATACGACCACCCATAAACAGTAGAAACACCATCTAGCACCTTGAGTTACAAAGTACTAAAAGCATTCCACTGCGCTCGTCATCCTGAGACATATTTGGTATTTGTTTAACATTGGAAGGTTTTGTACACTAAATACTTTTTTTATGTTCATTAATATTTTTTTGTTTATTAATGTTTCCTGGTGGTAGGACGTAGGACATATTATGTTAGGTATCCGTGCGTCTAGCGATCACCGGTACAATAAGGTGTTACAGGCGTCATATTTTTTCCCCGACGATCATACAGTACATTTACTGTTATACAACTTTTCTTGTGGTACCGACCAAAGGGGTGGGAGCGGGGTCCGCTATTTGATACATAACTCGCCCTCACCGCCGTCATACTGAGCCGCGTAAGTGCAGTGCCGGATTAGCCCATAAGCAAATTAAGCAATTGCTTAGGGCATCACGTCTTTGGGGGCACCAGAAACAGCACAAAAAAAAATGCTAGCTGTTCCGTACTTTTATTAATTTACAATTAGGTAATGCTGGCACAATACTACGGCATACAATTATTTATTTTCTATTATGAACGGATCTGTATCTGCTACAAAATCCGAACGCATCCTAAGCAGCGACAAGTGCTGCCACCCCGAACGTGCAATACAGACGTGCACTCTCTTCCGTAAAAGCAACCGCTTCGAACGCAACGTAGTTCTGTGCGCGCTGTGTCTTATATTCCAAACATTAACATTATTCCAAGAATAAACTAGTGATACGTGTGGTGCAATACTTGACGGCAATCAGCAACCTATGGCCATTCACCAACGCTGGGTACCCAGGGAAACGAGCGGTGCCGCACTTGCAGGTGAGTGGTAGATACAGTCCTCTATTTAACACCATCCGAAGGTCTGGTCGATTTCCCATACATTTTCTGGTCCTTCGAGCCGGATGTTCAAGTCATTGTGCTAGCATATTACTGGTTCAATTCCATTAAAGTTGTTTTTCGACACTTTAATTTGCTTAACCCGTGGAACCTACCCTCGGTTAACAATTTGTTAAATTCCATTTGCCTAGGCTTAGCGTATTTGTTTTTCGACAATACCACTGTGTACTGTTTTTTCGAACGTACTAATTCATTTATCAAATGAATTACTAGGTAAAATAGCGAGTTTTACAATTTCCATTTTTTTTTCTTAACTTGTGGGTATTCGTTCGGCCTATGCCACACCGTAAGCGCTCGCGTCGAACATTCCCGTCAAACGAGTTTAAATATCCAACGGCACGCGCGCCACTCCAAGCTACGTTTTATTCACTACACTTACTATAATACACATATACATATTACATTACAATACTTATCAAGTCGTCTATGTATTTCGTACTAGACACAATACATCATTTCATATTTAATTTACAGCCCGTATTTCGTACGGCAAAATAACTTTTTAACATTTCGTGTTAATAAGTTAAGCTTCGCTATACTATCAGTGTACTACTTACCTAACATTTATAATATTTCCATCATACAAATAACTATTGTCCATAGTCATGGAGATAGATCAATTGATATTCGAACGTGATATTTTCATGAACAGCATACAACGTATGGCTGATTGTGCTACAGATGAAGTGGAATTTCGTGCCCGTGTTAGGGAACTTAATAACATTAAAAAACATTTTTTCCTAGTACAAAGCAAAATAGAAAAATTATTAGCTAAAACCGGTGAATTTAAGTCTCAAGAACAATTAGATATACGTAACAATTTTGACACTTTATATTACAAAGTGCAAATCACAGCTGATCACTTAAAAGATATTCAACGCAGACAAAGTGTAGCTAGCGTTCAGCCTACCCCTTGTTGTCATAGTCAAGGTCATACGAGAGATCAGTTGCCAATACTTACGTTACCCACTTTCCGTGGTGATTTAACTGAATGGAATGCATTTTATGATTTGTACTTATCACTAGTTCATGATAACAAACATTTATCTGACGTAGAACGTTTCCGTTATTTACTTTTGTCCTTACGGGGTGAACCATATAACTTAATTAAATCGCTTCCCATCACAGGGGATAATTATAATAATGCTTTGCGAGTTTTGTTAGATCGTTATCAAAACGACAGAATAATTGCAAATAAACATTTAGACAAAATCCTTGATATAGATCCAGTTATTGATAAAAATTACGAACATAGTTTGCGTAACATTCTGATGGTTTATAAAGAAAACTTAACAGCTTTAGAATCTTTTAACTTGCCAGTTACAGAATGGAGTTTCATTTTATTAAATATTTTGTTACGTAAGATTACACCTACTCTTCGTAAACGTTTTGAATTGTCGCTAAGTTCGCCTAGTACTATTCCGTGTGTCAATAATCTAATTGAGTTTTTAAATAAAGAGCTGGCTGCCACTGAGGCCATGTCAACTGCTTTGATGCCGTGTTCGCCCGCCTCCGGCTCCGAACTCGCGATCCGCCGCTCTCTTCCTGCCGCGTCGCCGCGCCACTGGGGCCGAGCCGTCGCGCGCTCCCACTCCGACGCAAACCGTACTAGCCGTACTACTACATCTATACATACCTCTGACGCGCCGTTTGCACATTCACGTCACTCGCGCTCGATGAGTATCCATGCTGCTACTTCAACTCCTTACGCTATTAATTATGTTAAGACATGCACTTATTGTAAACAAAATTCACATTCATCAAATAAGTGTATTAACTTCAGTAAATTAACTTTAACAGAAAAGAAAGATTTTATCGAACAAAATAAAATTTGTAACAATTGTTTATCTGTTGGACACGAACTCAAGGATTGTAAATCTCGACACAATTGCCGTGTGTGTTCGAAACGTCATCATACTTCTATACATGATGATGTCATATCTAATGTAGCATTAACTAGCGAATGTAACGTATCTTCCCCCGAGCTAATTTCGGCAGCGGAATCTTCTTCGTCACCCACATCAATGCGTAGTTTTTCTGATAAATTAAATTGTACGGTTCTACTCACCACCGCGTTGGTAAATATTCGCTCGACAGATGAAAATTCGAGTTCTCCTCGCCCTGTGCGCGCTCTAGTCGACCAAGGCTCCCAAGCCACACTCATTGCGGAGTCATGCGTCCAGCGACTGGGCTTAAAACGCTATCATGCTAAGACCAGCATGACAGTTACTGGCATAGGCGATAAAAGTGAGCAACCGCGTGGTTACGTTTTGTGTGAAGTTACGCCTCACAATAACTTAGAACCTAAATTAATTGTCGAAGCTCTTATCTTACCCAAGTTAACGAGTTACTTACCTCGCATTCCAAGCTCTTTCGAGCACATTCCACATCTAAAAAATTTACCCCTAGCGGACCCAGAATTACGTTCTGCGCGTCCAGTCGAACTTCTCCTAGGTTCAGACTATACTAATAGTATTTTACTACATGATAACATTAAAGGCCCACAGGGTACACCCGTGGCAATAAATAGTATTTTTGGTTACCTACTTAACGGTAAAATTTCCCATTCATTGCGAGCACAAGTCTGCATGAATGTTAGTACTTATCAACTTGATATGCAATTGCAAAAATTTTGGGAGCTTGAGTCGATGCCTGATATCAAGCCTCTCACCAAAGAAGAAGCTCTTTGTGAGTCTATTTTCATTAATACCCACAAACGCGATAAATGCGGTAAATATATTGTTTCCCTTCCTTTTAAGGACAATGTACCCCCTCTCGGCGATTCTCGCCAAATTGCTCTTAATCGTTTTTACAAGCTTGAACAAAAGCTTTCTCGCGATCCTTCTTTGCAAGAAGAATATATTAAATGTCTCAGAGAATATGAAAACCTAGGTCACATGGAACCGGTCACTGAGCACACGGTTTCAAATAAAATTCCTTACTATATCCCTCACCATTGCGTGGTCAAAAGGTCATCTGCTACAACTAAAGTTAGAGTTGTCTTTGACGCCTCTTGCAAAACTACTAATGGTCGTTCACTTAACGACAATTTACTTATTGGTCAAAAACTGCACCAAAATATAAACGTAGTACAATCTATTTCGTTACCGCGTCACGTGATTCCTAATCATAACGGAGACATACAAATACATGGCTTTTCGGACGCATCCGAGAAGGCATACGCAGCTTGTGTATATTTACGTGTTATTGATCCTCACGATATTGTTCATGTTCATCTCCTTCTTGCAAAGACAAAGGTCGCACCATTAAAACGTATCACGCTCCCCCGTTTAGAGCTGTGCGGAGCTGTACTTTTATCTAAACTTATTGAAAACATTCTTGTAACTTATACTAAAATTCTATCTATGGATAATGTTTACGCATGGAGTGATTCTTCGGTCACACTTGCATGGTTACGCTCGTCCTCCCACGAATGGCGCACCTTCGTGTCCAATCGTGTTGCAGAGACGACAAGCCGAGTTCCAGCTGCTCACTGGCGACACGTACGTTCCGAGGACAACCCCGCGGATCCTGCATCCCGAGGTGTGCTCCCGTCTAAGCTAGATCAGAACTTGTGGTTTAATGGACCCATCTGGCTCAAACAGTCTCAATCTAATTGGCCTGTTTCGAACGTCGATCTACATACTGATGAAGAACGACGACAGCACATTCTGAGTAGCTCAAATGAATCATCTTTTGATTTACAATTTCTTGAAAGATTTTCGTCCATGCCAAAACTATTACGCGTTGTTTCTTTAATTTTTCGCTTTTATCATAAATGCCGTAAGACACAATCTTACTCGCATCCGCATATTACGGTTTCTGAAACCAAATTCGCTTTAACAAGAGTTATCCGTCTCGTACAGCAAGATCAGTTTGCTGAAGATATTTTCCGTTTAAAAGATAACGACATTTGTTCAAACAAACTTCAAAAACTTAAACCGTTCATAGACGACGCCGGACTTCTCAGGGTCGGCGGCAGGATACAACGTGCCCACATTTCTTATGATGCCAAGCATCAAATAATTTTACCCAAAAAACATTTCTTTACGTCATTACTTGTAGACTATTTTCACAAATTATATTTGCACGTAGGTCCGCAAACATTACAATTTTTTTTATCTCAAACATATTGGATTATATCTGCCCGTGATGCAGTCCGTATGCGCACGCGTCGCTGCATTCAATGTTTTCGCACGCGTCCTACCGCTCC
Source organism: Lapara coniferarum (assembly GCA_949316025.1). Lineage (NCBI taxonomy): Eukaryota > Metazoa > Arthropoda > Insecta > Lepidoptera > Sphingidae > Lapara > Lapara coniferarum. Next base: position 25,327,922 of record OX438931.1, on the reverse strand, counting down.
GCAGCCGCCAATGGCTCCTTTACCTGCTGCAAGAGTGAGCGCTCTTAGGCCATTCTTACACGTAGGCATAGATTTCGCCGGGCATTTTAATCTTAAATCTAGTAAATTTCGTAATTGCAAAATTTTCAAATCATATGTCTGCGTCTTTGTATGCATGTCAACAAAGGCCGTACATCTTGAATTAGTTTCCGATTTAACAACGGATTCATTCCTTAACGCTTTACGCCGTTTTATTCCTCGACGCGGACTTTGTTCAGATATTTATTCCGATTGGGGTCGAAACTTTGTAGGCTGTTACAACTATTTAAAAGATTTGCGATCATTTCTACAAAATACGGCCCATCAATTATACGTTAGTAAAAGTTTAACAGACTTGTCCATAACGTGGCATTTTAACCCACCTTACGCAAGCCATTTTGGTGGTATATTCGAAGCTGCCGTTAAAAGCATGAAAACCCATCTTTATCGGGTCATAGGGCAACTAACTTTAACTTACGATGAATTTAACACACTTCTATGTCAAATAGAAGCCATACTTAATTCTAGACCACTTTGTACACAGAGTAATGATCCTTCAGATCCATTACCTCTTACTCCGGGACACTTTTTGGTCGGACAACCATTGACTTCATTGCCAGAAATTAATTTATCGGCTGAGAGTACTACTCGCCTTGTTCGATGGCAAATTATTCAACAAGCTGTCCAACACTTTTGGAAGCGATGGAGTGTTGAATACCTTCACCAACTTCAGCAAAGAAGTAAATGGTTTCACGACACTACGAAGACACCTCTCAACGTAGGTTCCGTAGTTGTGTTAGTTGACAACACATTACCTCCACTGCAGTGGCGCTTGGCTCGCGTGCATCAGCTCCACCCGGGCGCTGACGGTGTTACTCGTGTTGTGACGGTACGCATTGGTAACACACTCACAAAACGACCTGTAGTGAAGGTCTGTCCCCTTCCTATTGATTAATTTCAAAGTGTCTAGTTCAGTTTAGCCCTATGTTAGTTTAGTTTTAGTATTTTGTTAAAATAGGTTATTTTAAGGTCGGCGGCATGTTCCGTACTTTTATTAATTTACAATTAGGTAATGCTGGCACAATACTAGGGCATACAATTATTTATTTTCTATTATGAACGGATCTGTATCTGCTACAAAATCCGAACGCATCCTAAGCAGCGACAAGTGCTGC